>CM036762.1:57862343-58537948 GCA_020796225.1 Arion vulgaris | reverse complement strand
GTTCTACTGTATTCAACTTCAATATCTCTACAGACATGTTCTACTGTATTCAATCCCAATATCTCTTCATAGACATATGTCCAATGTATTCAATAACTCAATATCTCACAGACATATGTTCTACTGTAAACTAACTCAATATCTCACAGACATATGTTCTACTATGTTCTAAATCAATATCTCACAGACATATGTTCTACTATATCCAACCTGATTATCTCACAGACATATGGTTCTACTGTATCCAACTCCAATATCTTACAGACATATGTTCTACTGTATCTAACTCAATATCTCTGGCAGATATATGTTCTACTGTATCCAACTCAATATCTCACAGACATATGTTCTACTGTATCCAAATCATCTCTGGCTGGTGATATGTTCACATATCTAAATCAATATCTCACAGACATATGTTCTACTATATCCAACTCAATATCTCTGTACATATGTTCATTGTATCCAACTCAATATCTCACAGACATATGCTTTACTATATTCAAATCAATATCTGCACATATGTCTCTACTATATCCAACTCAATATCTCACAGACATAGTTGTTCTACTGTATCCAACTCAATATCTCACAGACATATGTTCTAATGATCCAACTCAATATCTCAGACATATGTCTACTGTATCCAACTCAATCTCTCACGATATGTTCTACTGTATCCAACTCACACATCTTCAGCAGACATACCCTACTGCACCAACTCAATATCTCACAGACATGTCTCACTACATCTAAAACCAATATCTCTGCCACACACATGTTCACTGTATTCACAACCTGGGTCATCTCACAGACATATGTTCTACTACATTCAACTCAATATCTCACAGACATATGTTCTAGATCAGATACAACTAACATCTCACAGATATATGTTCTACTATATCCAACTCAATATCTCACAGACATATGTTCTACTGTATCCAACGCAATATCTCACAGACATATGTTCTACTGTATCCAACTTAATATCTCACAGACATATGTTCTACTGCTTCCAACTTAATATCTCACTGACATGCTCTACCAGATCCAATCTGGTCATCTTCACAGATATATGTTCACTGTATCCAACTCAATATCTCACAGACATATGTTCTAAATTGCTTCCAACTTAATATCTCACAGACATATGTTCTACTGTCAATCTTAATATCTCACAGACATATGTTCTACTGCTTCCAACTCAATATCTCACAGACATATGTTCTACTGCTTCCAACTTAATATCTCACAGACATATGTCTAATGTTTCCAACTCAATATCTCACACAGACATATGTTCTAATTGCATTCAACTTTAATATCTCACAGACATATGTTCTACTGCTTCCAACTTAATCTATCACAGACATATGTTCTACTACCGCTTCCCAACTTAATATCTCACAGACATATGTTCGACTGTTTCCAACTTAATATCTCACAGACATATGTTCTACTGTATGCAAAGAAATTCTAGCTATGGAAATAATCGAAAATAAAGAGGCCATTAGTATGTACAAGATGTTAGCAGAGATTCATATGTTAACATTTGAAGCAACAATCTTGAAGTAATCACCAACTATTTCCCTGATGATGAAAATTATCAATGTGCTGTAGTAAAAGGCACCCAACAACTACATTCGAATTAGCAAAAAGCCGAGTATGCAAATATATGGAGCTCACTAGAAACAAAAAGAATAATAAGATGTAAAGTCTTATTTATTCTCTAATGTATGACATTTAAATGTACATCCCACATTGTCAGACAAGATCTACAACATTATACGATTGAGTTTATGGGATTTAGTATTGAGCAGTGATGGTATTCTCAAACCTGAATACTTTTTTTCTGAGCTTGAAGAGACTAAGATGAATTGGTCTACGTAAAAGTTGGGTAGGGGCTGTGGGTGAGAATTAAGGAACTTATACACTCAACTCCAAGGTGTGATGTTGACCTCACATCACCTATCAGGTGCCGAGCCTAATAATGAAAGATATTGGCACTGTGGCTATAACATACAACGTGATATAAAAATGTTCTCATTACTTTTTTTTTTTTAAAAACATACTCAACACACAACTGGGATAATGAAGCTTAGACAGTATTGGCGTCTACATGACTCTTCATTGAGAAATGCAAGCGGATCCACCACATTGATGCAGCGCCTAGACAGGAACGATTGGAAACAAGCTTAAGAAAGAGATAGACAGATATTGTTAGGATAGTGCAGTGAGAGATAGCTAAACAAAAGATAAGAAAGAAGATTATTCTACATAGCAAGAAATAAAAGGTAAATATCTATATACTTCAGCCCTATATTCCATACATTTATTGACCAGTTTAACTGCGGCAATACTACTACTTGTATCAAGACACAACAACCAAAAACAGATGATGAGATCTAAGTACAAAACACACTACATGAATTATAACTAATTATCTCTGAGACAAAGAAGCTGATGATGACAAAAATAGCAAAATTAATTCCCATTATTAAAAATTTCATACCTGATAGAGATTGTGTACTTGTGGATAAAGTTGGCCAGGAAACTTTCTAAGAGTAAATATACTGTGTATGGGTTGTTTGTCTATAATATGTGAAGTTGCAAGTAAATATGACTGACATGGTAACGTCACTTACTACACAGAGTTAGAATATCAAGAATCAATAATACAGTTACATGAGATTACAAGTAAGTTGTTATGATATGATGTCTGGACACAAGAACGACACAGAAGAATGATAATAATAGTTATATCAGAGACAAAACTACAGCCATTACTCACTTTCACAGATTTCAACTTCTAGAAACTTTAAAGATACAGTCCAACAATGTTTTAGTTAATAAATGAACAAGATGGATGTGTAGTATATTTATATATGTATTTAAAGAAGTTGGACAGAAATAGATAAATAAATAAGTTTTTAGAAAACTAGGTATGAAGAAACAATTATTAAGAGAGAATAATTCAGACAAGGTAAAGTATTTTATACATAAAAAGACATGACACTATGATAAAACATTTACTTGAGGGAAAGTTGAGGAGAGAGCAAGAGAATACTGAGATAAGTGGGATGAAACTAAGAAATGGACAATACAGTCCAAGAAAAAAATACCAAGAAGGAAAGACAGAGATGCTGAGATTCATTGCACAACCCTTCGATGTGAGACGGCACCGAAGATGATGATTTGTTAGTTGGGACATCTTGTCATGCAGATAGAGGAGGAGACTTCACAACCATTAACGACATAATATATGTCCATCAACACAACTGTCTCACTCTCAATATATTATTGATATATGAGAGAGAGAAAAGATATTGATTTTGTCAACAAAGCTCCACATCGATAGACAGATTTACAGCGTAAGACGGTGTTTACTAGTGGACGTGAATAAAAAAGTTAATTGCATATCATCACCAAACCAATGTGCAACGGTATACATGTTCTTGGCAAAGATCAAACATATCACAAAAAGTGATTAAAATTGGTTGTAAAGAACGAATGCAAAGAAAAAGAATTGTCATGACTTTATGAATCAACCCTGGTATTTTGTAAACGAAGCAGCTTGTGATTTTTCTAGGCATTACGTTCAGTGTTTGTCATTGCTTTATGATAGGTGGTGCCATCGTCCTTTGTAAAAATCCATGTGAAATAATTCTGTAACCAAACTGTCCGCAGCGGGATTTTGAACTCAGAACGTCAGCTTAATAGACCGAGCCACTATCCAGTTAATCCACAGACACCACCTGGGTGTGAATAAATCAATCAAAAATGGTTCAACTGACAGAGATGGTAGTGACGTGTTAGGAAATAGATAAAAAAGAGATCAAACATTTGTTTCATTCCTGTTGAGAATTTTACAAAGAACTCCATAACAATATTTCCATCTTCCACTGATACTGCATTGAACTTGAAACAATGACATAATATTAAATAAATCTTATAGAAGTATACATGGCATTGGTACTTTAGCAGAAGTATATGATAGTATTTAAATTCTGTTAGTAGCGCATATGCAGGTACACACTGTTGTGAAGTATATACAGTGTATTGTACTTCGTTAGAAGTATATGTTAGTATATTGTACCTGTTAGAAGTATGTTAGTACATTGTACCTGCCAGGGAAGTATGTTACATGTTAGTGGCTGTACTCTGTTGTGAAGTTTATTATGGCAGTAGGCCAACTTCACAGAAGCATATTATAGTATTGAACTCATAGAAGGTATAGCAGTGTATTGTACCTGTTAGAAGTATATTAAAGTGCATTGAACTCTGCTAGAAGTATATGTTAAAAAGTATTGTACTGTTAGAAGTATATATTAGTGTATTGAACTCTGTTAGTTAAGGTGTTAGTATTGTACTGTACATATGTTATGCACAACTGTTGCTATTACCCGCGTACGTACCTGTGTTACAAGCAGGCATTGTACTCTGTTGTAGCGCATATGTTAGTGCATTGTACTGTTAGAAGTATAAGGTTAGTGTATTGTACTCTTGTTGTAGCTTAAGGTTAGTGTTGTACCTGTTGTAAAGTATGTGTTAGTGTTACTGTACTCTGTTGTGAAGTATATAGTATAATACTTCTGTCAGGAAGTATATATGTGTATACAGGTACTATGTTAGAAGTATATGTTAAGATATTGTACTGTTGTTATGTTAGTAAAAATATACTTTATTTCATTTTTTTCATTACCTTATATACCCATACCACTGTACATATTTCCAGACAGTTCTAGTCTGTTCATTGGTGTGTTTATGGTTTGTGCACCGCGATATATTGCTCATGTTCCATTCTTCCGCATATTACTAATGATATTTGGCAAATAGTTCGGTATTGCAGTGGTAAGATTTAGCATATTTAGTATCAATACCAACCTGAGTTAAAGCCCAATTAAGATATAAGTTTTTCATTATTATATTCATTAATTTATCTTGAAGACGCACCATCTTGTACATAATGTTTGTTAAGATTTACGATGTGTTTACGACACCATTAAATCATTATACACTTCAATAAAACGAGAATAATGACAGAACATTGTAAAACCATTCTAAATACATTCTTAATTAATTTCTTATATTGTTGGGATGTATGGTACAGTTACACAAATCCATAGAGATCGTAAAGATATATTGGAACTCTTGTAAAATCTACTGGGTGTATTATATTAACAACTCAGCAAAATCTAATGATATGTATGTACTAACAGCTCAGTGTGCATAACCAGATTCAATACTTCTGTTAAAAGGTATCCTTTATAGGATGTTGCTCTCTTTGCAGCACATCTGAAATTCACTCTTGTCTCTAGCCAGTTCACCCACTCCCTGTCGATGGTCATATTCGTGGTTCTTTTAATATCTTAGATATTCTTCTTTCTTTGGTCTGCTCATGTCCTGGGACCAAGTTCTCTAGTGTATTATTCTTCCAGGCTAATGTGACGCTTGATGTGTGACCAAAGTATGTAATTTTTTCTTATAGCATGTTGTTTCAACCACCTTCTTCTTCTTCTTATGTCTGTTCATAACTCACTTTAATCATCATTGTGATATGTTTTATCTTTATAAGAACGTGTATACGTTGCACATTGCTTGAAGGCCCTAAACACAGACTTGTATGAGGCTAGACATGTGCACTGATTTCAGCCAAACTTAATTCTCTCTTTAATATTTATTCTTTTCAGACATGAGGTCTTAATGATTACTAAACTTGAAAGTCTTTGTTTATACCACAGAATTATAAAGCAAACAAGTCGTTTTTACTAATATGAATAACATCAACACTATCATTTGTTACCGTGCCGGCTAGCGTAGGCGATCGCTAACCCGAACAAAATCTTGTCCCGTGTTGTTAAGCGACACTCTTCCGTGCTGGAAGCCTGGCACCGTCCTTCTTCCGTTTTCTTCTCGTCTCACCTCGATTTTACCGCTGTCCCAATGTAGCAACATACAAAATACAGGGTGTTCAACTTAAAAATGTTCTGCGATAAATAGAATTTGCCGCGCATTGGTATCTCGTCTATTTACTATTTAAAACCGGTTCTGACTAGCTTGTCCTACGTCACATTTGTTTATCGCCCTTTCCCGCACTACAATTACACACCATCAACAACCTTGGACACCTATACTACGTCATAACTGAACTTTCCTATTTCCATACATATATGCCAGATTACTCCATTCACAGTACTGCTTGTTGAACAATTCTTGGCATAGCTTCAATGCAAGAGTATTAAATTAATCTTGTTAGCGTTTCTAATTTAAACTTACTTTGTAAATTTAAAAATGTATATTAGAAGATCTTCGTATGTAAACAAACTCACTCCAGAATATTCCAAGACAGATGTTTAAAAATTAGAGATTTGTTGAGTCTCGGTCCCCAATTCAACTCACAACCTTCCAGCACGACATACATACAATGTCACTACTTCACTATAGAAAACTGGTAATTACAATGTATGTATTCTATGTGGATGAATATGATAGAAAAATACTCTCAGAACGACAGACAAACATCTTCACTACTCACTATAGAAAACTGGCACCTGAATGTATGTATGCTATGTGGATGAAGGAGGATAGAAAAAATACTAGCCAGACCTGAGGAAAAAATAATCATTGTGCAATTCTGTTGCAGCCTGCCTCAGAGTTGTAGATATATCATCACTAGTACTTCCTAGAGCCTAGTGTGCAGGAGATAGAGGGCCAATTCCTTTATCACGTGAAGAACGTTGAAGGTGAGATTGATCAACAACCTTTTATGTCCGAGCTGACAGCAAACGACTGCGCATTACACTGTCCGTCCGATCTGCAAAATAGAGAAGGCATTCGGAGATCAACATCGGTCACAAAGACATGGTGACTTAGAACTTGATGATTCTCTTGCTCGGAGAGCATAAAGCTTTTCAGAGTACACTATAAAAGTCGTCATAACAATCGTAAGAAATCGTAGATGGGAAAGGCAGGCGAGCACTGGCATTGCATGCAGTAGGATTGCGCTGTTTAGTAGATCTCACCTGTTCCCTGTTATTTCTGAACAAAACTAGTTTTAATCTTAAATCTGCAGAATGGCTAGAAATACATAGATCTCCCAGTTCTTTCTGCCATGCCCATTGGTAAGCGCAATATCAGACGGAAGAACCCTATCGTCAGGAAGCCAACAATAAAGAGGATGCAATGATACGATGGAGAAATATTGAAAGGATATATCTGCTGAATAGAAGATAACCCAAAACATACAATGCAGTAGACACTCTACGACAGCAAAAAGGCACATAGCAAAATGCATGAGAACTCTTTGAATAAGAGCGAAGAAAGAAAGAAATTTCATGGTTTGTTCGAGACAAGACAACATGCAACAAAAACACTTGAGGGACATTTTCTGCAATATGTGCTCTTTGACTCAACGAGGACCGTTGAACAATTATATTTACATGAACTTTGAAACTGTTGGATCATGAACAATTGTGTTTACATGAACTTGGAAACTGTTGTTGACATCGATGAAATAATTAGAAGTTTAGCATGAATTAAACCATTTTCCATTCATTCTCAGATGAATTGTTTAATACATATTTACACATTAGTTTGTTACTCTCTGCCCTTGTTGTAGGACATTGGAAATTTGCATTGTGATTGCCTAATATTTGCCTTTCTGAAGTTTAAGAACGCTCCAAAATGTTAATTATTTATCTCCATTGCACCAGGTTTTATCCCATATGGCTTAGTCCTCGAATGTCAGGCTTCTATCTATTATCTAGACATAAAGAGGGATGCCGCCGCTGTCCGCACTATCATTGCCATCGATTACTCATGTCTGCTGGCAGACAGCCAGTTGTCCGCACTACTATTACGAATGACAATCTGTTGTCGTCATAGACATCCAGCTGTCCGCGTACTATCATTGCCAATGACAACCCGCGTTCGCAGACATCCAGTTGTCCAGTACCACTCACCATCGACACCGTTCAAGGCGACATCCAGCCGTCCGCACCATCAGTCACCATCGACACCCAGCGTTCACAGACATCCAGCTGTCCGCACCATCACTGGCCACCGACACCTATGTATACAGTGCAGAACGAAGATGAATGTAATGACGTTAATTGTTGACATATTTTATGCGTATTCAGTCCATTGTTTGCTACTTACCAGCTGTCACGTTATGACCACAGAAAGCACATATGACTGTAGTTTTTGTGACTTAGCTAAATATTACTTAATAGTCACCGCCAGCATCTTAAATGTCATAATACCACTGTCATACAGAAATAGCTATTTTTGACTTTGCTCTGCATGCAGGTGTTTGTTGAGAGTAAAGGAATATATGTCCCCAGTAGCTCATACAAAACTATTGGGATCTTCCGGGGAGGAAAAGTACATATGAACTGAACGACGTCATTCGAATTCGAACTTCCAACTTCAGAATGTAGCTAAACTGTAAAACACTTCGCCACAGAGAGCCCCCTGAACAAAGATAACAGAAGTCGAAACATGTTTTATTTGTTTTTTCTTTTCGTTTAATATTGAAAAAAATTCGAATAACAATAATGTATCAAACAAGATATTGATCGATCAATCTCAAACATTATTTCAGAAAAATCGAACACCTTTTTCTACTATATGAAGGCAACTATAAACACCGATTACCCAACAAGATTATAGCACAATGATGTTAAAATTAATGCCGTTTATTGCAACGTAATTGTAGTGAGATGTTAGTTATTTGTTCCTTTCTTGTGCCATAGGCGGCATAATTAAAGAGTATGTTAGTTTGTTCTTTTCGTGCCATAGGCGGCACACCAAAGAGACAATAGAAAAACACACTATCAATACTTCGTACTGTTGACATTGTTACTTTCAGGGCCTGCGCAATTTCTCCATACCGCCTCATCTCTGGGCAATTCGCTCAATCTCTCCATGAACTGAGACCGATATTTCTGCCTCAGCAAAGTTCGTTTCAGGTCTTTAGCTGGACCCCTTTCTGAACCCCTTGCATCTCCACTTCAACGCATCCTTGATATTCGTTGAATCATTTCCTCAAGGTGTGCTCAACATATCTCCATCTTCTCTTTCATATAACAGTTGTCACTAGTGGTTGACTAGACATGTCTCTGATTTCATTACTTCAATCTGTTCCATTTTATATCTATTATTTTTCTGTAAGATCTATTTTCAAATGCATTTAACTTGTTTTCTATATTTAGTCATTTTTTAACTCGCTGGCATATGTTAGATTAGACCAGATAAATATCATCATCAGGTGCCAAGTCTCCACATCGAAGGTTGACTGCAATGAATCCTCAGCATCCTCTTTCTTTCGCCTTGGTGTTGGGTGGCCACACTGCTCAGATCAATGTAACCCGTCCATTTTTAAAAGTTTCTCTCCCACTTGGTCTCCCGGTCTTCCTCTCTTGCTCCCTCTCAACTTTACCTCTAGTAAACAAGTTTTATCATGGTGTCATGTCTTCTTTATGTGCCCAAATACTTTACTTGTCTGAATTTTATTTCTTTTAATAATTGTTTCTTCATGCCTAGTTTTTCTAAAACTTGTTTATTTGTTTGTTTTTCTGTCCATGAAACCCTGCCTATTCTTCTATATGGTCCACATCTCAAATGTGCACTGACTCTGTCTTCTAACTGCTGGTTCATTGTCCATGTTTCGAGCCACACATTAATATAGGATATACATAGCATTTGATCATTCTCAAATAAAATATAGATAAATATAGAGATTGAAATACTCTGTGTAGTAAATCGATGAGAAGCCATTTTTTTGCTCGAAAATTGAGACAATGTGGCAGAAAACACGTGACTTGTGTGTACTTTAATTGTTCGACTGACCTAGGACACAGATCACTAACACTAATCTCAGCATAACTTTCAACACAAACATATGGTGAAGAAATAAAGCGACAAATATATGACGGCTGGTACAAATCGACGTCAGATGGGCAATAAGTACATGTCGATAAAAATACGACGTACTTGGTACATATCGACAATCCGATGACAAAAGAGAACAAGTGATAAATCGATGGTGTCTAAAATAAGTCGACAAAGTGATGTGAAGGCAGGCATGTCGACAAACTGATGACGTAGAATACAGGTCGATAAGTTGAGGCTGTCGGTAAAATCGACAAATTGATGTATGCGACTGTGCAAAGGTCGACAAATAAGGATGAAGGGTACAAGTCGACAAATTGATATGAATTAGTAGAAATTGTCGACAATAGATGACGATTGGTAAAAGCCGACAACAGATGATGATTGGTACAAGTCAACAAATAGATGACTAAGAGTCTGAAAGCCGACAAATGGATAAACAACTGCACATGTTGACAAATTGACATGTTTGGTACATGTTGATAAACAGATAACGAGGAGCGCAGTTCATTAAAAAATGATGAAATCTGAGCACACAATTGAATATAGTTGGATTTTAATGGATACACAAAGATATACTTCTGGATTATAAGATACTTTTCTGAATGATATACCGAAATAATTCCGTTTTTAAAAGTACTTATATTTCATTTCATTTTTCCATCAAGTATCCTTTCTTCATTAGCAAACTCCTTTATTGTTCCGGAATGCAAGTTTATGTTGGTTTTTTTTTCGTGTTAGTAAAGCTATATTGATTTAGAAAGCAATTCTGAGAACCGGTGGCTGTAAAGGAGACATGGTTGAGATGTTGTTGAGATATTGCCGAGATATGGTTGAGATATGGTTGAGACATGGTCTGATGTCTATCTGTTGGAAAGAAATGTACCCAGATACCGGAATCAATGGACTTGTTTCAGTGTTGCGTTATTTATTTTGATATTTCATTGTTGTGTTTCCGTTTACTAGAGACAATAATTATCTCTGTTTTCTTTATGTCTATTCTAATCCTTTTCTTGCTCATTTCTCTACTATTATTATTTCATAAACGATCACAATTTCTTACCAGCGGATAGATGATTCGTAATTGTAGAGTACTGATATTTAGAGAGATATTTCTAGATGACACACATGCACCCAACAACTAGGAGAAAGGTGTCAGTTATTAAAGAACCGTAAGACTGTCATTCATATAAGACTGCTATCTTTTTTATATCTTGCTAAACCAAGAAAATCAAGAGGAAAGGAAGCTAGAAAGATGCAATGAAATACTCAACTGAACTACTTCAAGCAGAGAGCTGTCGGATTCATTTGTATCGCACCATGTGTGTGTTGCTGGGGCTTACCAGAGCAAAGAATAGCAACACCGGCAGTGTCCTACAAGGTAGGCGTCGTAAGAGGGGTGATTGAGGTAGGAGCCTAGGGAAGCTACCTTAGTAAATAAAACTGTCGCCAGAAATCGGAATGCTGGTCACTTAGCATAACTGGCACAACGTACAAAGCTCAGGCTCAGATCACATACAAATCACACAGAGGTTAATAAGGTCGATATGGAGCGGCCGAAAATAAGAAGAAGCATTTGTATTGGGTACAGCAAACGCGGTAAAATATAGCACGCTGCAGTTCTGCTCAAGACATGGAATGATATGTGAACTGATTTATTGTATTTAATTTCTAAATATGTGCACCTACCATTCTATTAGTTGAATAGAACTATATGTTTATTAGAAACTATATGTTTAATAGAACAATATGTCAATAGAACTATGTTGTTTAATAAGAACTATATGTTTACTAGAACAATATGTTTAATAGAACTATATGTTTAATAGAACTATATGTTTAATAGAACTATATGTTTAATAGAACTATATGTTAATAGAACATAAGCTAAGAGGAGATCATGGGGAAACACGTAATAGGATAACGAAACGAAAATGGTAACTATTCACCACTCTTCTGTGCAGCTTAGAATCAATACGTCATAGGTGAAGTAAGTTCTTTCCACGCAAAAGAATACATAAAGCAAACCTTGGGTACACCAGATCACAGAATAGAAAAAACTGAATTGACCACATATGTATAAACAAGAATTCAGGTCATTCTTACAAGATGTAAGGGTTAAGGGGGTAGATGTGATTCGACTGCCATTTGCTGATAAGAAAACAACTAGCTTGAAAGGATATTATACATCCAGTGTGCAGAACATAGTGACACCAATATAATATAGGATAAGCATCAGAAGTCAAGAAACAAAGGAATAAACATAGTCATAGCTCCTAATAAGTATGAGGTTTTTAGATAATTAGGAAGATGATAATAGTGCAGAAGAATGCTGGCAGTGTTTCAAAAAATATTTGGAACAAAACATGCACATATAGCACAGAAAAAGAAGGAAGGAATCATAAGGCATGGATAATCTGCAGAACTCTCATGAAATAGAACAGGCTGAAAAAGAGAAAGCAGATTTAAATAATAGCAAAATCTTAGAACTGCCAAAGCTTATAGCTTCCGCGTGAAAAATACACAGAAGTCAGCAAGAAAGTGAAGAAACAAATAAAGTTAGATAAAAAACAATACGTAGAAGATTCAGCAAGAGAAGTGATAAAGGTGAGGAAAAGGAAACTAGGATCCTTGCAACATCACTTCAGAAAGCTAGGCAAGAAAATACAGTCCATCAAATGGGCTGATCAAAATAGTAGGGAAACTACGCCAATGTTAGAGATCAAAATGGAAAATGGATAGAATACTATGAACTCCAGAACAGACCAGTACCATTAAACTTCAGAGACATCCAACCTGTAGAAATTGGACTCTGACATCAACTGCAGTTCATCCAAGAGTGAGATTAGTAAGTTTAATAAACTTTTTAAAAGATTGCAGCGGCTGTCCAGATGCAGGCTCCAGCGGAGGCAGTTAAAGCTGAACATAGAAATCATTAAGGCTATTACTCGTATAAATTATTTAGCAGAATCTAGAGATCAAGAAATATTTCAGCAAACTGGGAGAGAAGGATTACCATGAAGCTACCAAAGAAAGGGGACTTCTAGAAGTGTGAAAACTATAGGAATACGCTGTTGTCAGTACTAAAAATACAGAGTCATCCTGAGAGACTGAGAGATGCCATCGATACAAAGCCAGAGATGAACAGGCAGGCTTCCGACCAAATAGAAAGATCCTGTGCTGGGACTAGACAGCCACATGACGCATATTAGTAGATGCCAAAGTATTGGAATGGAAATCCCCACTTTATATCGAATTTGTGACTATGAGAATGCTTGACAAATACTGGAGAAGAAAACCCTTTGGGAAATTAATGAGGCATTATGAAATCTGACAGAAAATTATTAATCAATAAAAGCAACATATACAGATATGAAATGTAGAGTTCTTCGCATGTAAACTAATAGACACTTTGGACAGAAACAAGAATGCAGCCAGATGCCTTCTATCACTTAAGTGCCTGCATTGACAACAGACTGGATTATGAAGACCACAGTAACTAACACCAGAAATGTGAATCCAATGGTCCTGGACAGGATAACCAGAAGATCTGACTTCAAGGATGATAGGTCTCTTCTGCTTTCCATACACGTGCAAATCAGATGGCAGGGGATAAGCTAAATTAATATTGAATCTAAGGTTCCACAACTAGGCTGAACACTACAAGGGCACAAAGATATTGAGAACTAACCAGCAACAATGAACACAATCTCCTGAGTGAAATCCTACTTCAAGAGGTAGAATTCATACACATATTTGGGCAGCAACGTAAACAAAGAGAGTGGAACAGATAGAGATGTTGGGTCATGAATACATAAGGCAAGAGGAGCTCATTGTACTGAGAATATTTGAAAGTTCAAAGAAATCAAATCTAGAATGTACTGATATTTAACCTAATAGCAGAAACATTTTCTACTGTATAGTCAGAAAACATGGAGAACAATAACTAAAATAATAGCGCATAAATTGCAACATTCATCAACTGGTGGTTCTCATAGAATTGAGGAATAAGATGGTAGATAGGCTGCAATGCGGAACTTATGGAGAGAACAGACAGACCTGTTAACGAAATATAAAAAGATGAAGTATGGATAGGACACACTTGCAAAACTGGAGGAAGGAGAATGTTATGTTCTTGCATGGAACTCCGCAGGGCAGCGAATGAAAGTGAGGCCGAAAATACATGGAGTATGAGATTTGAGATGAGACTGGTCAACATAAAGAAGAGCTGGAGGAAGTGCAGGAGATAGCTAGAGATGTTGAAGGTGCAATAAGACGGTCATGAGGTTGGTTGAGAGGGCCAGCCAAACCAGGTAAAAAGGCAAAGAAAGAGAGAGATATGTTTAATAATGGAACCTATATGTTTAATAGAACTATAAGTGTTTAATAGAACTATATGTTTAATAGAACTATGTTCAATAAATCTATGAGTAAAGGAATACCCCTATAACAGCTACCATGAGGACACAAAAGTAAATAGACAACAAACGACATGAAGTTTGTGAGGGCTTAGCATGGATATTGTATTATAAATCATATCTTTTAATCCTGTTCATCCCATAAGCCGACATGTTAGTTCGTTGTATTTTTTTATGATTAGGTAAAGCCAGTATGATGGCTATTTTAGTTTACAGTACAACATGAATGTGACCGGAGGTAAACAAAATATATTAAATAAAATTACGGAGCAGAGTTATTATGAGAAACATCTCAAGAAATGCAGAGAGCATAATATGGATCTAAATAATACCCGGAAATGATAAAGTAACAGGATAGCTAAGAAAGGGTTAACACAAGAACAACTAATCACAGTAACTACTCTACTTTCAGAAACGCATATCCTAGCAGCAACAAATAATGACTGGCTTGTGATCAGATAGATCCTAAAAGACATGGGAAGAGCGGCTTAGATACATGACTAATTCTAACCCAATGATAACATGAATACCCTACACAAGGAGAAATCAGTGAAAATCCCAGACTCAACCCAACACAAATCCCTTTAAAAATCGCATGAACAGAATTTCAACCACAACAAGCTCCAGAGTACCAGCAAAGGGTGTACATCATCCGAAACGGTTTGTTGATAATCCTCTTCACAAGCTATGGATTTGTCTGAAGATGAAACATCCTTTCTTCTCCCAAGGCTAGAAAATGGAAACATATTATACATAAACAACAAAAAGTAATCTTACAAATAAACAAAGCAGACAACCATTATATAATATTGAGTTGAATGGCAAGAAGCCAAGTGAGGTTTGGGACTGAAGAAGAAAAGAAGGCAGCATTTATTGTGTAAATGATGATAAATTTTGGATCATTATGAGAGACTGTGAACTATCATCTCATGTGTGACAACAAATTTTAAAATGATATTCTCAACAACAAAAACAGATGTTACAGTATATAATAAGATCAGAATAGATTCTATATAAATTATACATATTTGGACAGATGAATCATTCCCATATACATTTTCATATCAATACCATGTAATATTTCTTCTTTGCCGAACTTCCATCTTACCATTCATAATAACGGGAATACTTAGATCTGGAGCATGTTTATCATCTGAAACTGACTAAGAGAAAATGAGAAAATATAAAAACAATGAAAGTCACTATTCATAATATTACTACAGTTCATATTTATTTTTTTAACACACAAAGAAAAAATCATTGTCATAAGAGAAGTATAGAATCCAAACTTATTGGCCAAAAGTCAAAGCTATTCAATATTATTGCTATAAATAAGTTTAAAAAATATAATCATTTCTGCAAGTGAAAGAAGCAGCCAATTTACATTTTCAAATATTATGTGTCACAACTATTCATACCATCGCCAAAACGTGTTGTTTAAGAACCAAGTAAGATGATTCATTGCTTCCCAGAGGATGGGCGTACCAAGGATTTTTGGATTGCAAATTCATTCGTCAGAGCTTCAAGGAATACTGAATAAATAGTGAATTTGCTTGACATTAATTTCTTCAATCAGTTGTGAATTCAAGAAAGTATTGATCAATGATTAAAGAATACAACTTATTTTTCAAAAAAAATCGATATCAAGAAGATGCAAATAAAGAGAATAACAACTTTTGTAGATAATTGGATCAATTTATTCAGTCAGAAAATGTTCACTTGTTAGATCTTGTCTTTAAATGATTGACAAATACCAAGTTGTTTGTTTTGTTAACTAGAAAACGATTTCACTGAACTACAACACAGTTCAGAGTTTGTTTCAACTTCTTCTCTCAGCCGTTAAATGATTGGATCTTTTGTTAGCAATAATTTTCCTTCATACTGAGATTTCCTCACTATTTCCAATAAATAGTTGTTTAATTTCAAAACAATAGAACTGGGAATTATAATTAATACTGTACATACAACAGAAAAATTAAAACGAATGTATATACAAAATTAAAAGGCTTCGTTCTATTTGTATATTTACAAAGAAATTATAATGACTTATCAAATCCAATTGCTAGCCAACGTACATAAGAGATTTCATGTATGAGTATGTACAGAAGTAAAACAAAAGCATTAAATAAAAGATTTAGAATCCTAAATAAAAGAAACCCACTCTTCAGACTCTTACTATGCTTACTGGTTTCCCTTCCTACACTTTATATTGTAAAATTAGTAATTAATATTGGTTTTTTAATTTTATTGTTTCAGCCAATATTATTCGACTATGCAGAGAACCATATTATCAAATACAGAAGCTCGAATCAGAAGTGTCATGAAGATTACAAAGTAAAATAAACCAAATGTACGTCTCGGGACATAAAAGTCTTTATAAAAATGTTAACACTTTTTACTGTATGACCTTTAAATGTATATTGTCTCATCGTCCATCTTGACTACACATTAGAAGTACAAGGTAATTTGCCAGGCTGGCAATAAGTAGATCGTCCACATATAGTCTTTGGCAGTAGACTGTATGAGTCAGTGTCGAGAAACACACGCATGTGTTATGAACGAACAATAGTAGCATGAGTGTAAGGAGGAATTTACACAACAATAAATATGGCAAGTAAAGAATAGAAACAGGAAATAATTGTATACAATTTTTTCTAAGAAGTCCCAAAACTTTTTTCCTACTTTTCCATCCGTTGCTGAATTTAGAAATTTGTTTTTGCAAATGTCGAAGTAATATTTTGTTCAACTTGTACATGATCTCCATCGACTTTGAAAATCTTTAAGTATTTATATATTGTCCAGGATTAAGGATATTTTTTATAAACAACCATTGTTACCGTCTATAATATCTCTTTTAGGGGGCATGCTTTATAGACTGGAACAAGAGCCTGTTGAATTTAATTGCTGTCGCACACAGTGTAGCTGCTTTTATGCAAAATCAGTTCATGTTCGGTTTTTTTCATGTTCCAGACAGAAAGACCCTGGGAGTCTGTGATCTAATTCATTCGTCAGAGGTCTCATCAATATAGGATACATACAAAGTATTGTGTATTTCTTCAGTAACATACTTTTATTGTCTTATTTATTATTTTGCTTATTTTAATCTCTTTTTTTTTGAAAGAAAATATAGAAATAATAAAACGAAAAATAGAAGTAATAAATAAGAAGATAAGAAAAACATGTTAAGAGGATTCGAGTAAGGAGACATCTTAGCAGTAGTATACCTGTATATACCTGAAGAATAAGATTAAAAATATCAAACATGTATTTTCTCTTCGTGAAGGAAACGTTGTAACGCTTAAAACCAAGTAAAGACAGATTTGCAAAGTAATAAGATAGAGTTTTTGTTCTTGCACTTCACAAATCCTGCTCATCCTAGTCTCATGCAAGCTTCCCACTCTTCCTGATAAAAAGCCTTTAGTGGCTTTCTTTGTGTTGACACAGGACATAAGGGCATATTACACTCAGTAATTGATAAAGTATTTTAATATTGAAAATTCTTAAAGAACTAACTAACTTGAATCTGGTGACACGATTGTACACCTACAGGCGATTTTACACTCTGACCTGAGACTGTGTAGTCACATCCATTCTGAGGTTCTACTTTGTCTATGGAATCAGACTTTGTTACTCATTTCACACATGATTACATTATTACTTCAATCTGCACAGTAGCTCTTCTTCTCATCGGGCCAGCCAATGGCTAGACTACAGTCCAGCAATTAGAGGATAAATCGAGAGTAAATTGTGATAGTCTGACTTCATGGCACTTATGAGTCTGCCAAACATCTGAGATGACAGAAAAACATCAGAGACAGAGGATTGTGGAGATCCATGGACTGCCTACTTCAATCGGTACGGCCCTGACAGTGATAAACACCACCAGAAAACGCATATCTTCCTTACTTCTTCTTCTTCTTTCTTGTCGTCACACTCGTTACCAAGGTTGTTGCCCAGTGTCGCGGTTTTCACTTTATTCTTGGTGCTGTTCTGCAGGCTTGTGATTGTTATTCTTTGCTCTTCACAGGGATTCGCTACGCCATCTAACCATCTTTCCGTGGTCTTCTCTCTGCCTTCTTTCCCGATGTTCTACAGAAGATTATGTGATATTGTGGAGTTTGCATTGCATATCTTCTTGACTAGCACAGAATTTATACAAATAAATAGAAAGACATTTAAAATGTAGTTAACATCATGACTGAGAAAGGTGATTGTTAAGGAACTTCTGGGATCAGGGAGAATGGAGGGGTTAAGAAATTAATTTTATAAAACATTTATTTTAAACTTGGTTTGTTTTATGTAGCTTCATAACAAGGAAATATTTCCTGTTTATTAAAATTTAAATATAGATACTTATTTATTTTTTTGTAAGACATGGCTACTAATTCATTCTCGTCCATATTCATGTATAGAAATTGTTGGTGGTCCGCGGCATTTAATGCATTTAAAAGCGGCAGTTCGCAGTAATGTAAAGTTTAGAACCGCTGGTTCAAACTAAGTCATCTCTACACTTTACCACGTCTTATGCCACGAACAGGTTAACGCCATATCTAGCCAATGTTGCTGTTGTCATGGCGTTGCTGTTATGTTGTTGTTGCTATATCGCTGTTGTTGTATTGTTGGTAATGTTGTTGCGAAGCTCTAAATAAAGTAAGTTGCTAAATCCTCGCATAACAGAAACAAATTCAAGATTCATCAAGTACATTTGTAAAATGTAACTAAACTAATGTCAATATAACGTTTCTGTATGATTGAAACTAAACCATCACATGAAAGAGAGGTAATCACATAATGAGACCAGGAGAATAGCAATTAGAAGTACATAAAAATATTAATACCATCTAGTTATCAAAACAATTGTAATAAATACCGTATTGATATCCTGTCACTGGACAAACATAGAAGTACTCTGCTGAACACAATAACATCTTGTAGATCGTCTAATTCTTTATTTTAAATAATCTGTTTTAAATAAAACGTCGAAAATTAGCTTTATCCATTAAATAAAATTCGCTTTTCAGGCTGTACATTTGGTATGTCAAAAATTATATGATCATTTTATCTATGAAACCGCTTTCGCGCGCTTATTATGATGTGATGAGCAGTGCGCTATTAATATGTGAAGAAATAAATTACAGCACAATTGTCAGTTCAGAACACCGAGGCAACAATCAAGCACCTTCTGTAGATAATAGATATAGAAATTACGGTCAAACGAGCGAGCAGAAGTTTGCTGTGTTTTTCAATGATATAAACTGTATAAATAAAGATATTTATAAATCATGACAAGATTGAAACAGAGATTAGACTTTGGTTTTATAAACTGTCAAAATTAACTACAAAAAGTAATCTTACATAATACATACTAATAAAGTTTGGAGTGAAATACTTACACTATTACATATACACATACAATTTATAATAAATAAAGTATAATATTGATAGATGAACGCAAACATCTACACTGAAATACTAAATATAATATTGATAAATTACTGAAACATCTACACTGAAATACTAAATATAATATTGATAAATTAATGAAATATCTACACTGAAATGCTAAATATACTATTGATAAATTACTGAAACATCTACACTGAAATACTAAATACAATAATGTTAATGAACGAAAAATCTACATAGAAATATTAAAAGATAGTATTAATAAGTGAACGAAAAATCTACATAGAAATACTAATACACAATGATAAATAATGATAAAGGACAAGATATGGAAATAAATAAAATTGGTTGTTCAAACATAGAGCAATTTGTTGGATTTACTACTGATATGTGCTATTTGAGAAACACCGGTTAAGGTCTGATGCGTGAGTTTAACGATTACTTAGAAGGGTAATGTGGTTAAGATCCTTCAGACCTTCAGTATGTCTCGCTATTGTTTCCTCTTTACTAATTGAGTCTTTACTACAGTCAGCAGCTGGTAAAACCTACTGCTATGTGGAGTTTGGATTCTGGGACCACGTATACATAATATATATAGCGTGCAATTTCAATTCATTATGCATAATAAGGTTTTCTTTTGATAAATTATTGAAAATAGCCGGTATTATGTGCAACAAAAATTATAAATAAATATATAAAATAGCCATTTCAAATCAGTCTTACTTCCATCTTCATTTGTTCTGGAATGTGAGTGTAATCAATGTTATCACTGTTCATATATATATAATGCCATATCTAAGTTACTGAATGTTCAATACTTTCTTGTTTTGTACATCATATTTAGAGCCTTGATTACCTTTGCTAGTATATCCTTTACTGTTTAGCCAGTCTGTGTAGTATAATAGTTTTCATTCAGTATGAGAAGAATGTATGGGCATTTATACCTGACTGATGTTTAATTTGTCATCAATTACTACTTCAGATACGTATCAGTATTATATGGACAACATTCATTTGAATTAAATTATCTAGTCCTCAGAAGAACTTACACTCCCAATAGTCATTCTGAATCTATTTCTCATAGAACATAAATCATTAATAATATTCTGAAATCTAATTCTCTGGGAGTCTTCATTTTTTTATCTGGTGCTGGAATGCCTCCCAACAAAATTGTACTTTGTGCCACCATGTCCAGAACACATCACTACTTCCTATTCTTATTTGTGTGGTATTAGCCAGTTTTAAAAATTTTGAGTTATAAACTGAAAACATACGTTTGTTCTTCTCTCTGTCCATGACAACCTGATGACCTCTTCTGTAATACGTATATTCAAAAGCACATATTTGCTTTTCTACCAAGTTTGTTAAATGTCCACAAGCCACCCATACGCTGCCACTGGGAAAATGTATAATCTAGTCTTATAATTCGTATTTTCTCGTCAGTTCCATCTCCATTCTGATTTTAGTTATTTAAATTTTCAAGGTCTTACTTGTTCTCTCTTCAATTTCATCCTATTTTCTATTCTTTATAGAAGTCAACTGACACATTCCATTTTCATCTTTTTATAGAAGTCAACTGACACATTCCATTTTTCATCTCTTTATAGAAGTCAACTGACACATTCCATTTTCATCTCTTTATAGAAGTCAACTGACACATCCTATCTTCTTATCTCTTTATGTGTAGTCAATTTATTACTATTCTATTTTCATTCTTTTTATAAAAGTCAACTGACACATTCCATTTTCATTTCTTTTATAGAAGTCAATTGACATATTCCCTTATTTTCATCTTTATAGAATAACTGACACATCTCTATTATCTTCTTTTTTATAGAAGCTAATCGACACATTCCATTTTCATCTTTATAGAAGTTAACTAAATATTTTAAAACTACTGACACATTCCCATTTTCATCTCTTTTAGTAGAAGTTAATCAAATATTTTAAAACTACTGACACATTCCATTTTCACATAAAAAAATCATTTTCACAGAAAGAGCAAATTTCCCTGCTTTCCGTACAGTAAACTAATAACATATGATCTTTTATTTGAAATTGTTCAACAAGAATAATATTAATAACCTGAGGCCAATTATGACACAATTGGAGTGTTTACCCGAGCTACCGATTGTAAGGAAAATTGGGATTTAAAGTATGTATATTAATAAGTCAATCATTTTAGAAAAGCTATAAAAACAAAATGATAATAATAACAAATAATAATTTGGTTTGAACAAGAATACAATATAGAAGAGAATAAATAATAATGAACTACATTCAATTTACTTTAAGATTGCTGCTTAATAACTTGGCAATAGCTTTCACTATTTGCTTATTTTGTTAATATTACTTGTAGGAGATTGGAAAACTGTATAAAAATACATGTTGGTTGTGTAAGATACCAAATAAGGAATAAATTGTATTGTCTACTTGTGCTGGCAGATCGTTGACAAAGTTCTGAAAATGATGTACTTCGGGTAAACGAGTCTAGTCAAGATGAGAATATGAACAAGTTATGACCAGGTCGATAGTTCAAATGAAAAACTATTTTCCGGAGTTTGTTCCACTGGAAATATTCATCACAAACAAATCTAGACGCGTGACTGAAATAGTTCAGAACAATAATAAATTTTATGATCTCGCTTTCTGGAATTACAAACATAATTGTTATTGCCGTGTCATAAGCCATGGTTCAAGGACAGCGTCGGCATCTCCACACAACAATCAACAGGACTCACAGCGCCTTGGAGGTTTCAGGCAAAGATTAGCTGGTCCTAAGAGTCTGTGGGTCGCAGCGGCGTCACCAAGGCTAACATTAGTGTGGTGATTGTAGAACCATTCTGGGTTCATGTAGCCGTCACTAGTGTCTGGCAGCGTATGTAGCGGTGGAACGTTGTTTATGCGTCGATGCCACTGAGCAGCGGTTCCTAACCCAAAACTCGCAATCTTCTAATATGCACCATTATTTCGTTACTGTTTCGGACATTTTGCTGTACTTTGCATCTACGACGTGGTCTGGGCATTAAATACCAAATTTCGGGGTCAATTGCTGGTGTGCAATCTTCACAGATATAACAGTTTTTCAAAGTAAACAATACTATTTTTTATTTCACTACAATATGTCCGGTTTCTGTATTCCTGGTTTACACGTGATTAATACGATATTTCTACTGTAGATAAATAACCACGCATCTGAACGGCAGAGATAACGCATAATGACAATTGGCCGCATCACAAATACCAAATAGCAACACAGTGCTCACAATAGATACTTCGAAAAATCGCGTCCAAAACGAGATCAGCAGTTAAGATGCTGTTGGCAATTATTGCTATTCCTATTGTCAATCCTTGATACCTCGAGTAGCACACACATGGCTATATTTCATTCCTGAATTTTATTACTTAAGGATGTACCACAATCTCATAACTGTGATGCATGCATGGCTGTAGATGCATTTTTGGATTTTATTAATTGAAGTAAAGATATCGAGCTGCCTTTACAGTGAGCCCATCATTTAGAACAACGCTTGGAACAAAACTGCCATTGTGCAATCAATTAAAACTACACTAGCACATCTAGTTTTCGATATTCCACTTATAACTGTTCAACTACATAAGCAACATCGTTTCGTTTTTTTTCGATATTATTAAAGTGTGGTTAGGCGAGACAAGTTATCTGCCATATAAATATGTATTTGGTGTCGCTAACTGGGGAAAAATCTTTACTAAGAGCGGTGGGCACATGAACTTAGGTCTCATGAAAAGATTAGTGAGTTGCTCAGATAGAGCTGTGTAAAAGACATTTCTGCAGGAACATGTAACTTATAACGGCATTTAGTAAATATAATGAACGACGATAAAACTTTCATCTATCAAGTTGACTTCTTTTTTTATATCGTAATAGCCATTCTTGTGTTAGCGTGTTCAAGATCTTTCAATGCTAATTTCTATTACGATATTACACTATTATATCAATATTTTATTCTGAGCAGAACTCATATCCTGTCTTTTCAGAATACCTTCACAGACCAAATGCCCTGTTCCTGCAGAAAGTCGTCTTGCTAATGCATCCTGGAATGCATCTTGAACGTTGTCGTCATTTTTTGGGATGCCTCCCATTATAATGGTCTTCCACACGTACGTATCTTTTCATCAATAAGGAAGAATACCTAATCGTCATGTTTCTTCATCGTATTTAGTTTTCGATTTGAGTCCCCCCTAGATAGATTCGTTAGAATCACAGTAGTTAATTATTTGTCTTCTATTAACTTTCATTTCTTCTTTAATTAGGCAAAGGCGCTTAATTTCTTCCAGCACGCATGCTGCAGGCTTGGGACAACCATTCAGGTAGTATCACTTCTTTCTTGTGTTACCCCATGAACTCCAAACATTAAATAGAAATAAATGACTACTAAGATCCATGAATGATATCTATGCTAGATTTAAGAAACATAATAGATTACGTTGAAATACTCAAGTCATAAATGTATTTGTTTTCAACTATAAAATGTAGGATGTACAAATTTAGTTTTGTATGTGTATGTTAATAGTTAAGCTCTTGTACTGGGCTTAAAGTCATACAGGTGTATTCTTCATGAGTTTGAGAGGTTTTTTGGAGTGTTTTTTCCCCATTAAATGTGTTTAATTCTTTTCAAAGCATATCTGGTTAAACTCTTGTAATGACATTTTCATAAACAACCTTCAAAATTGTTTCAGTTATATCACATACAAATGTTTGTCTATTTATTGTTAACTTGAGCCAAATAAAGACATACTGTTTTTGTCTAAAATCCTACTTTATCTATATTCTTACTACCAGGTTCTTACATATATTGTTCTGGATTGATTGATTGTTGATTGACTGATTGATTGATTACTGATTGATTGATTGATTGATTACAATATCATTGCACTTCGGTAACGATTTCCATGTGCTCCGATCTCTTTCCTACATTAGGAAGATCCCAAAGACAGTGCATGAACTTCGTAGCACCGGCGATGGTTCCTGACTGTGAATTTCTAAGATTAAAGATATTTTGCAGAGGAATTTTTATTTTTTTAATCTTGTGTAATGCAGAATGTTGCCTGGCAGCGGCTTTCGCAATTTTTCGACATTGAACTGCGTCAATGGTTCTTTCCACGTGCTTAAATTCGAACACAAGATTTATTGGTTTTATCATCCGCTCTCGATACAAGACCAGGAACTAGATCTCACTTAGACTAAGATCGGGAGCTCTGGAAAATATCCAGATGGTCTAATGAGGAGCAAACCTGGTAGCTTTGGTACCAAGAAACAAGCACCCAACCCTGCGCCACAGAGATCACTTAAACTTTACTTACTTAATCTTTTACTTTACCTTACTTTTGGAAAATGAAACGAAACACCTTTTATCTTACTTAAGATAGGACTAGCACTGATATCAAACAAATTACTATCCGGAGAAATGGGGAATAATGGGAATAGCACGACCAATGAACATGACCAGACTACTTAGAGAAAGTGAAGCGAGCAAAAGACCTATGGAATCTTTATTCGTTTAGGCAAGGGTGGGATATGTCACCCCTGAAATGGCGTTTTGGTAAACTAGTTTTTGATAGAACGAAGCGCTTCTCCAGCTCTGATTAAACTACTACCAATCCACGAGCACGCATTTGTTAATCCATTTTGTCACATCCTGAAAACATTTATGTTGACTCTATAAAGATGCACCTCAACACCTCAGATCCCTTGCACGTCTATTTGGTTTGGCTTTTAATAAAGATTACTCACATCAAATCAGAATGAGGCACTGTTAATAAAGAGCAAAATATGAGATACAGATCGCTAGATAAAAGTCAAATGTAAGTCATGTTATGTACATCTACTGTTATAAGATGCCAAATGAAAATATACTTAAACGGTAAAATAACTCACAACACTTCGTACCCTTCTTAATATTCTACTGTGTTCCAAAGCAGGCCATGCTGTACTATAATACAGAGAGGCGGATAGTACTTTGTTTGTACGTGTTTCACTATTTACAAGTTTTCTGCAGTTTTCCCTATAACAATGGGACTGCACTGTTTGTGTATACTATTAAGATATAACATAGCAATATGCGTTATCGTTACTGTGAGATGAGAATATATAACATAACAATGAACTATACTGTTATTGTAAGCTGGGAAGATATAACATAACAATGAACTATACTGTTATTGGCAGCTGGAAAGAAAACATAATAATGGACTATACTGTTATTGTAAGCTGGGAAGATATAACATAACAGTAGACATTACAATATACATGTGATCTACAGTAGAGTTTAAATTTTCCCAGTTTCTGAAATATCAAACAAATAATATCAACAAAAGATATTGACTAGTGTTTTCAGTGATAGCATGACTTTTTGTTTGTTCCAAAATGTTTGAAGAAACAATTATCCTCAACGTCAATGTGCAAAATGTTTTATCTTTTATCATCATCTAGTTGCTTGTTGAATGTAAATATCTGACATCATAATAGTCTTTAGACATGTTTCTCTATTATAAGTCAAAATTCCTGCCATTATTCCTATTAGATTTAACGCGTTCCTTACTAGCTGCCACGAGATGCGCTAAGGGTGTTTATTAAAATAACCCAACTGCCGCACACTGCAACAATAATGAGTCCATGTATATCAACGAATTCTGATTCAATTTCGGTTTTATCTATAGCAAAGCTATCTGTTTCTACACAGTGGTCAGATCGAATGTTGGTAAATTTGTTCAATTTGATGAAATTTATTTATTTTTTCAAATTGGAAAATGTGAACAAAAACTAATTCGACCACACCGTGTTTTTTTAATCTGGTAGTGAATGTTTTAAATCCTTAAAAAAGAAATCATGCTTACATGTGGCTACAAATGTCAACAGCAAAGCAGAGCATAATAGTATGGCCTTGAACATTCTCAAATCTATGTAGAAGCACTAATTAAAATAACCACTTGCAAACTACAGATCTGGTAATATGACATACACGTCCAAGTTTCTAGTAATTATACTCTCACAGCGGAAGCTATTTTATCTACAAATTGAAGGACATATTTTTCATAACAAAAAAATAATGTCACGAGTCTGTAGATATCGTGTGACATTGATCGTGCCAGACATTGAAGCAGGTCTAGAAGTTGAAGATAGATAAGATAAAGTAGTAAAAACATGCAAGTTTCAGAACCGTTTTAACAAAGAACAGGTTGTTACGTTCAGTAATAAAACAAAAATTGTTATGAGACTTAAATTTTAACATGTATGTTTCTAGGTTACATAGTACTTGTCTATGTCGATTAGAATGTGCTGATTATAGTTCTCTGCACCAATCAAATGTTAATGATTTAGTAATGTATGTTCATTGACGTCATGAACGACATACCCCTGTTGGCACCCACTAGAGAGGTCACAAGGGTGGAGTGGAGATAAAGGGGAGGGGGGTCCATGGAAACACAGAGTAAGTTGATTGGTCAAAAATAGGTTTCAAAATTAACACTAAAAAATGCACTATAATGAGAATAAATGCAAAAATACACACGGAGGAGATTACGGTAAATGGAGAAAAGCAAAATGAAGCAAAATAATTCAAATATTTGGACAGGTCTGTAACTATAGATGGGAATGTAGGAAAATAAATTAAGCAAAATTGTAATGACAAGCTGTAACAATCAAATAGCAACAAAAAACGCACAGTAATGAGATTAAATACAAAATAATACACGGAGGAGATGACGGTAGAGGGAGGTAAGCACTAAGAAGTAGAATAATTCAAATATTTGGACAGCTTTGTAACTATAGATGGGGATGTAGGAAAAGAAATCAATGCAAGAATTTGAATGACAACTGGAACAAATCATTAGACAACATATGGAGATCATCAGTATACAGGATACAGAATAAACTCAGTATTAGTTTAGTTTTAGTTTAGTTGTCAGATCATCATCACTGCACGTCGAACCAATTAGTCCATAAGTGTCCAGATATCCCCCCTCAGTATTTCCTCAGTGTGTGGCGACTAACGACACCGGTTCTCTGTTGGTTTACTATTCTTCTTTGTGATCGTGTTTAAAAACCTAGTATTTTTGACTGATGCCCTGTCAGTAATTACTGCTCCCAAAAATCAAGAAAATAACAACTTGAAGGAAATGAAAGAGTCACTACACCAATTATGCAACATCTTCTCTAGAATGGTAATACAGTGGATACCATCTCACTGCGGAATACCTGCAACGAGACTGGCAAAATATATTTGGCAAAGAAGGCAGCAGGCTACTCAGACAGACATCAGAATGGCATATGAGACCAAACATACGGATAAAAATGGCCTTCAGAACAAATGGTTGCGAGATCACCCAGCTATGAAAGGATGATGCATACCAACAACTAGTAAGAAGAACAGGCTGTCATTTTCGTCTACGAAAGGCACAATAGGCTGAGGTACCATCTGTTTAAAACAAAGT
This sequence comes from Arion vulgaris, assembly GCA_020796225.1. Lineage (NCBI taxonomy): Eukaryota > Metazoa > Mollusca > Gastropoda > Stylommatophora > Arionidae > Arion > Arion vulgaris. The sequence continues at coordinate 58,509,758 of CM036762.1, read as the reverse complement.
ATAACGGAACCATATACGGTAAATCTGATGTTTCATACTGACAGGAGATTCAAACCTGATACATCGACAGCAGGAGATGAATGACTCTGGTTGACAGGACTTTAAATCTACAAATCATTTATACTCGGAAGAGATGTGATCTCACCATCGTGCGACGGTCATGAATACGGCTAAGAAATATAGACTGATATAATAGGTCATAGCTTTTCAAAACTATACACAACCATCGCCTTAACGAAGAACAAGCAATAACTCCGGAGATGTCATAATCGAATTACCGTCGCTAGCGACTTTAAATTACGAGATCAGCTATAACGTCCTGAGTATAGTAGTAGTCTTGCTTCCATCACATGTGCAGATGTTTAGATCTCATGATAGGTTTGTTGAGCAATTGAGATCTTGTGGTCATCAAAGTTAACTTTCTTGTGATGTTCTTGAAGAGTGTCTTTGGTCTTCCAAGTTTTCTTTCCCAACTGGTGACCACATAGACTTGTCGATTTAGTCGGGGCGGTGAAGATATTGAATGAAACTGAAAGACCTAACACCGTTAACCTATATACCAGGTATATCAAAGTTACGTTTTGTTTGTTTAGTTAGTAGTTAGTTATCAGATCAACTTCATTAGTCACATTTATAAGTACCATTTATTCTCATTTCTGAAACATGCGCGATGGACTATTTGTGTGATAACTGTGTTTTGGCATTCTCCGCTTAGTAGTTGAAATTTAGTAACATTCGTTTGATTCCAAGTAATGAAGTCTGGACATGGATGTTCAATCAAATGAGTGCCATGTCTACGTCGTCTTCGATCTGTCTCTCCTCTCTCTCCTTGGTGACAAGTAATCAGTTCGACGTCGATCTTTGTCGGCAAGATGATCAGATATCAAATCTTCCTATCTCACGTCTCTCCATCCTGATTCACCGTATCACCAAAGTATCTAAGGACTTTTGCATTATATGTCAAGAATTGTTAGTTAATTCGTATTCTTTGATAATTTGTGACAGATACCACACCACACACTCAATCAATATATCACTAAGACATGATGTCACTACCAACTATAATTCTAGAATTGTTTACGTGATCCATACTCAATATCTCACAGACTATATGTTTACATAGTAATCATCGATATCTCACAGACATATAGTTGGCTATGTGATCCAACTCAATATGCTCACAGACATATGTTCGTACCAGCTCAATGATCTCACAGACATGTTCTCTACGAATCCACTCTGAGTAATCTGTTACTGACAATGTTCTTCTGTATGCCAACTGCAAGACTACAGACATACTTCTACTATTTCAACTACATACTCACAGACATAATGTTCTACGTTATCAACCAATATCTAAGACATATGTTCTACTTAGTATCCAATCAATGATCTCAAGACATATATGTTCTACTTGTGATCAACTCTTAAATATACAACAATGTCTACGAATCAACTCAATATTCACAGACATATGTTCTACTGATCCAACTCAATATCTCACAGACATATATTTACTGATATTCAACCTCAATATCTCACAGACATATGTTCTACTGTATCCAACTCAATATCTCACAGACATATGTTCTACTGTATCCAACTCAATATCTCACAGACATATGTTCTACTTATCAACTCAATATCTCACAGACATATGTCCTTACTGTATTCAACTCAATATCTCACAGACATATGTTCTACTGTATCCAACTCAATATCTCACAGACATATGTTCTACTGATGTCAACTCAATATCTCACAGACATATGTTCTACTAGTATCCAACTCAATATCTCACAGGACATATGTTCTACTGTATCCAACTCAATATCTCACAGACATATGTTCTACTGTATCCAACTCAATATCTCACAGACATATGTTCTACTGTATCCAACTCAATATCTCACAGACATATGTTTACTGTATCAATCAATATCTCACGACATATGTCTACTATATCAACTCAATATCTCACAGACTATGTTCTACTGTATCAACTCAATATCTCCAGACATATGTTCTACTGTATCCAACTCAATATCTCACAGACATATGTTCTACTTATCAAACTCAATATCTCACAGACATATGTTCTACTGATATCCAACTCAATATCTCACAGACATATGTTCTACTGTATCCAACTCAATATCTCACGACATATGTTCTACTGTATCCAACTCAATATCTCACGACATATGTTCTACTGTATCCAACTCAATCATCTCCACGGACATATGTTCTACTGTATCCAACTCAATATCTCACAGACATATGTTCTACTGTATCCAACTCAATATCTCACAGACATATGTTCTACTTATCAATCAATATCTCACAGACATATGTTCTACTGTATTCAACTCAATATCTCACAGACATATGTTCTACTATATCCAACTCAATATCTCACAGACATATGTTCTACTGTATCCAACTCAATATCTCACAGACATATGTTCTACTATATCCAACTCAATATCTCACAGACATATGTTCTACTGTATCCAACTCAATATCTCACAGACATATGTTCTACTGCTTCCAACTTAATATCTCACAGACATATGTTCTACTGTATCAACTAATATTCACATGACATATTCTACAAAATATCAGACTCAAATTCTACAGACATATGTTCTACATTGACAATCAATAATCACCAGACATATGTTCTATGATATCATCCTTAAATCCAAGACATATTGTTCACATGCATACAACTCTAAATCTACAGACATATGTTCTACTTTTCAACTCAATATCTAAGAACATATGTTCTACTATTCCAACTTAATATCTCACAGACATATGTTCTACTGTTCCAACTCAATATCTCACAGACATATGTTCTACTGTATCCAACTTAATATCTCACAGACATATGTTCTACTGCTTCCAACTTAATCTATCACAGACATATGTTCTACTGCTTCCAACTTAATATCTCACAGACATATGTTCTACTGCTTTCCAGACTAATATCTACAGACATATGTTCTACTGTATGCAAGAAATTTAGCATGAAATAATCAAAATAAGATAGTATGTACCAAGATGTTAGCAGATTCATATGTTAACAGTTGAAGCAATAATCTTGAAGTAATCACCAACTATTTCCTGGATGATGAAATTATCAGTCGCGTTGTAAAAGGCACCCAACAACTACATTCGAATTAGCAAAGCGAGTATGCAAATATATGGAGCTCACTAGAAACAAAAGAAGACACAAGTATGTAAGTCTTTATTTATTCTCTAATGTATGACATTTAAATGTACATCCCACATTGTCAGACAAGACCATACAACATTATACGACAATATGGACGTACTGGACAGTGATGGTATTCCAAACCTGAATACTTTTCTGAGCCAGCGAGGACCAAGATGAATTGATCTACGTGTGTTGCAGGGGCTGTGGTAGAATTCTCAAGGGAATCCTATATGACTAACTCCGGCGTGATGTTGACCACATCACCCATCGTGTGCCGACGGTCAATGAAATATACGGCTTAACACTGTATTATAATATATACAACGTGATATAAAAATGGTTCCTTTACTACTTTTTTTTAAAAACATACCAACACACAACTGGGATAATGAAGCTAGACAGCATTGGCGTTCATTACGACTCTTCATTGAGAAATGCAAGCGGGATCCACCAATATGCAGCCTAGACAGGAACGATTGGAAACGTTTGGCCAGAGACAGACAGACATTGCTAGAGGCAGTGAGAGATAGCTAAACAAAAGATAAGAAAAGAAGACATTCGCATATAGCAAGAAATAAAAGTGTAAATTATCTATATACCAGCCTCTATATTCCATACATTTATTGACCAGTTTCAACTGCGGCAATAATTACCACTTCAGAATAAGACACAACAACCAAAACAGATGATGAGACTCAGCACAAAACACACTACATGAATCATAACCAATTGTCTCCTGAGACAAAGAAGCCGATGATGACAAAAAATAGCAAAATTAATCAATATTAAAATTTTACAATTGATGAGACGTACTTGTGGACAGTTACCAGAAACTGCAGAGTAACATACGTATGGGTTGTCGGTCTATAAGGAAGTCAGTAAGTAAATAAGGACTGACATGGCAACGTCACTTACTAATATTAGAGTTTTCGTGAATATCAAGAATCAAATAATACAGTTACATGAGATTACAAGTGTTATGATATGATGTCTGACACAAGAACGACACAGAAGAATGATAATAATAAGTTATATCAGAGACAAAAACTACCAGCCATTACTCACTTTCATGATTTCAACTTCTAGAAACTTGAAGATACAGTCCAACAATGTCTTTAGTTAACAACGAACAAGATGGATGTGTAGTATATTTATATATGTATTTGTTAGTTGACAGAAAAACAGACAAATAAACAAGTTTTAGGAAAACTAGGCATGAAGAAACAATTATTAAGAGAAATAAAATTCAGACAAGTAAAGTATTTTGGGCACATAAAAAGACATGACACCATGATAAAACATTTACTTGAGGGAAAGTTGAGGGAGAGAGAGCAAGAGGAAACCGAGAGATAAGTGGGATGGAAACTTTAAGAAATGGACAGTTTACAGTCTGGCAGTGTGCAACACCAAGGCGAAAGACAGAGGATGCTGGAGATTCATTGCAGCCAACCTTCGATGTGGAGACGGCACCTGAAGATGATGATTTGTTAGTTGACATCTTGTCATGCAGATATGATAGGAGGAGACTTCAACCATTAACGACATAATATATGTCCATCAACATACAACTGTCTCACTTCCTCAATATATTATTGATATATGGAGAGAGAGAAAAGATATTGATTTGTCAATAAAAGCTCCACATCGATATTAAGATTTACAGCGTAAGACGGGTGTTTACTAGTGGACGTGAATAAAAAAGTTAATTGCATATCAATACCAAACCAATGTGCAACGTATACATGTTCTTGGCAAAGATCAAACATATCACAAAAAGTGATTAAAATTGGTTGTAAAGAACGAATGCAAAGAAAAGAATTGTCATGACTTTGCGAATCAACCCCAGCATTTTGTAAACGCTGTTTGTGATTTTCTAGGCATTATTACGTTCAGTAGTTTGTCATTGCTTTATGATAGGGTGGTGCCATCGTCCTTTTGTAAAAATCCATGTGAAATAATTTGCAACCAAACTGTCCGCAGCGGGATTTGAACTCAGAACGTCGGGGCTAATAGACCGAGTCACTATCCGCTAATCCACAGACACCACCTGGGTGTGAATAAATCAATCAAAAATGGTTCAACTGACAGAGATGGTAGTGACGTAAGCAGGAAATATAAAAGAGATCAAACATTTGTTTCATTCCTGTTGAGAATTTTACAAAGTAGTTCCATAACAATATTTCCATCTTCCAATGATACTGCATTGAACTTTGAAACAATGACATAATATTGTATTGAAATCTTATAGAAGTATATATTAGTGTATTGTACTCTTATAGAAGTATATGATAGTGTATTGTACTCTTATAGAAGTATATGTTAGTGTATTGTACTCTGTTAGAAGTATATGTTAGTGTATTGTACTCTGTTAGAAGTATATGTTAGTATATTGTACTCTGTTAGAAGTATATGTTAGTATATTGTACTCTGTTAGAAGTATATGTTAGTGTATTGTACTCTGTTAGAAGTATATGTTAGTGTATTGTACTCTGTTAGAAGTATATATTAGTGTATTGAACTCTGTTAGAAGTATATGTTAGTGTATTGTACTCTGTTAGAAGTATATATTAGTGTATTGAACTCTGTTAGAAGTATATGTTATGTATTGTACTTGTTAGAAGTATATATTAGTGTATTGAACTCTGTTAGAAGTATATGTTAGTGTATTGTACTCAGAAGTATATGTTAGTGTATTGTACTCTGTTAGAAGTATACGTTAGTGTATTGTACTCTGTTAGAAGTATATGTTAGTGTATTGTACTCTGTTAGAAGTATATGTTAGTGTATTGTACTCTGTTAGAAGTATATGTTAGTGTATTGTACTCTGTTAGAAGTATATGTAGTGTTTGTACTTGTTAGAGTATATGTTAGTATATTGTACTCTGTTAGAAGTATATGTTAGTATATTGTACTCTGTTAGAAGTATATGTTAGTGTATTGTACTCTGTTAGAAGTATATGTTAGTATATTGTACTCTGTTAGAAGTATATGTTATGTATTGTATTTCATTTCATTTTTTCATTACCTTTATATAAATCGATTCATTGACATATATTTCTCCAGATGTCTCTAGTCTGTTCATTGTGTTTATGGTTTCAGCAATTGCTGATATATTGCTCATGTTCCATTCTTTCCGTATATTAATAATGATATCTAAAGCTAAAGTCTGTATTGCAGTGGTAAGATTTAGCAGGCTTAGTATCAACACCAACTGTTAGCCCAATTAAGATATGTTTTTTATTAATATATTCATTAATTTATCTTGAAGACGCACCATCTTGCACATAATGTTTGCTTAAGATTTACGATGTGTTTGATGACACCATTAAATCATTATACACTTCAATAAAACGAGAATAATGACAGAACATTGTAAAAACTATTCTAAATACATTTTGAATTTCACTTTGTATTGTTGATGTATGGTACAGCCACGCGAAAACTAGAGATCATGTGACATGGAACTCTCCAGTAAAATCTACGGGTGTATTAATGTATTAACAACTCAGTAAAATCTACTGATATGTATGTACTAACAGCTCAGTGTATAACTAGATTCATCATCAAGGTGCGTATCCTTTATAGGATGTTGCTCTCTTTGCAGCACATCTGAAATTCACTCTTGTCTCTAGCCAGTTCACCCACTTCGTCGATGGTCATATTCGTGGTTTCTTTAATATCTTGTAGCCATCTTCTTCTTGGTCTGCCTCTGCGTCCTGGGACCCTGCCCTCTAGTATTATTCTTTCCAGGCCATCGTGACGCTTGATGTGACCAAAGTATGTAATTTTCTCTTATAGCATGTTGTTTATCAACCAATTCTCTTCTTCTTCTTCTTTGCGTTCGTTCTTTACAACCAATTTTAATCACTCATTGTGATATGTTTGATCTTTGCCAAGAACGTGTATACGTTGCACATTGGTTTGGAAGGCCCTAAACGCATGGACTTGTACATGTTTAGGACATGTGCATCCGATTTCAGCCAAACCAATTCTCTTTAATATTTAGTTCTTTCAGGACATGAGTGTTCTTAAATAGATTACTAAACTTGAAAGTTTTGTTTTATACTCACAGAATTATACAAACAAGTCGTTTTACTATTGCGAATAACATCAACAACATCACTAGTTACCGTGCCGGCTAGCGTAGGCGATCACAAATCTCAACAAATCTCTGTCCCTGGTGTTGTTGTTGACACTCTTCCGTGCTGGAAGTCTAAAATTGTCTCTTTCTCTCTCCGTTTTCCTCTTTCTCGTCTCACCTCGATTTTACCGGTTGTCCCAATGCGAGTAACATACAAATACAGGGTGTTCAACTTAAAAACAGCCCCAGTGATAAATAGAAATTTGCCACGTACGCATTGCATCTCGTCTATTTACTATTTAAACCGGTTCTGACTAGCTTGTCCTACGTCACATTTGTTTATCGCCCTTCCCCGGACTACAATTACACACCATCACACAACCTTGACCTATACTACGTCATAACTGAACCTTCCCATTTCCATACATATATGCCAGATTAGCTCCATTCACAGGCTGCTTTTAAGTTGAACACCCTGTATATATTAATGTGTATATTGTGAAATTAATCTTTTACGTTTCTAATTTAAATCCTTACTTTTGTAAATTTAAAAAAAATGTGTATATTAGAAGACCTTCAGGCAAACAAACTTCCACCCAGAATATTCCAAGACAGATGTTTAAAAATTAGAGATTTGTTGAGTCTCTCGGTCCTAATTCAAACTCACAACCTTCAGCACGACATACATACATCGTCACTACTTCACTATAGAAAACTGGCACTACAATGTATGTATTCTATGTGGATGGAAGGAGGATAGAAAAATACTTCAGAACGACAGACAAACATCTTCACTACTTCACTATAGAAAACTGGCACTACAATGTATGTATGCTATGTGGATGGAAGGAGGATAGAAAAATACTAGCTAGACCTGAGGAAAAATAATCAATAAAATTTGCCGTAGCCTGTTTCAGAGCGTAGGATATGAAGTCACTTCACTGCACATTTCTAGAGCCTAGTGTGCAGGAGATAGGAGGGCCAATTCCCTTTATCACGTGAAGAACGTTAAAGGTGAGATTGACCCAACAACCTTTTTATGTCCGAGTCGACAGGCAAACGATTATGCATTACACTAATCCGTCCCGACCAGAAAATAGAGAAGGTATCTGGAGACTAACATCGGTCACAAAGACATGGTGACTTAGAACTTGATGATTCTCTTGCCTTCGACATATTAAAGCTTTTCTAGAGTACACTATAAGTCGTCATAACAATCAAGAAATCTGTAGATGGGAAAGGCGTAAAGTGAGCACTACATTGTATGTAGTAGGATTGCGCTGCTTGTAGATCTCACCTGTTCCCTGTTACTTGAACAAACTAGTTTTAATCTTAACCAGAATGGCTAGAAAATACACAGACTTCCCAGTTCTTCTTAGCTACGTCTATTGCGTTTAGCAATATCAGATTTGAAGAACCTACTTGTCAGGAAGCCATCAATAAAGAGATACAAATGATACGATGGAGAAATATTGAAAGGATATGTCTTACGTATCAGAAAAGATAAACCCAAAAAAACATACAATGCAGTAGACACCCCACGGACAGCGAAAAAAAGGCACATAGGGGCAAATGTATGAGAACTTTTGAAGCAGAGCCGAAGAAAGAAAGAAATTTCTATGTTTGTCTGAGACAGACAAATATGCACAAAAATGACTTGAGTGGACATTTTCTGCAATATGTGCTCTTGACTCAACGAGGACTGTTGAACAATTGTGTTTACATGAACTTGGAAACTGTTGACTGGTGAACAATTGTGTTTACATGAACTTGGAAACTGTTGACTGATGAACAATTGTGTTTACATGAAATTGGAAACTATTTCATTCATTTCTAGATGAATTGTTTAACACATATTTACAACATTAGTTTGTTACTCAGTCTCTTGTTGTAGGACATTGAAATTTGCATTTAGATTGTCTAATATTTGCCTTCTGAAGTTTAAGAAACGTCTAAAATGTTACTATTTATTCCATTGCACCAGGTTTTATCCCATATGGCTTAGTCCCTCAGAATGTCAGCTCTATCCATTATCTAGACATAAATAGTGACAAAGCCAGCCAGTTGTCCGCACTATCATTGCCATCGACACCCATGTTCACAGACAGCCAGTTGTCCGCACTATCATTACCATCGACACCCATGTTCACAGACATCCAGTTGTCCGCACTATCATTGCCATCGACACCCATGTTCACAGACATCCAGTTGTCCGCACTATCATTACCATCGACACCCATGTTCACAGACATCCAGTTGTCCGCACTATCATTACCATCGACACCCATGTTCACAGACATCCAGTTGTCCGCACTATCATTGACACCGACACCCATGAGCACAGAAACGAAGATGAATGTAATGACGTTAATTGTTGACACATTTTATGTATTCAGTCCATTGTTTGCTTACTGCACTAGCCGTCACGTTATGGACCATACAGAAAGCACATATGACTGTAGTTTTGTGACTGAAGCAATAATAATGCATTAGTCACCGCCAGCATCTTAAATGTCATACTACTAATTGTCATACAGAAAGCAGCTTTGGTTTTCTTGATCTTGCTCCGTATGAAAAGGTGCCTGTTGAGAGTGTTGCATAGAGCACGAACTCTGTAGCTCATACAAACTATTGGGATCTCCGGGGAGGAAAAAGCACATATGAACTGAACGACGTCATTCGAATTCGAACTTCCAACCTTCAGAATGTAAAGCAACTGTAAAACACTTCGCTACAGAGAGCCCCGAAACAAAGATAACAGAAGCCGAAACATGTTTTATTTGTTTTTTTCTTTCGTTTAATATTGAAAAAAAAATTGAATAACAATAATGCATCAAACAAGATATTGATCGATCAATCATAAACATTATTCTAGAAAAATCGAACACCTTTTTCTACTATATGTTGAAGGCAACTATAAACACCGATTACCCAACAAGACGAGCAGCACAATGATGTTAAAATTAATGTCATTTATTGCAACGTAATTGTAGTGAGATGTTAGTTAGTTTGTTCCTTTCGTGCCATAGGCGGCACACTAAAGAGATGTTAGTTTGTTCCTTTCGTGCCATAGGCGGCACACTAAAGAGATGTTAGGGAAACAAATAATAATAATACCTCTCGTACCGTTATACGTTACTTAGGGCCTGCAAGTAATTTCTCCATACCGCTCTATCCTGGGCAATTCGCTCAATCTCCTCCATGGAACTGAGACCGATATTTCTTGCCTCTCTCAGCAAAGTTCGTTTCAGGGTCTCTTTAGGTTGACCTCTCTTTCTTGAACCCTTTGCATCCCACTTCAATGCATCCTTTGATATTCGTTGATCATTTCTCCTCAAGGTGTGCCCAACATATCTCCATCTTCTCTTTCTTATAACAGTTGTCACTAGTGGTTGACCAGACATGTCTCTCATTTCATTACTTCTGAATTCGTTCCATTTTATATTCATTATTTTTCGCAGACATCTATTTTCAAATGCATTTAACTTGCTTTCTATATATTTAGTCATTTTTTAACTCTCGCTGGCATATGTTAGGATTGACCAGATAAATATCATCATCAGGTGCCGTCTCCACATCGAAGGTTGACTGCAATGAATCCCCAGCATCCTCTTTCTTTCGCCTTGGTGTTGCACACTGTCAGACTGTAACCTGTCCATTTTTTAAAGTTTCCCTCCCACTTATCTCTCGGTCTTCCTCTTGCTCTTCCCCTAACTTTACCCTCTAGTAAATGTTTTATCATGGTGTCATGTCTTTTTATGTGCCCAAAATACTTTACTTGTCTGAATTTTATTTCTTTTAATAATTGTTTCTTCATGCCTAGTTTTTCTAAAACTTGTTTATTTGTTTGTTTTTCTGTCCATGAAACTCTGCCTATTCTTCTATATATCCACATCTCAAATGCATCAATTCTGTCTTCTAACTGCTGGTTCATTGTCCATGTTTCTGAGCCATACATTAATATAGGATATATATAGCATTTGATCATTCTCAAATAAATATAGATAAATATAGAGATTGAAATAATTTTGTGTAGTAAATCGATGAAAGAAGCATTTTTTTTTTGGTTCTCTAAAATTAGACAATGTGCAGAAACACGTGACTTGTGTGTACTTAATTGTCTGACTGGACTTGTGACACAGATCACTAACACTAATCTCTAGCATAACTTTCACAAATATATGGTGAAGAAATAAAGTCGACAAATATATGACGGTTGGTACAAATCGACAAATAGATGGCAATAAGTACATGTCGATAAAAATATGACGCTTGGTATATGTCGACAAATTGATGACAAAGAGAACAAGTGGATAAATCGATGGTGTCTGGTACAAGTCGACAAAGTGATGAAGGTTGGTACATGTCGACAAATTGATGACGTAGAATACAGGTCGATAAGTTGATAGCTGTCGGTAAAAATCGACAAATTGATGGCGACTGGTAAAGGTCGACAAATAAGTGACGAAGGGTACAAGTCGACAAATTGATGGCGAATAGTAGAAATTGTCGACAAATAGATGACGATTGGTAAAAGCCGACAAATAGATGACGATTGGTACAAGTCAACAAATAGATGACTAAGAGTCCATGTCGACAAATTGATAACAACTGGTTATCACTGATGTTGACAAATTGATGATGTTTGGTACATGTTGATAAATAGATAACGAGGAGCGCAAGTTCATTAAAAAATGATGAAATCTACACACAATTCTAAATGCGTCAATTTTAATGATACACAGTAAAAGATATACTTTCTGATTATAAGATACTCTTCTGAATGATATACTGAACACCTGTTTTTTAAAAGTATCTTTATAGTTTCATTTTATTTTTCCATCATATCCTTTCCTTCATTAGCAACTCTTTTATTGTTCGGAAGGTAAGTTTAGTAAGTTATTTTTTTTCGTTAGTAAAGCTACATTGATTTGTTAAATTTGAGAACTGGTGGTTGTGGTTGAGATATGGTTGAGATATGGTTGAGATATTGTTGAGATATGGTTGAGATATGGTTGAGATATGGTTCAGTTGATGTCTATCTGTTGAAAGAAATGTACCCAGATACTGGAATCAATGGACTTGTTTCAGTGTTGTGTTATTTATTTTGATATTTCATTGTTGTGTTTCCTGTTTACTAGAGATAATAATTATCTCTGTTTTCTTTATATTCATTCTTAATCCTTTCTGTTCATTTTCTCTTACTATTATTTCATAAACGATCACAATTTCTTACCATGGATAGATGATTCGTAATTGTAGGAGTACTGGACACGGGTATATATACTCTCCTCTCAAGATGACACACACATGCACCAACAACTAGAGAAAGGTGTGTCAGTTATTAAAGAACCGTAAGACTGTCATCATTCCTATATACACTGCTATCTTTTTATATATCTTGCTAAACCAAGAAAATCAAGAGGAAAGGGAAGCCAGAAAGATGCAATGAAATACCAACTGAACTACTTCAAGCAGCAGAGAAGGTCGGGATTCATTTGTATCGCACCGCGTGTGTGTTGCTGGGGCTTACTGGGGGAGCAAAGAATAGTAACACTGCGTCCTACAAGGTATGTCGTAAGAGGTGATTGAGGTAGGAGCCTAGGGAAGCTACCCTAGTAAATAAAAACTGTCGCCAGAAATCGGAATGCTGGCCTACTTGTAGGCGCATAACTGGCACAACGTACAAAGCTCGTAGGCTCAGATCACATACAAATCACACAGAGTGGTTAACAAGTGGTCGATATGGAGCGGTCGAAAAATAAGAAGAAGCATTTGTATTGCACAGCAACGGTAAAATATGTTAACGCTGCAGTCTTGCTCAAGACATGGAAATGATATGTGTAAGTCCTCATTTACAGAAGTTTAATTTAAATATGTGCACCCACTTTCATTCTATTAGTTGAATAGAACTATATGTTTAATAGAACTATATGTTTAATAGAACAATATGTTTAATAGAACTATATGTTTAATAGAACTATATGTTTAATAGAACAATATGTTTAATAGAACTATATGTTTAATAGAACTATATGTTTAATAGAACTATATGTTTAATAGAACTATATGTTTAATAGAACAATAAGCTACGAGGAGATCATGGGGAAACACGGAATAGGGATAATGAACGAAAATGGTGAACTATTCACCACTTTCTGTGCAGCGAATCAATACGTCATAGGTGGAAGTGTCTTTCCACATAAAAAATACATAAAGCAACCTGGGTATCACCAGATCACAGAACAGAAAATCAAATTGACCACATATGTATAAACAAGAAATTCAGGTCATCTCTACAAGATGTAAGGGTTTTAAAAGGGGCAGATGTAGATTCGGATCACCATTTGCTGATAAGTAAAATTAAACTGATGCTTAGCGATACATAACATCCATGAACATAGACACCAATATAATATAGGATACATCAGAAGTCAAGAAACAAAGGAACAGTTCACGGTCACAGTCTCTAATAAGTATGAGGTTTTGCGGCAATTAGAAGATGAGGTCAGTGCAGAAGAATGCTGGCAGCAAGCCAAAAATATTTGGAATGAAACATGCACAGAGGTATTAGAAAAAAAGGAGCGGAATCATAAGGCATGGATAACTCCAGAAACTCTCAAGGAAATAGAAGAAAGGAAAAAGAGGAAAGCAGATTTAAATAATAGCAAAACTAGAACTGCCAAAGCCATAGCCCAGGAAAAATACACAGAAGCTAGCAAGAAAGTGAAGAAACAAATAAAGTTAGATAAAAAACAATACGTAGAAGATCTAGCAAGAGAAGCGGAGGTAGCTGCAGGAAAAGGAAACCTTAGGGATCCTTGCAACATCACTAGAAAGCTAGCAAGAAAATACAGTCCATCAAATGGGTTGATCAAAAATAGTAGTGGGAAAACTATCACTAATGTTAGAGACCAAATGGAAAAATGGATGGAATACTTCAAGGAACTCCAGAACAGACCAGTACCTACAAACCCCCCAGATATCCAACCGGTAGAAATTGACTTGGACATCAACTGTGAGAAACCATCCAAGGAGGAGATTAGTAAAGCCATTAAACTTTTAAAAGATGGGAAAGCGGCTGGTCCAGATGGTATTCCAGCGGAGGCGGTTAAAGCCAACATAAACACATACACAGAAATACTGTATAAATTATTTAGCAGAATCTGGGAGACTGAAGAAATATCAGCAAACTGGAGAGAAGGATACCTGGTGAAGCTACCAAAGAAAGGGACCTTCAGAAGTGTGAAAACTATAGGGGAATAATGCTGTTGTCAGTACCTGGGAAAATACCAAACAGAGTCATCCTGGAGAGACTGAGAGATGCCATCGATACAAAGCTAAGAGATGAACAGGCAGGCTTCCGACCAAATAGATCCTGTGCTGACCAGATAGCCACATTACGCATAATAGTAGAGCAAAGTATTGAATGGAAATCCCCACTTTATATCGGATTTGTGGATTATGAGAAGGCTTTTGACAGTATTGATAGGAAAACCCTTTGGAAATTAATGAGGCATTATGAAATCCCACAGAAAATTATTAACCTAATAAAAGCAACATATACAGATATGAAATGTAGAGTTCTTCATGAAGGTAAACTAACAGACACTTTTGGAATAGAAACAGGAATGCGTCAGGGATGTCTTCTATCACCTTTGTTGTTCTTACTGACAATAGACTGGATTATGAAGACCACAGTAACTAACACCAGAAATGGAATCCAATGGACTCTGACAGAGCAACTAGAAGATCTGGACTTCGCTGATGATATAGCCCTTCTGTCACATACACGAAATCAGATGCAGGATAAGCTAAACACATTGAATCTAAGGTTCCAGCAACTAGGGCTGAACATTCATAAGGGAAAGACAAAGATATTGAGAATTAACCAGGCAAACAACAACACAATCTCCCTGAGTGAAATCCCACTTCAAGAGGTAGAATCATACACATATTTGGGCAGCAACGTAAACAAAGAGAGTGGAACAGATAGAGATGTTAAAATATGAATACAGAAGGCAAGAGGAGCTTTCATTGCACTGGGAAACATTTGAAAGTCTAAAGAAATCAAATCTAGAACAAAAATTCGGATATTTAACTCTAATGTTATAGCATTTCTACTGTATGGGTCAGAAACATGGAGAACAACTAAAACAATAGCGCATAAATTGCAAACATTCATCAACTGGTGTCTGTGCAGAATTGAGGAAATAAGATGGTATGATAGGGTTACAAATGCGGAACTTATGGAGAGAACAAGACAGATTCCAGTGAACGAACAGGTAAAAAAAAAAGACGCTGGCGCTGGATAGGACACACTTTGCAAAAACTGGAGGGGAATATAACAAGAAGGTTCCTTGCATGGAACCCGCAGGGACAGCGAATGAAAGGGAGGCCGAAAATACATGGAGACGAGATTTGGAGGCGGAGATCAACAATATAAAGAAGAGCTGGAGGGAGCTGCAGGAGATAGCTAGAGATAAGAAGACTTGTCATGAGTTGGTTGAGGGCCTATGCCCCAATCCAGGGTAAAAAGGCAAAGAAAGAGAGATATGTTTAATAGAACTATATGTTTAATAGAACTATATGTTTAATAGAACTATA
Source organism: Arion vulgaris (assembly GCA_020796225.1). Classification (NCBI taxonomy): domain Eukaryota; kingdom Metazoa; phylum Mollusca; class Gastropoda; order Stylommatophora; family Arionidae; genus Arion; species Arion vulgaris. The sequence continues at coordinate 58,493,847 of CM036762.1, read as the reverse complement.
TGTTTAATAGAACTATATGTTCAATAACTCATGATAGCAATACCCTATAACAGTTTACCATGAGGAGAATAAAAAGTAAATTAGACAACAAACGACATGAAGTTTATGAGGGCTTCAGGCATGGATAATGTGCATTATAAATCATATCTTTTAACTTGTTCATCCTTATAAGCCGATATGCTAGTTCATGGTATTTTTTTTATGATTAGGTAAAGTCAGTATGATGGCTATTTTAGTTTACAGTACAACATGAATGTGACCGGAGGTAAACAAAATATATTAACAAAATTACGGAGTGAAAGAGTTATTATGAGAAACATCTTCAAGAAATGCAGAGAGTACAATATGGATCTAAACACACCCGGAAATGATAAAGTAACAGGATAGCTAAGAAAGGGTTAACACAAGAACAACTAATCACAGTAACTACTCTACTTTCAGAAACGCATATCCTAGCAGCAACAAATAATGAATTTGGTCGACCAGATGGGTCCTGCAAGACATGGGAAGAGCGGTTTTTAGATACATGACTAATTCTAACTCCAATGATAACATGAATCACCCTACAAGGAGAAATCAGTGGAAAATCCTTAGACTCCTAACCCAACACAAATCCCTTAAAAATCGCATGAACAGAATTTCAACCACAACAAGCTCCAGAGTACCAGCAGCGTGTACATCATCCGAAACGGTTTACCATAACCTCTTCATGTTTTTATGGATTTGTCTGAAATATGAAACATCCTTCTTCCTCCAAGGCCAGAAAAACGAAACACATTATACACAACAACAGTGCAACTTACAAACAAACAAAAGCAGATACCATTACATAACATTGAGTTGAATGGCAAGAGCCCAAGTGAGGCTGGATCTTTGAAGAAGAAAAAGAAGGCAAGTACTTCCATTGTGTAAATGATGATAAATTTTGGATCAATATGAGAGACTGCAAACTATCATCTCATGTGTGACAACAAATTTTAAAATGATATTCTCAACAACAAAAACAGATGTTACAGTATATATTGTAAGATCAGAATAGATCTAAGTGCAAATTATACATATTTGACAGATGAATCCTATCTCCATAACATTTCTATCAATACCATGTAACATTTCCTTGCCGAACTTCGATCTTACCATTCATATAAGGAATACTCTAGATCTGAGCATGTTTATCATCTGAAACTGACTAAGAGAAAATGAGAGAAAATATAAAACAATGAAAGTCACTATTCATAGCTATTGCTACAGTTCAGTTATTTATTTTTTTAACACACAAAGAAAATCATTGCCTACAAGAGAAGTAGAACTAAACCACAATAAAAGTCAAAGCTATTCATTATTATTGCTTAACAAATTTTCAAAATATAATGAATCTCAATGTGAGCATGTTTATCATCTGAAACTGACTAAGAGAAAATGAGAGAAAATATAAAACAATGAAAGTCACTATTCATAGCTATTGCTACAGTTCAGTTATTTATTTTTTTAACACGCAAAGAAAATCATTGCCTACAAGAGAAGTAGAACTAAACCACAATAAAAGTCAAAGCTATTCATTATTATTGCTATAAATAAGTTTTAAAAATATAATCATTTCTGCAAGTGGTGTATAGCTAATTTATAATAAATTTTATTATAAAAGTCACAACTATTCATACTCATCGCTAAACGTAAGCTATTTAAGAACCAAGTAAGATGATTCATTGCCTCCAGAGGATGTATGTAACAAGGATTTTGATTGCAACTATCTTGTCAGAGCTTCAAGGAATACCGAATAAATAGTGAATTTTGTTTGACATTAATTTCTCAATCAGTTGTGAATTCAAGAAAAGTGTATTGATCAATGATTAAAGAACACAACTTACTTTTCAAAAAATCGATATCAAGAAGACGAAATAAATTATATCAACAACTTTGTAGATAATTGGATCAATTTATTCAGTCAGAAAATGTTCACTTGTTAGATCTTGTCTTTAAATGATTGACAAATACTGCTTGTTTGTTTTGTTAACTAGAAAACGATTTCACTGAACTACAACAGTTGTTCAGAGTTTGTTTCAACTTTCTCTTGAGTCAAGTTAAATGGATTGGATCTTTGTTAGCAATAATTTTCCTCTGGTACAGATTTCACTATTTCCAATAAATAGTTGTTTAATTTCAAAACAAATAGAACTAAAATTATAATTACTGTACATACAACAGAAAATTAAAACGAATGTACATACAAATTAAAAGGCTCGTTCTGTTTGTATATTTACAAAGAAATTATAATGATTTATCAAATCCAATTGCTAGCCAACGTACATAAGAGATTTCGCAAAAGTGAGGCGCATAGAAGTAAACAAAAGCATTAAATAAAAGATGAACTTGGAATAAAAGAAACCTACTTTTCAGACTTTACTATGCTTACTGGTTTCTTCCTATACTTTTATATTGTAAAATTAGTAATTAATATTGCTTTAATTTTATTGTTTCTTTGCCAATATTATTCGACTATGCAGGAGAACTATATTATCAAATACAGAAGCTCGAATCAGGAAGTCATGAAGATTTACAAAGTAAAACAAACCAAATGTACGTCTCGACATAAAAGTCTTTATAAAAAAATGTTAACACTTTCATGCATGAATCTTTTAAATGTATATTGTCTCATCGTCCATCTTGACTACACATTAGAAGTACAAGGTAATTTGCCAGGCTGGCAATAAGTAGATCGTCCACATATAGTCTTTGGCAGTAGACTGTATGAGTCAGTGTCGAGAAACACGCATGTGTTGCTATGAAACGAACAATATAGTGCATGAGTGTGCATGAGGAATTTACACAACACAAATATGGCAAGTAAAGTTAGTCAGTAGGAAATAAATTGCATACAATTTTCTAATATAAAGTCCTCAAACTTTTCCTATTTCTTCTATCCGTTGCTGAATTTAGAAATTTGTTTTTGCAAATGTCGAAGTAATATTTTGTTCAACTTTGTAATATGATCTCCATCGACTTTTGAAAAATCTTTAAGTATTTATATATTGTCCAGATTAAGGATATTTTTTTTATAAACAACCATTGTTACCGTCTATAATATCTCTTTTAGGGTATACGGTATAGGACTTGAAACAAGAGCCTGTTGAATTTAATTGTTGTCGCATGGCTAGTGTAGTTGCCATGCAAAACTGTTCATGTTCGGTTTTTTCTTTATGTTCCAGACAGAAAAAAGACCCTGGAGTCTGTGATCTAATTCATTCAGTCAGAGGCTCCACTAATATAGGATACATACAAAGTATTGTATTTTCGTAACATACTTTTTATTGTCTTATCTATTATTTTGTTTATTTTAATCTCTTTTTTAAGTTAGTAAACAAACAAAACGAAAAATAGAAGTAATAACAATAGATAAGAAAAGACAGTTAAGAGGATTCGAGGCGAGACATCTTAGTAGTAGTATACCTGTATATACCTGGAAGAATAAGATTAGCAATATCAAACATGTATTTTCTCTTCGTGGAAGCGGAAACGTTGTAACGCTTAAAACCAAGCAAGACAGATTTGCAAAGTACAAGAGGAAGTTTTTGTTCTTGCACTTCACAAATCCTGCCCATCCCAGTCTCATGTTTCACCTCTGATACAAAGTTTTAGTGCAGTTTTCCCTTGTGTCGACACAGGACATACATATTACATCAGCAATTGATAAAGTATTTTAATACTGGAAAATTCTTGTACAACCAACCAACTTGAATCTGGGTGACACGATCGTACACCTACAGGCGATTTTACACCCTGACCTGGAGACTCGTGTAGTCACATCCATTCTGAGGTTCTACTCTTGTCTATGGAATCAGATTTCATACCATTTGTTGCTGCGATTACATTATTACCTAACTGCACAGTAGCTCTTCTTCTATCGCTACTCGCTTTGCCAGACTACAGTCCAGCAATTAGAGGATAAAATCGAGAGTAAAATTGTGGATAGTCTGACTTCATGGCACTTGCGAGCCTCAACATCTGAGATGATAGAAAACATCAGAGACAGAGATTTGTGGAGATCCATGATCGCCTACTTCAATCGGTACGGCCCCTGATAGTGATAGCCACCACTAGAAAACGCATATCTTCCTTACTTCTTCTTCTTCTCTTGTCGTCACACTGCTACCGGGTTGTTGCCCAGTGTCGTGGTTTTCTGTTTTTGTCTTGCGCTGTTCTGGTGGCTTGTGTGATTGTTATCTTTGCTCTTTCACAGGATTCTGCTACGCCATCTAACCATCTTTCCGTGGTCTTCCTCTTGCCTTCTTTCCCGATGTTCTGTTGTAGAAGACTATGTATACTGTGGAGTTTGGTAATAGTATATCTTCCTTACTAGTACAGAATTTATACAAATAAAATGGTAGAAAGACATTTTAAAATGTAGTTAACATCAGTGACTGAGAAAGGTGATTGTTATGAAGGAACTTGGGACTGGGGGAGAAGGGAGGGGGGGGTTAAGTAAATTAATTTTATAAAATATTTATTTTAAACTTGGTTTGTTTTATGCATTTTTATAACAAGGAAATATTTCCCTGTTTATTAAAATTTTAAATTGCAGACATTGTTTACTTTTGTAAGACACAGATAATTCATTCCTGTCCATATTCATGTATAGAAATTGTTGGTGGTCCGCGGCATTTAATGCATTTAAAAGGGCGTCTGCAGTAATGTAAAGTTTGGGAACCGCTGGTCTAAACTAAGTCATCTCACTCACTACGTCTTATGCCACGAATAGGTTAACGCTATACTTAGCCACTGTTGCTGTTGTCATGGCGTTGCTGTTATGTTGTTGTTGCTATATCGCTGTTGTTGTGGTTGTTATGTCGTTGCCATGGTAGCTCTAAACAAAGCAAGTTAAACTGTATAACAGAAACAAATTCAAGATTCATCAAGTACATTTGTAAAATGTAACCAACTAATGTCAATATAACGTTTCTGTGTATGATTGAAACTAAAAACCATCACGAAGAGAGGTAATCATATAATGAGACCAGGAGAATAGCACTAGAAGTAATACAAAATATTAATACCATCTAGTTATCAAAAATAATTGTAATAAACAATTTCGTATTGATATCCTGTCACTGGACAAATACAGAAGTAATTTCATGAAACACAATAACATCTTGTAGATCGTTCAATTTTGATTTTAAATAATCTGTTTTTAAATAAAACGTCGAAAATTAGTTTATCCACAACAAAATTGCTTCAGGCTGCACATTTATGTCAAAAATTATATGATCATTTTATCTATGAAACCGTTTTCGGTGCGCTATTATGATGTGATGAGCAGTGCGCTATTAATATGTGAAGAAATAAATTACAGCACAATTGTCAGTTCAGAACACCGAAAACAACTCACACCTCCCGGGAAGATACCAGATAATATAGAAATTACGGTCAAAACGAGCGAGCAGTTTGGTTGTGTTTTTCAATGACATAAACTGTATAAATAAAGATATTTATAAATCAATGTTTAAGCAAGACGTTTGCAGATTAGACTTTGTTTTATAAACTGTCAAAATTAACTTACAAAAGTAACTTACATAATACATACTACAAAGTTTGAGGAAACTACCTACACTGGTTACATATACACATACAATTTATATCAAATAAAAGTATAATATTGATAGATGAACGCAACATCTACACTGAAATACTAAATATAATATTGATAAATTACTGAAACATCTACACTGAAATACTAAATATAATATTGATAAATTACTGAAACATCTACACTGAAATGCTAAATATAATATTGATAAATTACTGAAACATCTACACTGAAATACTAAATATAATAATGTTAAATGAACGAAAAATCTACATAGAAATATTAAGTATAGTATTAATAAGTGAACGAAAAATCTACATAGAAATACTAATTACAATAATGATAAATAACGATAGCGACAAGATATGGAAATAAAATGAAATTATTGTTCAAACATAGAGCAATTTGTTGACCCTGTTTCATGATATGTGTTATTTTGAGAAACACCGGGTTAAGTTCGTATTTTTTTGTTTCCAACGACACGCAAAGGGTAATGTGGTTAAGATCCTTCAGACCTTCTTGGCGTCCTATTGTTTCTCTTGTACTCAACTGAGTCTTACTGACAGTCGTGCTGTCGGGTAAAACCTTACTCGCTATGTGGAGTTTGATTCTGGGACCACGTACATACAATACATATATAGCGTGTGCACTAACTACTACATATCAAGGCTCTCTTTGATAAATTATTGAAAATAGCTGTATTATGCAACAAAATTATAAAAAATATATAAAATAACCGTCAAATCAGTCTTACTCCATCTTCATTTGTTCTGAAATGTGAGTGTAATCAATGTTATCACTGTTCATATATATATATAATGCCATATCTGCCACTGAATGTTCAACACTTTCTTGTTTTGTACATCATATTTAGAGCCTTGATTACCTTTGCTAGTATATCCCTACTCGTTTAGCCAGTCTGTAGAAAAACAGCCTCTATCCAGTATGAGGTGAAGTAATGTATGGAGCATTCTGGTACCTGACTCTGATGTTTAATTTTGTCATCACAATTACTACCTCTTAGATACGTATCAGTATTATATGGACAACATTCATTTTGAATTCAAATTATCTAGTCCTCAGAAGAACTTTGCCACCCCAACAGTCATTCTGAATTCATTTCTCTCTCATAGAACATAAATCATTAATAACATTCTGAAATCTAATTCTCCGGAGTCTTCTACTTTTTATCTGTGCCGGAATGCCTCCTAACAAAATTGTAATTTCCAGCCACCATGTCCAGAACACATCACTACTCTCATTCTTATTTGTGGCATTAGCCAGTTTTTTTAAAAATTTGAGTTATAACTGAAAATATACGTTTGTTCTCTTCTCTGTCCATGATAAATTTACGACTCCTCTGTAATACTTATATTCAAAAGCACATATTTGCTTTTCTACTGCTTTGTTAAATGTCCATGTTTCACACCTATACGTTGCCACTGGGAAAATGTATAATCTTAGTCTTATAATCTGTATTTTTCTGTCAGTTCCATTCCATTCTGATTTTAGTTATTTAAATTTCCGTAAGGTTCTGTTTGTTCTTCTTCAATTTCCTTCATCCCATTTTCATCTCTTTATAGAAGTCAACTGACACATTCCATTTTCATCTCTTTATAGAAGTCAACTGACACATTCCATTTTCATCTCTTTATAGAAGTCAACTGACACATTCCATTTTCATCTCTTTATAGAAGTCAACTGACACATCCCATTTTCATCTCTTTATAGAGTCAACGAACATTCCTGACATATTTCATCTCTTTATAGCAAACAGTCAACTGACACATTCCATTTTCATCTCTTTATAGAAGTCAACTGACACATTCCATTTTCATCTCTTTATAGAAGTCGACACATCAATCCATCGCACGAAATTTTCATCTCTTTATAGAAGTCAACTGACACATTCCATTTTCATCTCTTTATAGAAGTCAACTGAAATATTTTAAAACCACTGACACATTCCATTTTCATCTCTTTATAGAAGTCAACTGAAATATTTTAAAACCACTGACACATTCCATTTTCACATAAAAAAAAAAAAAATCACTTTCACAGAAAGAGCAAATTTCCGCTTCCGTAATAGCAAACCAATAACATAAGGACTTTTAATATTTGAAATTGTTCAACAAGAACACACAATAACCTGAGGTGTCAATCATGACACAATTGAGTGTTTACCTGAGTCAACGATTGTGGTTGGAAAATTGGATTTTAAAGTATGTATATTACTTGTCAATCATTTTAGAAAGCTATAAAAAAACAAATGATAATAACAATAAAATAATAACTCTTTGGTTTAAATTGTAAGAATACAATATAGAAGAGAATAACAATAATTTGGAACGCAAAGTGACTCAAATTTACTTTAAGATTACGTTTAAATTAACCTTGGCAATAGCTTTGACTATTTGCTTATTTTACACATTACTTGTAGGAGATTGAAAACTGTATAAAATACATGTTATTGTGTGGCATACTTCAAATAAGGAATAAATTGTATTGTCTACCTCTTGTGTACAGACGTTGACAAAGTTCTAGAAAAATGATGTATCTCCGGTATACAAACGAGTCTAGTCAAGATGAGAATATGGACAAGTTAGACCAGGTCGCGATAGTTCAAAATGAAAACTATTTTCCGGAGTTTGTTCCACTGGAAATATTCATCACAAACAAATCTAGACGCGTGACTGAAATAGTTCTGGAATTAACAATAAATTTTATGATCTCGCTTCTTGGAATTTTTACAAATATAATTGTTATTGCTGTGTTTGCGAAGCAAGGGTTCAAGGACAGCGTCGGCATCTCCATGACAACAATCTCAATATGGGACCTTATTAAATGTCTTGGAGGTTTCATGCAAAGATTAGCTGGTCCCATGAGTCTGTGGGCTCCAGCGGCGTCACTAAGTTGGGCTAACATTAGTGTGGTGATTTTTAACTATCTGGGTTCCTTTTCTACGTACGTCACTAGTGTCTTGGCAGCGTATGTAGCGGTGGAACGTTGTTTATGCGTCACGATGCCACTGAAAGTAAAGTGGCTCCTAACTCCAAAACTCGCACTTTTAATATGCACCATTATTTCAGTTACTGTTTTTGGATATTTTGCTGTAATTTTCGGTATCTACGACGTGGTCTGGGTATTCAACACCAACTTCAACACCACAGTAGCAATTTACAGGTATAACAGTTTTTCAGTAAATAACACTATTTTATTTCACTACTACAACATGTCCGGAGCTCTGTGGCCTCTGTTCAGCCTCATCGTGATCGTCATCTCCACATTCATCATCTCGTACAAACTTCAACGAGCATCTGAGTTCCGGCAGAGACATCATGAATCTACAACTGGTACTCATGATCTTCCAAACAATCAAAATGACATGAAAATACAAAAGAAATCTAATTTAAGATCTTCTAAAATCATGTCCAACATCGTTAGATTTTCTAATATGTACTCTATGCAACTGTTCGAATTACATGGTAATTTATTTTATCTATTCCATTCTGTGCAACTGTTATAAACCCCGAGTAGCCATTACATCTTAGATATTCATATTCCACTTTGCAACTTTAAACTACTAAGCAACATCTTGTTTTCGATATCCCACCTCTGTGCAACTGTTCAAATACATAATAACATCTAGTTTTCTATTTCACTTTATGCAACTGTTCACTATATAAATTTCGTTTTGATATCCCTCCTTGCAATGTAACTACATTTAGAACATCTTAGTTTCTGATATTCCCACATGTGCAACTGTTCAAACTACATAAGCAACATCTTAGTTTTCTGATATTCCACTCTATGCAACTGTTCAAACTACACAAGCAACATCGTCGTTTTCTGATATTATCAGCAAAGTCAAGGACAAGTTATCCACATATAAATATGTATTTGGTGCCTGCCAATTTGGAAAATCTTTACTAAGAGCGGTGGGCATTATTGAACTTAGTTCCATGAAAAGATTGGATGAGTTGCTCAGGATAGAGCTGTGTAAAGACATTTCTTGCAGGGAACATGTAACTTATAACGGTACTAGTGGAATATAATGAACGACGATAAAACTTTCAATTATCAAGTTGACTTTCTTTTTTTTTATATCGTAATAGCCATTCTTGTGTTAGCGTGTTCACATCTTTCAATGCTAATTTATTACGATGTTATTACATCATTATTATCAAATATCTTGTCCTGAGCAGAACTTTGCTATCCTGTCTTTCAGAATACCTCTCTCACAGATCAAATGCCCTGTCTCTGCAGTCGTCTTGCTCAATGCATCCTGAATGCATCTTGAACGTTGTCGTCATTTTTTGTGGGGATGCCTCCTACTATAATGGTCTTCTCCACACGTACGTATCTTTTCATCAATACAAAAATACTTCCAACTTACTCATGTTTTTTCTTTCATCAGCCAGTTTTCTTTGATTTTGAGTCCCCCCTAGATAGATCTGTAATCACAGTAGTTAATTATTTGTTCTATTAACTTTCTTACTTCTTCTTTAATTATACAAAGGCGCTTAACTCTTCCAATACGACAAGCCAGCTGACAAACCATTCAGGTAGTATCAATTTTCTTGTAAGTTACCTCATGAACCCAAACATTAAATAGAAATAAAATGACTACCAAGATCCGTTGAATGATATCTGGTGCTAGACGTAAGAAACATAATAGATTACGTTGAAATACTCGTCATAAATGTGTTTATTTAACTATAAAATGTAGGAGGTACAAATTTAGTTTTGGTATGCGTATGTTAATAGTTAAGCTCTTGTACTTCGGCTTAAAGTTATATAGGTGTATCTTCAGAGTTTGAGAGGTTTCTTTTGGAGGTTTTTTTCCCCATTAAATGTGTTTAATTTCTTTTCAAAGCATATTCGGTTAAACCTTGTAATGACATTTTCTATAAACAACCTTCAAAATTGTTTCCAGTTATATCACACAGTGTTTTGTTCATTTATTGTTAACTTGAGCCAAAGACATAATTGTTTGTCGAAATCCTACTCTTATCTATATTCTACTACCAGGGTTCTTTTACATATATTGTTTGATTGATTGATTGGTTGATTGATTGATTGATTGATTGATTGATTGATTGATTGATTGATTGGGCCGTCATCATTGCACTTCGGTAACGATTTGTGCTCCGATCTCTTTCCTACACAGGAAGATCTCAGCGACAGTGCATGAACTTCGTAGCACCGGCGATGGTTCCCGATGTAATTTTTAAGATGAAGATATTTTTGTAGGAATTTTATTTTTAATCTTGTGTAATGAATGTTGCCCGGGCAGCGGCTTTCCGGTGTACTCTTTTCGATATTGAACTGTCAATGGTTCTTTCACGTGCTTAAATTGAACACAAGATTTACGTTTTATCATCCGTTTCCGATAAGACTAGGAACTAGATCTCACTTAGACTAAGATCGGGAGCTCTGGAAAAATATCCAGATGGCTCCACGAGGGAGCAAACCTGGTAGCTTTGGTACCTAAGAAACAAGCACCTAACCTCTGCGCCACAGAGATCACTGAAACTTTACTTTACTTAATCTTTTACTTTACTCACTTTGAAAACGAAACGAAACATTCCTTTTATCTTACTTCTAAGATAGGACTAGGCACTCGATATCAAATATCCGGAGAAATGGGAATAATGGGAAAAGCACGATCAATGAACATGATCAGACTACTTAGGAGAGTGAAGCGAGCAAAAGACCTATGGGAATCTTATCTGTTTAGGCAAGGGGGTGGGGATAAGTGTCACCCCTGGAAAATGGCGTTTTGGTAAAACTAGTTTTATTAGAATCTAGTTTTCTCCAGTTTCTCCTAATAAACTACTACTAACTACGAGTACATGTATTTGTTAATTCATTTTGTCACATCCTGAAAACATTTATGTTGACTCCCATAAAGAGACCCCAACACCTCAAAGATCCCTAATGTGTCTATTTGGTTTGGTTTTTTTAATAAAGATTACCTGCCATCAAACTTCAGAATGAAAAACGTTGGTTAAATAGAACGTACTTGTTGGCATACAGATCTGCTTGTGATAAAGTCACAAGCTTGTAAGTCACAAGTTATGTACATCTATCACATATGACAAGCATATTAAATGTGAAAATATAATGTGAACGGTGTGTCAACTCATAACACTTCGTACCCTTCTTTAATATTCTACTGTGTCTAAAGCAGGGCCGTGCCGTACTATAATACAGAGAGGCGGGCCCCAATTTGAATACAAATAAAATACAATTTGAACCATTCAATAATTTAAAATCTTTACGCAACGCTTTTCTATATTGGTCTATGTTATTCCCATATTGATGTATACGATTTAGTATTTGTGCATTTAAAAAAAATTATAATCGAATGTTGTTTTAAAGAAAAAACATTTAAGCGGCAGCATTTCGAAGACTTCCATCATACTGAGAAACTAAGCCGCAACGGTCCAGATCTAAAGGGTCTATAGACGAAACATTGACTTCATTGTACACGGTTCCCTACATGGCTCTGTCCCTATCCTTAGAACTGGTACACCACCTGCTGAGAGTATACAGCAAATCACAAACTCCTTAGCTCTGGCAACAGTCTTCGTAGTCTCCTGGAAAAATGCACTCGTGAACAGACCAACGTTGTCCGGATTCAAAACCACGGTCCACCTAGGGGGATCCATGAGGAAAGAATGGTATGGGCGACCAGAGGGATCCATGAGGCAAGAATGGTAGGGTCGATCTAGGGTATCCATGAGGAAAGAATGGGTCCCCCCTAGAGTGATCCATGAGGAAGAATGGTGGGGGTCCACCAGAGGGTATCCATGAAGAAAGAATAGTATGTGTCCACCTAGAGTGTATCCATGAGGAAAGAATGGTATGGGTCGACCTAGAGGGTATCCATGAGGAAAGAATGGTATGGGTCCACCTAGAGGGTATCCATGAGAAAGAATGGTATGGGTCGACCTAGAGGGTATCCATGAGGAAAGAATGGTATGTGTCGACCTAGAGTATATCCATGAGGAAAGAATGGTATGGGTCGACCTAGAGGGAATCCATGAGGAAAGAATGGTATGTGTCGACCTAGAGGGTATCCATGAGGAAAGAATGGTATGTGTCGACCTATAGGTAATCCATGAGGCAAGAATGGTAGGGGTCCACCTAGAGGGTATCCATGAGGAAAGAATGGTATGGGTCCACCTAGAGGGTATCCATGAGACAAGAATGGTAGGGGTCCACCTAGAGGGAATCCATGAGGAAAGAATGGTATGAGTCGACCTAGAGGGTATCCATGAGGCAAGAATGGTATGGGTCGACCTAGAGGGTATCCATGAGGCAAGAATGGTAGGGGTCCACCTAGAGTGTATCCATGAGGAAAGAATGGTAGGGGTCGACCTAGAGAGTCATGGAGATGAACTGTAGACATAGAAAGACCTGGAATAAACTAATCTGACTTGCTCAAGACAGATCTGGTTGGAGGAAATTTGTTGATGTCTTATGCTTCAAGGGAGTTAAGAGAAGGAGATTTTATTTTTTTCCATCCAGAAGCACTTGAGCTTTTCAGCTCTTCGGCTCAGTGCCATGGACATCGTAACCCTTCGGTTCGGTGCCAAAAACACCGTAAATCTGGGGAATCTGTGGCTTTTTTTGCCATCACGCGGAATTGAACCCGCACACACAGAGGGATAGTCACCCGTAATCCAACGCGCTACGAACACGCTGGCAGACGGGCAAGAGAAGGAGATAAATGTCATTAACTGTTGTCATTTAAAGTATTTATACTTATCAGTTTTTGTTACTTGAGTTACTTCTACATATCTACTTTTGTTACATAAGTTACTGCTACATATCTACTCTTGTTACATAAGTTACTGCTACATATCTACTTTTGTTACATGGGTTATCTCTACATATCTACTTTTGTTACTTGAGTTACTTCTACATATCTACTTTTGTTACTTGAGTTACTGCTACATATCTACTTTTGTTACATAAGTTACTGCTACATATCTACTTTTGTTACATGAGTTACTTCTACATATCTACTTTTGTTACTTGAGTTACTTCTACATATCTACTTTTGTTACTTGAGTTACTGCTATATATCTACATTTGTTACTTGAGTTACTTCTACATATCTACATTTGTTACTTGAGTTACTTCTACATATCTACATTTGTTACATGAGTTACTTCTACATATCTACTTTTGTTACTTGAGTTACTGCTACATATCTACATTTGTTACATGAGTTACTGCTACATATCTACATTTGTTACAAGAGTTACTGCTACATATCTACTTTTGTTACTAGAGTTACTGCTACATATCTACATTTGTTACATGAGTTACTTCTACATATCTACTTTTGTTACATGAGTTACTGCTACATATCTACTTTTGTTACATGAGTTACTGCTACATATCTACTTTTGTTACATGAGTTACTGCTACATATCTACTTTTGTTACATGAGTTACTGCTACATATCTACTTTTGTTACATGAGTTACTGCTACATATCTACTTTTGTTACATGAGTTACTGCTACATATCTACTTTTGTTATTTGAGTTATATGTACATATCTAGATTTGTTACATGAGTTACTGCTATATATCTACTTTTGTTACTAGAGTTACTGCTATGTATCTACATTTGTTACTTAAGTTACTGCTACATATCTACATTTGTTACATGAGTTATCTGTACATATCTACATTTGTTACATGAGTTATCTGTACATATCTACATTTGTTACATGAGTTATCTGTACATATCTACATTTGTTACTTGAGTTATCTCCACATATCTACTTTTCTTATTTGAGTTATCTCCACATATCTACTTTTGTTACTTGAGTTATCTTTACATATCTACTTTTGTTATTTGAGTTATCTCCACATATCTACTTTTGTTACTTGAGTTATCTTTACATATCTACATTTGTTACTTGAGTTATCTGTACATATCTACTTTTGTTATTTGAGTTATCTCCACATTTCTACTTTTGTTACTTGAGTTATCTTTACATATCTACATTTGTTACTTGAGTTATCTCCACATATCTACTTTTGTTATTTGAGTTATCTCCACATATCTACTTTTGTTACTTGAGTTATCTTTACATATCTACATTTGTTACTTGAGTTATCTGTACATATCTACATTTGTTACTTGAGTTATCTGTACATATCTACTTTTGTTACCGTAGATTTCTGTTCTCAGCAAACTTTGTTACATAAGTTATCTGTACACATCAAATGTCGATATTTTTCTTGATTATGTCAGCGTTTTTTTTATCTTCTTTCTTTATTTGGTTAGTAGCTGGTCCTAATAGACTGTTTGTTAAGCACTTGGCTTTTGTCTCTCCGTTCTGTTGATTAGTAGTAAAAGGAATTAGTGTTGATCAGAGGATGATCTTTCTGGATGTGGTCCTGAAAAGACTTTGTCTTGATCGGTGTGTGTGTGTGTGTTGTTTAGTTAAAGGGAGAGAGATACACTGTTATATACATTTATATATATGGTCCTTTCATCTTTACAGACGGTCAATTGGTAAGTGTTTTACTGAGACAACTCATGGTTTCCTTTTCTCTCTTGTCTTCAGCTCACTAAGTCTCTTCTCAAAGACTCTTGCTTTCGTAATTTGGCTTTCACACAACTCTGTCATCAGCTAGTCCTTCCCATGTGCTGGGACCTATAGAAAGTTTTTCATTGAGGCTTTGCAGACATCTTTATATATGAGCAGTGGTCTGCCCTGGTGCCTCTTCCTCCGAAAGTTCACAGAACAACATTTGTTTTGGTATCGAAAGTTTCCATTCCTCTCCATATCCAATCATCTTAGTCGTCTCTGCTGAGGCATGCCCATGATGGTAGGCAGATCTGCGTTGTGTAGTACGTCAGAGTTGGTTACACACTGATGTTCATAATCTTGCGGAGACATCAGAAGGTGAAAGATATAAGTCTCCTCTCGTGTCTAAGTAGGCTGTCCATGTTTCTGAGCCATATAGAAAGAACTAATTACACAGGCTCGATATATTTGAGTCTTCGTCTGCAATGTCAATTTTTGTTGTCCCACGCTCATTTGATAGTTTGCCAATGTAATAGCCGCATTTCCTATACGAGCAGTGATTTCTTCATCAGAAAAGCTGGCAGTGACCGTGGACCCAAGATAGCAGAATTTTTGAACTGGTGTTAGATGTTAGCCATCTAATTTTTACATAACATTTATATATATATATTATATATATATTTATACATAATTTACAGAATACTAAATCAAAGATAGTTAGTGGTTAGACCACCAGCTTCGTATGCACGTGGTCCCTCGGATCAAATATCATATTTGGAATAGAGCTCTCACATCCCTCATGCCGACTATGCTTTAGTTTTAATTTTATCAAACACACTGGAAAGTAGACAGTTCACGTGACGTTCACTAGATTCACATTGGTTGGGACGTTCACGTGACGTTCTAATTCCACATTGGTTGTGGGGACAGTTCCGTGACGTTCACTAGATTCCTCATTGGTTGTGGGACAGTTCACGTGACGTTCACTAGATTCCACATTGGTTGTGGGGACAGTTCACGTGACGTTCACTAGATTCCACATTGGTTGTGGGGACAGTTCACGTACGTTACTCAGATTCTTCATTGGTTGTGGGGACAGTTCACGTGACGTTCACTAGATTCCACATTGGTTGTGGGGACAGTTCACGTGACGTTCACTAGATTCCTCATTGGTTGTGGTTGGTCAGAATCAAATACGAGCATAACAAGAGAATAAACTATTTGCTCAAAAACATGTCTTTACTTTCACATCTTACCTTCTTTGTGTTTGTTCTTTCGACCAATTTTAGTCACTCTTTGTGATATGTTTGATCTTTGCCAAGAACGTGTATTGCACATTGGTTTGTAGGCCCTAAACGCATAGACTTCTCATGTTTAGGACACGTGCATCCGATTTCAGCCAAACTTTTCACATAATAAAGTAGGTTTGCCATATTTTGATTTTCCAAAATGAGGACGCTTCTCCTAAGATTAAATTTTATGTAAATTGTGTTCCTTGTATATTTTTCTCATGACCTGATCTTTTATAGAATGTCTTTCTTTTGCATCAAATTTACATATAATTACCTGTTTGTGAAATGTTTGAAATGAAATGTTACAAGTGCAATTGACATGACTGAATCTACACTAAGAAAATGTCTCTCATTGGTCAATTGGGCATGGATTAAAGAATATTTCTACCAAGTATTGGTGTGGAATAGCAAAAACAAACTAATATCTTCACGATTATTTCAAAGTACATTTCAATACTGCTATAGTTTTCAATATATATATCACTTTTGAGGTGGCACTTGATTTTATAAGTGATGCATTTTCTCCAGATTTACAACTTATATAAAGAGAAAAGCGCACGAATATTCATTAGTATTTTGTTTCCTATTGAATTTAGCAGTTTTCCAAAGATTGTATATTTTGTTTCGAGTGCCAAGTTAGAAAACCAATTTGCAGTAGTTACCACGTGGTTACAACATGATGTCGCTGAAAGTGTTAATTGTGTCTTGTCTTGTGAAATTGCAGACAAATCTGCAATTTCCATAATTGTTTACGGACGCTCAGATTTCCTTCTGAAATGTGCACATGCCCACAAAAATTAGGACATATGGCAACACTAGAATAAAAACTCGTTTAAACTGTGTTTTTTTTATTTTCTGAAATGAAATAACTATTGATACCTTCCCTTTTCTTAATTGCATATCTTTTATAGAACTTTTGCAAACCAACCAGCGTTTTAACACTGTTTGTGATTTTTCTAGGCATTATTACCTTCAGTAGTTTGCCATTGCTTTCTGAACAGGTGGTGCTATCTCCTTTGTAAAAATCCAAGCGAAACAATTTGTGACCATACTGTCGGCAGCGTGATTCGAACTCAGAACATCGGAGTTAATAGACCGAGTCACTATCACCTAAGCCACAGACGCCATCAATATTGATACCACCAGACACAAATGTCAAAGATTTCTAATATTATATTTCATATTGTTTCTAGTTCAAATATTGTAAAATAATTCAACTGATGCGCCATCTGTAAGCGTTAACAGTATTAGCCATAAATTTATATATCAATTTGAGTATTTCTCTAGACAGATATTCAATCTTTATGTTAATGTATCCACAGTCAACTCTAATACTGGGCCGTATTACTGACTGGGAAACTCTAACCTAGTTCGAGTTGGGGCTGACTTTATTATATTCCCCTATATTTATATGTTTGATAGAACACTGATAGCTTTTTCGAATTTTACTCAATTCTTTGAGCTCATAGTTAATTATTGATACACATTAAGCATTTAAGAATTTAGCATGTTGTGTGATTTTAAAATGAATTCGTCTCTATATAACAATACTGGAATGCGAGGTCACGTGACGGTTGTGGTCTTATTTCATAGAATCGTTACTTGAGTTCGCTGGCCGAATGAGTTTATAGTTGGCTGTGATTTATTGTATCTCAGAATTGAATTTGACTTTTGTGGGGTTATGTTTGTTGTTTCTGTTTTTCAAGAAAGTCCACAACAGTCCAGGCATAATTCAAACAGTCGCTGATGCTGTGCCAGCATTGACCAGTTGATATCTCTCTCGTACACGCAATTGTATTTTTACAATTAGTGTGTTTTATTTTCTCATCGCATTCTTTCACTATCTTTATATGTTCATAAGTGTATCTGACATCTGTCTATCTCTGCAGTTACATATATGAACTTCAGACAATCAATCAATCAGACAGACATATAGACAAACAGACAAGTTTGTCTATAAATGTGTGCAAGTGTGTGTGATTGTATGAATGCGTTTGTGATTTGTCTGTGTATAAACGCCCGCAAACAAAATATATTCATTAAGAAATGTTATTTTACAATATACATTCTTTACTTTTCACTATTTATTTTTTGTAAATGTCATCATTCAGGTTTCTGTACTGTAGCATTGCCTTTGGTTAACATTTGCCAAAGTGGGCGATACCAATTTACCACATTGGGGTACACCAACCAGCACACGCGTTCCTGTAAGTGATTCCATCTGTACCACACACAGGGTCGTACCGTTTTCACACAAGACCTTGAGATACATGGTTCATCTGGATCACCTCGTCTGCCAATCTGAGCTGGGAAAGTATAACGTAAACTTGAATATATTTGATTGTGAGCTGGGACGATGTAACATTATGTTATTGTGAGATGGGATGATGCAACATTATGTTATTGTGAGATGGGACGATGCAACATTCTGTTATTGTGAGATGGAACGATATAACATTATGTTGTTGTGAGATGGGGCGATGTAATATTATATTAGGAAATGGGACGATGAACATTATGTTGTTGTGAGATGGGAAGATGTAACATAACAATGGGGCATTCTGTTATTGAGAGATGGAACGGTATAACATAACAATGGAACGTTCTGTTATGTTACTGTGACATGAGACGATATAACATAACAATGGAACGTTCTGTTATGTTACTGTGACATGGGACGATGTAACATAACAATGGAACATTCTGTTATTGAGAGATGGAACTATATAACATAACAATGGAACATTCTGTTACTATGACATGAGACGATGTAATATAACAATGGAACATTCTGTTACTATGACATGAGACGATGTAATATAACAATGGAACATTCTGTTACTGTGACATGAGACGATGTAATATAACAATGGAACATTCTGTTACTATGACATGAGACGATGTAATATAACAATGGAACGTTCTGTTACTGTGACATGAGACGATGTAAATCAACAATGGAACGTTCTGTTACTGTGACATGGGACGATGTAATATAACAATGGAACGTTCTGTTACTGTGACATGAGACGATGTAATATAACAATGGAACGTTCTGTTACTGTGACATGGGACGATGTAATATAACAATGGAACGTTCTGTTACTGTGACATGAGACGATGTAACATAACAATGGAACGTTCTGTTACTGTGACATGAGACGATGTAATATAACAATGGAACGTTCTGTTACTGTGACATGAGACGATGTAATATAACAATGGAACGTTCTGTTACTGTGACATGGGACGATGTAATATAACAATGGAACGTTCTGTTACTATGACATGAGACGATGTAACATGACAATGGAATATTCTGTTACTGTGACATGAGACGATGTAATATAACAATGGAACGTTCTGTTACTGTGACATGAGACGATGTAATATAACAATGGAACGTTCTGTTACTATGACATGAGACGATGTAACATAACAATGGAACGTTCTGTTACTGTGACATGGGACGATGTAATATAACAATGGAACGTTCTGTTACTATGACATGAGACGATGTAATATAACAATGGAACGTTCTGTTACTATGACATGAGACGATGTAAATGCAATGGAACGTTCTGTTACTGTGACATGAGACGATGTAATATAACAATGGAACGTTCTGTTACTATGACATGAGACGATGTTATATAACAATGGAACGTTCTGTTACTGTGACATGAGACGATGTAATATAACAATGGAACGTTCTGTTACTATGACATGAGACGATGTAATATAACAATGGAACGTTCTGTTACTTTGACATGAGACGATGTAATATAACAATGGAACGTTCTGTTACTGTGACATGAGACGATGTAACATAACAATGGAACGTTCTGTTACTGTGACATGGGACGATGTAATATAACAATGGAACGTTCTGTTACTGTGACATGAGACGATGTAATATAACAATGGAACGTTCTGTTACTATGACATGAGACGATGTAATATAACAATGGAACGTTCTGTTACTATGACATGAGACGATGTAATATAACAATGAAACGTTCTGTTACTGTGACATGAGACGATGTAATATAACAATGGAACGTTCTGTTACTATGACATGAGAGGATGTAATATAACAATGGAACGTTCTGTTACTATGACATGAGACGATGTAATATAACAATGGAACGTTCTGTTACAGCTATACAGAGACGATGTAATATAACAATGGAACGTTCTGTTACTATGACATGAGACGATGTAATATAACAATGGAACGTTCTGTTATGTGACATAGAGACGATGTAATATAACAATGGAACGTTCTGTTATATGACATGGGACGATGTAATATAACATGGAACGTTCTGTTACTATCGAACATGAGACGATGTAATATAACAATGGAACATTCTGTTACTATGACATGAGACGATGTAATATAACAATGGAACGTTCTGTTACTATGACATGAGACGATGTAATATAACAATGGAACGTTCTGTTACTATGACATGAGACGATGTAATATAACAATGGAACGTTCTGTTACTATGACATGAGACGATGTAATATAACAATGGAACGTTCTGTTACTATGACATGAGACGATGTAATATAACAATGGAATATACTTAAGTATAAGCTGGAAAGATATAACCTAACATTGAAAATTACAATCTACAGTGATTTTTAGTAGATTATTACATTTTCTGATATATTTTAAAACAGATATCAAGAAAACCGTTGACTACTGCATGAATTAATATTATTACGTTTCTTATTGTGTACGTCAATATTGATGAAAAATATATAGTTACATCAACATCAATGAGTAATATCACTATCGTTTATTATCATCTAGTAGCTTGTTGTAGGGAAGATATACGCCATCATAATAGACTTTTGATATTTGTGTCTATAATAAGTCAAATGTTCTACCTTTCTTCCTGTCAGATTTAACTCATTCTGTAGAAGCTGCCATGGTGCTACGATTGTTTATTAAAATAGCCAAACTGCCGCATACTACATCAAACATTTTCCATGTAAAACTACTGACATTTACATCAACGTTTTCTGATTTAATTTAGGTGTTTTTTTTGTTTTTTCTACACATTAAGCTAAATTTAAATATTGTAGTCCGATCGAAAGTTGTAATTTGTTCAATTTGATAAAATTATCATATTTTCAAGCTGGAAAATGTGAACAAAACTAAATCGACCACACTGTGCTTTTTTAATCTGGTAGTGAAGTGTTAAGCCATTAAATAAGAAATCATGCTTACATGTGGCTACTAATGTCAACAGCAAAGCAGAGCATAATAGTATGGCCTTGAACATTCTCAAATCTATGTAGGAGCACTAATTAAAATGAACCACTTCAAACTACAGATCTGGTAATGACATACACGTCCAAGTTTATAGTAATTATACTCTGGTCACAACGGAAGCTATTTTATCTACAAATTGAAGGACATATTTTAAATAACTAAAAATAATGTCACGAGTCTGTAGATATCGTGTGACATTGATCGTATGACATTGAAGCAGGTCTAGAAGTCTGTAGATATCGTGTGACTTGATCGTGCAGACATTGAAGCAGTCTAGAAGTCTGTAGAATAATGTGACATTGATCGTGCCAGACATTGAAGCAGTTCTAGAAGTTGAAGATAGATAAGATAAAATAGTAAAGAGCAATTTTCTGAACAATGTTACGTCCATGTATTTTTATTTTTTCGCTCGAACATTGAGCTGAAAACTCTTCGGACTCGGTGTCTGGACATCTAACCTTTCGGATCGTGTCATGGACCTCGTAACCCTTCGGTTCGGTGCCACGAACACGGTGAATCTGGGGAACCTGTGGCTTTTCTGCCAGTCCGCGGAATTGAACCGACAACAGAGACTAGTCACCCGCAGTCCAACGCGCTATGAACACGCTGGGTAGACGGGCTACGTCATGTATAAAGAATAGAAATGGGAACACAATGTCAGCATGGATATTTCAAAGTGCTTTTATACTTGTCTATGTCGATCAATTGTGCTCAATTTCGTTTATCTATACCACCAGTTGTCATATAAAGTAATAGTACTCATCAGTTTATGTAACATGAGATATATGTACTATTTCATTCTTGTAAGATGAGCAATCTGTATATCAACTTTTGTTACATGAGTTATCTGTACACATCAACTTTTGTTACATGAGATATCTGTACTAATCAACTTTGTTACACGAGTTATCTGTACACATCAACTTTGTTACATGAGTTATCTGTACACATCAACTTTTGTTACATCAGTTATCTGTACAATCAACTTTTGTTAAATCAGTTATCTGTACATCAACTTTGTTACATGAGTTATCTGTACATCAACTTTTGCACATGAGTTATCTGTACACATCAACTTAAGTTACATGAGATATCTGCTAATCAACTTTTTGTTACATGAGTTATCTGTACACATCAACTTTGTTACATGAGTTATCTGTACACATCAACTTTTGTTACATCAGTTATCTGTACACATCAACTTTGTTACATGAGTTATCTGTACACATCAACTTTGTTACATGAGTTATCTGTACACATCAACTTTTGTTACATGAGATATCTGTACTAATCAACTTTTTGTTACGAGGTTATCTGTACACATCAACTTTGTTACATGAGTTATCTGTACACATCAACTTTTGTTACATCAGTTATCTGTACACATCAACTTTTGTTAAATCAGTTATCTGATACATCAACTTTGTACATGAGTTATCTGTACACATCAACTTTTGTTACATCAGTTATCTGTACAATCAACTTTTGTTGGAGCTATCTGAACAAACAAACTTTTGTTACATAAGTTATCTGTACACATCAACTTTTGTTACATGAGTTATCTGTACACATCAACTTTTGTTACATCAGTTATATGTACAATCAACTTTTGTTATTTGAGCTATCTGTACTAAAAAACTTTTGTTACATGAGTTATCTGTACACATCAGCTTTTGTTACATCAGTTATCTGTACACATCAACTTTAGTTACATGAGTTATCTGTACACATAAACTTTTGTTACTTGAGCTATCTGTACTCATTAACTTTTGTTACATGAGTTATCTGTACACATAAACTTTTGTTACATGAGTTATCTGTACACATAAACTTTTGTTCGAGCTATCTGTACACATCAACTTTTGTTACATCAGTTATCTGTACAATCAACTTTTGTTATTTGAGCTATCTGTACTAAAAAAGTTTTGTTACATGAGTTATCTGTACACATCAGCTTTTGTTACATCAGTTATCTGTACACATCAACTTTTAGCTTGAGCTATCTGTACTCATTAACTTTGTTACATGAGTTATCTGTACTCATTAACTTTTGTTACTTGAGCTATCTGTACACATCAGCTTTTTTGCATCAGTTATCTGTACCATCAACTTTTGTTACATGAGTTATCTGTACTCATCAGCTTTTGTTACATCAGTTATCTGTACACATCAACTTTAGTTACATGAGTTATCTGTGACAGACAAATAAACAAGTTTTAGGAAAACTAGGCATGAAGAAACAATTATTAAGAGAAATAAAATTCAGACAAGTAAAGTATTTTAGGCACATAAAAAGACATGACACCATGATAAAACATTTACTAGAGGGGAAAGTTGAGGGAGAAGAGCAAGAGGAAGACCGAGAGATAAGTGGGAGGAAACTTTAAGAAATGGACAGGTTACAGTCTGGCAGTGTGCAACAGCAAGGCGAAAAACAGAGGATGCTGGAGATTCATTGCAGCCAACCTTCGATGTGGAGACGGCACCTGATGATGATGATGATCTGCATTCCAACTTTTGATGCTATAGATGACAAGTTGTCTGTTTTTCTTTGCATATCTTGGTTGTTTCTACTTAACAAGGCAATATCATCTGCAAAATCCAAATCTTCTAGTTGACTACTTTCTACCCAATCGATGCCAGTTTCGCCCCTGCAACATTTTCGCATCACCCAGTCAATGGCCACTCCAAACAATAGCGGAAACAGAATACAGCCTTGCTTTACTCCGGTTTCAACCATAAACCAGTCGCTGTGTCCACCATCAGTGCCAACTGCACACTGTGAGCCATCATAGAGGCTCTTAATAATGTTTATTATTTTGTCTGGTATTCCATAGCATCTCAGAATATTCCACAGAGAGATTCTGTGTAGACTATCAAAGGCTTTTTAAAATCGATGAAATTTAGTATGAGTGGTTGTTGCTTCTCAATATGTTCCTCCAAAATTAGTCGTAGGGTAATTATTTGGTCTAAGCAGCTTCTCCCAGGTCTAAAACCAGCTTGTTCTTCTCTCAGGGTTGTGTCCACTGCTCCTTTGATTCTATTAAGAATGATTTTGCAGAAAGTCTTGGTCATTACTGATAATAGGGTGATCCCTTTCCAGTTGTTACAATCTTTGAGATCACCTTTTTTGGGGATCTTAACAATTATTCCTTCTTCCATTGATCTGGGACAGTTTCTTCATCTCATACTTTATTAAATAGTTCTTGCACCTGGCTAATAGTTGTTTCATCAGCCGCTTTGAGCATTTCTGCAGTAATGTTGTCATCACCCGCTGCCTTATTGTTTATCAAGGAATCCATTGTCTCCTTGACGTCAGCTACACTTATCATTTCTTCGTTAATTGGTAGAGAGCTGTTTCTTGCCTCTTCGTCAAACTTGAGTAGTACTGGTGGATCAGGTCTATTTAATATTTCTTCAAAATGTTCTGCCCATCTTTCCTTCTGCTCGGTATCTGATGTTAGAACTTTACCATCTTTGCTCTTGATTGGGCCACCCTTTGAAACAAAAGTTCTAGTAAGTTGTTTTAGTGTGTTGTATAGCATTTTACTGTTTCCAGTCTTAGCTGCCGTTTCCCCTTCTTCGGCCAGTCGATTGACATATGCTCTTTTATCTCTTCTAGCTGCTCTTTTCACTTCCTTGTCTTTTAGTCTATATCCCTCTTTAGCTTGGATTTCATCTGTTGCATCCTTAGTATTAAATATCGCTAGTCTCATCTTTCTTCTTTCTTGAATACATTTCCAGGTGTCATCGATTATCCAGGGTTTTCTGTCTTTTGTCTTTAATCCTGCGCTACTATTTGCTGCCACCCATAGTGTGTCCTTTATCTTAGTCCATTTGTCTTCAATGTTCTGTTCATTTTCACCATTGAGTAACTCGAACCTATTCTTAAGTTCGAGCTGATATTTCTCTTTTACCTGATTATTTTGTAGCCTTTGACTGTCTATTCGCAGTTGTTCTTTTTAGTATGGTGAATTTTTAATTTCAGTTTCAATTTACCTATGCATAAATTATGATCACTTCCTACATCTGCCCCTCTGTATGCACGGACATCCAACAATGATGTTCTAAATTGTGTATGTATGCACATATGGTCAATCTGATTCCTGGTCACTTCATCTGGTGAGTGCCAAGTAAGTTTATGAATTTCCTTATGTGCAAAGATGGTAGAGATGGAACGATATAAATAACAATGGAACGTTCTGTTATTGAGAGATGGAACTATATAACATAACAATGGAACGTGCCATTACTGTGACATGGGACGATGTAACATAACAATTGAACATTCTGTTATTGAGAGATGGAACTATATAACATAACAATGGAACATTCTGTTACTGTGACATGAGACGATGTAACATCACAATGGAACGTTCTGTTATTGAGAGATGGAACGATGTAACATAACAATGGAACGTTCTGTTATTGAGAGATGGAACGATGTAACATAACAATGAAACGTTCTGTTACTGTGACATGGGACGATGTAATATAACAATGAAACGTTCTGTTACTGTGACATGGGACGATGTAATATAACAATGGAACGTTCTGTTACTGTGACATGGGACGATGTAACATAACAATGGAACATTCTGTTACTGTGACATGGGACGATGTAATATAACAATGGAACATTCTGTTACTGTGACAATGGACAATGTAATATAACAATGGAACATTCTGTTACTGTGACATGAGACGATGTAATATAACAATGGAACGTTCTGTTACTGTGACATGGGACGATGTAATATAACAATGGAACGTTCTGTTACTGTGACATGGGACGATGTAATATAACAATGGAACGTTCTGTTACTGTGACATGGGACGATGTAATATAACAATGGAACATTCTGTTACTGTGACATGGGACGATGTAATATAACAATGGAACATTCTGTTACTGTGACAATGGACAATGTAATATAACAATGGAACGTTCTGTTACTGTGACATGGGACGATATAATATAACAATGGAACGTTCTGTTACTGTGACATGAGACGATGTAATATAACAATGGAATATAGTGTTAGTGTAAGCTGGAAAGATATAATCTAACAATAGAAATTACAATCTACATGTGATGTTTAGTAGAGGATTTATTTACATTTTCCTGATATATTTTAAAACAGATATCAAGAAAACCGTTGACTACTGCATGAATTAATATTATTACTTTTCTTATTGTGTACGTCAATATTATGAGAAAAATATATCGTTACATCAACATCAATGAGTAATATGCACTATCGTTTATTATCATCTAGTAGCTTGTTGTAGGAAGATATATGCCATCATAATAGACTTTTGATATTTGTGTCTATAATAAGTCAAATGTTCTACCTTTCTTCCTGATTTAACTCATTCCGTAGAAGCTGCCGCAGGGTGCGCCACGATTGTTTATTAAAATAGCCAAACTGCCGCATACTACATCAAACATTTTTCCATGTAAAACTACTGACACATTTACATCAGCGTTTTCTGATTTAATTTAAGGTGTTTTTGTGTTTTTTCTACATTAAAGCTATATATTTAAATATTGTAGTCCGATCGAAAGTTGGTAATTTGTTCAATTTGATGAAATTTATCATATTTTTCAAGCTGGAAAATGTGAACAAAAACTAGTTCGACCACACCGTGTTTTTTAAACCCGGTAGTGAATGTGTTAAGCCCTTAAATAAGAAATCATGCTTACATGTGGCTACTAATGTCAACAGCAAAGCAGAGCATAATAGTATGGCCTTGAACATTCTCAAATCTATGTAGAAGCACTAATTAAAATAACCACTTGCAAACTACAGATCTGGTAATATGACATACACGTCCAAGTTTATAGTAATTATACTCTCACAACGGAACCTATTTTATCTACAAATTGAAGGACATATTTTAAATAACTAAAATTAATGTCACGAGTCTGTAGATATCGTGTGACATTGATCGTGCCAGACATTTAAGCAGGTGTAGAAGTCTGTAGATATCGTGTGATATTGATCGTGCCAGACATTGAAGCAGGTGTAGAAGTCTGTAGATATCGTGTGACATTGATCGTGCCAGACATTGAAGCAGATCTAGAAGTCTGTAGATATCGTGTGACATTGATCGTGCCAGACATTGAAGCAGATCTAGAAGTCTGTAGATATCGTGTGACATTGATCATGCCAGACATTGAAGCAGATCTAGAAGTCTGTAGATATCGTGTGACATTGATCGTGCCAGACATTGAAGCAGATCTAGAGGTTGAAGATAGATAAGATAAAATAGTAAAAACATGCAATTTTCTGAACAATGTTACGTCCATGTATTGTTTTTTTTTCGCTCCAGAAGCACTTGAGCTGGAAAATTCTTCGGCTCGGTGTCATGGACATCGTAACCCTTCGGATCGGTGTCATAGACATCGTAACCCTTCGGCTCGGTGTCATGGACATCGTAACCCTTCGGTTCGGTGCCACGAACACCGTGAATCTGAGGAACCTGTGGCTTTTCTGCCAGTCCGCGGAATTGAACCTGCACACACAGAGGACTAGTCACCCGCAGTCCAACGAGCTACGAACACGCTGGGCAGACGGGCTACGTCCATGTATAAAGAATAGATTTGGAGACACAATGTCAGTATGGATATTTCAAAGTGCTTTTATACTTGTCTATGTCCATCAATTGTGCTCAATTTCGTTTATCTATACCACCAGTTGTCATATAAAGTAATAGTACTCATCAGTTTATGTAACATGAGATATATGTACTCATCAGTTTACGTAACATGAGATACATGTACTCATCAGTTTTTATGTAACATGAGATATATGTACTCATCAGTTTTTATGTAAAATGAGATATATGTACTATTTCATTCTTGAAAAATGAGCAATATGTAGTCATCAACTTTTGTTACATGAGTTATCTGTACTAACCAACTTTTGTTACATGAGTTATCTGTACACATTAACTTTTGTTACATGAGCTATCTGTACTAACCAACTTTTGTTACATGAGTTATCTGTACACATTAACTTTTGTTACATGAGTTATCTGTACACATTAACTTTTGTTACATGAGTTATCTGTACACATCAACTTTTGTTACATGAGTTATCTGTACACATCAACTTTTGTTACATGAGTTATCTGTACACATCAACTTTTGTTACATGAGATATCTGTACACATTAACTTTTGTTACATGAGTTATCTGTACTCATTAACTTTTGTTACATGAGTTATCTGTACACATCAACTTTTGTTACATGAGTTATCTGTACTCATTAACTTTTGTTACATGAGTTATCTGTACACATCAACTTTTGTTACATGAGTTATCTGTAC
This sequence comes from Arion vulgaris, assembly GCA_020796225.1. Classification (NCBI taxonomy): domain Eukaryota; kingdom Metazoa; phylum Mollusca; class Gastropoda; order Stylommatophora; family Arionidae; genus Arion; species Arion vulgaris. The sequence goes on along the minus strand of CM036762.1, from coordinate 58,464,789 downwards.
ACATCAACTTTTGTTACATGAGCTATCTGTACTAATCAACTTTGTTACATGAGTTATCTGTACACATCAACTTTTGTTACATGAGTTATCTGTACACATCAACTTTTGTTACATTAGTTATCTGTACTCATTAACTTTTGTTACATGAGTTATCTGTACACATTAACTTTTGTTACATGAGTTATCTGTACACATTAACTTTTGTTACATGAGTTATCTGTACACATCATCTTTTGTTACATGAGTTATCTGTACACATCAACTTTTGTTACATGAGTTATCTGTACACATCAACTTTTGTTACATGAGTTATCTGTACACATCAACTTTTGTTACATGAGTTATCTGTACACATTAACTTTTGTTACATGAGTTATCTGTACACATTAACTTTTGTTACATGAGTTATCTGTACACATCAACTTTTGTTACATGAGTTATATGTACACATCAACTTTTGTTACATGAGTTATCTGTACACATTAACTTTTGTTACATGAGTTATCTGTACACATCAACTTTTGTTACATGAGTTATCTGTACACATCAACTTTTATTACATGTGTTATCTGCACACATCAACTTTTTTTACATGAGTTATCTGTACACATCAACTTTTGTTACATGAGTTATCTGTACACATCAACTTTTGTTACATGAGTTATCTGTACACATCAACTTTTGTTACATGAGTTATCTGTACACTTTAACTTTTGTTAAATGAGTTATCTGGACACATTAACTTTTGTTACATGAGTTATCTGTACACATCAACTTTTGTTACATGAGTTATCTGCACACATCAACTTTTGTTACATGAGTTATCTGTACACATCAGCTTTTGTTACATGAGTTATCTGTACACATCAACTTTGTTACATGAGTTATCTGTACACATCACGTTTTGTTACATGAGTTATCTGTACACATTAACTTTTGTTACATGAGTTATCTGTACACATCAACTTTTGTTACATGAGTTATCTGTACACATCAACTTTTGTTACATGAGTTATCTGTACTCATTAACTCGTGTTTTTTTCTTGATCATGTCAAGACTTCCTGGCTTTCTTTCTTTGTGTGGCCAAATATCGAGTTCTACAAAGGAATGTGTTTATGTTTTGTGCTTTTTTCGATATGTTCTGTTGCTCACAGAGAATTTTCAGAATAAGATTCAGGATAGTTAATGGTTAGAGCACCAGCTTCGTTGGCGCGTGGTCCCCGGATCTAATTACATTTTTAAAATAGAGCTGTAACAGCTCTCATGCAGACTGTAATTCAGTGTTGTTGTTGTTGTTGTTCTAACAGAGGAACACTGGAAAGTAAACCCAGCCCACGTAATCTTGACTAAATTGGTACTGTTGGTCAAAAGCAAATACGAACATAACAGTCTAATAAACTGCTTGCTATAAATACGTGGGGTTTTTTGGGTTTTTTTTTTTAAACAGAATAAAACCTCACTAAATTTACGTGTTTTTTCTGAAATATAAATTCAATATCGGTACCACCAGACAGAAATGAAAATATAAATTCAATATCGGTACCACCAGACAGAAATGAAAATATAAATTCAATATCGGTACCACCAGACAGAAATGAACATATAAATTCAATATCGATACCACCAGACAGAAATGCCAATATAAATTCAAATACCACCAAACACAAATGCAAACATTTACGATATTATATTTCGTAATATAATTTCCCCACCTCCGGCAAGCGTAAACAGTTTTAACAACTAATCTGCATATTAAGTTTGGAGACATTTTCTCTAGATAGATATCCTGTAATTATGTTAATTTTTCTTATCTCGAAATTGAATTTATTTTATTTTTGTTGTTCTTTGTTTGTCAAGAAAGTTGGCATATGTCCAGGCATAATTCAGACAGTCACGATGTGTGCCAGCATTGAATAAGTTGATTATTTCTCTCGTGTAATAAATAATATTTGTTAACAATTAGTGTAATCTATATTTCTCACCGCATTCTTTCACTATCTTTCCTTGTTGGTATGCGTAACTTGACATCTGTCGTTCTCTGTGGTTATATATATGAACGTCAGACAGACAATCAGTCAGTTAGATAGACAGACAGACAGACACGTACATAGTTAGACAGGATGTTAGTTACGTTCGAAACAACATCAGGAGTAAGACAGGGTTGTGTGCTCTCACCTCTTCTCTCCGCTTGCAGGTATGGCTGCTGTCCAAAGCGGACGAGCAATGGACCAGGCTGATATTATAAATTCCTTAAGGGAGATAGGGCGTGTACATGATTCACGTAATATTGGTGAATCCACAACACTAACCAGACTGCAAGAACTCAAAGTTAAGTGTGGTGTAGCTTGACAAGAACGTTATGCTGGCAGACAAAGAAGAATTGTAAACCAACAAAGAACCGGTGTCGTTAGTTGTCACACGCTGATGGACATACTGAGGAGAGATCGGAGCACTTATGGACTAATTTGTTCGACGTGCAGTGATGGTGATCCGACGACTAAACTAAACCTCTTCTCTCCAATATATATATATATCGACAGAATAGTGAAAGGGACACAGTACGGAAAGGATATTATCTACAGAGAGAACGATAACTACGATCAATTAAATAACAAACTTATTTAACTACTGGTACCGGTGGAGAAAGAGCTCACGAAGAGACGCTGGTGATGGATAGGACATACGTTGAGAAGACCGACCGGAAGTATTGCAAGACATGCACTGTTTTGGTACCCGCAGGGAAAGAGGAGTAGGGGAAGACCTAGACAGACCTGCAGAAGATAGCTTGAGGCTGATATTAAAAGGATAGATGCCCGTCTGCCCAGCGTGTTCGTAGCGCGTTAGACTACGGGTGGCTATCCCCCTGTGTGTGAGGGTTCAATTCCGCGGGATGGCAGAAAAAGCCACAGATTCCCCAGATTTACGGTGTTCGTGGCACCGAACCGAAGGGTTACGATGTCCATGGCACCGAGCCGAAGAGCTGAAAAGCTCAAGTGCTTTTGGATCGGAAAAAAGGATAGATAAAACATGGAAAGAGTTGGAATGGATGGCAAGAGAGAGGAAGATCTGGAAGAAGTTTGTTGAAGACCTGTGCTCCGATGGGAGTTGAAAGGTGAAGAACAAGAAGAAGCATGCAGGAAGTGCAACATGAAAATCAACAAACAGAAGACCAAGACCATGAAAATCAGCAGAACACCAAGCCAAACAAACACACAAATAGACAACACTAGAGTAAAGCAAGTTTCTGAATTCAAATATTTAGGAAGCCAACGCAGTGACCTACCAGCTGGCACCATTACTACAACACCCAAAGATCAAGATAGAAGTAAAAACAGATTATAAAAGTAAATGTCTACCAACACTTTGTTACCAGTTCCCAACTTGGTCTCTGAAAGCAACACACCACAGAAAGCTCACCACGTGTGAAATAAAATGCTTGAGGAAGGCAGTTGGGATCACCAGGAAAGATAGACTACAAAATGAGGACATCAGAGTTTGCATAACTTCAGGCACCGAATACATTGAAAGACAACACATCCAGTGGTTTTAACATTTAATGAGAATGGAATACAACCAACCACCAATAACAACATACAATAAAAAAATAGATCAGGTACTAGAGCCAAGGAAGGCCAAGAAAAGATGGATAGACAATATCAAAACTACACTAAATAGACACGGATATAGCACAACAAGGACGGCTCATCTGGCCCTGGGAGCGCAAAGTAAAGCTCCCATTCCTACGTTTAACAGCAAAAGTGGACAACGAATGTCATCATCTACGAGGAAAAACAAAAATTGTTAGTTACGTAGGTAAGTAGATAGGCAGGTAGATGGGTATGTTCAGTTTGGTAGGTAGATAGATAAACATACATATTTACATGATCCTGAGACAGATAGACAGACAGTCAGATAGGTGGATAAGTGGTTAAGTATTTAGGTAGGTGGAAGGTTGATAGGTAGGTAGGTAGGTAGGCGGGAAAGCGGCTAAGTAGATGGGTGAGTAGGTATGTAGGTAGGACGGTATGTAGATAGGTAGTTAGGTAGGTAGTTTGGTTGGTAAGTATGTAGGTAGGTATGTAGGTAGGTATGTATGTATGTAGGTAGGCAGATAGGTAGGTAGGCAGGCAGGCAAGCAAACAGACACACAGACAGGCAGGCAGGCAGGTAGGTAGGTAGGTAGGTAGGTAGGTAGACAGGCGAGCTGGTAGGCATGTAGGTGGTAATTCAGTCAGTAAGAGATAAATTATTAAACACACAGTTTATATTCAAAAGAGAACGATTAACTAAGATTTGTATATGTTTAATTTATCTCATGAAACGACTCGTCAAATGTAATGTGACAGTTTAATGACAGTTGTCGTCATGAACCTTGGGACTTGTCAGTGTTTAAAGTCACACAGCAGAACTCACTTCTCTACGCCTATTCAGCACACACCTGTGTGTGCAACAGTAACTGTCAAACAGGTAGCTAGGAGGTCACATGAATTCCCATATGTCTTTCCATCACTGCCACAGATTGGTACATAAGGAGGGTCAACACAGCGGACCATTGGACATGGGCGAAGAACTGGTAGACTGGCAGTTGTCACTGAAATGAAGAAGACAATTTTTTTTTTTAATTGCTGATATTGTTATGTACGCAATCGAAATAAACACTTCCAAAAAAAAAAAAAATGAAATGAAGAAGAGTGATTTTATTTATTTTGTACCAGTTTTCATTCATGTTTGAGACCAAATAAAATATGTAGAAAAACAAGAGAGAGTCAAAACAAAGACAATAAATTGAACAAATAAGAACATCAACAAAACAAAAACAAAAAGTTAAGTAAATGCAAAAAAAGACATTTATGGAGAGGTCAAAATGTTATATTGTTTGCAAGCCCCGACAGAGTGTGTGTTTGTAATCCCAGACAGACTATGTGCTTGTAATCCCTGAAAGAGCCCACCTGCCCAACGTAATCCTAGCGCGTTGGACGACGGTAGACAAGCTCTCTGTGAGCGCGTCTAAATTCCGCGGGCGACAAAAAAGCCACAGGTTCTGCAGATTTACGGTGTTCGTGGCACCGAACCGAAGGGTTACGATGTCCATGGCACTGAGCCAAAGAGCTGAAAGCTCAAGTTCTTCTGGATCGGGAAAAAAAATTCCAAAAAGAATGTGTGCTTCTAATCCCTGACAGAATGTGTGCTTGTAATCCCAACACAGTGTGTGCTTCTAATCCCTGACAGAATGTGTGCTTGTAATCACCGACAGATTGTGTGCTTGTAATCCCAACACAGTGTGTGCTTATAATCCCTGACAGAATGTGTGCTTATAATCCCTTATCCCCGACAGAATGTATGCTTGTAATCCCAAACAGAGTGTGCGTTTGTAATCTCTGAGAGGGTGTTTGTTCTCGCCAACAGATTATGTTTGGGACAAATAGTGCCAATTTGTAATCTTCGAGCGATTAAGTGCAAACCTCTTCAGACTACGTATGTGTATTGCCAACATCATACTTCTTTGCTTGCAATATCCAAGAGAGTACATATTTGCAATCATTCTTCTTATCCCGCATAGTGTGCCGACGGTAAAGAAATATGGGCCTTCAAACCAACTGTAATTTGTATGTATACGATGGACTCTGCAGCTTACTATACTCGTTACATACGCTTCCCAGTAGGATGGGAGAATGGGATGGGGGTGTTCCACTGTATAATGCCAGAGCTTTTGATTTCCAATTTTGTTTCACACACTAGTTTCCTGATGCCAACCTCAATTGGTTATAATTATTATTAATGAGGTAATTTTGACACAACTTGAATACTCTTTACCATCTATCTAAATTTGTCACACTAACGTTTTTAACTAAACAGCGTTTTCAAGACGAAGGATAGACTTTACTGTACCGGGTTTCCCGTATTGCCCTTCTTCCTTAGAAATCACCCTTCCACATGCAAAGAGTACTGTACAAAGCATAAGCTCCGTAGTAGCAATCCTAAGTTTATCTGGGGAAAAATTACTCGTTAACTGAAAGGTGCGGGCCGAATTCAAAACCCAAGACCAACACAAAACAAGGCAAACGAGTTAACTACTTAACCACATAAGACCCAACACTTACCTGTCTCAGGTAACACAACCAGTAGAGCAAAACACAAAACGAATGATCCCAACATTTTCAGACTTTCTACAGAGATATTTCGAACAAGTGATGTCCGTTCTGAAATCGTCTTCTCGTTTATTCGTCTGCTACAGAAACATATGTTTTTCTTGTCAGCAAATTTTGAAATTACATACAGCAGAATTGTAACAGCTGTGACATTGATTACGTTATCTATGAAAGAAGTTATGAACGAATTTTAAGATCTATTATATAATTATAAGTGTTATCTATCGATATCTATAATTTGTGGAAAATTTGAAGAAAAAAAAATGAAAAGCAGAACTAAACTAAATTGCTAATCGGCAGCGTAGGATGGTTTTTTTTATTCTAATTAATTACACAAATAACGTGTTATAAATGTATGTATACATCATCGATTGTTGGGGAGTTGAAGATGGATAAGGGGATATTCTTCGGTCTCTTCGCGAGTGTCTGTTGGATGACACTAAAATGGATGTTGAATCGATCAAGCGATTTAGGCAGTTTGGAGTTACCCGTTGTTCAAGTCGAACTGGATGCCTGAGAGGCAGAGTGAGAGGTGTGTTTAATCAGCGAGCCACAGGAACCATCAGTATGCATACTCTTCGATATCTGTCGGAGGAGACTGAGCACCTATGGGTCTGCCCGGAGTGCAATAACGTCAGTTTAGTAACCAATATAAATGTATGTATATATATGGGGCGGATTAACGAAACGGATTAGCGTTTGCCAATCTACTCGGACAAAAGAGGGTTGTGGCTTTAATCCCTCACTCGAGTCCCACAAGTGAAAGAAGTAATTTGCCCTCCTACCTTCTGCACACTAGGTATCAGAAATGAAAACAATTTTTCAAAATTACGGTAAAAAAAACTGAGAGCCACAGTAGTGTATTTGTTAGCGATCTCGCTTCTTATGCGTGTGGTCGCGGGTTCAATTCCACAATGGGGGAGGAACATTTTTTTACGATCGTAACGGCTCTCATGTTGACCCAGCCTCAATTGGGTACCATGAAAAAACACTGTGAAGTAAAGTTAGCAAGCTAGATGTTGACCACATCATCCATCGTGTGCCGACGGTCAATGAAAATACGGGCCTAACTAACACTGTATATACTTTGAATTACCATATTTATTTTTTTTAAATCGTGGCATATCCTTTACAAGACATTGCCATCAACATCAGTAAACGTGTCGTTGATTTTCTAGACATCACTTATACGTTCAGTAGTTTGTCATTGCTTTCTGAACGGTGGGGTCTATTTTACCCTTAGAAAAAATCACAGACGCGAATTTGCTTCAAAACTGTCCGCCGAGAGGTTTGAACCAGGTACATTTTGGGTTGTGATCGAGCTCACTACTGCTTAAGCTACAGACACCCACATGACTCAATATATCTGGAGGTATTTTTTTTAAAGGGTCCATTTTACAGTAAAAGGAAGACCATTCAATATAACGAAAGTAAACTGAAAATATCAACAGGTTCGTCATTATCATCATCAAATAGCTTGTCCTGGGCAGAACTTTGCCACCCCAACAGTCCTTCGGAATTTCTCTTTTTTCATAGACCCGCTTGGCCTCTGCTGTCGTCATGTTCAAACCATCAGCTACATCCTTAATCTATCTTCTCCGTGGTCTTCCTCTTCTTCTCTTTACCGGTATCCCTCCTTCCATGATGGTCTTCTCCAGCCCTTCGTGTCTTTTATATGTTCAAAATTCCTCAATTTTCTTATTTGTAGCATTAGCCAGTTTTCTGTGATTATTTAGCTCTTTCTGGATATATCTATCTGTTCTCTTCTCTGTCCATGATATACGAAGGACTCTTCTGTAACACTTATATTCAAAAGCACATATATTTGTTACCACCATCTTATTAATATCAACCGCTTACGCTAAACAAATATAGAAGTATCAAATAACATATAAGAGTGACGACTGTATTTATTCCCAGATATCAGTCTTATGAAAGAAGAGAACTGAATTCAAGACTTATATGTGTCACTGCTATAACTTCAATTATGTTCCAGGCTAAAGAAAGATAGAAATTGTATGTCTCAGGGTGTGCACCTATTTAGTCAAGAGTATACAGGTGTGCTTGTTTAGATTTCTAATTTGAGAATATGTGTTTCCACTGAAGATCCTGTTCACTTTATATAGAAAAATACAGTGTGCAATACTGTCAGTGTCATTCGTAAATATTAGTAACAGCCCGTCATTTGTTAACTTTGCAGTTGTGTTTATAGTAATTTGAATAGGATTATGTTACAGTAATAGTTGTGTTTATATCAGTCTGAATAGGATTATGTTACAGTTATAGTTTTTATATCACTTTGAATAGGATTATGTTACAGTTATAGTTGTTTTTATATCAAATTGTGTTTAAAAATTATTTATTACAGTTAGTTATGTTGAAATCAATTGTGATGGACAACAAAATGTTAGATTTATATTAATTTAAACTGAACAAAAAATACCACCTACATATATTTATATTAATATAAGTAGGATAATTTTACAGTTAGAATTGAATTATATTAAATTTAATAAGATAACTTCACTGTTAAAATTGTATTATATTAAATTTAGTGAGATAACTTCACTGTCAAAATTGTATTATATTAAATTTAGTGAGATAACTTCACTGTTAAAATTGTATTATATTAAATTTAGTGAGATAACTTCACTGTTAAAATTGTATTATATTAAATTTAGTGAGATCTTCACTGTCAAAATTGTATTATATTAAATTTAGTGAGATAACTTCACTGTTAAAATTGTATTATATTAAATTTAGTGAGATAACTTCACTGTTAAAATTGTATTATATTAAATTTAGTGAGATAACTTCACTGTTAAAATTGTATTATATTAAATTTAGTGAAATAACTTCACTGTTAAAATTGTATTATATTAAATTTAGTGAGATAACTTCACTGTTAAAATTGTATTATATTCAATTTAGTGGGATAACTAATATTAGACAAATATATTAATACAAATTCGTTCCGACAATTGCACACGAGAACATGTATGTATTGCTGCTCACTGTTTTTCTAACCCTCGTCATCACGATTGCATCACGTAAGAAGACATTACCTTTATAAGCAACTATTTATGCAGCAAACTATAATGTATATAAATATGTATATCTGAATATCTTATCATATAATGCTTACTGTCTGATGTGTTCCCCATAAACAGCTTCAGTTTACATTCAATATTCACCATATTTGGTACAAATATTTTTTGGGCTAATTTTACATCAGCTAAAGAAAAAGTTTCGAAATCGGATCAATATTAGCTTTAAAATTAATTTAAATCAAATTCTTGAGTCCGATCCGACATATTTGTTACATTCTGACCATGTGGGTGAAGAAAATGGATATAATCCACAAATTGCCAGATAGCCTCTACAATATAGGCATACATGCGTCCCTTAATGTGCTGTTTAAAACTATGCTATAAAAAATTGCGTTTTTTCGTTTGCGTTTATTTACCAACCCTTGTCTTTTCAAGAGGTCAAAACCCTCATACAGAGAAAATCGGCAGTATACTGGACGACAAACATTGTATATGTTTATGGAAAAGACTCCCTCAAAGACCTAAGCAGAACAGATCAGGTCATTATATTTCGGCTACGCACCGGACACTGCAGACTCAACAAACACTTATATAGACTAGGAATAAGTTAAACAGCTTTATGCCAGTGTAAGCAGGCGGAACAGACACCAGAGCATATCCTGCAAAAATGTCCTCTCCTGGGTGAACTGAGAAGCAACATGTGACCCCACCCTGTCGATCTGAAAACTAAGCTTTGGGGAAACCTGACAGACCTGAAGCTGACTGCCAATTTTGTGGTCCATAGTAAATTAAGCGCATGACCAGAGATCGCTGAAGAAGAAGATGACATCTCTTGGAACGGCTTCACCAATTTCTCATCAAGGATTACTAACAACTTTCATCCGTGCGAAGCCGGGTTCATCAGCTAGTTATATCTATAAACTGGATCTGTTAAGGTATTTAAGGAGTTTGGAGCCCGTCTGCCCAGCGTGTTCGTAGCGCATTGGACTACGGGTGACTATCCCTCTGTGTGCGGGTTCAATTCGCGGGATGGCAGAAAAAGCCACAGATTCCCCAGATTTACGGTGTTCGTGGCACCGAACCGAAGGGTTACGATGTCCATGGCACCTAGCCGAAGAGCTGAAAAGCTCAAGTGCTTCTGGATCGGAAAAAATAAAAAAAATTTGGAATTACACGTTGTACAAGTAGAACTGGATGCGCGAGAGGAAGAGAGAGGAGTGTGTTTAAACAGCGAGCCACAGGAACCATCAATATGCGTACCCTTCGACATCTATGTGGAAAGACTGAGCACCTATGGGTCTGCCCGGAGTGCTGTGACGTCAGCTAAGTAACCAATAACCAATAGATATATATGCTTAGCTGTTTGTTACATATGTTTGTATGTTGGACTACTGTTTCACTAGTACTGGACGGAATACGAATGTATCATTGAGATATAACTGTGTTGTACTGACAAGTTTCCTTCTGTAATATGAACTGGGAAGTAACCAGAAACTTCAAGTTATATATAGTTTTAAAACTAAAGTACGAATTTGTAATCCCATTGTTATATCAATCCTAGCATATGCCAGCGATAGTTGGAAAAAGGCTAAAGATATAAAACGTTACTTGAACGCCTTTGAAAATAGATGTCTGTGAAAATATATTGAACACCAAATGGGACTAGTACAGGAGATATGATAAAATCAGAGAAATTCATGGTCAACCACTAGTGACAACTGTTATAAGAAGGAGAATATGGAGATATGTTGGGTTTACCGTGAGAAGAAGTGATCTTCTTCTTTGCGTTCGTTCTTTACGATCAATTTTAATCACTCTTTGTGATTTGTTTGATCTTTGCCAAGAACGTGTATACGTTGCACATTGGTTTGGTAGGCCCCTAAACGTATAGACTTCTACACATTTAGGACATGTGCATCCGATTTCAGCCAAAGAAGAAGTGATGAAAGAATACCAAGGCGGGCATTGAAGTGTGAGGTAAAGATTTCAAGAAGAGAGTCAAGGGAAACCCAGAAACGAACTTTGCTGAGAGAGACGAAAAATATCGAACTTAATTTAATAGAAGAGATTGAGCGAGTTGCCCTGGACAGGTATAGAGAAATTGCTTGCAGGCCTTATTAAGGTCCTGGACTCTATCAACAAAGTCGAGAGAGGTAGTTGACACTTGGATAACTCGGCTACTCCATAAAAATGTCCCAGCCATGCATCACAAAAAGGTCACTTCGTGGTCGACTTTGTTGACCAAACCAACCAAACATTCTTTATTCTTTCAAGATGATCTAACTCTTTGTAATTAAGACTGTTACCTTCTGATCTGTAGTTATTTTTTTTTTTTCCGATCCAGAAGCACTTGAGCTTTCAGCTCTTCGCTCAGTGCCATGGACATCGTAACCCTTCGGTTCGGTGCCACGAACACCGTAAATCTGGGGAATCTGTGGCTTTTTCTGCCATCCTGTGGAATTGAACCCGCACACACAGAGGATAGTCACCCGTAGTCCAACGCGCTACGAACACGCTGGGCAGACGGGCATCTGTAGTTGTTAAACTTAGATATCTTAAATTTGTATTTTGTTACCAACATTGTCTCTTATTGTTTCTTGAACAACCTGTAAGTGTTATTTTTCTTTCATTTTTTTAAATTTTCTCACTTTCTTTTCTTTCTGCTTCTCACTTTACTTTCCTCACTGTTATTTCTTCACTTCAGCTCTCACTTTACTTTCCTCACTGTTATTTCTTCACTTCAGCTCTCACTTTACTTCCCTCGCTGTTATTTCTTCACTTCAGCTCTCACTTTACTTTCCTCACTGTTATTTCTTCACTTCAGTTCTCACTTTACTTTCCGCGCTGTTATTTCTTCACTTCAGCTCTCACTTTACTTTCCTCGCTGTTATTTCTTCACTTCAGTTCTCACTTTACTTTCCTCACTGTTATTTCTTCACTTCATTTCTCACTTTACTTTCCTCACTGTTATTTCTTCACTTCAGTTCTCACTTTACTTCCCTCGCTGTTATTTCTTCACTTCAGTTCTCACTTTACTTTCCTCACTGTTATTTCTTCACTTCAGTTCTCACTTTACTTCCCTCGCTGTTATTTCTTCACTTCAGTTCTCACTTTACTTCCCTCGCTGTTATTTCTTCACTTCAGTTCTCACTTTACTTTCCTCGCTGTTATTTCTTCACTTCAGTTCTCACTTTACTTTCCTCGCTGTTATTTCCTCACTTCAGTTCTCACTTTACTTTCCTCGCTGTTATTTCCTCACTTCAGTTCTCACTTTACTTTCCTCACTGTTATTTCCTCACTTCAGTTCTCACTTTACTTTCCTCGATGTTATTTCCTCACTTCAGTTCTCACTTTACTTTCCTCGCTGTTATTTCCTCACTTCAGTTCTCACTTTACTTTCCTCACTGTTATTTCTTCACTTCAGTTCTCACTTTACTTTCCTCGCTGTTATTTCCTCACTTCAGTTCTCACTTTACTTTCCTCGCTGTTATTTCTTCACTTCAGTTCTCACTTTACTTTCCTCGCTGTTATTTCTTCACTTCAGTTCTCACTTTACTTTCCTCACTGTTATTTCTTCACTTCAGTTCTCACTTTACTTTCCTCACTGTTATTTCTTCACTTCAGTTCTCACTTTACTTTCCTCACTGTTATTTCTTCACTTCAGCTCTCACTTTACTTCCCTCGCTGTTATTTCTTCACTTCAGCTCTCACTTTACTTCCCTCACTGTTATTTCTTCACTTCAGTTCTCACTTTACTTTCCTCACTGTTATTTCTTCACTTCAGCTCTCACTTTACTTTCCTCACTGTTATTTCTTCACTTCAGTTCTCACTTCACTTTCCTCACTGTTATTTCTTCACTTCAGTTCTCACTTTACTTTCCTCACTGTTATTTCTTCACTTCAGTTCTCACTTTACTTTCCTCACTGTTATTTCTTCACTTCAGTTGTCACTTTACTTTCCTCACTGTTATTTCTTCACTTCAGTTCTCACTTTACTTTCCTCACTGTTATTTCTTCACTTCAGCTCTCACTTTACTTTCCTCACTGTTATTTCCTCACTTCAGTTCTCACTTTACTTTCCTCACTGTTATTTCTTCACTTCAGTTCTCACTTTACTTTCCTCACTGTTATTTCTTCACTTCAGTTCTCACTTTACTTTCCTCACTGTTATTTCTTCACTTCAGTTCTCACTTTACTTTCCTCACTGTTATTTCCTCACTTCAGTTCTAACTTTACTTTCCTCACTGTTATTTCTTCACTTCAGTTCTCACTTACTTTCCTCACTGTTATTTCTTCACTTCAGCTCTCACTTTACTTCCCTCGCTGTTATTTCTTCACTTCAGTTCTCACTTTACTTTCCGCGCTGTTATTTCTTCACTTCAGTTCTCACTTTACTTTCCTGTGTATTTCTTCACTTCAGCTCTCACTTTACTTCCCTCGCTGTTATTTCTTCACTTCAGCTCTCACTTTACTTCCCTCACTGTTATTTCTTCACTTCAGTTCTCACTTTACTTTCCTCACTGTTATTTCTTCACTTCAGCTCTCACTTTACTTCCCGCGCTGTTATTTCTTCACTTCAGTTCTCACTTTACTTTCCTCGCTGTTATTTCCTCACTTCAGTTCTCACTTTACTTTCCTCGCTGTTATTTCTTCACTTCAGTTCTCACTTTACTTTCCTCGCTGTTATTTCCTCACTTCAGTTCTCACTTTACTTTCCTCACTGTTATTTCTTCACTTCAGTTCTCACTTTACTTTCCTCACTGTTATTTCTTCACTTCAGTTCTCACTTTACTTTCCTCGCTGTTATTTCTTCACTTCAGCTCTCACTTTACTTTCCTCGCTGTTATTTCTTCACTACAGTTCTCACTTTACTTTCCTCACTGTTATTTCTTCACTTCAGTTCTCACTTTACTTCCCTCGCTGTTATTTCTTCACTTCAGTTCTCACTTTACTTTCCTCACTGTTATTTCTTCACTTCAGTTCTCACTTTACTTTCCTCACTGTTATTTCCTCACTTCAGTTCTCACTTTACTTTCCTCACTGTTATTTCTTCACTTCAGTTCTCACTTTACTTTCCTCACTGTTATTTCTTCACTTTAGTTCTCACTTTACTTTCCTCACTGTTATTTCTTCACTTCAGTTCTCACTTTACTTTCCTCACTGTTATTTCTTCACTTCAGCTCTCACTTTACTTTCCTCACTGTTATTTCCTCACTTCAGTTCTCACTTTACTTTCCTCACTGTTATTTCTTCACTTCAGCTCTCACTTTACTTTCCTCACTGTTATTTCTTCACTTCAGTTCTCACTTTACTTTCCTCACTGTTATTTCTTCACTTCAGCTCTCACTTTACTTTCCTCACTGTTATTTCTTCACTTCAGTTCTCACTTTACTTTCCTCACTGTTATTTTCTTCACTTCAGCTCTCACTTTACTTTCCTCACTGTTATTTCCTCACTTCAGCTCTCACTTTACTTTCCTCGCTGTTATTTCTTCACTTCAGCTCTCACTTTACTTTCCTACTGTTATTTCTTCACTTCAGTTCTCACTTTACTTTCCTCACTGTTATTTTTTCACTTCAGTTCTCACTTTACTTTCCTCGCTGTTATTTCTTCACTTCAGTTCTCACTTTACTTTCCTCGCTGTTATTTCTTCACTACAGTTCTCACTTTACTTTCCTCACTGTTATTTCTTCACTACAGTTCTCACTTTACTTTCCTCACTGTTATTTCTTCACTTCAGCTCTCACTTTACTTTCCTCACTGTTATTTCCTCACTTCAGTTCTCACTTTACTTTCCTCACTGTTATTTCTTCACTTCAGCTCTCACTTTACTTTCCTCACTGTTATTTCTTCACTTCAGTTCTCACTTTACTTTCCTCGCTGTTATTTCTTCACTTCAGCTCTCACTTTACTTTCCTCGCTGTTATTTCTTCACTTCAGCTCTCACTTTACTTTCCTCACTGTTATTTCCTCACTTCAGTTCTCACTTTACTTTCCTCACTGTTATTTCTTCACTTCAGTTCTCACTTTACTTTCCTCACTGTTATTTCTTCACTTCAGTTCTCACTTTACTTTCCTCACTGTTATTTCTTCACTTCAGTTCTCACTTTACTTTCCTCACTGTTATTTCCTCACTTCAGCTCTCACTTTACTTTCCTCACTGTTATTTCTTCACTTCAGTTCTCACTTTACTTTCCTCACTGTTATTTCTTCACTTCAGTTCTCACTTTACTTTCCTCACTGTTATTTCTTCACTTCAGTTTTCTCGACTTGCTGTTCTGATCGTCATTTTCTGGTTTTCTTTTTCTCATTTTCATATATTAACTTGCTTTCCTTTCACTTTTTTATTTTCTAACTTTTATTGTCTTCACTTATCTATCTGACTCATTGTCTTACATTCCTTGTCTCCACTTGACTATCTCACTCATTGTCTTACTTGAATTGTCTCCACTTGACTATCTCACTCATTGTCCTACTTGAATTGTCTCCACTTGACTATCTCACTCATTGTATTACTATCATTATCTCCACTTATCTCGCTCATTGTCTTACATTCATTATCTCCACTTATCTCACTCATTGTCTTACATTCATTATCTCCACTTGACTATCTCACTCATTGTCTTACTATCATTATCTCTACTTGTCTATCTGGCTCATTGTCTTACATTCATTATCTCCACTTATCTCACTCATTGTCTTACATTCATTATCT
This sequence comes from Arion vulgaris, assembly GCA_020796225.1. Lineage (NCBI taxonomy): Eukaryota > Metazoa > Mollusca > Gastropoda > Stylommatophora > Arionidae > Arion > Arion vulgaris. The sequence continues at coordinate 58,448,874 of CM036762.1, read as the reverse complement.
CCACTTATCTCACTCATTGTCTTACATTCATTATCTCCACTTATCTCACTCATTGTCTTACATTCATTATCTCCACTTGACTATCTCACTCATTGTCTTACATTCATTATCTCCACTTATCTCACTCATTGTCTTACATTCATTATCTCCACTTATCTCACTCATTGTCTTACATTCATTATCTCCACTTATCTCACTCATTGTCTTACTATCATTATCTCCACTTGACTATCTCACTCATTGTCTTACATTCATTATCTCCACTTATCTCACTCATTGTCTTACATTCAGTATCTCCACTTGACTATCTCACTCATTGTCTTACATTCATTATCTCCACTTATCTCACTCATTGTCTTACTATCATTATCTCCACTTGACTATTTCACTCATTGTCTTACTATCATTATCTCCACTTGACTATTTCACTCATTGTCTTACTATCATTATCTCCACTTATTTCACTCATTGTCTTACTTTCATTGTCTCCACTTTAATTTGCCATCACTTGTACTTTCTTTATTTAATTTTCTAACTTGTACTTTGTTTATTTAATTTTCCAACTTGTACTTTCTTTCTTAATATTCTCACTTTTATTTTCTTTCTTTAATTATCGCTATTTCATTTTCTGGGTTTTATTTTCTAAACTTTAATTATATTGTTTTTCTTGAAGAAAATGTGACAGCACCAATTAGTCTAGTAGACTGTCCATCTGGTTATTATGTCACTCAGAACTACATCCAGGAAAATACATATGCAACATGCACGTGCAAGAAGGAGGACACTACTCAATCAGGCCAGGTCGTTTGGTACCAGATCATGGACAACAGTACATTGTTTCTCATCTCAGCTGACGTTACTCAATCTGTTCTTGTAATCGACACTTCCAGACAAAAGACTTGTGAGCTGTTATCATAAATTAATTTACATATGTATATACTTATTATTGAGAGCCGCTGTAGCGTAGTTGTTAGTGAACTCGCTTCTCAAGGCTGGTGGTCTGGGTTCAGCTCCGCAATGCGCGTGGAATTTTTCCCGACCGCGACGGCTCTCAGGCCGACCCAGCCTCAAATATACCAGACATGCTCTGGGAAAGAAAAGGTGGCCGGCGTGATGCTGACCACATCACCCATCAATGAATAATACAGGCCTAACACTGTATTGACCTATATACCACGAGGTAGGAAAGGGTTCCTTTACTTTACTTACTTATACTTATTATTATATTAGCGAGTAGCTAAGTAGGTTAAGCAAGCAACTTTTTGTGATTTACGTGACGTTTCAAACCAGGTGTAAGGAGAGGATTGTTGTAATTTTTATAAGTACAATTAACAATCCACTAAAACGTTAATTTGATTTTCGAAAGAAAATATTAAGTTATTTATTCAATAAGTATCTTGTTTCTAACGGAACTTTGCTCCTGTGACATCTTTTCTATATAAAAAACTCCTCTCTCCTCTCTCATATACATCTGAAGTATCTATGTGTAATTTGTTTAACATCTGTCAATCATCTTCTCATTGAATTTGCATTCTTTCTGTTTCGTGATATACGGAAGCCTATAAATCTGAGGTGATCAGAGCGGATCTGATCAGATTTTGAGAAATCGAGGGGAGGCTGCGATGATACTTACTAAATTGACGTTTTAGGACAAAGACATGTATGTATGGTATCACATAAGCAAGCAAAATGAATAATCCAATTCATAAAACTAACAAAGTTGGTCCACCATCAGTGCGAACTGCACACTGTGAACCATCATAGAGGCTCTTGATGATGTTTATTATTTTGTCTGGTATTCCATAGCATCTCAGAATATTCCACAGAGAGATTCTGTGTAGACTATCAAAGGCTTTTTAAAATCGATGAAATTTAGTATGAGTGGTTGTTGCTTCTCAATATGTTCCTTCAAAATTAGTCGTAGGGTAATTATTTGATCTAAGCAGCTTCTCCCAGGTCTAAAACCAGCTTGTTCTTCTCTCAGTGTTGTGTCCACTGCTCCTTTGATTCTATTAAGAATGATTTTGCAGAAAGTCTTGGTCATTACTGATAATAGGATGATCCCTCTCCAGTTGTTGCAATCTTTGAGATCACCTTTTTGGGGATCTTAACAATTATTCCCTTCTTCCATTGATTTGGGACAGGTTTCTTCATCTCATACTTTATTAAATAGTTCTTGCACCTAGCTAATAGTTGTATCATCAGCCGCTTTGAGCATTTCTGCATTAATGTTGTCATCACCCGCTGCCTTATTGTTTATCAAGGAATCGATTGCCTCCTTGACCTCAGCTACACTTATCATTTCTTCGTTAATTGGTAGGAGCTGTTTCTTGCCTCTTCGTCAAACTTGAGTAGTACTGGTGGATCAGGTCTATTTAATATTTATTCAAAATGTTCTGCTCATCTTTTCTTCTGCTCGGTATCATCAGATACCAAGCAGATGAAAATAATTATAGATAGCCAGAAATATGCAAGGCATATATATTATTACTATCAGTTGTACCCGTTCTTCCCAGGGGAATTTAGTTTCAATCAAATTGTATTATGTGAACACTTTTATATTTGTTATCCTTGTCCGCTGATCTTCCAAGTCGTTCATCTTTAGTTTCCTCATCAATTGCCTTTATACTCATCTGACGCTTGTAGTCAAGCCTAATAACTAATCTTTCCCCCTCTGTCTCCATGTTTCTAACCTTCACTTCTCTTGTCTTATGATTCTCCAACAGCATATCTCTAACTTCATTAGTTTCGATAGATCTATGAAATTGTATCATTTCCGAAATTTTGAAGTCTCAAACAGTGCGAGACTGAACATATGAAAGAAACGTGCACCGTCCCCTCAAAATAGGCTAAAATAACAATTGACAAATTGAATTTATTCAGATTATAAACTTATCGAATAGTGACCACATGTGTTTTGTACAAAAAACAATCTTTGGCCTAATCGTGAATCGAATACGGGTATACCGCATGGGAGACTACGCTCTTATCAAATCGGCAACACACACCTCTAAGCAGATATGTTAAAATGCATTTTAATTAAAGTCGTCATCATCGCTTTAACATGTGACCGGCGAGTTATAACATGGATACACCTTTTCGGTGTATAACTTTTCATGACCATTTCGTTAAATTGGAATTTAGATATAGAAACGAACCAATAGTCCGGTTTTATAATTTGTAAATCTTTCAATCTATAAAAGCTAAACTCTTGCCAAATGTCAAGTCTATAGTACGTCCAGATATCTTCAGGGAAAGTCAACAGACATACATACAATTTCATTACGGTTATTTTTGTAAATATATAGATAAGAACCTAGAAAGAGAATTTGCTCAGGTGTCAAAATAGATAGTAATTCACTTGCAGTGGATTCAATCTCACTGTGGCATTGCAGCCAATGAAAGTGCTGATGTCTTGACTAAGGAAGACAGTGCCAGAGAGAACATTTACCAAGCACTGCCTTTTTCAGATGTCAAAATCCTCATACAGAGCAAATCTGTAGTAGATTCGAAGACAAACACTGGCTATGGAAAAGACGTCCTAAACAGAGAAACTAATGAGAAGACCATGTCATTATATTTCGCTTAGAAACCGAAGACTGCAGACTCAGCAGACACTTATATAGATTAGGAATAAGGCAAATATATCTCTGTCCGTGTCTGCAGGCGAGAAAGACACCGGAGGATGTCCTGCAAAACTGTCCTCTCCTATGTGAACTGAGAAGCAGCATGTGGCCACACCCAGTTGATCTAAAAACTATGCTTTGGGGAAACTTGACAGATCTGAAGCTAACTGCCCAGTTTTAGTCCACCATAAACTAAGCGCATGAACAGAGATCGCTGTAGGCGAGAGACGCACCCATAACAACGGTTGTCTTTTTTAAAATTCACAGAAAACAAACTAATAAACATATTGTCATAACATTTGGTCATATTTTGCCAAAAACATTGTTTTTGATGATAAACAACGTTTAATGTATGCATTGTAATTATTTATTTTAAAAATAATAAATTTTCTTGAAAATATATTTAAACCCCCGCCCCTCCCTTACTTTCCTTCATCGGGAGTAGATTTCACTAACATAAGAAGTTCAAAGAATGCCAAACTAACATATGATATACATATCACCCATAGATATAGCGTGAACCTCCCAAAAATGTTTAACACAGTTGTTTTTGTAGATATGGCTCTTACAATATAACCCTTCCAAATAAAAAAAAAATTAAAATATCTCTGCTTATATACAGTTAAGACAAAAAGTGGAGGTTTGTTGTTGTTGTTGTTGTTGGTGATGATGCTCTGTTTCTTGATAATTTCTCATACATGTCTATGATTTGTTTTGCTATTTATATAACTAAGTAAGTGAGCACATTTTGATATGATCGTTTTTTAATGCAGTTTTTGTTACATAGCTGTGTTTACTTGCAATCACAGATCAAAATTTAACTTACATCTGCCGTCTAGAAAATGGTGACTTCAACAACACAGAAATTACATTTCAACCACAACTTGCATGTAAGTTGTCGCAGTTATTTTTTTTTTTTGTATTATCGATATTACAGTGTTCAATGTTATGCAGTCCATGCCCGCCTGCCCAGCGTGTTCGTAGCGAGTAGGACGACGGGTGACAAGCCCTCTGTGAGTGCGGGTTCAATTCCACGGGCTGGCAGAAAAGCCACAGTTTCTCCAGATTTACGGTGTTCCGAAGGGTTACGATGCCCATGGCACCGAGCTGAAGAGCTGAAAGCTCAACTGTTTCTAGATCGGAAAAAAAGTATGTAGTCTATTGTCTAGTCTGATGGATTGATTGCGTGATTGATTGATTGATAGGACCATCATCATTGCACTTCAGTGAGTAACCATGTGTGCTCCGATCTCTTTCTTACACAGGAAGATCTCAGCTCTAGTGCACGAACTCCGTAGCACCGGCGAGGGTCCCCCATGTAATTTTGAAGATCTAGTGAGTTTAGTAAGGTAATGTAGAAAAGGTAAGAAAAAATAAAGATATTTTTGTAGGAATTTTTTTTTTAATGAATTTTGCCGGACAGCGGCTTTCCAGCCTGCTCTTCTCAATTTTGAACTGCCAATGGATTTTTAACGTTTTATCGTCGGTCTCCGATAGGACTAGGAACTATTGATTGATTGACTGGTCAATCGATTGTTTGATTGAAAGTACGAGCATCAAGTCTGGAATCCAAGTCGATATCAAGTCGGGAACGTAGTGACAGAATGCCAAGCATATTTGTAACCCTCACAATGGGAGTATCTCTAGTGCAGCCAAGGACTATATGCATGTTTTCATTATGCCTAAGTTCGAGTCGGTCACATTGTGATCTTGTTATTGTGAGGATGACGAGTCCGTGTAATCTACCACTGACATAACACATTGATGAAATAGAAGAAAAATAGTCTGCTCAAGCTGTGCGGCTGCCATAATCTTATCCCTTCAGCTGCTAAGGACGCATATATACGTTTTCCCCATTCATTTCTAAAGACATATTAACACATATGTTATTATTTTCTCCTCTGTGGGGTAAAGACGTGTGAACACGTTATACATTTCTACTTTCACGGCTATAGGCATACATTCACGTTTGTGACCTAGAAACAAAGAGTAGCTATTTTTAGCTCAGCTTTCAGAAAGTATGTAGCAGCGAAAGGGTTAAGAGCTGGAAGATCACGCTTGAAGCACTGTATCATTTCTTCAGCTGTCAAGTCTAAATATTTTCGAAGAATTTCTTTAAAATATAATCTGATAAAGCTATATTTATCGTCATGCTGATTTTATTGATCGTGTCCTAGCTTTATAATGGTACATCTATACCAGCGTTTCCCAAAGTGGGCGATACCGCCCCCAGTGGGCGCTGAAGCGTTCTGGAAGGGAGGGGGAGCGATAGTGGGTTCAGAAGAATTGGGGGTGTTCAGACGATTAGGGTCGGTGGCTCCTTAACGAAGAAATTAATAATAAATATTTTAAAATAAATTTTTTCGGGATTTTGCATTGAATAAATTTAAAATTTGAATTCTGCATTTTAATTCATCTTATGTCCGTCTTACACGATCCATTTTTTCATCAATTTTCTATTTCATGCATATAATCATTTGAAAATTGACCAAGTGTGACAGTGTGACAGAAACATATATCAAATTTCTGCGTCAAAGAGAAAATAGAGCATGTATATATGTGGGAGGGGCGTTGGCAAACTGTTATAATGTGGAGGAGGGCGTTACAAAGTTTATGTTGTGCAAAGTGGGCGGTGGGCCGAAAAAGTTTGGGAATCTATGATTTGCACGATAAATCTATTTGCGTATGTATTCCTTGTAATAGCTATCAAACATTCTGCACTTTTACATCATGTCAATGTATGTTATGTTGTGTTATTATTATTGCATATCAATTATTAGTTATATTTTTTACAACCATCACTGAAATATACTTTGAATGAAAAAAACATTGAATTGAAAATTCGTAATTTTAGTTTTAAAACTATATGACTGGAAGTTGCAATATTTTATTTCGACTTTTAAAGCTGATGTTGCTTTGCAAAATTCATAGCTAATCTTTTTCTTTCTTCTTTCTTTTTTGAGGGGCTGCATTTAAATTTGCTTTAAAAAAGTGAGCTGCACTGCTGCTTATATTATTTTGGATCCCAGTGTTATGTCTGTATTACCTATCGTCTGTGTCTTCACTATATTTATTGTTTTTTTTCAAGCAGAATCTACAGTCGAACTTTTGATGCTTCGGAGAATAAGTCGAATGTTTTACTTTGAACGTTGCTTGTTCTTACCTGACAATGTAGTGACATTTGCAAAATAAATCTTCCATTTGTTGTTGTATATTTACAGTTGGCCCTGATCCAAATTCTCTAATACTTACATCAGCAAGCAATCAAAACTGGACCTTCGATATGTGTTCTGGTGAGAGCACAGAAATGACTATCTTCTGTGACATTCTAGTGGCAAATGTGAATCCTGTTCCCCTTCAGCGGCTTCATCTCTACAGTGGCTATAATGTCGAATACATAATGCTGGAAACTAAAGTCATACGTGTGGACACGGTGTACAGGTAATATTAGATTTGTGTACAGGTGATATTAGATATGTGTACATGTGATATTAGATATGTGTACATGTGATATTAGATATGTGTACATGTGATATTAGATATGTGTACATGTGATAATAGATATGTGTACATGTGATATTAGATATGTGTACATGTGATATTAGATATGTGTACATGTGATATTAGATATGTGTACATGTGATAATAGATATGTGTACAGGTAATATTAGATATGTGTACAGGTAATATTAGATATGTGTGCATGTGATATTAGATATGTGTACATGTGATATTAGATATGTGTACATGTGATATTAGATATGTGTACATGTGATATTAGATATGTGTACATGTGATATTAGATATGTGTACATGTGATAATAGATTTCCTGTGGAAGCCTTATGTGGCAAATGAGACAAAATACAGATAGATAAATCGTTTATATTTCGCAATCCAAGCACATACAAAATACCAACTAAATACTCCATCTCTTAACATCCTATACAGTTAACTGTTTAACACAAATATATTTTAACACATGCAATTAACTGTGGATCTGTTACAGATATGCAGTATCATTTCGTCCCGACTCTTCAGTCAAGTACAGTGTCAAATGCAACATTGTTAGTTCTATAACTCCTAACATCAGTCAAGCTATCAGTCATGATGTTTATGTCAGAGGTAGTTTGCATTTAGTATTGTGGTTTGTTTTTTCTCATCACAATTCTAATGTGTTTGTATCTTTTGTTTACGATTCCATGCCGCTATCATTGTTATTGAAGGAGTCAAAGTTTCCATATATCCAGCGTGACTGTTTTCTATTCATATATCCATCATGACGGCTATATCATCGCTGATTTCTATCCATATATCCATCATGACGGTTATATCATCGCTGATTTCTATCCATATATCCATCATGACCGTTATATCATCGCTGATTTCTATCCATATATCCATCATGACGGTTATATCATCGCTGATTTCTACCCATCATGACGGTTATATCATCGCCGGTTTTTTCTCATCACATTCTAATGTGTTTGTATCTTTTGTTTCGATTCCATGCCACTATCATTGTTATTGAAGGATCAAAGTTTCCATATATCCACGTGACTGTTTTCTATTCATATATCCATCATGACGGCTATATCATCGCTGATTTCTATCCATATATCCATCATGACGGTTATATCATCGCTGATTTCTATCCATATATCCATCATGACCGTTATATCATCGCTGATTTCTATCCATATATCCATCATGACGGTTATATCATCGCTGATTTCTACCCATCATGACGGTTATATCATCGCCGGTTTTTTTTTCTCATCACAATTCTAATGTGTTTGTATCTTTTGTTTACGATTCCATGCCGCTATCATTGTTATTGAAGGAGTCAAAGTTTCCATATATCCAGCTGACTGTTTTCATTCATATATCCATCAGACGGTTATATCATCGCTGATTTCTATCCATATATCCATCATGACGGTTATATCATCGCTGATTTATATCCATATATCCATCATGACGGTTATATCATCGCTGATTTCTACCCATCATGACGGTTATATCATCGCTGATTTCTATCCATATATCCATCATGACGGTTATATCATCGCTGATTTCTACCCATCATGACGGTTATATCATCGCTGTTTTCTATCCATATATCCATCATGACGGTTATATCATCGCTGATTTCTATCCATATATCCATCATGACGGTTATATCATCGCTGTTTTCTATCCATCATGACGGTTATATCATCTCTGTTTTCTATCACCACTGAACACAGACAGAAAAAGATTGATTTTCCAAGTATACATCCGACAAAGGTGTGCTCTAATACCGAAGAGATTGATTTTCCAAGTATACATCCGACAAAGGCGTGCTCTAATACCGAAGAGATTGATTTTCCAAGTATTCATCCGACAAAGGTGTGCTCTAATACCGAAGGATCGATTTCATTGCACTGGTTTTTACCCGCTATGCCTCATCTCTTCTCCGCAGAAATGGCCTGCAAAGTATTGCACAAAGCAGAACTCCGTAGCTCCGGCAATAATCCTAGAGGTCTCTGGAAAAAAATGCACATGAACAGAACGGATGTGCTCTATCATCACTTAACATAAACATAATAATATTAAGTTTCCAGTTATCCATCCGTTTACTATTTATTATACAGTTTAACTGAAGTATTCCCTTATGAGCGTGAGCGTCTGTAGCCCAAGCGGTAGTGAGCTCCATCACAAACCCAAGCGTACCTGGTTCAAATCCCACGGTAGGCAAATTTGGAACAAATTCGTTTCGAGGATTTTACAAAGAAAAGTACAATCACAGTTCAGAAAGTAATGACAAACTACTGAACTTATAAGTGGTGCATAGAAAATCAATGACTCGCTTACAGTGGTTGATGGCTACGTCCTGTAAAGGATATGCTACGAATTTCATTTCATTCCCTTATATTGATACAGTTATCCATTAGTTTACTATTTAATATATAGTTTTACTGCAGTATTCACTTATATATATGCACTATTAGACAAAAATTAAGAACGAAAATCCAGTCCTTCGAAACTAAATGCTAGAAAGATCCTACAAATACTATGGACAGAAAAAGAAAGAACATTGATGTCCTGAAAGAACTAAACGTTAAAGAGAATTGGCTGATAAACAACATACTATACAGAAAAATTACATACTTTGGTCATCAAGCGTCACGATGGCTTGAAAGCACAATACTAGAGGGCAGGGCCCCAGACCGAGGCAGACAAGAAGAAGATGGCTTAAGAGTTAAGTTTGGACATGTCAGACAGCGTTGGATATGTCTCTTCGTGATAGAGAGAGAAAATATACTAATCAATTTCTCATGGGTACTGTGAGCAAGTGGACTTTGGGATGACTACTGCAGCGGAGAACGGAGCACGCATAGGAATGCCCAATGTGCCATGCCGTCGGACGCACAACATAACATAAGATAGCATTGGTATTAACTGTTTTAATTCAGTGTTTCATGTAGTACTGAAACTGTTCCATAGCAGTTGTCTGTTACAAAGTTTTTATTGAAGATACGGGTTTATCGCAATAACCCTACCTATCTATCTATTGTCTATTGTCTATTCCCAGGTGGAAGATGTAGTTGGCTGTCCACTCTTGCCGTTAAGTGTAGGGATGGGAGCATTAATTTGCGTTCTAGGGCCTGATGAGTTGCCCTTGTTGTGTTATATCCGTGTTTATGTAGTGTGGTCTTGATATTGTCTATCCATCTTTTCTTGGTCTTCCTTAGCTCTGGTACCCGATCTCTTTTTATTGTATGCTGTTATTGGTGATTGGTTGTATGTCATTCTCCAATATCATAGGGAAATAATACCAAACAGTATACAAATGTCTACAGATAGGTTACTTATAATAAGATTTTAGAAGCATAAAAACGCAATTGTATATTACCACATTCACTATTTTATACTGTAGTACCCTCCACTATATCCTCCACTATATCCTCCACTATATCCTCCACTATATCCTCCCTTAATGAAGTAGTTTGACAATGGAGGTACGGCGGTTACAGAGACTGTGAAATGGTTAGCTTCTCATAACTACTCTCGTGTTTTCATACTCAGTGACTCCATGAGCATGATTCGCAAAGTCGAATCAAGAATGGTGAGACGCAACTGGGTGGATATACTGGTACAGACATGGATCAGAGAAATCATCTTCATTTTTGTCTCTGTGCACGCGGGAGTTAGGGGTAATGAACGAGCTGATAGATTGGCCGGCATGGCTACAATATTAGAGGAAGCGGCCATTGACCGAAATGACATTCTTAACGCATTGAAAGAGTCTTTCCGAACAGAGGAGTTTCACGGTTGTGAATCCCAATCGCTGACCAGATTGAGAGAGATGGGTGTCGATATTGGTGCAGACCGAAAAGAACGACATACTAAATATGCAAAGAGATAGATTAATCAACATCGAACAGGCGTGTTGTTCCGCTGGACGCTGCTGGATTTGCTGAGGTGGAGATCGGAGCACCTATGGCCGTGTCCGGAATGGTATGAGGATAGTCCGCATATAACTAATAACTCATCCTCCCTTATTTGGTGTAGTATAATTGTTCCAGAAAGACCTTTATATCGAAATGTTGATTTAGTCGACATTTGTAATACTTTCTAAGACTATATTGCTTATTGTTTTAAAATTACGAATTCTTCATTTGGTTTTTAAAGTTGTCTTCCCTATTATTTATCATTGTTTCGATGATTTTAAATTATATATTGTTCCATAGAGCCGCCATCTTCGAAGCCATTTTTTACAATAACCAAAGATGGACAAGCTAACACATTTAATGACGGTGACACTGCCAATGTAAACGACAACACTCCTGTATCTGTAAGGTGCAGTGTCATCGGCGGGAAACCAGAAGTTGCCAGTGTCACCATTACTTGTGACAATAAACAAAATACTACAACAGGAACAAGTGCTGTTATTGAGTTAAATGTGACACAAACATCAGTTGTTGTTCTCTGTACCTGCACTGCTAGTCATGTCTCTGCCTGCTACAACTACATATCTACTATACAAATATCTCCTGCTTGTGAGTATACTACAATCAATCATTTATTAGTATGTACGTATGCATATATTTCCAGAGATCCCTGATTTCAGTGTAGGTGAGATCGAGTTCCTAGTCCTATCGGCGACGGAGGATAAAACGTAGGCCCGGTGTAAAATTTGAGCGCGTAAAAGAAACCTAGCAGTTCAATATCGAGAAGAGCAGGCTGGAAAGCCGCTGCCTGTTAAAATTCATTCTAAAAAGTGTGCAAAATGTGATCGCTATTTTCAAAATTACATCGATTAAAAATAAAAATTTCTACAAAGTATTTTTACCATCTTCAAAATTATATTGGGGCCCTCGCCTGTGCTACGAAGAACGTGCACTGCCGCTGAGATCTTCCTGTGTAAGAAAGAGATAGGCGCATACATGGTTACTAACCGAAGTGCAATAGTGATAGTCCTATAAATCAATCAATCTTATATAATTTCTATTCCATTACAGCTTTTTTAACTTTCTCTTTATTATCAGAGCTTTTGAGCTTGTGCATTGTCGCTGAGACCTTCCTGTAAGAAAAGATCAAGCACACGTGGTTATTCTCCAACGTGGAGGGAAGATGATCATATCAATCAACAAATCAACAAATTCTCTAAGGGATATGCTACTGTATAAATGTTACTCTATATTTTGTTAATTCTAAATTCGGGAATATATTTGCTAAACTCCAAAATGATGTATGTATATGCGCATTAAACAGAACAATTATGTTATTTTCAAACAGCGGATAACGATAACAATCTAGCCATAGCCATTGGTGTACCAGTCGGAGTCATTCTCGCCATCATCATTGTTATCGTTGTAGTAGTCATTTATCGACGAAAGAAGGTTGCATCAAACAAGAGAACTTCTATATATGACTCGCCAAGTCAACAAACCGACAACTATGTTTATACAAAGCCTAGAACAGGTAAGCGCTTATCACTACAATGTGAAGATACTTTTTCCTTCATGAACGGACAGTTGTCTGTAACAAAGCTTTAATTGAAGATACAGGTTTATCGCAATAACCCTACCCTCCAAATATATATCTATCTATTGTCTATTGTCTATTCCCAGATTGAAAATGTTATTGGCTGTCCACTCTTGCCGTTAAGCGTAGGAATGGGAGCATTAATTTGCGTTCTATGACTAGATGAATCGCCCTTGTGTTATATCCGTGGTTATGTAGTATGGTCTTGATATTGTCTATCCATCTTTTTCTTGGTCTTCCTTAGCTCTGGTACCCGATATATTTTATATGGGTGTAAATTTAATGAAACGTTCCACCCGTTCCCATTCAAGAATGTATCCAATGGTAAAGAACAGTTAATTTCAGATGTCTGGGGTTTTCTTATATACTTATTATCAAGGACTCCTAGACTTGTGTGGACCTCGAGCATTGCGAATCGTGCATTGTCTATATGTTAAGGGGGTTTCTGAGGCGCAAAGGTTATGTGCTCGCCTCTCGTTACAAAGGTACTCGGGAGCTCCCTCGGAGTTGTCGGGATATTTGTCCAGAGATCCGTAATCTCAGTGTAGGTGAGATCGAATTCCTAGTCCTATCGAAGATGTGCGATAAAACGGAGATCCCGTGTGGAAGTTGAGCACGTAAAAGAACCATTGACAGTTCAAAATTGAGATGAGCAGGTTGAAAAGCATCTGCCCAGGCACAACTCATTAGAAAAGCATCTGCCCAGGCACAACTCATTAGAAAAGCATCTGCCCAGGCACAACTTATTAGAAAAGCATATGCCCAGGCACAACTTATTAGAAAGCTCTGCCCAGCAACAACTCATTAGAAGCTCTGCCCAGGCAACAACTCATTAGAAAGCATCTGCCCAGGCAACAACTCATTAGAAAGCATCTGCCCAGGCAACAACTCATTAGAAAAGCATCTGCCCAGGCAACAACTCATTAGAAAGCATCTGCCCAGGCAACAACTCATTAGAAAAGCATCTGCCCAGGCAACAACTTATTGAAAGCATTGCCAGGCACAACTTATTGAAAAGCATATGCCCAGGCAACAACTCATTAGAAAAGATTTATTTTTAATTATTAACTTCCTACAGGAAATTTTCACCATCTTCTAAATTACATCGGGGATCATCGTCGGTGTTACGTAGTGTGTGCCCTGCCGCTGAGATCCTCCTGTTTTAAAAAAGAGATTGAAGCACACATGGTTACTCACTGAAGTGCAATTATGATGGTCCTATTAATCAATCAAAACCATATGTTAAGACAACCAGGCGCGTACACTGTTGATATCAAATTCTAATATCTTGAAAATGAAGTGCGACATCCAGACTTATAAATATAATATACGATCAGAGTAAGAAGATGAAGATGGCTTGAAAATGTTTTTGGCTTGAGAATGTCCCCTGGATATTTGACAAAACAGTTCTAAGATGGACAGCAGACGGAAGGAGGAGAAAGGACAGGACAAAGGAGTCCTGGAGAAAGACCGTTGAAAGAGAAATAGAGTGTGTAAATAGAACATGGGAAAGCATAGGTAAGGTATACCGCATCTTAAAAGAAAACGTAAGAGTTTCTATATAAACAAGAAGAAAATAATGAGAAAATGATGTTTGTAGTTCTACGTTTAATAAACAGATACCACATAAGCAATCAATTAAGTTACATACACAACATAGAAGTTGTTGATAGTGACATTGATAACAAAATAATGAGAAAATGATGTTTGTAGTTCTACGTTTAACAAACAGATATCACATACGCAATCAATTAAGTTACATACACAACATAGAAGTTGTTGATAGTGACATTGATAACAAAATAATGAGAAAATGATGTTTGTAGTTCTACGTTTAATAAACAGATATCACATAAGCAATCAATTAAGTTACATACACAACATAGAAGTTGTTGATAGTGACATTGATAACATGCTGTTCTTGTGACCACATGCCGTGGAAATTCTGAGTTTCGAGACTAGCCTAGGGAGGTGCAAATAGCACGTGAGTGAACTTCACTAAACCCTGATCACTTATTTGGTGATCTAATTTAAAAGCTAGTCATAATTCTTAGTAAGGATTGCCTGAATAGCGAAGGATACTAGCGATAAGAAAAGAAAGCTTCCACGCAAAAATCAGTCAGAGGCATAATGATTACTCCTGCATTCATAGATTATAAACAACAAATAAATATGATGCTCGTCGATCACGGAATTTTTCAATTTTCATCCAAGAGAATGTAGTTGCGTTATGTTTGTCTGTGTGGGCATAGATGACTAGAGAGCCCGATGCGGACTTCAAATGTTCTTCTACAGTTCTGGCAAGGTATACTTGCACTTGTGGGGAGTTTTACTACCTTTATATTTTGACGTTTTTATTCCACCCTTGCTGTTCTACCTTCTTCACAGGCCGAAAAACCGTGTCGAAGAATAGACAAATAAATATATACTTTATTGTCAAATATAGAACTAAATAAACAAATAAATATACACTTTATTGTCAAATATAGAACTAAATAAATAAATAAATATACACTTTATTGTCAAATACGAAAGTAAATAAACAAATAAAATTTCCCGTAACTTTTAAACCTTTTTAGGAATAAAGTGTCTATCATTTCATATTTCTAGCTTATAGAGTGCAGGAGGTAGGAAGGCCAATTCCTTTACTCGCGTATGAAACGTCGAGTGTATGATTACACCTACAACCCTCTTGTGCCCGAGTCGAAATTCGTACGCTTCATGCATTACGCTAAATTTGAGACACAAATTGTCTTGAGAAATTCTCTACGCAAAATGCATTGCCATATATATTGTTTTTATCATTTCAGGAAATGACAGTGTAAGCGTTGCCGGCAGCAATCTAACTGACCCATATACCAAACTCTATGATACTGTGCGAGAAGGAAGTGTTAATGGGAGCTATATTGAAGTCGAAGATAAGTATCATTTACCAAATTGAACAAGAATTGGGTAACAGCTCAATACCGAAAAATGGACACATCTAGAAACATGACTGGAACGTTTTAAATAACTCTAATATTGAAAACAAAAACAACTTGATATTATATATTATTTTCCAGTATGTATTTGTATACTTTACTCATTGCCGTTATTTTGTTAAACATGAAACTCTAATACTACGTTTTTATTTTGAGTTGTTTGCTTTCATATTGTAACATATTTATCTGGAATACATTTTTCCATACTCTGCTCTCCCTTAGATAGTAGTAGTCAAATTATGTCCCCTTGTTAGATGTAGTCGGGTCCATATCTGGATAAACGGTATTTAACTCAAGTGTCATATCCGCCATTATGTAGGAAACGGAAACATAGAAAGCAACAACCCTTATTTTAAAAAGGCAAACTATTATTTGCAGGTATTGATGTATTTTCCTCAAAAAATAAAAGATATTATCTAAAGCATCTAATTGTCTAATTGTAACTTTGGTCTGTGCTCATAGCCTTGATCATCATCATCATCAGTTGCCGTCTCCGCATCGAAGGTTGGCTGCAATGAATCCCCAGCATCCTCTGTCTTTCGCCTTGGTGTTGCACTCTGTTAGACTGTAACCTGTCCATTTCTTAAACTTTCCCTCCCACTTATCTCTCGGTCTTCCTCTTGCTCTTCCCCTAACTTTCCCTCTAGTAAATGTTTTATCATGGTGTCATGTCTTTTTATGTGCCCAAAATACTTTACTTGTCTGAATTTTATTTCTTTTAATAATTGTTTCTTCATGCCTAGTTTTCCTAAAACTTGTTTATTTGTCTGTTTTTCTGTCCATGAAACTCTGCCTATTCTTCTATATATCCACATCTCAAATGCATCAATTCTGTCTTCTAACTGCTTGTTCATTGTCCATGTTTACGAGCCATACATTAATATAGGATATATATAGTATTTGATCATTCTAATTTTTAGAATATTTGTGATTTGTTTGGATGTCAGTAACTTTCTCATACTATTGAAATTATACTTGGCCATTCTTATTCTCTTTTTAATTTCTGTTATACATCTGCCATCATCTGTTATCATCTGACCAAGAGATAAGAAATTTGTTACTTGATGTAAAAACACGTAATTACAAAGTACTGTAGTTTTACAAATTACAAAAACAATGACAAAATACAGCAACGTTTCGACCAACAAGGCCTTTATCAAGCAAACGAACAAACAGGAGTGACAAATTAAAATGAAACACAAATGGACGACCAAATACAAACGTATCTAAGGAAAATCTGGAATAAAACGAATAACGAAATAAATGTAACACAAAAACACACATAAAAACTAGAAATAGAAAGGAGAAGAAACAATGAAACATCTAGTAAATATATAACTTGAATACATGCAACATATACCCATATAGATTACAAAGCATGGGAAGAGAAAGTACTAAGAAGCATAAGAATGGAATATAACATGAATACATGCAACATATACCCACATAGATTACAAAGCATGGGAAAAGAAAGTACTAAGAAGCATAAGAATGTAATACGTTGAGCCGCGTGGTCGCAAGGTACCATACAAAGAAATCAACCGATTCTCCAGAGCAAATCGACTGCGATCATCCGAGGAACATGATCGGATGGCTGTGACCTGGACATCGTGAGCACCTAAATGGCCAGTATCATTGAAATGGGTGGCTACAGGGTCACAGAGCATTGGCGTATGTCGCGTAAGTGTTGGGCGAATCGGTCACTGAGCCTCTTGCCTGTCTCGCCGATATAAGCCTTGTTACACCGCTTACAGATAATGGCATAGATCAGATTACGGGACTCGCATGTGAACCCATCGTCAATAAGAAACGTGCCTAAAGGAAAAGATACAGTACGCGTCTGTATCACATAGCACACGTGTTGCAACGCCGACGACCACACTGGACAGTGCCAAAATGAGTCTGGATATTGGACCTAAGGCGACTGTGTACCAACATATTCTTAAGACTTCTGTCCCGTCTGTAAGACACCAAAGGATAGTTGGGAAGACAGAACGGGTCTCAGGATCTGATCTAAGAAGAGACAGATGACGGAATAAAACATTTTTCACCAGGGAACTATGGGGTGGTAAGTTAAGATAAGTTTTACTCTGTCAGAGTTAGCAGTCCTATGCTGGCTGGTAAGGGCCTGTTGGCGAGTGATTTTCTGAACTCGATGCATAGCCGAGACAAGCACCCTCTCCGGGTATAGGCGCCTACAAAAGAAATTAAGCATCTCGCGAGCTCTCTCAAGAAAATCATCGTCCTCACTACAAAGGCGTAAGAGCTGCGAGAATGGCAAAGAGTCACGACAAGCCCGGGGATGGGAAGAAGTATAGAGGAGAAAACTATGTGCATCAGTAGGCTTGTAATATACTGATGTAGTGATAGCGGATAGGCGTAAGGTGATAGTAATGTCAAGAAAGTTGACACAAGTAGTGGAGATGTGAGAAGTAAAACGAATAGAAGGGTTGAAAACATTAATGAAATTAATGAAGCGTGACAAATCGGCTTCAGGCATATCAGTGATGCCAATACAGTCATCAATGTATCTGTGATAGACAGACGGAAGGGGCCATCATATGTAGTCCATACTAGGTGTTCAAGATAACCCATGAAAAGACAAGCATAACTAGGTCCCATTTTAGTACCCATGGCAACCCCACTGATCTGCTCAAAGAATTGGTCATTAAACTGAAATGAGTTAAGAGTGAGAACTAGTTCCGCAAGACGAAGGAGAGCAGAAGTTGACACAAGTGGATTAGTTCTCCTATTGAGAAAGAACTGAGAGCTATAAGGCCGTCAGGATGAGGTATAGAAGTGTACAATGAGCACACATGAGGAAGAGACGGTAGGTTCTCTCGGTAGCAACTCAATGGTAGAAAAGACAGACAAAGCGTGGTTTGTATCCTTCAAAATGATGGGAGTGTGGTGACTATGGGATTAAAGATGCTATCAAGGAATTCGGAGATGTGTTCCGTAGGGCAAGAGCAAGCAGAAACGATAGGCCTACCGGGATTGTGGAGTTTATGAATTTTGGGAGCATATAAAAGGCGGGTTTACCCAAACAGCTATTGATCACACAGAGTGATGATGCACTGGATGGAAAGTCGTTCGTGGCAATTAAGTTCTTAATGACTTCACGAACCTTATTATTATTAGACTGAGTGACATCAGTAGGGCTGGTTTTATAAAACTGAGTGTCACGCAGTTGGGTATGACCTTCCTGAAGGTAAAGATCTTTGCTCCAGACGACTATAGCTCCGCCTTTGTCGGCGGGTTTGATAACAATGTCATCACGTCGACGGAGGTGTGATAGAGCACGAAACTCCGACGGTGACATGTTAGACTGCCAAAGGCGTTTTGGGTGGAGCAGTCCAATATCATGTATAGTATTCTTGATGTAGAGATCAAGAGCGTTAGAGGCACCAGGTTTGGGTGTCCAGTCATGTTTACGAGTAGAAAACTTGGAAAACATACTCGTGTCAGGACATAGGTCAGATGTAGTAATTACTTGATGTAGTAATTCTCCATGTATTTTTATATTCATTTTAGGTTTCTCCATTTCTTTGTTGATTACCATAGTTTTTGTTTTCTGTATGTTAATGTCTAATCCATATTTCCTGCTAGTTCTGTCCAATTGGTCCACTAATTCTTGTAATTCTTGTTGCTACTCTCTGCTACCAATAGCCTTGATAAGTTGAATAAAACCTGCTCAGACTGAACAATGTGCTTGCCATACGGAAACACAGACTGCAGAGCATATCCTTTAGTC
Organism: Arion vulgaris; assembly: GCA_020796225.1. NCBI lineage: Eukaryota > Metazoa > Mollusca > Gastropoda > Stylommatophora > Arionidae > Arion > Arion vulgaris. The sequence continues at coordinate 58,429,482 of CM036762.1, read as the reverse complement.
CTGACCGTGGTCCCCGGCAACATAAGACCGACTAGCTCAAACGGGAAATCGAAAATTCCTGTTTAATGGGGGCTGATTTTTGTATGTGTTTGATAGAACACTGTAAGCTTTTTTGTAATTTTACTCAATTCAATGAGCCATGGTTATTTATTGATGAAAAATATTAATAATACTGATATTACTTAGATTTTAACTTAACTTGCAACATAATATAACCTTGATCTCGCATGATATGTTGTTTTTTAAATAAATTTGTCTTTATCTGACAATTCTAGAATACAAGGTTACACGACGATTGCGGTCACATTTTCTAGAATTTTTACCTGAGCCCGCCGGCCGTATGTTATCGGAGCCCACGGTCCATCATACCTACATCAACGAAGCGGGACACGGTTGCAAGAGGGAAGCTTACAGGGCAAGCTATGGTAAACCAACATGGAAATTCCAATTGACGTGCAGCTTGATAGGAGTAATCCATCCCATAGTGCGATGTACGAAAATCAACAAATCTGAGGTAGTCAGACTGGATCAGATCAGATCTGGAGAAAATCGTTAGGGTGGCTGCGGTAATACTGAGGAAATAGGCGATAGAGCAAAGACTGGTATATACAGTATTACATAAGAAGGAAAAATTAATAATAGATATGAAAAACAACACTCAACGTTTCGGTGCTTAAGACCTTTATCAAGAACAGAAAAACAGAAAACTAAATTAACTAAAACATGACACTAACAAATGATCTGCATCAAACGATACTGGCATACGTACCTGCGTGGTCAGCATCTCGTGAATGAAAGAATGGACAGGAAATAGGAAGACTATTAGGTTACCGATTGGCTGGCCAATCGGAAAGGGTCAGTGGCAGGTTACGTAAGATATTGTTTGTACAGGTGGGAACAAAGACCCCACGTGGGAAGAGCAGGAGAGGTAGGTGGAAGAAACGTCAGATAATAGCGTTAATGACCGACACACAGGATGCATATTAGCCAAGTAGGGCTCGAGTCGTTCTTGGTGAACGGTGGTCGAGACATTCCTAGTTTAGTCACTGGGACCCGTTCTAGTGTCATGTTCTATCCCATTTTCTTACTGCATACTTATCTTCTGCACGTTATCGTCTGGTATACATATCTGTGGGACACTTACAGTGTCCCCCCCCCGGGAACATTGGAGTACATACCCGCCTTTGTTATCGGAGTGTATGCAATCCATATTGGCCGAATAGGGCTCATGTTGTATGGGGTTGTACGTGTTTACACAGCAGTATGCTATGTCGGTCATTAACGCTATTATCTGACGTTTCTTCCACCTACCTCTCCTGCTCTTCCCACGTGGGATCTTTGTTCCCACCTGTACAAACAATATCTTACGTAACCTGCCACTGACCCTTTCCGATTGGCCAGCCAATCGGTAACCTAATAGTCTTCCTATTTCCTGTCCATTCTTTCATTCACGAGATGCTGACCACGCAGGTACGTATGCCAGTATCTTTTGATGCAGATCATTTGTTAGTGTCATGTTTTAGTTAATTTAGTTTTTCTGTTTTTTCTGTTCTTGATAAAGGTCTTAAGCACCGAAACGTTGAGTGTTGTTTTTCATATCTTATTATTAATTTTCCTTCTTATGTAATACTGTATATACCAGTCTTTGCTCTATCGCCTCCATCCCATAGTGTGAACTGAGCATATGAAAGAGATCACAAAGAAGAAGCAGAAGAAAATTGTTGCTATCTGATCTTCTATAGAAATAATATCCGTCAGTGGTAGTCCCATAAAGTCAGCCGAGTGAGAGCAGCAAAAACTGTTGAACAGAGCTCGAAACAAGAACACAGCCTTTCTTTACATAACCTCAAATTTTGAACAGATTAAATTTGTCGAAACATCTAACTTTATTATTTCTGCACGTTTGAGGGGAATTATTTCACTAGAGAAAAACAAGATAAGTAGGTACGTTATCTTGTTCAAGATATTCAAAATGTCCTCTATGTTTACGAGATGAAATACGATTGATAGATAAAGGAAATCAACGTACAATGACTTCCTCTGTTCATACAGCCAAATTCATAAACCTATAGTTAGAGTTGGCTGTGGCTCAAAACACTTTTCAGGAAGCTGCGACGATACAAAATGCGACAATCCAGACACTTACTGCCATCTTTGGCCCATGTCATTCTGGGGTGAAGGGCATTGAGAGAGCTAATGCAAAGGCCAGCAATGCTACGATCGAGAACGGGTTAATGGTTTATTCTATAGAACAGGGAGGGGCCATTTTTTATTTTTTTAGTTTGAATGCCGGAAATTGAATTACGTGGTTGATCAATGGCGGTTTCATGAAGAATTCACGGCAAATAAACATTCACATTTTAACTTCTCTTTTCTTGCTAGACGACATTCCAACGAATGAATACGACAATAAACTGCACTTTAGTTAATGATATTCCATACACTCACAAATCTATACATCAATAAAATACAGTTACATTGTGTTCTCAATTATGAATACATTCTAAAACAAATGACTGTACAGTGTCAGCTGAAACAGATCAATAATTCGTTACATAATGATGATGTCACTAATCTAGCGAGGCAGATCATTATGATCAAATGAAGAGATCACAAAATGTGTTTCAGAGCGGTGGTAAACTGAAGTGTCTAATTATTGCTACCGATAAACAGTTTCAAAATCAATTACTTCATTTCACCACGGAACTGACGACTACTTGTAGTGCTATCGAATAATAAATAAGCAGGAATAGAACATGGAGAGTTTGGGTATGTACGTAGTTTGACTCGAATTTGAAATATGTTATGTGATTTTGATAATGTAACAAAAATATGTTCCGGAATTTTCGTTTTATTGTTCAAAGTTCATATGTACGGTTCCAACTTCACTGCAACGGGTCACTCCATAATTGCTCCTTTCCGGTGTCAACGAAAATCACACGAAATACTAACAACTATCTCCTGTAATGTGTGAACTAATTCCATAACGAAACAGCCGTGCCTTGCTTGAATTACATTGGAAACAAAGAATGAAGTGGTTTGGCCACTTAATAAGAATGCATCCATACTCCACAGTATACAGAGTCTTCTACAACAGAACATCGGAAAGAAGGCAAGAGGAAGACCACAGAAAAGATGGTTAGATGGCGTAGCAGAATCCTGTGAAAGAGCAAAGATAACAATCACCCAAGCCACCAGAACAGCGCAAGACAGAAACAGAAAACCACGACACTCAACAACCCGGTAGCAGTGTGACGACAAAATAAGAAGAAGAGCCGCCGTACCGAAACAAAAAAGCAACCCTCACCGCATAAATGCATATGGATTTCGTTGTATTATTTTCATACAACTAATGTTACTACGCTCTGACAGCAACTGGTTGATGATATCAACATTTTAGCATGAAAAAGTTTCGTGTTGATGTGGTTTTTAAGTAAGTTCAATAAATATATATCATCAATTGATTGATGTGGTTTAAAAGTAAGTTCAATAAATATATATCATCAATTGATTGATGGGTTTAAAGTAAGTTCAATAAATATATATCATCAATTGATTGATGTGGTTTAAAAGTAAGTCAATAATATATATCATCATTGATTGATTTGATAGACCATCATCATCCTTGCACTTCGGTGAGTAACCATATGTGCTCCAACATCTTTCTTACACATGAAGTTCTCTCTGTAGTGCACGAACACCGCAGCACCGACGAGGGTCACCAATGTAATTTTGAAGACGATAAAGATAATTTTGTAGGAATTTTATTTTTTGATATTTATTAATGAATTTTCCCCAGGCTGCGACTTTCCAGCCTGATCTTCTAGATTTTGAATTGACAATGGTCCTTTTACGATCTCAAATTGAACACGGGACCTACTTTTATCGCCGTCTCCGATAGGACTAGGAACTCGATCACACATACACTGAGATCAGGGACCTCTGAAAAAATATCCAGATGGCTCCACAAGGAGCGAACCTGAATATATGGCACGAGAGACGAGCACATAATCTCTGCGCCACAGAGACTCCTAATATATCATCAAATAAACTATATATATATATACAAGATATTAAAGAAACCATGAATATGACCATCGACGAAGTGGGTGAACTGTCTAGAGACAGAGTGAATTTCAGATGCGCTGCAAAGAGAATGACGTCCTATAAAGGATGCGCACCTTGATGATGATGTATACAAAAACACACAGGCATTGTGCTTTAAATTAAAATGTGTGTATGTGTGCGTGTATGTGAGATGAGAGAGAATTTATAAGCAATACAATTATTAATCGAAATTTTTTTAATATTTCAATTTTACAAAATAATTATGTTATTCTTATTTGTTTAAACATTGATCGTCTATACTACTTGACTATACAATTTGCATATCACAACAATGGTCATGTCTGGTTTGGTTTGGTTTAGTCGTCGGATCATCATCACTGCACGTCGAACCAATAAGTCTATAAGTGCTCCGATCTCCCCCTCAGTATTTCCCTCATCGTGGGGTAACTAACGACACCGGTTCTTTGTTGGTTTACTATTCTTCTGTGGCTACCAGCATAGCATTCTTTTCTAGCTACACCACACTTGACTTGGAGTTCTTGCAGTCTGGTTAGTGTTGTAGATTCACCACTATTACATGAATCATGTACACTTTCTCTCCCCCTTAGGGAATTTATAATATCAGCTTGGTCCATTGCTCGCCCTCTGTGTACCACAGCCATACCTGCAAGTCTATCCGCACGTTCATTGCCCCTTACACCTGCATGCCCTGGCACAAAAATAAAACTGATCTTGTTCAGCTTAGACCTCCCCAACGACTCCATCCAATCTCTCCTAGCTCATCCTGTTTCAATTTTCCTGAGCATACTCATTGAGTCACTGAGAAAACATGCAGGATAAAAGTCTGCGATTCCAGCCAAACCATCGCTTTAGTAACCGCCATGATTTCCATAGTGAGACTGCTCGTAGTCACGGCAAAACCACCATTGTCTTATTTCACAACATCCCCTCCGACCTGAGCAGTGAAAGCCCACGAGCTCCGCACATGTCGAATCACCGAACCATCTGTATAACTGATTACATCATGCTCAGATGAGTTCTCAGAAATTAATGCCTGAACTTCAGCCTCCACGACAAGTGGGTTGTCATGTCTGCATTCTTTATCAAGTTTGATGCATACCGAAAATGATGTATTGATCATGTTTACTTCTGATTACTACAATAAAGAAATTAAATTTACATTTATGTAAACGTGTAATGCTCGTACATCTGTTTGTGATGATATTCAGATTATTGTGTGATATATCAACTATAGAAAATGTGAACAGTTTTGAGTATCTCGGTTCACTGCTAAAACAAAACATGGAAATAGAGAGCCGCTGCAGCGTAGTTGTTAGTGAACTCGCTTCTCAAGGCTGGTGGTCTGGTTCAGCTCCCGTAATGCGCGTGGAATTTTTCCGACCGCGACGGTCTCAGGTCGACCAACCTCAACTGGGTACCAGACATGCTCTGGGAAAGTAAAGGCGGCCGGCGTGATGCTGACCACATCACCCATCGTGTGCCGACGGTCAATGAAAATACAAACCTAACACTGTATTGACCTATATACCACGAGGTATGAAAGGGTTCCCTTTCCTAAAAACAGTTTGGAATGGAACTGAAAGGAAAACAAAGTTCAGAATACTGAGAGCATGCATATTCTCATTTGCAACGTATGGGTGTGAAGTATAGACTTAACAAGGCAGTGGAAAACATATATGTGCTTTTGAATATAAGTGCTACAGAAGAAACCTACGTACATTGTAGACAGAGAAGAAAACAACTAGATATATACAGAAAGAGCTCAAAATCAAACGAAACTGGCTGATACTACAAAAAAAAAAAGAATGAAAAATTGAAGTATTTTGGACATATAAAGAGTCACAAAGGGTTGGGAAAGACTAGCATGGAAGGAGGCATCCCGGAAAATAAAAGAAGAGGAACACCAGGAAAAGATGGATTATGAATGTAACTGGTGACTTGAATTATGTTATGTTATGTTATGTTATGCGATCGACGTCACGGCACATTGGGCATTCCCATGCATGTTATGTCCTCCGCTGCAGCAGCCATCCTAAAGTCCATTTGCTCACCGTACCCATGAGAAGTTGATTACTATATCTTCTCTCTCACCACGAAGACGACACTGTCTGACATGTCCACACGTGACTTGAGTACGTCGGCTGTAGAGGCGAGACATCTGGCCTATGAAAGAGAGAAATTTCGAAGGACTGTTAGAGTGACAAAGTTCTGCTCAAAACAAGCTATTTAGTGATAATGATATCAACTATGCCATTATAAAATTGAATCACTTAAAAACGCATTGTATTATTATAGCCAGATGTAGAGATTAAATAAGTGTAAAATATGAACAATTTTACAGCGGTTGATTCTGCACTATTTTATTATCTAGCAAAAGAATAACAACATTACTGATTTACACTTAAATGCCGAATAAATATACAGTAAATAAGTATTTAGGACTCGGAAAAAGAATTACGAAACGCTGAATTCAAACAACAAACTTTAATTCTTTTTGCACATATCGCTTAGCGTTACAGAAGAGCGTTGCAGAAGAGCGTTGCAGAAGAGCGCTACATAAGAGCGTTACAGAAGAGCGTTGCAGAAGAGCGTCGCAGAAGAGCGTTACAGAAGAGCGTTGCAGAAGAGCGTTACAAGAGCGCTACATAAGAGCGTTGTAAAGAGCGCTACAGAAGAGCGTTGCAGAAGAGCGCTACAGAAGAGCGTTACAGAAGAGCGTTGCAGAAGAGCGTTGCAGAAAAGTGTTGCAGTGGCCAAAATTCACTAGAACATATACAATTCCTACAAAAATATCTTCACCATCTTCAAAATTACACCAGCCCCCTCGTCGGTGCTACGGAGTTCGTGCACTGCATCTGAGAACTTTCTGTGTAAGAAAGAGATCGGAGCACACATGGTTACTCACCGAAGTGCAATGATGATGGTCATATCAATCATTCAGAAGAGCGTTGTTCTGACAGCAACCAGTTAGTTCTCTCAAAAGAGCCTCACCTTGTCGTGTCTTTCAAACAGCGTCGACTACACAACATAGAAAATCAGGTCAGATTCGATCTGTGTCCGAACAAGCACGATCTATTAGCTTTCGTGTTTTTTATATATGAGGCGAAACAACCATACATATACACACAAGTATACACATATAACATACATGCACATATCATTTATATATAGCTTCAAGCATATTTGTAACAGGTGAGTAAGTAGATCTGAAAACCTCAGATGAAGCACCGGGGGCCCAAAGATGTCTGCACTAAGAACACCTTTATATGTACTAAGTCCCTTTAAACTAGTTGCAAAGTCTCATGTAAGTGGAGACATGAAAATCTTCCTAGTTCTTAGAGTCACTAAAAGTACTGGAAAGGTTTATGCTACATTTGAAAGATTTCAATCAAATAAATTCACACAAACTCTTATCAACAATTAAATCGGTTATTTATATGACGTCGATGAATACAAACATGTGCATATATATATCATCATCATCATTGACCTCTTTGTCTCAGGCGACTATAGGTGTTGCGTCACGTAGTATGTTCTGTGCTGAATCACAACGTTTCATGTGGCTGTAATGGCCTATTCTGGAGTGGCAATCCTTGCCACAGTTGCTGCAGGTAAAACTGGAGACTAGAGCCGATGCATGGATGTTCTCTGCACTCTGTGCTCTCTTTGCCTCCACATGTGATGTTGTTTTTCTTCTTTTCTTTTGAGCCGCCCCTCACTGCCGCTCGCCATGCTTGCCTGTATTTGGCCAGCCGCTCCCAGTGTTTTTGTCTATGCCGCATGAAGTTAGATCACGCTTGCAGGTGTCAATGAAGCGTAATAATGGGCGCCCATGCTAATATATATATATATACAGTAATTCAGGAGAAGTGATCAGAGCAAAGAAAATCTGATCAACCAGTAATGACAGCTGTTCTACGACGAAATAAAAGATGGAGATATTTTTGATATACTTTAAGATGGAGATATTTTTGGTATACTTTAAGAAAAAATGATCGAAGAATCCCAAAGAAGACATTGAAGTGAAAAGAAAATGGTCCAATACAGAAAGGATGCCCTAGATAAACATGAAAATAACTTTAATCGAGATAAAATAGAAGTATCGGTATAATAGAACGAGAAGAATATATTTTTTTTTAAATATCTATTGTATATAGGTTACTATTATCCACAATACAAAAGAAGACTGCAGAAAAGCTGTATACTTAAGTCTAAACACGATCTGCCTTCGTTTTTACGTGTTTCGTTTTTAGTATTATACGCGCAAATGATCCTTAATTCTATATGCGTATACATTTTCTAATTCAACTATAAATATTTCAAGTTGCTTGCAGGAACAAAACAAAACATAATAGTGTTGAGAAAATTGTTCATATGTACCTACATGACAGCTAGTTACAGTGAAATATAGTTCATAACTGTTATTGTGCTATTTCCCGTTGAATGTAAAAAAGAAACCCGTTAAAATTAACAATGTGGTAAATATTGAAAATCGATAATAAAGTAGACTGTAGTTTGACTATAAACCAAATGACGAAATAATAACTGTATAGGGCAATAGCGCATGAATACATGAGAAAAGGTTCGGAAAATAATATGTAGAAAGCTATAACGATTTGTAAGGACAAGTCGTCTACAATAATTGAACACGAACGAATAAGTCTGGTCGGAATTTATAGGATTCTCCGCAAGGAGCTTATTCTTATTTAGTTTTTATGTCTGTTGGCCTACACACTCTGAAATAACCAAGAAACACCCGTTCTTATGTGAAAGGGACGTGTCACGGGCTAAGGACGCTTTAATCCCCACAAAACAAATTGTGACCTGAATTTCTCTCTAGGTTTGGAGCTTTTCAAGTGGACGTCTACTTTGTAATTTTTGTTAAGGTAGTAGTTCTACGATTGAAATCTATTTAAAACGAAGCAACCCTTTTCTCTTTTCAACTTAACAACAAGTCTTGTTTTGATTATATTAGGCCGTGTTGGTCAAGAAACATAGAATTAATGTCATACACTTCGTACAGAGAATCTAGATAATGAAACGTTTGCAAGAGTGAAACGTTTACCAAACCTTCTACCGATTTCGCCTATATACATTATACCACAACGTTCGCAATTGATGGCATATATAACTTTACAGGCACCACGTGTGAATTCATCCACAAAAACTATAATGAATTTATGAAATCATATGGGTCTCTATCATATAAGCGCATGCTCTGAATCGTCTACATTCACAACGCATAGTGCGAAACGATTGTTGGACACTTGGAGACGTCGCTGTGCCAGAGCAAGATTATCATTCTTTGTAAAATATATGAAGTGCCTACGCAAAATGCTGGAAGTATCAAGAAGAAACCAGTTTAGAAATGAAGGCATCAGGAAAAAGTGGTGGGTGCAACATCAGTACTGAACTTTATCAAGAAACAACAAATTAAATTATTCGGCTGTATAAGTAGGTTACCAACACACAGTGGGCCTCAAATAGCAATGTTACTCTAATACAGTGAATACAAATAGCAATGTTACTCTGATACAGTGAATACAAATAGCAATGTTACTCTGATACAGTGGGCCTCAAATAGCAATGTTACTCTGATACAGTGAATACAAAACAAAAGACCGTCCACGCAAAAGGTGGACCTAAGAAATACCAGGACCAGTTAAAAACACAATTTATGAAGCGCACACAAAAGCATGTTCTATAAATAATTTACTATCCTGACTCTGGGAGGCAATTAGGATTAGAGAAAAGAAAGAAAGAAGCAGTGGCGGCTCGTCATTAAGGTCCAGTGGGGCCGGACCCACCAAAAATAAGGTGTAACGTGTATTTATTATTTTATACATTAAAATATATCCTAACCGAAACCATGATTTTTCCGAAAATTCTCTCTAGCCCCACCAACAAAAATGATCACGAGCCGCCACTGAAAGAAGAATACTCGCCATTTGGCACGCCATTTTGCGATTAGAAACTGTACCATATGGGAAAACCGGATGCGATGAAGTCTAATTATTTGATATCATCATCATTATCATCATCAGGTGCCGTGCAGACTGGAGTAGGAGATCATTGATCTCCAAAAATCTCTGTCGTTTGTGTTTGCTATCAAATCAGATGTTGACGCTCTACCGTGCCATGAAGTCAGGCTATCCAAAATTTTCTCTGTCTTCCTCTGTCTCGTCTACCCTCGCTTTTACCGGTTGTCACAATGTGTTCTAAACCTCCCTCCCCATTACATGCCCGAAAAATGATGACTGCCTCTTTCTTATATTGAAGATAAGCTTTCTCTGTGTCTTGATCACATTCTATTTGATTATTTTATATCCCCTTTTCTATTTTGTTTCATCCTTATTTACGTATTTTCATTTCAATGGGTTCTTATGTTTCCAACGTTAGCTGTATAAATGTGGGCTTCTACTGTGTTATATATCGGTCCATTTTTGGGGGTCTTATATTTTATCATTTTATTGGGGGTTCTTGTGACGTGGAAGTTAGGTTCTTGTCTCTCGCTCCAAAGGAAGTCGGTTCGTTCCCACATGGATCGATCGGAATATATTTTTCCAGACTTCTGATCTCAGTGTAGGTGAGATCAAGTTCTTAGTCCTATTGAAATTGACGATAAAAGAAAGTCCCGTGTGCAAGTTAAGTGCGTAAAAACCTTGGTGGATGAACAATAATAAGAATAGCTGCGAAGAAACTGCAACTCAATATTATTAAAAACATTTAACATAGTTTCAACAAAATTCTCATCATATTCAAGAAGAATTACATCGGGGACACTTGTCAGTGCTACGAAGTGCGCAAACTATCGCTGAAATCACGTTTTCTACGAAAGAGATCATGCATACATGGTTATTCGCCGAGTGCAATGATGATGGTCTTTTTGAATCAATATTTCAGACCCAATGGGTTTTCAATTATGTAAGAAAAACTAGTATCCAAATCTTAAACATGCACCACCGTGCTGATAAACTTAATACACTCGTCGATTGCATCCGTTCTCAATATATAGACATTTTTTGAACACTAAACTATATTTGTGATTATTTAATATTTATTTGTGTTAGATTAAGTATTTAAAAGTGACTTTGAGAATGAAGATATCTTTCTTTTAAAATGTACGCAAATGTAAAACTCCTAGCTCTGATCAAGAAACCCACTTCCTTGACACCGGCGTCAAACAATTAAGAATGGTTGTCACTTCACGAACTATTTGCAAGCCGCTCTAATTGTAAATGGCGAGTGAATTTGAGTATGTGCGCTGATCCAAGCTGCACAAACAGCAATGTTTAATTCTGAAACAGGTACCACATAATTTTCAAGTAATTATCCTTAATTAACTTAGTAAAACACAATAATAATGCAAAGGAAAAGTTCAATATTATATATATAAATTATTATAAATCATTATGATATCAAATTAATTAGAAACTGACTCTACTAACTTCTTTTATTTTTAGTACTTACTAAATTATAATTATAATTTAACTAGTTACGTCTAATTAGAGTAACTATTTCTAAACTTTAATGCAATTATGTGACTAATACTTTGTGTTAATAATATAATAGTATTATGTTTACAAACTTACTTTTCGGCTTGCAAATATACGAGGCGTGTTCAAATGAAAACGGGACTTGTGGATTTATTTAAAAGTATCATACGCAAATTAACAGTTTCAACGGAATTAAACAAAGCAACCACTTGTGAATAAGAATGCACCTGGGTTCATCAGAAAAATCTCCGTATGCATTTAGGCAAGCATCCCACTGTTTAGGTAGATGTTGAATGCCGTCCGAGAAAAAGGTGCGTGGCTGCTCACTGAATCATGTGGTCACCGCTGTCTTCACGTCTGCGTCGCTGTTGAATCGCTGTCCCTTTAGTGCTTTCTTCAACGGTCAGAACAAATGGAAATCACACGGGGACAAATCGGGACTATAGGCTGGGTGATGAAGAACTTCCCAATTCTTCTTTGTCAATGTTTCCTGCACAATTTTTGCGACGTGCGGACGAGCGTTGTCGTGGAGAAGAATCACACCTTGGGAAAGCTTGCCTGGTCGCTTAGCCTTGATGGCCTTATGCAGCTTGTCTAAAGTGTCTTTATAATGCGGCATTGATGTTGACACCAGGTTCCTTAAAATCGGCCAACAAAAACCCTTCATGGTCAAAAAATGCGGTCACCATAACCTTCCCAGCAGAAACCTGTGTCTTAAATTTTTTGGGCTTTGGTGAACCTGGATGTTTCCATTGCATGCTGTCAATTTTGCTTCTCGGTTCATAGTGGTGGCACCACAATTCATCACCTGCCACAATGTTCAACAGAAATGCATCACCCTCTGTCCTGTAACGCATCAAGTGGTTCAAACTCCACCCCATCCGTTCTTCCTTATGGTGGTCAGTCAACATCCATGGGACCCACTGTGAACACACCTTCCGATAGTTCAATTTCTTCCGAACAACCATGTGGGCTGTCCCAATTGACATATGGAATTCTTCTGCAAGGGAACGAATGCTCCGACGACGGTCAGTCAGTACTGCTTTATCAAGCAAGGCTATGGCTTCTTCTATTGCAACAATATGCGCCTGACCTGACCTTCTCCACGACAACGCTCGTCCGCACGTCGCAAAAATTGTGCAGAAACATTGACAAAGAAGAATTGGCAAGTTCTTCATCACCCAGCCTATAGTTCAGATTTGTCCCCGTGTGATTTCCATTTGTTCGGACCGTTGAAGAAAGCACTAAAGGGACATCGATTCAACAGCGGCGCAGACGTGAAGACAGCGGTGACCACATGGTTCAGTGAGCAGCCACGCACCTTTTTCTCGGACGGCATTCGGCGTCTACCTAAACAGTGGGATGCTTGCCTAAATGCATACGGAGATTTTTCTGATGAACCCAGGTGCATTCTTATTCACAAGTGGTTGCTTTGTTTAATTCCGTTGAAACTATTAATTTGCGCATGATACTTTTTAAATAAATCCACAAGTCCGTTTTCATTTGAACACGCCTCGTAGCAAAAATATTAGTTCATAGGCACGACCAAGTAATTCTTACTAGAAAAACAATGTTTTGTATATTTCGTAACAAATGTAAACTAGCGTTCATCATTATGCAGCTCTGTTTTAAATTTTATTTGCAACACAGTAAAAATTAATCTAAGTCGTCAACAATAAAAATACTCACAGCATATACAATTGCAACTTGTATAACATTTGTATTGTCATATAAACAGACAGTATGAACTGAACAGGTTTGACAAGAGCAGGTCATACATAGGTTATCCATACATTATTTAAACTCTCTCTCTCACGATCCCTCATTATTTAAACTTATTATTCAACTTCAACATTTCTTTTCTCATCTAATCATCAATAAACCAATATTTGTGGTTTGAGCTATTTAACATTATTATATTATAAACAGTCCCACCCTGACCTGAGATTATGTTTGGTATCGAGATAAAAAACAGAACCACAAAGAGAGCCATAACATTGAAATACATAGAGAAACATTATTCTACCAATATCTGGACTCACATATCTGTGCAAATGGTTCATCAACTTATACAAATAGAAAATGAAAGAGGTGGGATCTTTCTGAATTTAAGTAACTGCACTGTGAAAATGTTATCAGTAACAACAATTAACTTCTCCAGCAACTTTAGAACAGAATCAGATACAGCAGAGATCTCAAGGAAAGAGCAAATAGAAAATAACCCTTTTCACAGTTTCACTAACATATGACAATAGACTGAACGATCTGCAATTGCTAAACCCACTGCCTTGTGAGGACAATCGGTGGTGCTAAAGCAGCATTTCCCAAAGTGGTGGTACCGCCTCAGTGGCGCTGAGCGTACTAGGTGGGGGCGATAGTGGTTCAGAAGAATTTAGGGTGTTCAGGCGATTAGGGTCGGTGGCTCCTTAAAGAAAAATTACTAATAAATATTTTTTAATAAATTATTTTCTTGATTTTGCGATTGAATAATAATTTAAAATTTGAATTCTGCTTTTAATTCATCTTATGCCCAGCTTACACGATCCATTTTTTCATCAGTTTTCTATTTCATGTATATAATCATTTGAAAATTACCATGTGTTACAGAAATATATATCAATTTTCTATATCAAAGTGAAAATAGAGCATGTATATATGTGGGAGGGTGTTGGAAAACTGTTATAATGTGGAAGGGGTGTTACAAATTTTATGTTCTTCTGAGTGGGCGGTGGGCCGAAAAGTTTGGAATCTATGCGCTAAAGGCTAGGGAAGTAAACCTAATAGAAAATATTCACAGCCTTGATTATACACAAGGCCAGAGGAGTAAACTTTGACCACAAATCCGGAAGAAGGGAACCTAGTTAGTTGATGGTTAAGTGTGTATTCCATTTTCTGGCATTCCCTGCAAACTTTTGCTTAATTCCAGATGTATGGACTTTGTCTTTTCTTTGGATGAAAACATGTAAAGATGGATTTGTTCAAAATGAGCAAAGCACATTCCCCATATTAGCTGCCCTGTATTGCATAAATCGGGAGGACAATTCACCCTTGCTTTTGGCTTGGAAACTTACTTGGGGATGAGCTGAAAGGCAAGAGAGAGCAAAACTCAGAAACTGTCACAGTAAAACACTTGCCAAATGACAGTATGTAAGACGAAAAGATATATATATATATATATATATATATATATATATGGCCTTTTTCGTCTTTACAGACAATCAATTGGCAAGTGTTTTACTGTGACAGCTTCTGAGTTTTCACTTCTCTCTTGTCATTCAGCTCTACATAAGTCTCTTCTCAAAAGACTGCGCCTTTCGAATTTGGCTTTCCACACACTCTGTCATCAGCTAGTTTCTCCCATGTGCTGGGACCTATAGAAAAGTTTTCATTGAGGCTTTGCAGACATCTTTATATCTGAGCTGTGGTCTGCCCTGGTGCCTCTTCCTCCAAAAACTCACAGAACAACATTTGTTTTGGTATCGACAAGTTTCATTCTTCTCACATGCCCCAACCATCTTAGTCTTCTACTGCTGAGCAGGCCCATGATGGAAGGCAGATGTGCACGTTGCAGAACTTCAGAGTTGGTTATCTTGTCGTACCACCTGATGTTCATAATCTTCGAGACATCGAAGGTGAAAGATGTTAAGTCTCCTCTCGTGTCTTGAGTAGGCTGTTCACGTTTCTGAGCCATATAGTAAAGAACTAATTACACAGGCTTGATATATTTGAATCTTTGTTTGCAATGTCAGTTTTGTGTTGTCCCATGCTCACTTTGATAGTTTGCGATGTAGTTGCGCACTCCCTTTACGGCGCTGATTTCTTCATCAGGAGAAAGGCTGGCAGTGACCATGGGCCCAAAATAGCAGAATTTTTAAACTGGTGTTAGATGGTTGCCATTTAAATATATCTGTAGTTGCAGCACTAAGGAGTGATAAAAAGGCATAACTAAATGATCTAAGAGAAATACTAACAGTTTATACCAGCAGTTTAAACGAGCTACCTATCTATATCATCTTCGTGCCCATTTGAAACATAATGGTTCCACAAGAGATTTCCATTGCTGCCATTCTGCCGCATTTCTACCAATTGTTTCCCATGTCAGGCCACAATCTTTCAACTCTCTTTCCACAGATCTTCTCGATGTTCTCTTTGGGTGTTAAAGTCTTCTTTTTCCGTTGTCCATGTGAGAGCTGTTCTAGCCAATGTCTCTACTGGTATACAATATACAGACCAATCCAGCTCCATCTTTGTCTTTTAATGATGGTCTCCAATTATGCACAGTTTGTTCATTTTAAAAGCTCTTAATTTGCTATTGTATTTGGTCAGAATATTAGCAGGATTCTTCTTAAATATTACTTTTGAAATGTCTCCAGCTTGTGTATGAAGTTTTCGGTCATTTTCGAGCACTCACTACCGTATAACAATACTTCCTGGACACTTTTAAAAGAGCTATGATATAGTGGATCTTATCGCATTGCAACATAAGACCTCTACTTATGAGGTGGACAGATTGACAAAGAAAGAGATAAAACTATTACAATCTGATATCAGCTCAAACTATGAAAAGGTAAAATTTGGCACAAGAAAATGTATGAGAAAGTGGGAAGCAGAACAACTGAGTCTACCAGACAAATCATCAATATTATTAACTCAACAGAAAATAGCAATTTGTGATTTTCAGACTCAGTACAGGCCACAACAGACTGAGATAACATCTTATCAAGAAGCTAAAGATAAGATATCCCTGATGTATGTGAGCGTCTGTAGCTCAAGCTGTAGTGAGCTCGATCACAAACCCTAGCGTACCTGGTTCAAACCCCACGGTGGGCAAATTTCCGTGGAATTTTTACAAAAGATAAAAATAGACCTTACCATTCAGAAAGCCAGCAATGGCAAACTACTGAACGTATAAGTGGTGCCTAAAAATCAACGACTCGTTTACTGGGGGTGATGGCTACGTCCTTTAGGATATGCCACGATTTTCATTTTCATGTGACTATCACACTGATGATATAATATTTGATCATCTTTTACAAAGCATATGATGTGCAGAGAAGACCGATATGGTTCGGCACCAGTGCTATTGCATGACAAGCTCTTTAAAGATAAGCTCTTTAAAGATCTAACTGAGACAGGCAAACTACTGCATTCTTTGAACATATTCAAGTTAACGGCTTAGAGTGAACAAAAATGAAAGAAAAAAATGAAAATATTCTGTAAAGCTATGGGTCTAACTATTGTCAATACGATTCAATAAATCAATTTGTTTCTAGCTATTTTCACCGTCTCCATTTGCTACAAAGTTCTACAATCTCTTTTTATAAAATACATTTGCAATCAATAAAAAATGTGTACATGGAAAATACATAGAACAATATGACAATATTTGGATTATTGATGAATGCTTGTTGTTTTGTATAAATGTCGTCACATATCAGTGTGTTCACACTGTTATGTTGATCAACAGAAATTCATTTGTTTAATAGAGTGTCTGGCCGAATGGATTAGAGTGCAGCTCCCATGCGAGAGACCCGTGTTCAATTCACGGTTAAGGCCAAGGATTTTTTCTGTTGTGGGCATAAATGATAAATCTTAACCTGAACAGCTTTGTGGCCACTGCACTAGCCATGCGACTATTAAATTCCTCAGGCTCTCGTACTACATGTCCTACATTGCCTAAAAGCAGTACTACAGACAGTAACAAGAGTTTTTTTTAAAATAGTACATGCTTTTACTGAACTGAGAATCTTGATATTTTGTTTTCATCTTCTATTGGGGTTTTTTTGTGAGTTTTTCAGAACTCATATTGTCATTGACCCAGATTGACCAGAGTTGGTTATGTTATCATATGTTAATACACTTATGTATATGGACAAAATGAATTTTAACAGTTTTAGTTGTGTAGTTTGATTAGCTAGAAAAGAGAAGGCCAGATTCAGATTAGACTTTGATTGTGGATTTCTTGTATAGCAATATTAACTTCTTTTAAATGTTTCAAACATAGCCAGTTAGCAACAATTAGTCACAATATTTTATTTTAAAAAGTTGTTTTCCAGGGAAAGGGAGGGACCTAACACCTCCCCCTTCCCTTTCCTTCTTTGTCCTTCTTGAGTCTCTTTTGCTCTCTGTCCCTTTGTCTCCAGTTCTCTCATCTACCTTAATCTCTTTCTTCTTTATCATCCTGCTTATCTTCTGTGATGTATTATGTTTACTTCTTATTCTTATCCACACTTCTGTTCATTTGTTCCTCTGTTGTCATCACACTGTTACCGGGTTGTTGCCCAATGTCATGGTTTTGTGCTTTTGTCTTGTGCAGCTCTAGTGGCTTGGGTGATAGATATTTATTTATAGGATTCTGCTATGCAATCTAACCACCTTTTTTGTGGTCTTCCTCTTGCCTTCTTTCATAGTATTCTGTTTATTTGTTATTCTTCATTATTTGTACTGATTACAGAAGAAATGGAAATGTAGCAAAAAAGTAACATGCCATCTCCATTTACATTACAGTTACAACAGACATTTCCTAACACTTCATTAATTTAACAACTCTTTCATCAACTGAGTTGTTTCATGGTTGCAGTTATTTGTTTTACTAAAAGTCATGAGTAATATGTTTTTATAAGTTCATTCTCATTACTAAGAAAGTAATTTGCTCACTGTAAACTGTAGAGCATGTAATTGCTGATAATTAAAATGTATTGAGAAACAATTTGCCGGACAACTGTAACGCAGAAATTCAGCTAGGACTGAGCTCAGAATAGCTTGCTTTGCTAACATGTCTGGTTGCCTAGATACGTCTTTGATTTTTAGGTAAAGAACTAATTATAGACAGAGAGTAAAACCTGTGTGATGTCATACTACTTTCCATAGCAAGATCCATCAATATTTGTACAATTTAACATAGAAGCTAATTGATTTTATCTATCAGTGATCTCAAGCGTCGCATCAATTTAAAATATCTTTCAGTAGTGATGAGTTTTACAGTGCTGTTAGTTGTTTAAATAATTTGTACATGAGTTTTATTTATTTAAAAACTAAATTATAATGATGCTTGTATTATGTGTGTGTTTTTCTTGGTGCATTGAATTCAAAATGGTTATCTAAGTGCTAACTAATGTGTCTGAAGGACTGTGTTTTACGACGCTGTAGTTGGTATTTTAATTAAACATGTAGACCTAAAGTATAACTGGTTTAGTTTATTTGGTTGATCATCGCACATCAAGCCAATTCGTCCATTAGTGCTCCAAACTCTTCCTCAGGATGTCTTTCAATTTGGAATATCTTCATTGCACTCCGGACATGTCCATAGGTGCTCCGATCTCCTTTGCAATATCTCCAGCAGTGTCCAGTGACGAACTGTACCAGTTCAATATTGATTGATGCGCCTACTTATATACCTGTTGTGCTGTTCTCTTCTGGCCACTCCAATCTTCAATCCAAGCTCTTGCAATCAAGCAGCTGATGTGGATTGGTTTACATGGCAATCTGTTTTTTTGCGATCACACTCTATGATTGAGTTCAGAATGTTGCCCGTGTGGTTACCGGGGTCCAATTTGAGGTGTAAAGAATAGAACCACTGCCACGCATGTTGTAAGAGGCGGCTAAGGAGATTTGGCTGAAATCGGATGCCTACCATCCCAATGTGCAACGTATACACGTTCTTGGCAAAGATCAAACATATCACAAAGAGTGATTAAAATTGGTCGTATAGAACGAATGCAAAAAGAAGAAGAGGTTCAGAATATCAGCTCTATCCATTGGCCGACTCCCAATATGTTGGCAGAGCCAACCAGCTTGCTTTCTTATTGCCATCAACAATCTGGAATGAAGATGAATGGAATTCTGCTAATTGTTGACACTTGTTATGATTCAGTATATCTCTCAGTATCTGACAACTAATGATACAGTTCTTTGCTGGATTACTATTCTTCTTTGACTTCTAGCATTACGCTTTTGTCTGGCCATATCTTGTTTGATTTGATATTCATATTTAAGCAGTTAGCCCTCTTGCTGTCATATTTAAGCAGTTAGCCCTCTTGCTATCATAGTTAAGTGGTTAGCCCTCTTGTTGTCATAGTTAAGTGGTTAGCCCTCTTGTTGTCATAGTTAAGTGGTTAGCCCTCTTGTTGTCATAGTTAAGTGGTTAGCCCTCTTGTTGTCATAGTTAAGTGGTTAGCCCTCTAGCTGTCATAGTTAAGTGGTTAGCCCTCTAGCTGTCATAGTTAAGTGGTTAGCCATCTTGCTGTCATAATTAAGTGTTTAATCCGTCAATTTTCTTGCTGTCATAGTTAAGTTGTTAGCCATAATTGCTGTCATAGTTAAGTGGTTAACCCTCTTGCTGTCATAGTTAGTGGTTACCCTCTGCTGTCATAGTTATGTGGTTAGCCTCTAGCTGTCATAGTTCAGTGGTTAGCCCTAGATGTCATAGTTAAGTGGTTAGCCCTCTGCTCATGTAGTTGGTCATAGTTAAGTTGTTAGCCATATTGCTGTCATAGTTAAGTGGTTAGTCCTCTTTCTGTCATAGTTAAGTGGTTAGCCCTCTTTTTTCTGCTCATAGTTAAGTGGTTAGCCCTCTTGCTGTCATAGTTAAGTTGTTGCAATTGCTGTGTTAATCTCTTCTGTCATAGTTAAGTGGTTAGCCCTTTTTGGGTTAACCCTCTTGCTGTCATAGTTAAGTTTTTGGGGTTAGTTGCCATCTTGTTCCGTAACTGATAGAAGCAGAGCCAACTTCCCAGTGTAAGTATACATAAGCTGACCATGATGAAACATAGATCCTTTAAAGTTGAGTTTAGGAAGAGAAAGATAGTAAGGATGAGAACTGACTACATGACCTTAAAATTCTAAATACTAATACTGTGATAATTCAAATGTTGTATAAATCCTAACATATGCCAGCGATAGTTGGAAAATGACTAAAGATATAGAAAGCAAGTTGAATGCATTTGAAAATAGATGACTGCGAAAAATAATGAATATAAAATGGAACGAATTCAGAAGAAGTGATGAAATCAGAGACATGTCTGGTCATCCACTAGTGACAACTGTTATAAGAAAGAGAAGATATGTTGGGCACACCTTGAGGAGAAATTATCAGCGAATATCAAAGCAGGCATTGAAGTGGGGTGCAAAGGGTTCAAGAAAGAGAGGACAACCTAAGGAGACCCTAAAACGAACTTTGCTGAGAGAAGCAGGAAATATCGGTCTCAGTTCCATGGAGGTGATTGAGTGAGTTGCCCAGGATAGAGCGGTATGGAGAAATTACTTGCAGGCCCTATGTACATATAGCGATCGAGAGGAATTATTATTATATTATTATTAATACTGTGATATCTCTAGCATTTCACATTCCTACATCACTACATGTGTTTACGACTCATGTTAATGTTTTTGTTGAAAAGCCTGATTGATGCAGTACTATTGTGTTGGAAAGTCTGATTGATGCAGTACTATTGTGTTGGAAAGTTGTCCATTTAATCTATCGACGCTGCCCGAAGCGTCTCACCGTCAATTATGTCCCCTGCATGGTGTTGCCTGCCCTTTTATTGATTGTTTCAGAACATATGAACAACTATGCAGTTTGCTCTGCTCTGCTCTAATGGACTGAATAAATAGAGAAAGTAATTGATTTTTTACAACAGTGTTCAAAGGGAAATAATTCTATACATCATCTTCATCATGGCTAGCTTACAAAACTATGTCTATTATATTTGGGGGGTCTCTGTGGCTGAGTGGTTAAGCCCTTTGCCTTGAGTCGAAGGTCGTGGGTTCGAATCCGGACTGCGGCCTTCTGTTCACGAGTGCTGTTTTTTCCAGAGACCCTAGGATTGTTGTTGGAGCTACGGAGTTCGTGCTTTGTGCAATACTCTCGGCAGGTGGCGTGCCATTTCTGCGTAGAGGGACCGAGCCATATGGGGTAAAACCCGGTGCAATGAAGTCAATCCTTCGGCTTTAAAACCCTTTATGTCTATTATATTTGTTTTATAACTTAAATACTTTCTGTGCAGTTTTTTATTTAATTACTGATATAAACAAAATAATAGTGGTCTGTTGTACAAAATTATAACTTGAATCTTTCAAATTCTCTGTAAAATCTCCATCTGATTTCACTAATTGAACTATGTTTTTTTTTGTTCTCCCAAAACTATGTAATTGAACTATGTAAACTCCCAAGTAGAAAAGGGGCAGGGGTTCCTTCATCGTTTCGTGGAACAGACAGAAAAAGGTGATAAAACTGACCGCCATAATATCATAAGTGCTCTTCGTGATATTACTAGCTCTGGAGAACCTTACATTGACTTAATAACAAAGGAGGATGTTGTTAATGCACTCAAGGCAAGCCACAGCACCGCTCCAGGGCCTGATGGTGTCCATATCATCACATCAAACAGCTGGACGAGACTGTTATTAATGCAGTTGTGATGGATTTTAATAAAAGTGTACAGAATGCTGTGGTACCCGAGTTGGCTTCATAGTTATTTACGACCGCTCCACAAACATGGGAAGGATCCTAAACTGCTCAGCAGCTACCACATACTCACCTTGCAAAATGTATATGGCAAATTACTAGAAAAGATAGTGGCCAGAAAGGTAATGTGTCACTTGGAGAATGACCACATTCTCCTGACACTTGGTAGCTACCGGCCAATGAAAGGGACATGGGACAATGCTGGCACGTTTGCATATGATGTTTATGAAGGCTTCCAATCCAAGCAAGAGACTGTTGCTGTGGCCATCGACTTGGAGGATGCTTATAACAAGGTGAATTTTTCAATAATGGTGCGCTCTTTGATTAGATGTAAAGTTAATCCTTGGCTGGTAAACTGGATAGCTGCTTCTTTAATGGAGAGAACCGTTGCACTCCGTTTAGGAACATGGACATCGGATCCTGCAGTATATGCCGGGATTACCCCAGGGTTCTCCTCTATCACCCGTGCTGTTTAATATTTACACAGCAAATGTAGCTAAAATTCAGCCAACCCGATTGGGTGGACATTGAATTTGCAGATGATATCTTAATATATAGGACTGGGTCAGATAGACGAGAGATGGTTGCCGACATTCAGAAAACATTGCATACCATCTCGGGTTGGTGTAGAGAGTCTCGCTCTCAGGTCAATCCTGAAAAAGCGTGTATGTTGTGGTGCTCGTTGAATAATCACATCGTCAAGGCTGACCTAACCTGTGTAATCTTTGATGAACATACCATCGGCGCAGAGACAGGCTGCGCTATCTTGGAATAACCTTTGATCGTAGTCTATCTTTCAAACACCATATTGAACAGACGATACAGCGGTGCAAGCGTGGTCTTGCGGCTCTCAAAGTTATGGTGGCCGCACACCTTGAGCAGAGACTACTTGCCCTTTTGTTCGATCGACTGGTACTGTCAGTGGTAGATTACGGACTCGGAATTCTTACGATATCAAGATCACAATGTGAGACGACTCGAGCAGGGTTCAGAATGAAGGTATGCGTATAGTTCTGGGCTGCACTAGAGATACCCCATTGTGAAGATGAGATATATGCTTGGCCTTCTGTCACTACGCTCCGTCATGCAATCGCCCAAACCAAGGCATATATGCGGGTTACTTCGGATAAGAGACATCCACTTCACAAGAACACTAATGATGTTAAGGGCACGAGAATCAAGCGTGGCATGTCGTGGATGGCCCAGGCTGAAAGAACAATTGGCCAGGTGACTACGGTTGCGACTCTACCAAAAGGGAAGAATGGATCCCAACAGATGGTAGCATGATGAACTATCTCAACGTTATCATTACTCTTGGAAGAGAATGTAGAAATTGGGGCAACATGAAGGCTGATCTCGCAGTTAAGCAGCTGATAGAAGATAATGCAAGGGATGATGATGTTGTTGTATATACCGATGGGTCGGTTCAACGTGGTGAGAAATCCAGCTGGGGTTTCTTGGCTAATGCGCATGGTAGGGTTGTTGCAGAGCGAAGTGGGGCATACAGGACAACTACTTCTAGTATGAGGATGGAGGTTGAGGCCGTTACTGCTGCCCTCCATTGGTTTCTGGGACTTCATTTACTGGGGCAGTTGTTGTATCTGACTCTCAGTCGATGCTTCACAAGATCCAGAAGGGCAGGTTTCGGTATGAGTGGATGTCGTCTATAGAAGTTTCTAACCTCCAGCGGCTTATGTGGATATACTGTCCTGGGCATGCGGGTGTTTACGGTAATGAGAGGCGGACAGGCTTGCATCAACAGCATCGATTGTTGGGGAGTTGAAGATGGATAAGGGGATATTCTTGGTCTCTTCGAGACTCTCTGTTGGATGAGGACACTAATATCGATGTTGAATCGATCAAGCGATTTAAGCAGTTTGGAGTTACCCGTTGTTCAAGTCGAACTGGATGCCTGAGAGGCAGAGTGAGAGGTGTGTTTAATCAGCGAGCCACAGGAACCATCAGTATGCATACTCTTCGATATCTGTTGGGGAGACTGAGCACCTATGGGTCTGCCGGAGTGCAATGACGTCAGTTTAGTAACCAATAACCAATAAGCAACCAAACTGCACTGTATACAGTCTTCTACAACAGAACATCAGGAAAGAATGCGAGTAAAAGACACGAAAAAGATGGTTAGATGGCATAGCAGAATACTGTCAAAACGCAAACATAACTATCACCCAAGCCACTAGAGCAGTGCAAGACAAAAACAGAAAACCACAACACTGGGCGACAACCGTGTAACAGTGTGGCAACAAAAGTAGAAAGAAGAAGATATCTTTGTCTCTGCATTCTGCTGTAACTATAGTAACTGCGTGTTGAAATTTTATCTCTGAATTCTGTGTGTGTGTAAAGTGGCAGATTGTATCATGAAATAGTGTATCAGTTTGTTCAGTGTGAAATGTTTGCTATCAATGTAAACAAATGGTGAAAAATATATTTTAAAAAGGATAAACTTCAGTTTAATAAATGAAGAAAAACAGTCTGTTTGGGTTTGTTCTTATCATCCAAGTTAACCACTCCTTGTGATCTGTGTGGTTTGCGTTGATACCTTGAATACATTGTGCCTGATTATACACTTAAAGCATGGGGGACAGGTGAATCCAAATTTCGGCTCAAAGTGTATGCATGTTATCCAACAGGTAGGTTTTGCAAACATAAAATCCCCACTATAAAGTACCACATCTGAAGTTGTATTGTAGCATGATATGAGATCTGATTTCTGACTGCATTCTTACCAGGTGGTCAAACCATTTAATTCTGTTTTTCGATGTAATTCAAGCGCAATGTCTTTTTCCAACCTTTTCTATATGTCTAGTATTTGTGACTCTAAAATAATCTGTTTTTAAATGTTTAACATGCTCTGTATTCTCAGTAAATCTATGTTTAACATGCTCTGTATTCTCAGTAAATCTATGTTTAGCATGCTCTGTATTCTCAGTAAATCTATGTTTAGCATGCTCTGTATTCTCAGTAAATCTATGTTTAACATGGTCTGTATTCTCAGTAAATCTATGTTTAACATGCTCTGTATTCTCAGTAAATCTATGTTTACATGTCTGTATTCTCAGTAAATCTATGTTTAACATGATTCCTTTTTGTAAATTCTCCAGTAAATCTATGTTTAACATGCTCTGTATTCTCAGTAAATCTATGTTTAACATGCTCTGTATTCTCAGTAAATCTATGTTTAACATGCTCTGTATTGCTTGTTTGAATTATTTGGGTTTTTTTTTGCAGATGATGTCATGGAATCTGCAACTTTAGAAAAAAATAATAATAATCTGAGTAAAGTTGATGAAGTGAAGTATGATGATGATTTTGAAAAGGATATAGAATATGAGGGAAAATCTGAACTGTTGCCTTCCTCTAATAAGGTCAGTTTACGTTAGCAACACGTATACGTTGCCTGTCCAACTATATACAAATCTATTTTAACAATGTGCCAAGTTAATTCATTACAATTGTTCTGTTGATGGTTATTATATGAAAGTTGTTTATAGTTCAAAGTTAATTGCATATCCTTTACAGGACTTTGCGAATCAACTCCAGCTTTGTAACGCTGTTTGTGACTTTTCTAGGCATTATTATGTTCAGTAGTTTGTCATTGCTTTCTGAATGGGTGGTACCATCATCCTTTTGTTAAAATCCAGGCGAAACAATTTGCAACCAAACTGTCCATAGCGTGATTCGAACTCACAACGTCGAGGTTAATAGACGAGTCACTAACCCCTAGGCCACAGATGCCACCTGTTTATAGTTACAAGTGCTATGTTCAATTCAGGCTAGTTAATGGTTTATATTGTTTTTTATGTATATTTTTATATATATAAAAGTAACATTTGATATAAGAAGGAGAAGATGGAGATATGTTAAGCATACGTTGAGAAGAAATGATCAAAGAATATCAAAGCAGGCATTGAAGTGGGAGGCAAAGTGTTCAAAAAAGAAATGATGCCCTACGGAAACACTGAAATGAACTTTGCTGATAGAGGCATCCAATATTGGGCTCAGCTCCATGGAAGAGATTGAGAGAGTTGCCCAGGACGGACTGTATTGAAAAATTGCTTGCAGACCTATGTAGCACATAAATGTACGAGAAAAAAATGTCTATTCTGCAATATTCTTATATATATATATATATATATTCTTACATGTGTTCTGGTCAAATTTAAAACTAGAAGAACTGAAACTAATAAAAATGTACTCAAAAGTCCTGTGTATACCAAGAACAGAGAAGAGAACAGATATATCTATTCAGAAGGAACTCAAAATCAAAAAATCTGTGTCGCAAATAAGAATGAGAAACTGAAGTATTTTGGATATATAAAAAGACAGGGTTGGAGACGATCATTATGTAAGGAAAGGGATACCGACAAAGAGAAGAAGATGGATTCAGAATGTGACTGATGATTTGAGCATGATGGAGCAGAGGAGGGACATCTGACCTATGGAACAAAGAAATTCAGAAGGACTGTTAGGGTGGCAAAGTTCTACTCATGACAAGCTATTTGATTATGGATGAAAATGTTATTCTTCTTGTATAAAATCTAGAATCGTGACTAAATGTCATAAAATTATGTCAGTAATACTATACGTCTTAGAGAATGTCTAGGACTGACATTGTAAAAAAAAATAACTATAATTAAATGTGTTTGTGTAAATAATTATTGCTTAAAAGTTAACAGTTTTGCTTTAAATTAATCTATTCCCTGTTTGGCTTTACTTCTGTTGCATCCTTTGGTCTCTGTGGCTGAGTGGTTAAGCCCTTTGCCTTGCAAAGTCGAAGGTTGTGGGTTCGAATCTGGACCATGGCCTTCTGTTCACAAGTGCAGTTTTTCAGAGACCCTAGGATTGTTGCTGGAGCTACGGAGTTCGTGCTTTGTGCAATACTCTCGGCAGGTGGCATACCATTTCTGCGGAGAGGGACCGAGCTATATCGGGTAAAACCCGGTGAATGAAATCAATCCTTAGCTTTAAAACCCTTTTTTTATCCTTTGCTTGATAAAGGCCTTCTGGTCGAAACGTTGTTGTGTATTATTATTGTTTTTGTATTTTGTAAAACTACAGTAGTTTGTTTTTACGTATTTTGTCTTTCCAAAACAGTCTAGTGAATCAGACGATGACAAGGATGTTATAACTTCAACATCCAAAAGAATTGTCTCTCCAATTGAGATTATTCAGCAACAGAAGCTGGCAACAGAAAATGAGCACACTTTTGACAAACCCTCAGACACGGACAGTGAACCTGAAACTGATGTGATAGTTTACGGAGGATCAAAAACGAGCAATGATGGAGTTGATGGCTCAGAAACAGGAGGATGGAGATTTGCTAGGTATGGTGTTATCTAAACGTATCTTCTGTTATAAAAATTGCTTGATTCTGTTATCTCACCATTATAGATAAGTATGGCTACTGTAAATGAGAGCTGCAGTAGCGTAGTTAGTTAGTGAACTTGCTTCTTAGGCTAGTGGTCTGGGGTCAATTCAACTGTGGGCGTAGATTATTTTTCCGATCGTAACAGCTCTCAGGTCGAACCAACTTCAATTGGGTATCAGGAAAAAGCACTGGGAAGTAAAAGCAGCCAACGTGATGTTGACCACATTACCTATCATGTACTGACGATCAATGAAAATACTGGCCTAACACAGTATTACCATATATACCACATGGTATAAAAAGTGTTCTTTTAATATTCTTGTTTTTTTTACCCTCTGTGAGTGCGGGTTCAATTCCGCAGGCTAGCAGAAAAGTCACAGGTTCTCCAGATTCATGGTGTTTGTGGCACCGAACTGAATGGTTACGATGTCCATGACATCGAGCCGAAGAGCTGAAAGCTCAAGTGCTTCTGGATTGGGGAAAAAATTTTTAAATACTATTCTTGTTACTACAGTGTAACTTTCTGTTTGAATAATTACATTCTGGTAGCATGTGCACATACTTCTAGAGATTTAAGTATCCCATAGTACAAGGGTACAGTAATTATATTTAATCATATACAGTTTTTGTAACGTGTCATAATTTATGCCATCAAAGGTTTCCTGCAATGGATTTCCAGCAAATGTTTTTTGCTCTAATGGTAGGCTTTGACAAACTGTTCCATGTCTTGCTCTTAATGTTTCCTTCCCATTTATATCTCAGTCTTTCTCTAGCTCCCTTGTCCCCAACTATCTCCTTCGATATGCTCTTCAACATTGTTTCATGTCTTTTAATTTTACCAAAAAACTGTTTTTGTCTAACTTGTTATTCTTTGAGTAATTCTCTTTTTACTGTAGCCTAAGTTGTTGCAGTATCTCTTTATTAGTTTACTTTTCCTTCCATTTTATTTTCCTGACTCTTCTATATTTGAGTAACCTTGATTTTGTTTGCCTGTTTCTTGTTCATTGTCCTTGATTCTGCCAAGTGTGTATATAAAGATATTTTAAGTGTCCCAAAGTACAAATGTACAGGACTGGTTGATAATCTTGTTTAACTTAAAGCAATCCAGATTTATAATGTGCTAAAAATATAAAGACACTTCTTGATGTGTAGTTTATGTATCAGATATCAAGTTGTAGTTTCTTTAGTGTGTTCTGTTACACTTTAAGATGTCCATATAAATTCACAACTCTTCGTAGTTGCTTTGTTGCAGCATGTTTGGTATGGTACAATGGTTTTATTCTTTGCTTGAGAATGTTGAATTCTTGGATCGACATAGTGACATTAACAGCTTGCAAACAAGTAATAACTCTAATTTAGTTTGCACTATTTGTAGTAAAATAACATCAATATTTAAAGTAGTATTCAGATATTGCATCAATATTTAAAGTAGTGTTCAGATATTGCATCAATATTTAAAGTAGTGTTCAGATATTGCATCAATATTTAAAGTAATGTTCAGATATTGCATCAATATTTAAAGTAGTGTTCATATATTGCATCAATATTTAAAGTAGTGTTCAGATATTGCATCAATATTTAAAGTAGTGTTCAGATATTGCATCAATATTTCAAGTAGTATTCAGATATTGCATCAATATTTAAAGTAGTGTTCAGATATTGCATCAATATTTAAAGTAATGTTCAGATATTGCATCAATATTTAAAGTAGTGTTCAGATATTGCATCAATATTTAAAGTAGTGTTCAGATATTGCATCAATATTTAAAGTAGTGTTCAGATATTGCATCAATATTTAAAGTAGTGTTCAGATATTGCATCAATATTTAAAGTAATGTTCAGATATTGCATCAATATTTAAAGTATGTTCAGATATTCATCAATATTTAAAGTAATGTTCTGATATTGCATCAACATTTAAAGTAGTGTTCAGATATTACATCAATATTTAAAGTAGTGTTCAGATATTGCATCAATATTTAAAGTAGTGTTCAGATATTGCATCAATATTTAAAGTAGTGTTCAGATATTGCATCAATATTTAAAGTAATGTTCAGATATTGGATCAACATTTTAATTTTAATGATTTGAAAATAATCATCATTATCTGCGGCTTTGTCTTAGGAGACAATAGGTTCTACATCAGTGTGTACTGTGCTGAGTCACATCATCCATTGTGACTGTAGGGGCCTGTTCTAGAGTGGCAATCCCTGCTGCAGGGGAAACTTGGGACTGGAGTTGATGGAGAGGATGGTCTCTCTCTCTCTCTGCTGCTCTCTTTCATTTTGATATGTGATGCGTTTCTCCTTCTCTTTATTAATTTGAAAATAATGCATGCTAAAAACTGAAACTGTGAACTGTTATAAATATCAACATATTATTAAGGTTATTAAGAGTATTAACTGGGATTCTGTGGCTTAGCGGTAGTCAGCTCGATCACAACCAGGCTCAAATTCTGCGACGGGCAGTTTGGAAGCAAATTTGGTCCAGTGGATTTTTTTTTTAAACCGATCCAGAAGCACCTGAGCTTTCAGCTCTTCGGCTCAGTGCCGTGGACATCGTAACCCTTCGGTTTGGTGCCACGAACACCTTGAATCTGGTGAATCTGTGGCTTTTCTGCCAGCCTGCGGAATTGAACCCGCACTCACAGGAGCTTGTCACCCGTAGTCCAATGCGCTACGAACACGCTGGGCAGACGGGCAACAGTGGATATTTACAAACAGTAAAAATAGACCTCACCATTCAGAAAGCAATGGCAAACTACTGAACGCATAAGTGGTGCCTAGAAAATCAACTCGTTTACTGTGGTTGATAGTGACGTCCTGTAAAAGATATGCCATAATTTTCATTGCAATAAGATCATATCACAAATAGCTATAGAACTTGCACCAACAATCAATACAGTTAAACCTTCAGTACATTATTGAAGGTTGAAACATGACTCTATACAAGTATTACTTGCTTATTCCTTTCCATTCCTTGTGGAGCATAGGGTCTCAACAGTTGCCATCCATTTTTTCTGTTCTCTGGTTGTTCTTTTAATGGTTTCCCAGGATAGTCCAGCATCCTTCAGTTTCTCAAAGAGACTCTGTCCCCAGGTCTGTTTATGGTGCCCTCTTTTCCCTTTTCTTTGTGTTTTTCCTTCAAGTGCTTGGATAGTGGCACTTGACTGTGCATTCTGCAGGCTATTCTTAATCCACCTCCATTTTTACCTCCTGATCTGGGTCATCATTGGTGTACAAGCATTAGTGATTAAAGGTTATCAGAACTTTTCAAATTGAATGTTTAACATTTAAAGTTCTCAAACAACAAAGAAAGTTTATATTTTACCATTTAATTAAATTGTTTAGACTTATTTCTTACAATTTATAAAAAAACGTAATCACAAAGTACTGTAGTTTTACAAATTACAAAAACAATGACAAAATACAGCAACGTTTCGACCAACAATTTATACAATTTTTGTTTCACAAAATTCAAAAACAAAATATATGAATTTTATAAACATTTAAACAATCAGACTGACAACCAGCAAAATAAGACAGAATTATAAAGCAAGAAAATTGTTGATAGCCTTACGTTTTGCCTCAATAAAATGTCATCATTTCAACAGATAATCAATACTCAGGACTTTTGTGGAGATCCATGATCACTTATGCCACTGGTATGGCACATAATAATGATGATTTGTATAATTTCCATCGTATTACCTCCATTATGGTTATAAGCAACTTGGAAACAAAAACATATCTCTCCACCTTGAAAAATACAGTTAGAAGCGCTTGAATACAATCCCATGTCACTTGTTTTCTTAGAGGGAATTGTCCAGGTAATGAATCCCCACAATTCATTTGGGACATAAATTGTTTGCATCTGTTTAGCTAATATAGATAGACAATTAGAAAAGGCATTTCTCTCTTATCAATGTCAAACGTGGTCCCTAACTAAATCCCAAGAGAGAAAAATCACAAAATGTGAAATCAACTGTTTAAGAAAAGCCGTCAATGTTACAAGATGAGATAGATTGAGAAATTAGAAAATTTGAAATGTTGTTGGAATCCCACCATGCATCCATTTTCTCCTAATAATGAAACCAGATCTACTATTATGTTGTGCCTGTAACAAACTGCAACCCGGACGCAGAGCCCGAGGAAGACCAGAATCCAATGGATAGATAATCTCACAGATATCCTGCGATATAAAAGACTAACAACTACAGATGCAACACACCTAGCACAGAATAGAAAACTGAAACTCCCCACTACACTTCATGGCACATGTAGATAAGACAAAACAAGACAATAAGAAATGTAGTACATTAATAAATCTGTTTAGCTAATATGAAAAATGAAAATCGTGGCATATCTTAAAGGACGTAGTCATCAACCACAGTAAACGAGTCATTGATTTTCTAGGAACCATTTATACATTCAGTAGTTTCCCATTGCTTTCTGAACGGTGAGGTCTGTTTTTACCTTTTGTAAAAATCCCACATAAACGAATTTGCTTCCAAACTTGTCCACCGTGGGGTTTGAACCAGGTATGCTTGGGTCTGTGAGCGAGCTCACTTTAGCTAATATAGATAGTGCATTAATGTTTCTCATGGTACTTAATGATTTCCTGTTTAAATTTGTTTCATAGATGAAGAACCTCCGGAATATAATGTCAAAGGTCGACTTGTACAATTGAATGCTGAACTTGCTAATGACCCTACACCACTTGAGAAAGACAGAGAACACAGGGTGGGATTTAAGCCTGAGATTGTTGATCTAGTAGCACCTCCTCCTGATTACAGCGACGACGAGTCACAACCTAGTAGTGTCAGACAGGAGCCTAATAGTGTCGGACAGGAGCCTAATAGTGTCATACAGGAGCCTAATAGTATCAAACAGGAGCCTCACAATCCTCATACTACAGCAGCTCATAATGAAGATAAAGGAAATGAAGATGTAAAAGATGAGAATAAAGAAAATGTAGTTGAACTGAATAAAAAACAATTTGTTATAGAACGAGATGGACAGTTTACCTTACTCAGCGCTAATGAATTGTTACCTTCAGAACGAGAACTATTTATAAATGAAGATGTCAAGGATAAAAAAATAGAAAAACAAAGTGAAAATGAGCAAATTAGAAACAAGTCTCATGCAGAAAGAAGCCATAGCGCTGGGAAAATTGTTACAAATTTAAATACTACACCACAAGTACTCCCCAGACCTCCTTCATGGCCAAGACCACATACTGCAGCTTCTGCTCCAAGAAGGACTGTCCACCAAGTGCAATCACTGCAAACAAGACCAGCAAACAATCAATCTATCAACTCCAGCTCATTCTTAGATAGTTTTAATTATAACTCTCCTTATGCAATGTCTCATGATCAGAAGGAAGAGGCTAGAGAGAAGGCTAGGAGAATTGAGGAGGAAAGGAAAGAGATAGAGAGAAAGTTTAAGGAAGAGGTAGAGGAGAGAAGAGAGAAATGATAGTGCATTTCAAGCTTGGTTGTGCAAGAAAAATGAGGAAGACAAGAGGAGGCATGGAGCTGATGGAGAGAGACAAAAGTCGGATCAGGAGCGGGTAAGTTACTTGTATTGTTTCTAATTTTCTGTTCCAGTATTTAGCACTGGTTTTGCCAGATTATTTCAAAATTCACTGCTGAAAAAAATAATTTCATATTTGTTTGATTTCATATATTTCTCTCTAAATTTGTCTATCTATTAAAATTACTATTTGCATTCACAGACTCATTATGTACCTTTGAATAATTATTGTCACCTTAAATTATACATTTCTAAGACAAGACCATCGTGTTTGTGGTAGACTTGAATTACCATATTCTTCTAGGTAATTTAATAATAGATTATCTTGAGAAAGTAGTTGTTTATGTTATCCACTGTTTGAAAATATTTTGTTTTCAAATTTGTTTGTTTTTAATTCCTACATTAACATATTATGAGTGAGTGAACTAATATGTTAAAAACATTCACTACTGAATTGAAAAACTTGCTTTTGCCAAACTAATATTTGCTCCTATTTTTATTCTTAGATGCGAGTCCAACTTAAGCTGTAGTTTTATTAGTTTTCAGTAAGTTGTTATATGAAAAAGCAATTGTTTTGTAGATAAATAAATGGACTTGTCAAATGCAAAACTAGGGATACATTTAAATGCTGTACTGTTGTTAATAATTGAGTGTGGTTTACAGAAAACAAAATTCTGTAAAGATTTATTTACAAATTCAACTAACAATCAAATTATGATTTGACTAGACTTTAAATGATTTTCTCCTAATAATAATCAAATAGTATATCCAATACCAAGGTGATAAAGCCAAAGTTTTAAAGCAAGAAGGATGGTGTTTTTAAGGAGAGACAAGATAAGGAGGTTGAATGGCAAAGGGCTAAACTGGTGGTCAGGAAGAAAGCCAGAAATCTTTGGAGCCAGATGGACCTAGTTAACTTTGGTAGGTAGCTCATCTAGGAAAAGGTTACCTCTTATTTCAAACTTCCGCTGCACTACAACAATACCCAGTCATGGGAATGGCTTTGGGAGTAAACCTTGAGATCAAATGCAGAGCAGGAGTTTCCTAAGGCAGTTTGTCACTGTGTTCATTGGTATTTCAGCAACTCCTGAGACCTTGCTGGCACCAAGCTCTATCTGCCTTGCAGTTCACTTAGATTTGGCAGGTACATAGATTAGGGGCACTACTGCATGGCAACAGACATCTTCCATATTAACATGCCTAAATAACGCACTGAAGAGGTCATTTCAATTTCGCTTCACATGTGTTTTTCCTTTCATTGCTCAATAACTCTATAATACTTATCTTCCTGGGATCTAGGTATATTTTCTTGTGATATTCTTACATAGTAATCTTCACCTGATTATTCTGTATATCTCCACATTCATAAAATTGTCATAGACGGATCATGATTTTTACAAATGACAGGCCTGGGAAACTGACCTATGAGATGGTTTCCATGAACTATGCCTTTCAGGCACAGCTACAGTTGCAAATGATGACCCATAAATTATTGGTATGGTTACTGAACTGACGTCACAGCACTGGTAGTTCCATAGGTCAGTGTCCCAACAGATGTTGAGGGTATGCATACTGATGGTTCCTGTGGCTCGCTGGTTAAATACACTCTGCCCTCAAGCATCCAAATTTACTTTCATGTGTAATTCTAAACTCCTAAAGTCACTGGATTAATTCAACATCAATTTTAAAATTAGTAGAATAGCTGCATCTTTATCCACTCTAGGAATTTGTCTGTCACTAGCTTTGTTATATAATTGAAAGTTTTTTGTCTCATTATTGTTCTTATTGAATCTTACAAATTGTATCATTCAGTTGTGTTTCAAATGTGGTTTTATTAGTAATTTATAAAGTTTATCTTTAGTAGGAATTTCTTATTTGTTTTTGTTAGCATTTACAAATGTTATAACTTTGAGAAGGTCTGCCAAATGGATTAGAACGCTGCCGATGCAGAGACCAATGTTCACATCATGGTAAGGTCATGGATTTGTTCTGTTATGGCATAAATGGAAAATCCTAACCTGAACAGCTAGCGACTGCACTACATCAGTCATTAAATTCTTCAGGCTCTCATCCCACCTGTCCTACAGCACCTAAAAGCGTACTACAGGCAGCAACAACAGTTTCTGATTCTTTATAATCTTATCCAATATTCTTATCCTGACTCTTTCAGGCAAAACAGGATTAGAGAAAAGAAGAAGAAGAAGAGGATAACTTGCAAGGATTTCTAATTTAAACTACATGAACATGAAGACTAGATAAAACTCAACTATGTAACAACTCATTATGTTTAATTTTTACTGTTTTAAATTGTTATTTTGTAACAATTATTATATTTCCGAAATATCTTATTGTATTAGAATTATATTTAATTTTCTACATAAACAATCTTTCATTCTTGACAAAAGCCACACCCACAAAATGGCAGAGACAGGACTACAAGTTCAGACATAAAGGTAACAGTTGAAACATGTCATTAGTTATTTTTTAATACAGCTAAGTATGTGCTGGGCTGAAATGCGCATATATCTCGCATTTCTAAACATAGTTCAATATAAGTATTGCCCAGTGGCTAAAATCACAGAATAGTGCAACATAAGTATTGTCCGATGACTAAAATCACAAAATAGTACAACATAAGTATTGTCCGATGACTAAAATCACAGAGTAGTGCAACATAAGTATTGTCCGATGACTAAAATCACAGAGTACTGCAACATAAGTATTGTCCGATGGCTAAAATCACAGAGTAGTGCAACATAAGTATTGTCCGATGGCTAAAATCACAGAGTAGTGCAACATAAGTATTGTCCGATGGCTAAAATCACAGAGTAGTGCAACATAAGTATTGTCCGATGGCTAAAATCACAGAGTATTGCAACATAAGTATTGTCCGATGGCTAAAATCACAGAGTATTGCAACATAAGTATTGTCCGATGGCTAAAATCACAGAGTATTGCAACATAAGTATTGTCTGATTGCTAAAATCACAGAGTAGTGCAACATAAGTATTGTCCGATGGTTAAAATCACAGAGCAGTTTATAAATAGCATAAAATATTGCATTTACTATGCACCATTTTTACTAATTTCTGCCCTCCAAAACTTTGGTGGGTAAAATGTGCAACTACCAAAAAATACTCAATTTTCTTCCTTAGAAATTTTTTGTCACAATTTTAAAATGAAAATATAGCAAAATTAAATGGATTTTATTATTTATCAGGCATTATTACAAAATACATTTTGCACTCTCTGTCTTCAATCCGTGTTGACATTTCCTGTTTTTTTTTCATTTTCCTGCTATGAATTCAAGCATAGTCATAGTATCTAATATGGCGCATCTGACTTATTTTTGCATGAAGGTTTTGCTTTCCTTGTCACCAGTGTCTCTCTCCATTCAGGCAAGCGCTACCTCAACGACTTCAGCGGTAGTTTAGTTGTATACACAAAACAAAATATGAAGATAATCTCATATAACAGTATGATTCAAAAAGACATGAAATGTATCATACTAAATGAAAGACAAAGAAATTGAGAAAAATAATGTTATGTGAGGATAAAGAATGAGATTTTTAATTTTAAAAAATGATTAACCTTTTCACTCCGTAATATGTGTTACTCCCGGACGCAGGTGTATAGCAATGTATAGTGAACTAGCCAATATATCTGCTTTGAGACATTTTTGAAAATACCTTGAGCCAGTATATTGACTCAAAAGGGTGAAGTTGTTAAGGAATGATACATACATCTTGTGTTAGCTGACATTTTTGGTTTCAAATTTTCCAACATTTACAGATAATGAAAGATCTGAACAGCGAAATAGTAATATATTAGCTTTAGATTATGGTGGTTATATATTGACACTATTTGATTTCACTGAACCAGATACATTAAGCTCTGTCATTCTGCAGGGTCGCTTCTAGCTCCAGTACTGTTCAATGTTTATGTAATGAGCATTATAATAATAATAATAATTCCTCTTGTACCGTTAAACGTTACATAGGGCCTGTGAGTAATTTCTCTATACCTCTCTATCCTGGGCAACTCGCTCAATCTCCTCCATGAAACTGAGACCGATATTGCTTGCCTCTCTCAGCAAAGTTCGTTTCAGGGTCTCCTTGGTCATCCTCTCTTTCCTGAACCCTTTGCATCCCACTTCAATGCCTGCTTTAATATTCGTTGATCATTTCTCCTCAAGGTGTGTCCAACATATCTCCATCTTCTCTTTCTATAACAGTTGTCACTAGTGGTTGACCAGACATTTCTCTGATTTCATCACTTCTCCTGAATTCGTTCCATTTTATATTCATTTATGAGCATTATAGGTGGATATATTATGGGAAGTGGAGAATCTATATTATATCAACATCATCAAATAGTTTGTCCTGTGTAGAACTTTGCCACCCAAACAGTCCTTCGGAATTACTTTCATATCCTAGATGTCTCGTTTCTGCAGCCATAACTAAAATCATCAGTCACATCCTCAATTCATCTTCTCCATGGTCTTCCTCTTTGCAGAGATGCCTCCTTCCATAATGGTCTTCTCACTCTATGTGTCTTTTTAATTGTCCAAAATACTTCAATTTTATCATTTTTATTTGTAGAGTAAGCCAGTCTTCTTTGATTTTGAGTTTTTTTCTGGATATATCTATTCGTTCTATTCCATGTTGTACTCCCATGCCATTGTAGTATATCATCACAGAACAGATCAGGTGTAGTTTGCCTATGAGCTATATAGCAAGATAGATCATGTTAGCGGTGAGTGTGTTGGTTCATGGGGCAAGGTATTCTGTAAGTAGCTATGACATGGGCTCTCTTAACAACAATACTATCTTTACATCTGCAACAAATGTCTACTTGTGCTGGACTGCAGTACAAATAACCAATTTAAACATTCTCATAATGTGGTTAAATTCTGCTAATGCCGGTTCCAAGCCCAGATGAAAAAGGAGGCCCTGTGTGTAAGGCCAGCTACCTCATCACAAGAAATTATGAGAGCTACATAAACTCATGAACTACTAGTGCATCAATGATAGTTTCTGATGAAAGCGCTTTGCTGAAGTCGCAACCTGACTCAAACATTACTGACTCAAAAATACACTCCTAGGGAAACCCTGAAACGAACTTTGTTGAGATAGGCAAGAAATATTGGACTCAGTTATATGGAAGAAATTGAGTTAGTTGACCAGAACAGAGCGGTATGGAATAATTACTTGCAGGCCCTATGTAACATATAACGGTACAAGAGGAATATATATATATATACTGTGGTTAAGCTGATAATTTTTCTTCCAGAAACTGACATTATTTTGTTTGTATCAACCCAACAATAACTATGTCTAGTCTGATAATTGCTTGATCATTTTAACTACAATTTTACTTTCTTATTTGTTTTAAAAAAACACATCACAATGGCTAGACAAAGAACTTTGGGTCAGAATCAAGCCAGACTGACAGTTTGGATTCATTTGAAGTTATCTACCCATATTTGCTGCAGAATACTCTGGTATTATAAGAGTTATACCACATTGAGCATTCAGCTCGAGGCTTGAAACTGTTTAATTTTTTTAATTATTCCATTTTATTGGTGTCATTTCTTATTGACCTCTGTTCTAATTTTTGTGCTATTTTATTTTAGTTCTAGCTGATGTGCTTTTAGAACGCAATCATTTTGTATTCTTAAATACCCAATTTTTTCTGTCAACCTTCCACCCAGTGTCTTTTTTATTTTTTAAAATTTATGTTTGGTTTTTTATTTATATTTGTAGATTATTTGGAACCAATTGGGCTGAAAAATGTTATTCTTTGTTTTAACACTTTAACTGCATAATTTTTGTGTATGGTTGGGGGCCATTTATATCGCAATGCATACCAAATCATCAAGTATACTGGCTTTACATCATCTTCAAGCGTATAACAAGCCTGTATATCGGCTCCTAGGGGTGAAGTAGTTAAGTTAAATACATGCAAATGTTGAGTTTGTACATTTGATTTTTTTTTGTGATATCAGCATTATATTTGAAGAACTTGATTTCAACATTTTCAGACACATATTAAGATGACTTCTGCATGTAATAAAAGACAAATAAATGAGGATGTGCATGAGGATATCAAATTTATCATGTACACATAATTGTCACTAGTGAACAAGACATAGTAAACAAGTAATCAAAAATCAAAGACAGAATCGTGGGAAAAATATGGAGAACAACTGTCATTACTATGCAAAGAACAGCCACGAAATTTTTTCAAAGTCAATTCCATGAGGATAAGAGACGAAAGTTTCAACCCCACTGACATTATTAATGATAAAAACAGTACACCGATATTTAATACAAACGGAAGGAAGAACAGATGGAAAGAATACTTCCAAGAACTACTTAACCAACCACCAACACCAATTGCGAATAGATTTAAAATAACACAAACATAGAAGAACCAAATATACTCATCCAAGAAATAAAAGAAGTTGTGAAGAAGAGTCCACATCACAAGACAGCAGGCATAGACGGTATAACCAATGAAGCAATCAAGGCATGCAGAGAAACAGGAATAAAATGGATACATAGAATCTTCAAGTCAGCCTGGACAGAAAGAGAAGTCCCCAAAGATTGGCAGAAAGCCATCATAATACCAATATGGGAAAAAGGGCAACAAAAGAGAATGCAATACATACAGAGGCATATCATTAAGTCATGTTGGGAAATTATATGCTAAAATTTTGGAATCTAGAATCAAACCTATAATAAAACCACAGCTGAACATCGCTCAATTTGGGTTCAGAAAGGAAAAGAGTTGCACTGATGCCCTGTTCACACTAAGGCAACTCAGCGAAAACACCATAGAATATGACAAACAGCTCAACTTAGCATTCATAGACCAAGAAAGGCCTTTGATAGAATAAACAGAAACAAACTATGGGCCATACTAATTGAATACGGAATTCAGGGCCAACTATTAGACAATATTAGAGCGCTATACCAAAAATGCTCAAGCGTAGTACAACAAGCGAGGCCTGACAGACAATTTGAATTATCATCAGGAGTAAGGCAGGGATGTGTGCTTTCGCCTATACTTTTCAATATATACATAGACAGGATAACGCAAGAAACCAAGACAGATAACAACCTCGATAACAACTACAATTTAATCAATGAACTACTCTTTGCAGATGATCAGAGTATAATTTACAACAACGAACACAAATTTCAACAACACATAAATGCACTGCAAGCACATGCGAAAAATATGACATGAAAATTAACACCTCCAAAACAGAAGTCATGACAATAAGTAGGTCAACAGGTCAACTAAATATACACGTGAATAATGTCAAAATACAACAGACTCCAGTATTCAAATATTTCGGGAGTATATTCACAGCAGATGGAAAGATGGACAGAGAAATCGAGACTAGATGTCAGAAGGCAAAAGCAGTGACATACCAACTGTCACCACTATTAAAACATCCAAGCATTAACATGGCAGTCAAACGACAACTGATAAATGCATATTTATTCCAACTCTCTGCTATCAGTGCCAAACATGACCCTGACTAAGACACAAGAAAGAAAGATTACAACATGGGAAATGAGATGTCTACGAAAAGCTGTCAACATTACAAGGAGAGATAGAGAGAAACGAGAATATCAGAAGCATCGTTGGTACTATACCATGCATACAGTACACGAGAAGCAAAGAATCAAGTGGTTTGGCCATCTAATGAGAATGGAACCACATTTACTACCATCACGTGCCTATAATAATCAACTCAGGGCAGAGCACGAGGCATGCCAAGAACACGATTGATAGATAACACTCAGAGTCCTGCGAAAGCATGGACTGACAACGTCAAGCGCAACACAACCGGCACAAGATAGACAACTAACTCTCCCACGACCTTCACGGCAAAGTGTGGTTAAGATAAGATAAGATAAGACATAATTGTAACAAAAACAACAACCAGTGTAGGAGAATATAAATTCTTTGGTACAGGTTTCCTGCAGTCACACTCCCATGCTCCTACTGGAGAGAGAGAGAGTGAGAAGCTGGTGTAATGAAAGTGTGTTGGGTTTAAATATCAACTTGTAGTTCTCTTAATATTCTTCATTTATCCTGCAAACAGTGTTTGTTTTCATTTTTGTCACAATTTTCAGAGAGAAAGCAAAATCTTTACCATGAATCGAACACATACATTTTCAGCACATTATTTTTGTGACCTGGTTTGCTTTCCCTGTTCTGTCCATACTTGCTTGGCCCAGACTGCATTGATTCAGAGGAACAATCTAGACATATTACACACTTCATACATAATCTAGACATACCACACAATTCAGACATACAATATAATCTAGACAGACA
Source organism: Arion vulgaris (assembly GCA_020796225.1). Taxonomy (NCBI): domain Eukaryota; kingdom Metazoa; phylum Mollusca; class Gastropoda; order Stylommatophora; family Arionidae; genus Arion; species Arion vulgaris. Next base: position 58,388,157 of record CM036762.1, on the reverse strand, counting down.
TATCACACAATCCAGACACATACATACACCACACAATTCAGAGTTATCATTGCATATATATATATATATTTATGCTTCTAATCCACTTTTACCCTCAAGCTTCTCAAACTATTTTTAAGTGTTTAGCTTTTACTTTATGATTTTAATTGTAGCTATTTATTTTGCTATTGAATATTCTGTAATAACAACGATTTTTAATGAATTAATTTTTTTGCTGTTACTATTGTTGATACATCTGTGTCCATAAAGTTAGCATGTCTTTTACTCACACTTCTAACATTCAATTTTTACAATTTACCCATATTGTTAACATTAATTTTATACAATTTACCCACACTTCAAATGTTAAATTTATACAATTTACCCACACTTCAAATATTAAATTTAATACAATTTACCCACACTTCAAATATTAAATTTATACAATTTACCCACACTTCAATATTAAATTATACAATTTACACACTTAATTCAAATGAATGCAGTTTACTTCTTTTCTCTAATCTTCTTTGCCTCACAGCGTCAGAATAAGAAAAGATTTCTAGAACAGATTTTTGTGTGCGCTACATAAATAGTGGTTATCACTGCCTGGTGTTTCTGAGGCCCATCTTTTGCGTGGATGACCTTTTGTTTTGTATCCACTGTTTCGTAGTAGCATTGCTCTTTGAGACGCACTGTCTGTTAGTAATCTGCTTAGTGGCCGAACCATTTAATTTGTTGTTTCTTGATGAAGTTCAGTACTGATGTTGCACCACTTTTTTCCTGATGTCTACCCACACTCAAGTAGTAGCATGTTCCTTGTGGAAGGTCGCTATCATCACAGCTCGCCTGAAAAACTTTCTGTCTCTAGCAAGCTCTCCTGCCTTTTCTAGTGTTATCTTCAAGGTTTCTTTGATGCCTTCTGCCACCTTCGTCTTGGTTGTCCCATGCCTCATACTCCAGGAAACATGCTTTCCATTACCATTCTCTCCAAACCACTGTGATGTTTAATGTGGTTAAAATATTTCATCTTCCGGGACTTGATGTTATTTATAAGCCACACTCCAAACATTAAATTTATCAAATTTAGCCAGTGTTTCTGTAATGTTGATTTCATTGTAAACTTTACATTGTATGATAGTCATATTATAAACATTGATTTTTCCATTTTGGCTGTAAAGCTTTGAATTAGATTTCATGTTTTGTAATGCCACTGAATGTATAGCATATCCATATATTGTGTTAGTACATCATTTTGTGACTTCTGAGTTTTGTATAATTTTATTGACAGCACTGTATTTATTTATATTCCACTCAAATTGATTGTTTTGTGCTATTGTAACTTTTAAAAATATTTGTACCTTCAATTGGATTCTCTAAAAGGAATTAATTCTTATTTTTCATGTTTGTTGAACTACACGCTCTGATATAACCAATAAAAAGTTTGTCCTTTGGTTGAAAAGGCGTGCCACAGCTTAAAGAGGCTTTAATTCCCCTATATATTAAACAAAAAAATTGTACCTTCATTTTGCTTTTTACATTGCAGTCATCTGATGTATTTTGAGTTCTTTCTTTCCAATTTTTCAAGTGTGTGTTGTTCTTGTTTTAGTGTTATTCCATTTAAGTAATGTATATATTTAATGTATATAAGTTATACAGTATTAAAACTAAATTGCACATTTTCAATTCACATGTTGTATCAATCCTAACATATGCCAGCGAGAGTTGGAAAATGACTAAAGATATAGAAAGCAAGTTGAATGCATTTGAAAATAGATGTCTGAGAAAAATAATGAATATAAAATGGAACAAATTCAGAAGTGATGAAATCAGAGAAATGTCTGGTCAACCACTAGTGACAACTGTTATAAGAAAGAGAAGATGGAGATATGTTGGCACACCTTGAGAAGAAATGATCAACGAATATCAAAGCAGGCATTGAAGTGGGATGCAAAGGGTTCAAGAAAGAGAGGACAACCTAAGGAGACCCTGAAACGAACTTTGCTGAGAGAGGCAAGTAATATCGGTCTCAGTTCCATGGAGAAGATTGAGCGAGTTGCCCAGGATAGACCAGTATGGAGGAATTACTTGCAGGCCCTATGTAACTATACGGTCAGAAAGGAATTATTAATGTATATATATATTTTTTTTTAGAAGGAAGCTGATTTTGTAATTATATATTTGATTCCAATGTAGTCATCAGCCGCTATGTAAATTAATGTAGACAGTCATATGAAAATGTAGGAAAATTGAATTGAGGTTTTTAAATATGGACATGTAATTGAACATATGGAACAACATGGGAACGTAAAGGTGACGACAAAAATAAGAAATAATTAGAGATGCAATGAAATAGATCATAATTAGACAAATAATATATCTACAGCTGTCCTGGCAAAATTCATTTTTTTAAATGTTCATATAAAATTCCTACAAGAATTCCCCAACCAGCTTCAAAATTACATCAGGGATCCCCACCGGTGCTATAAAGTTTGTGTGCTGCAGTTGAGATCTTCCTGTGTAAGAAAGAGATTGGAGCACAGACGGTTATTGATCAAAGTGCAAGAGCTGTTTGACTCAGTGGCAGCTCATGGTCAGTTTTCTTGGTGGGGACACAGATTTTCGGAAAAATCATAGTGTTTGGAGTATTTACTATTATTTGTCTATTTCGGGAAGTTATTCTCCCTTTCGATTATTGGTGGGGCCAGGCCCCACTGGCACTCAAGGACGAGCCGCCCCTTGTTTGACTTATTCCTGGTCTATGTAAGTGTCTGTTTTGAGTCTGTAGTGACCGGTATGTAAGAGAGATGTGATGACATGGTCTGTTATGCTGAGGTATTTGAGGAAGTCTTTTCCATAATCATTTCCAGTGTTTGTCTTCCAGTCTACTACAGATTTTCTCTACAGAGTTTAATTTGCTAAACTTATTCATTAAATTGAATAGTTTCAAATATTTAAGTTACCTGTTTCAATGGTTAATAGTTTAGCAGCTATATTCACAGCATATATTAAGAGCCTTGTCCTGTAGAATAACTGTTGGTTTTCTCTTTACAGAGAGAAGAAAATGAAGAGGCTTACAAAACTTGGCTGAAAGAGAAAAAGGCTCAAGTGAAAAAAGATAAATTGTTGAAGAGACGACAGCAACAGGAGAAAGTAGATGGACTAGTCTTACGATCACCTGAAGAGTGTGATGAGGCATTCAAAGAGTAAGTTATTTATTATGTTTATGTTATAATCATTTTGTTAGGGGTCTCTATGGCGATGTTGTTCAGACATTTCCATGTCACTCTAAAGGTTGTGGGTTTGAATCCTGACCGAGTCATGTGGGCAGTTTAAAATGAGATCACTAGGATTGTTGCTCGAGCTAGAGAGTTATGCTTTGTGCAATACTCTCTGCAGGTGGCCTGCCATTTCAGCTGACAGGGACAGAGCCATATGAAGAAACCTGGTGTAATGAAGTCAATCCTTTGCCTTCAGACCATTAAGATAATCATTTTGTTGGTACAGCTTATTTGTGTTACAGTTGTTAAATATCTGTTATCAGTACATCATGTGTGGACAAGGATCCATATATCAGCTGATGCAGTTATGTCTTTGATCTGCTTGTTTATGGCCATGTTTCTGTGCCATCAAGAAATGAAGAATATGTTTAATACACTTTTCCGTTGACAGTTTTCCCAATAGGAATTGAAATACATATTGTGATACTGTGTATTTCTGTCACTTTTTGCTTATCTAAGGATTGTGTGCAACATTTTCTGTTTGCAGCAGTCCTGTCACAATTTGTATCCTTGACCAGCGGTCATGTCAATATTTTTCCTTTACCAAGCCATGTCAATATTTTTCCTTGACCAACAGTCATGTCAATATTTTTCCTTTACCAAGCCATGTCAATATTTTTCCTTGACCAACAGTCATGTCAATATTTTTTCCCTTGACTAACAATCATATCAATATTTTCCTTGACCTACAGTCATGTCAATATTTTTATTTTCATTCTCCTCTAGGTGGTTAAAGAAGAAAAACGATACATCAAAGAAGCAGATTTCCATGGAGAGACAGACTAACAGATTGTACAAGATTCAAGTAAAGAGATCACGAAAAATACAAGCTCTGGTTAAGGCTATGAAAGAATCACAAACAAGCCGTTATGTAGATTATTATGGTTACAGATTCTGAGTGAGAATGACAAAGTGGACAGTTGGTTATAAGTTTCATTCATTCTTCTAGTACTTCATTTGTCACAACTATCATGTTTCTGCTCTTCTTCTTTGTACTTTGTGCTGCTTATCTAAATCTCTCTTTTGTAATTTTGTTAAGATAAAAATGGCACTATTTAATCATGTTATTTTTCTGTGTTATTTCACCACATAAATGTTATTATATATATTTATATTTGTTTTTTGTGGTCTGATCCTTCTTCTTCTTCAAACGCTCCACATTGACCACTTGTTGTGATTTGTATGTAATCTGAGTCTAAAAGCGGTTTTACATTGTGCCAGTTATGCGCCTACAAGTAGGCCAGATCATTCGATTTCTGCGATGCTTTTTATTTACCAGGGTAGCTTCCTAGGTCCTACTTCAGTCGCCTCTTACGCCTTGTAGGTCACAGTGTAACTATTCTTTGCTTCCCTTGCCGGCCCCTGTACCACACAGGCGCGGTCCGATCCAAGAAAGAGTAAGAGTTTTCACTTCTATTTCACTTTGTTTGTTTGTTTGCGTGTGTTCTTAACAACCAAGTTAACCACTCTTTATGGGAATGTTCATAGTGAAGCTGATAATATGCAGTGCTAGTGACCACATGGTGGGAAAATTTCGGGGTTTGAGGCCAGCTTGAACCACTAATGTTTGATGTGTATACAGTACAATGTTTTCTCAGTGACTCAATGAGTATGCTCAGGAAGACTGAAACAGGATGGACTAGGAGACATTGGATGGAGTCGATGGAAGGGTCTAAGCTGACAAAGATCAGTTTTATTTTTGCGCCAGGCCATGCAGGTGTAAGGGGGAATGAACGTGCAGATAGGCTTGCAGGCATGGCTGCTGTACAAAGCGGGTGAGCAATGGACCAGGCTGATATTATACATTCCCTACGGGAGAGAGGACGTGTACATGATTCACGTAATAGCGGTGAATCTACAACACTAACCAGATTGCAAGAACTTAAAGTTAAGTGTAGTGTAGCTCGACAAGAACGCTATGCTGGCAGACAAAGAAGAATAGTAAACCAACAAAGAACTGGTATCGTTAGTCGCCACGCGTGAGGACATACTGAGGGAAGATCGGAGCACTTATGGACTAATTTGTTCGACGTGCTGTGATGGGGATCTGACGACTAAACTTAAACTAAACAGTACATAGTTGAACTGCAGGAACCTCTGATCCTTTACTTGGGGATCTAACTTACAAGTACCTCTGAAGTTAAAGTAAGGCTCGTCTGAATTGCGAGGGAAGGTGGTAATAGTAAAAACAAGCCTTTGCTAAAAAATAAGTCATAATTAGGCACCATGACTACGCTTGAACTCATAGTGGGCAAAAAAACTCTTTGTGATCTGTGTAGTTTACCCTGAGAACGGGAGTATGTTGTACCTATTTATTACCCGTTAGGCCCTATGGCATGTAGGGCAGGTATATCGAATTTCGACCAAAATGTATGTATATTATCTAACAGGACACACATTTGTACAGGTGGGTAACTGTAAGATTTACAAACAGAAAGACCTCACTTTAAAGTTACACATCTGGAGTTATACTGTAGCATGGTATCTGATCTGATTGGTCATAGGGAGGCTGTTAGATCTGACTTATACCATTATATTTCCCTATAGAAGGTAGCAATAGAAGATTGTACATTTGAAACCTGCAGATCTTTCTGCTGTAGATTAGGTTGTGCTGGTTAGGTTTCCAGATCTTTCTTGCAAATCTCAAAGGTCACTTTGTATCAGTGCGGTGTTAGATGAAATATCGCAACTGGTTATTTTATATTCCAGAAGAGACAGCAGTGGCTTTCTTAAAAATAAACCTGTCTTTGCTTCCTGTGTAATACCACTTTTTAGGCGATGTTGGACAGAGAATGGGAGGCGGGCATGAGCCTGAAGAATTAAATGGCTACATGGCTAGTACAGTCACAGAGAACCTGTTACGGTTACGATTTTTTCTTTATGTCCTCGACAGAAATAAAAAACTTCTTGACCGTCCGGCTTACCAAGGATCACACTCTGGTCTCCTGAATGGGAGCCCGCATTCTAATCCATTTGGCCAGACGCTCCTCTATCGACTCTCTTACAGCCTTAAAAACAAATTGTATGTTCTATCTTATCAGACAGACATATGTACTCAACAGACTTCATCTCAGCATATATATGTTTTTGTTTCTTAGTATTAATTACTATTGTTTTATGTGTATTAGGTGATATCTTTTTAACACAATAAAATACAGTTCATCAACTCTGCATTTAATCTGTCCCATGTTTATGCAGACGTCACATAATGTTTATATCAGTGTATTTGGTTTGGTTTTTTTAATGTTTAAATTGATAATTTTGAAGGTGTTCTAGTTAATTTTCTATAATATTTGTTTGTTTTGATTTTTGGTTAATCCTTACTCTTCTTCTATTTCTTCAGCAATCTCTGATCATCTGTTTAGTTTACTGTGGACCACAAACTGGGCAGTCAGCTTCAGGTCTGTCAGGTTTCCCAAAGCTTAGTTGTTAACGTTGACTGGATGTGACCACATTTTGCTTCTCAGCTCACCAAGGAGAGGACAGTCTTGTAATATATGCTACGGTGTCATTTCCAGCATCATTACTCAATTGGCATTTTAAAATAGATGTCTGCCCAAAATAATGAGCGTAAAATGGAACAAATTCTGGAGATGTGATGAAATCATAGAAATATCTGGTCAACCACTAGTAGCAACTGTTATAAGAAATAGACTATGGAGATTTGTTGGGCATACTCTAAGAAGAAATTATCCAAGAATAACAAAGCAGGCATTGAAGTGGGAACCAAAGAGTTCAAGAAAGAAAGAAAGACCCTAGGTAAACCCTGAAAAGAGCTTTACTAATAGAGCGAGAAATATTGGACTCAGTTCTATTGAAGAGATTGAATGAGTTGCCCAGGATATAGTGGTAGAGAAGTTGTTTGCAAGCTTTATGTAACTTATAATGGTACTAGATGAATATAATAGTAATAATATAATTACTGAAAGGGACCAAACATGTAAAGTCACACCCTGAACTTGGAGATATTGATTCTTTGCATATTTTTAGCCTGGAAGAAGAATGAGAGGAAGACCTAGATGTTGGGTGCAAGATGTCATCGACGATCTGAGAATGACTGTTGCTCATGCCGGTCAACTTGCACAGAGCGAGTTTTTTCTCAGGACTGCTGTCATGGGAGCCAAGTTCCGGGAGGGACAAGCTACTTGATGATGATTTCTCAAAGCCTAGTACATCAGAATGTTGTCTGCAGATGTTGAACAACTTGGGTGATAACAGTTAACCTTGTGGCAGCCCTGAACATACATACTTGGCATACAAAATCTATGTTCCCAAACAGAATACAACAGTTCTCTTTCATCGAGACAACAACTACATCTTTAGTCTCTGTATTTTCATGTCTTCTCAGTCACCTTGATAACTATTTCCTATTTTTTTATTCATGTCATCTGGTTTGCCATTATTCTTGTTACATGTTGATTCCATAACACACCCTGCCTTATACTAGTAGACGGTTTCTTAATATATATTCTTATATATATTAACACATTCACTACCGAATTAAAAAACATGATTTCACTGAATTAATTTTCGTGCACATTTTCATTCCGTGGATGCATGTACAATTTAATCTGTACTTTTCTTAGTTTTCAATGAATTGTTATAAATTATATATTGTTATGTAGATAAATAATTGAACTATTATCAAATACTAAGAGAATGATACATGCTGATGTTGTACTATTTTGTTTCTAAATAATTAAATGTGATTTACAAGATAAAAATTATGTAAAACATTGTATTAAAAATTCAACTGACAAATCAAATTAGTTTATTAGACATTTAATGATCTTTTTCCTAATGATACTTTTTGTAGTATATCCAATACCAAGGTGGAAGAGCACTAGAACACACAAACTAATCAATATTTACATTATTAGTAACCTGATTGCATATTTACTCCACTTTCTGTAAACATATTGAAAGATCTGAATAAATTGAGGTCAATTTGATGGTTATGTAGGAACTTCTTCTTTGAACGCTCCATATCAACCACTTGTTAACCATTCTGTATGATTTGAATGTGATCTGAGCCTAAGATCGATTGTACATTGTGCCAGTTATGCACTTACAAGTAGGTCAGCACATCAGATTTCTGCTATGCTTTTTATTTACTAGGATAGCTTCTCTAGGTCCTACATCAGTCGTCTCTTACAACATGCCTTGTAGGTTACAGTGGTAATATTCTTTTCTTCTCTTGTGGGCCCCGGCACCACATGGGTGTACGTAGGAACAATGTGACTAATACATGCTTCACCTGAAGTCATTTGAAGCAACATTTCTGTCTCTTGGGTTTCAATATATAACTGGCTACAAATAATTTGTTATTGAAGTTGATGTATTCATTACAGAAGTTATAGTACCAATAAATATCTTCATTATCACCAGTGCTTGCATTGTCACTACTGTTTATTTTAGTATTATCAAAATAAAAATTCAAATCTTATGTTGTTTTTATATCTAACTGTTCTTGATAGACCTGTCAACACTGTCCGAACAGGTGTCTGATTGTTCAACCATTAGACAAGGTGTACAAATGCTATTTGGGACATTATCACTGATTTAGATGGTAAATTGTGTTCTTCAATTTGACAACCAGCTTAAAATGTATATAGTTATTGGTTATTGGTTACTAAACTGACGTCATTGCACTCCGGGCAGACCCATAGGTGCTCAGTCTCCCCAACAGATATCGAAGAGTATGCATACTGATGGTTCCTGTGGCTCGCTGATTAAACACACCTCTCACTCTGCCTCTCAGGCATCCAGTTCGACTTGAACAATGGGTAACTCCAAACTGCTTAAATCGCTTGATCGATTCAACATCGATATTAGTGTCCTCCTCCAACAGAGAGTCTCGAAGAGACCGAAGAATATCCCCTTATCCATCTTCAACTCCCCAACAATCGATGCTGTTGATGCAAGCCTGTCCGCTCTCTCATTACCGTAAACACCCGCATGCCCAGGACAGTATATCCACGTAAGCTCTGGAGGTTAGAAACTTCTATAGACGACATCCACTCATACGAAACCTGCCCTTCTGGATCTTGTGAAGCATCGACTGAGAGTCAGATACAACAACTGCCCCAGTAAATTAAGTCCCAGAAATCCAATGGAGGGCAGCACTAACGGCCTCAACCTCCATCCTCATACTAGAAGTAGTTGTCCTGTATGCCCCACTTCGCTCTGCAACAACCCTACCATGCGCATTAGCCAAGAAACCCCAGCCGGTTTTCTCACCACGTTGAACCGACCCATCGGTATATACAACATCATCATCCCTTGCATTATCTTCTATCAGCTGCTTAACTGCGAGATCAGCCTTCATGTTGCCCCAATCTCTACATTCTCTTCCAAGAGTAATGATAACGTTGAGATAGTTCATCATGCTACCATCTGTTGGGATCCATTCTTCCCCTTTTGGTAGATAAAATGTATATAAATGTATTCAAATTAACAAATTTTACAAAACTCTTGATCGGATCATGATGAAGAAATAGATAGCTTTGCTGTAGATTGAAAATCAAAGATTATATTATAATGTGTTTTTGTAAATTTTGCACTAACTTTAAATGAATTAATGCTTGACGAAATGTGCAGCAGGGGGGTATTTTAATAGACAATCTTTGCACACCATGTGGCAGTTGGTACAGAATGAGTTAAGAAGCGACCCTATAAAAATTATCAAGAAAATTGAAGCTACTGTTGAAAGCTGGAATGACTTGTCACATTGAGCACATCCCGAATTTCCCATTTAACCCTTATTTTTGCACTAGGACATGCAGGAGTACAAGACAATGAACGTGCAGATCACCTGACTCATGCAACAGTGGTCCGCCCAAGTGGTTACCAGGTCCCAAATTTGAGGTGTAAAGAATAGAACCACTGTTACCTGCCACGCATGTGTAAGAGGCGACTAAGGAGGTTTGGCTGAAATCGGATGCACGTGTCCGCTAGGGAATGCTAACCCAAACAAATGCTTGCAGAAGATGGATGTACCAGGCCGTAAGGCGCATAACATGGTGCAACGACCCCTCACAATGAGGATTGGGATAACGGATTCTACGGTCGCCAATCTGCCTCAGAGATTTAGCCATGCAGTAAGAATGTTAGACCTACCATCACGAGGGTGGCCAAAACTTACTGCGGGAAGAGGTTGGCACAAACAGGAAAGCAGAAATCATAGGAATTATATCCTACAGAACTGCCCCCAGTATGCAGACTTGGGAAAAAAGAGGTGGCCCACTTACACTAGCATCCAAGACAAACTGTATGTCGTGGCTGATAATCTGAGGCAGATGGCTACCTTTATTAGAGAATCCGAAATCTCAGTCTAGTGAGAACGCAGAAGATACAGCAGTGGTCAAGGAAAGACAGTCAATGGACAGTGCAGATATCATCAATGCAATAAGAGAAGCAGGTTCTGTAGATGACTTTGAAAACATTATGCATTCCTATCCAGCCTGAAGAAGATGGAAGTGAAAATGGGAATTACCAGACACAAACATTTTATTAGAGGTGCGACACATTTGATTAATCAACACAGAATAGTTGTGATTAGTCATTATATGCTGGTAAACATATTGGGACGGAGATTGTAGCCCTTTATGGACCTGTTAATCCTTCATCTCTAGACCCATTTATAAAAACCTGTATGTTTTTGGTGTTCGCTGTTGTCATTCTTCTTGTTTTAAGATCTAAAAATAATGACTGATGTGATGTTCATGGTAACTTTTTGAACTGCATGTTGGACGCTTTGTACTCTAATATTGCTCCATATTTTCAGTTCTTATTACTCTAAAATCTATTCTGTACCTTTAGTATTATATGTTTATTTTTGATATTCTTTATATTTTTACCTCCTTTCTAAATTGATTCATATTAACTTTTTTAAGAGTTATAAAATATAGTCATACCATCTTCTACCTTTGCAGAAATTTTTTCTTTCTTCTTTTAAATTTCCTCTAGTTATTTTTTTGTTGCATTTATTCTCATAATATTTCTTTCACTGCTCATTATACTTAACTTTAATTTTCATATTATTCTCATCATCATTGGATATTCAGGTTTCATTGTAGATATGTTGACTATTGATTAATTTATCAATCATATTTGTCACATTTTCACTACTTTACATAGCAAATGCTCATATTTAAACCTGAAGGTAATTCTATTCCATGACAATTATGTGATATTGTTATCTTTACTTAAAGAGCATGTATATACCCAGTTGCAATGTATGGGTCTGAAGCGTGGACATTTAACAAGGCAGAGGAAAATACATATATGTGCTTTTGAATATAAGTCTTACAGAAAAGTCCTCTGTATATCTTGGACAGAGAAGAGAACAAACAAATGAATTCAGAAAGAATTCAAAATCAAAGAAAACTTACTGTTGCTACAAATAAGAATGAGAAAATTGAAGTATTTAGACATATAAAAAGACACAAAGAGCTGGAGAAGACCATCATGAAAGGAGACATCCCAGGAAAGAGGAGAAGAGGAAGACCACAGAGAAAATGGATTCAGAATGTAGCTGATGATTTTAAGCATGATGTGTGCAGAGGTGGGACATGTGGCCTAGAGACAAATTCTTCAGAACCGTTAAGGTGGCAAACTTCTACTCAGGACAAGCTATTTGATGATGGTCTTCACTTATTCCTCTCCACTCCTTGTGGAGCATAGTTCCTCAACAGTTGTTCTCCACTTTCACCAGTCTCTGGTGACTTCCTTGAATAATTTGACATTCTTCAGTTCCTCAACAGTTGTTCTCCACTTTAACCAGTCTCTGACCATTTTTTATGACTTCCTTGAATAATTTGGCAAAACACGTAATCACAAAGTACTGTAGTTTTACAAATTACAAAAACAATGGCAAAATACAGCAACGTTTGACCAACAAGGCCTTTATCAAGCAAATGAACAACAGGAGTGACAAATTTAAAAAACAAATGGACGACTAAAAACAAACGTTTCTAATGAAAATCTGGAAATAAAAACGAAAATCTGGAATAAAAATGAATAACGAAATAAATGTAACACAAAAACACACATAAAAACTAGAAATAGAACGGAAGAGAAACAATGAAAAATCTAGTAAATATATAACTTGAATACATGCAACATATACCCATATAGATTACAAAGCATGGGAAGAGAAAGTACTAGAAGCATAAGAATGTAATAAAATGAATACATGCAACATATACCCATATAGATTACAAAGCATGGAAGAGAAAGTACTAAGAAGCATAGGAATGTAATACGTTTAGCCACGTGGTCCAAAGTACCATACAAAGAAATCAACCGATTCTCCAGAGCAAATCGACTGCGATCATCCGAGGAACACGATCGGATGGCTGTGACCTGGACATCTTGAGCTCCTAAATGGCCAGTATCATTGAAATGGGTGGCTACAGGGGTAACAGAGCATTGGCGTATGTCGCGCAAGTGTTGGGCAAATCGGTCACTGAGCCTTTGCCTTTCTCGCGATATAATTTGACATTCTTCAGTTCCTCAACAGTTGTTCTCCACTTTCACCAGTCTGTAACCATTTTTTTATGACTTCCTTGAATAATTTGACATTCTTCAGTTCCTCAAGATATATATGCCTCACCTGATAAAGAGCGTTATATATTTCATTTCTTTTTCACGGACCATATTTGCATATGCTCCTTAGTGTGTCTTGTATCGCTTGCTTGATAAATGAACTTTGGTTGAAATATCTATTTAATCTGGATATTTTTTTAAACTTTGTAACTAAACTGCATATTTTGATATTTTTCCTTTGTTATCATTGTAGGGATTTCCTCTGTGGTTCTCAGTGATAACATGAGCAAATTGAAACTTATTTGAATATATATGAAGGAAATTGTGAAACACATTAAAAATAAAGTACTATAGTTTTACAAAGTACAAAAACAATTTACGTTTCAACCAAAATATCTTTATCCAGCAAAGTATAAAACAGAAGTGAAGAAATTTCAGTATTCCTATACGGCAGACATAACATATACAGTCACTTTGTTATTATGTGTTTCGCTATTGCTATATGATTTTACTGCAGTCTTCCCTTATATCGATACTAGAAAGGAATTAGAAATCAAGCATGCTTGTAGAACTTAACACTGGACGAACCAAGTGAAGAGTGTATTTAATCAGTAAATTGTGCATACTTTTGACTTCTGCTGCAGGATACTCAGCACTGGGAGGCTGTCTGGGAATTCTACGATTTTGGTTCAATAACCAAATACAACAAGCTTTATCTAAATCGTGACCTCCAGTTACAGTTGACGTACTCTCTGTTTGTATTCTAGAATTCTAGAACTGTTAATTAACAAGTTAAATCTAAGCTATTTGACCAGGATTTCTACTTATATATCTTATTTATATTTTGCTTAACTTTAACTATTACAAGTAGTTACAAATGTTCTTTGTTTTATGTAGTTTTTGTTTTGCTGTGTGTGGATAGTAGAAGTTACTAGTTTTGACTTTTTTTTTTAATTTCAAACATATACCTCATTTCTAGTTTTTATGTTCTTAACAAAGAAACATTGAAAATGTGTTTACTATTATAATGTTTGAAATAAATCATTTACTGTTCCATTTAAATTTCTCCATTTTAATTCTAGAGTTTAACTTTAGTTAGCAGGCATTAGTTTGAGTTACCCTATTTTTATGAATATAATCTCTCTCTCTTCACTCTTCACCCCTAGGAGGCAGAGGTCAGCAATCAGGGTTTTCTAAGCCCTCCTATTCAAGGCCAACTTTTTCAGCTCTCTCCTCTCTCACCATTTTCTTGCATTCTTTCACCATTTTCTTGCATTCTCTTTCCAACTTCCACTTCCAGGTGTCCATTGATCTTTCCTTACTTCTATTACCCTTTGGTTCCATCGAAGGACATATACCATATCCAGCACCACTTCCTGCCCCTTATCTATTGTTCCAACTACTGTTGTCCCGCTATGTCCCACACCACAGCTCTTTGTTTGGGATCTTGTCATACCATCGTAGATGTAGTACCCTGCGCAGGCATCTATTGATGAATGTCTGCAAGTTGATGTTTAGCGTTCATTTCTGCATCAGAAGAACAACTTGACATTGCCTTATACGAGAACAATGACATTTCTGCTTCATACAGAAGAACAACCTGACATTTACTGCTTCATACAGAAGAACAACCTTGACATTTGAGTTACGAAAACAAGACATTTGAGTTCATTATTATTTTATTATTTTATCTGAATATAATATTCATCCATAATACAGTTATCTTTTAGTAAGAAAAGTTATCAAAATGGTGAACAGCTAAAACTTTCATAGTGACCAACAGTAATGAAATTAGTGTTTGCCTGTGATATGTCTTCTTCGTCTTCGAATGCTTCATATTGATCACTTGTTAACCACTCTGTGTGATTTGTATGTGAGCCTAAGAGCAATTGTATGTTGTGCCAATTACGCGCCTACAAGTAGGCCAGCACATCCTATTTCTGCAATGATTTTTTTTTTACTAGTGTAGCTTCCCTTGGCCTCTATCTCAGTCGTTTTGTAGGTCACAGTGGTACTATTCTTTGCTTCCCTTGCGAGCCCTGGCATCACACCGGCGGCTTCTGGTACTAGTATACATAAGTATGAGTTGCTAAGGACATTTGAAATATTTTTGGGTAAATAAAAGAAGGGATATATATAAATACAGTTTTAACTTTTATGTATCTACAAAATAATCGCAACATGTAAGTGCATACAAAATATTTGAAATTTAAAAATGTTAGTGTAGTGCCGGGACCTGAAAGGGAAGCAAATAATAGTACCACTGTGACCTACAAGGCATGTCGCAAAAGGAGGCTAATGTATGGGCCTAGGGAAGCTACTCTAGTAAATAAAAAGCGTCACAAAAAATCAAATGTGTTGGCCTACTTGTAGATGCATAACTGGCACAACGCAAAATCGTTCTCAAGCTCAGATCACATACAGATCACACAGAGTGGTTAACAAGTAGCCGATATGGAGCGTTCGAAGAAGAAGAAGACGTTTTTTTAAAAAAGAAATGTGTTGTGTGTTCACCATAACAGTCACAGCATATGGCAGAACTGAAGTCTTTCTTTCAAACAAGTTTCATTTAGAAGTGTATCCAGCAACAGCATATGGTCATTAGTGCAGAGTGTTATCAACTCCGCTAACATCAAAAGACTTCAGCAATAACAGTAGTGTCAAGAAAGAATGTGCCTTTGCTACCACATGGTTCAGCATTCCCTTCGTTGTTGTGTTGTATCATGCCTTGGACCATCAACTTGATGTATTTTTCTACGCATTTGTTCTAATGGATGATTTTATAATTTAGCAAACATTCTCTCATCATCAAGGTGCGTTTCCTTTATAGGACGTTGCTCTCTTTGCAGCACATCTGAAATTCACTCTGTCTCTAGCCAGTTACCCACTTCGTCGATGGTCATATTCATGGTTTCTTTAATATCTTGTATCCATCTTCTTCTTGGTCTGCCTCTGCATCCTGGGACCCTGCCCTCTAGTATTGTTCTTTCCAAGTCATCATGACGCTTAATGTGACCAAAGTATGTAATTTTTCTGTATAGTACATTGTTTATCAGCCAATTCTCTTTAACAATCTCTACCTGATTGAAAAACTTGATGTCTTCTTTCTTCTTCTTCTTATTCTTTTCTCTAATCCTGTTTTCCTCACAGCGTCAGGATAAGAAGAGATTTCTAGAACATGCTTTTGTGTGTGCTTCATAAACAGTGTTTTTCATCACCTCTGTTTTCTCTGAGGTTCTACCTTTAAGATGTCTCTGAATTAATTTTTGTTCACATTTTCCAGCTTTAAAAATATATAATCTTCATCCATTCAACAAATTTGAACAAATTCCTGATTGGATCTCGATGTAGAAAACAAACCGAGATCTCGATTAGAAAGAGTCGAAATGAGGATCAGAATAGATATTGATATAAATTTAATCAACTATAAATCTTTACATTAAACCATGATTGGTGCAGTGTGCGCAGTTCAGTTATTTGAATAGGCAATCTTGGTATACCCTGCGGCAATTAGTATGGAATGAGTTAAGACAAGGAAAGACTTTATGTAATTGGGAAGGGTGATGTCAGCATATGTAAGAATCAATACCGAAATACATCAAAAGTTGCAACAAAGCAAGCCAAATCTTTGACCAAATGACAACAATACTCAAATGCAAACATATATCTTTACACATAAAACAAGCCTTATGCAATATGAACTTCATCCAAACTTTGTTCCAGTGCAAAAATTGGGCACACATTAATAAAAGAAAGAACAATAACAACCGCAGGGATGAAATACCAGCAGAAAATAGTAGGAGTAACAAGGAAAGATAAGATAAAAAAAAACTATCAGAAATACAGTAGAAACTACGCTAATGCTAGATCATATTGAGAAACAAGAAACCAAATGGTTTAAACCGATCATCAGTTAAACCTGCTACGCCTAGCGGCAAAAAAGCAGAGAAGGACAAAAGAAAGAAGAAAGAAAGACAGAAACATCAGTCATTGTCAGAAATTGCTAGAACCAAGCATTCTGGTAAGACCAAACAGGTCAACAATCAGATCCTCATTACTTCAACCAGCAAAGCAACTCTTATACCAGAGATAAGAATATCTAAGTGATGATCTAAGACAAAAAACTGCTGGGACCAAGCATTCGGGTAAGACCAACTAGGTAAACAGTCTGATCCTCATTACTTCAACCAGCGAAGCAGGTTTCATACCAGAGATAAGAATATCTAAGGGATGATCTTTGACAGGAACTGCAGGGAACAAGCACTTTGGTGAGACCAAACAGGTGAACTATCTCGTAACTTTTATATGTCAGTGGCACTGACCAGAGTAGCTGCTCTTCATACTTGATATTGGACCTTGACCTACAAGCATTGACAAGAGAAGTTGTATAAATGTTGGCATTCTAAAAGTTTGCTTAACTACTGTTAGATGTAATCTCATATTAGACGCAGCTGTCTGTTACAAAGCAGCCATACCTGAAGGATATCTTCCCTTTTCAATCCCTTTTCACATTTCCATGCATTGTTACAGCCTGTTTCCTGGGTCACCATGTGTAAGTGGAGTTAGGGTCATAATTAGAGCAGGATCATTAACTTGGTGCTATTTTTTTCTTTCACCTGCTACGAATTCAGACATAATAATGGCGCTGCTAACTGATATTTTGGTTACAGGCTTGCTTTCCTTATCACAAGTGTCCCTCATCATTCAGGCAAACCTTACACTGACTTCAAAGGTACTTGGAATTTGCATCGCCAAGTAAAAATCAGGTTTCTGTCGTCCAACCATGTACCGTGTGCACACTGAAACCTTTTGGCTGCCGGAATATTCACAGCATTGTTGTCACTAGTAGATTGATCTTATTCACAGTATCTTCAACCAAATATTATATATAAATAATTATTGATGGCAAGCAGAAGGCAATAATATAAGTGGGAAGAAACATTAGGAAATGACAAAGAACGGTTTGACAGAATGCTCCATCATGTCAAGAGACAAGGATATTGATTATAGCCAGCATTCTTTGCAAAGGTGGTACCTGATCTAGGATCTCACATTTGATTATTTTACAGGAAACACCACAATGGAGTCTTAAAATAAACAACACATCACTGAAACAAGAAGTCCATCAATTCACATATCTGTGAACAATCCTAACATCAGGTGGAAGATGTAAAACAGAGATTAGGAGAAGAATAGCTCAAGTGAAAGCTGCTTTTTTAAAAAAGAAAAACACATTGTGTGTGAATTCACTATCAATGACTTTGTGAAAATGAGTATTCCAGTGCTATATTGAACCAATACTTATGTATGGCGGCGAATCATGGACAATGAACAAGCAATCAGTAAGATCACTGGAAGCCACAGAGATGTGGGTTTTACAGAAGAATTATGAAATTTCATCGACAGGGAAGAAACAAATGATGAGGTTTTAAAACAGGCCTGCACTCAAAGAAACCTTATCAAAAGAATAAGAATCAGACAACCAAGGTTCTTCAGGCATATAATGCAAAGAGGAGGTTTAGAACATATTTTTGACAACAGGTAAAATAGAGGGAAGAAGATATCGTGGAAGACAGAAGGAGAAGATGTTAGTCGGACATCGTGGTTCGACAAAAGATCTATATCAGAACTGATTAACTACACCAAGGAGAGAAAGAGAGTTGTGGAGAGACATGGTCACCTATACTATCAGACATGACACTTGAGTGATTGATCTCATTCTAGAACATTATTTTTTTTGCCCATATAAAATTATTAGAATAATCTATTATAAGGTTCATACATCCGATTAGAAAACAATTCAAGTGATGCATGAGATATATGCTTGGAATCCATCTAGTAACAAACAATAATTGATAGAATATGCTTGATTATCCAATATATCTAGTGTCTAGCATGATATGACTCAGTGAAGCTCTTTTTTAGGAGAGCTAGCTGATTGTGTTCTTAAATGCTCTCATCTGTAGGGCTAGAAATGCTCTCATCTGTAGGGCTAGACATGCTCTCATCTGTAGGGCTAGACATGCTCTCATCTGTAGGGCTAGACAATGGTTGCTGTAAGAAATAATGATTTGTGATTTGAATCCTGTGTTTGGTCATTTGTTTTTTCCAGAAGAATCTAATACTTGTTCACTGTCTATTTATAGATCATATTCATTGACTGCTGTGCTTTCCCATGAGATTCTTCAAACTACATATTCATTGACTGCTGTGCTTTCCCATGAGATTCTTCAAACTCCTTATTCTCTTGTAAATTAGTATGACCACTCTCCTCTTCCTAAGATTGCTAAGTCACTTGTGTAAGATGGAGGAAAACAGGATATCTAACAACATCTTGTACATTTAACTAACTTATGGTAATAGAACTGTGAGATGATGCTTCATCCCTACAAGAACATCTGCAAATTAACTGACTTATGGTTAAAGAACTGTGAGATGATGCTTCAATCACTGCAAGAACATCTGCAAATTAACTGACTTATGGTAAAAGAACTGTGAGATGATGCTTCCATCACTGCAAGAACATCTGCAAATTAACTGACTTATGTTAGAACTGTGAGATGATGCTTCAATCACTGCAAGAACATCTGCAAACTAACTAACTTATGGTAATAGAACTGTGAGATGATGCTTCCATCACTACAAGAACATCTGCAAATTAACTGACTTATAGTTAAAGAACTGTGAGATGATGCTTCCATCACTACAAGAATATCTGCAAATGAGATTTGAAGATGTTGACCATTAATACACAAAACTGAGAAGAGCTTGCCAGGTAAATGTTTACTTAAGAACAGGCTGTGAACACTAGTCTGAGAACTACTTATGCCAGGCTCAGGCAACTTGCTGATACAAAACATGACAGGATTAAGCAACCTGTAGCATGGAGGTAATGTTCTCACCTCTCACTCCAAAGATACTGGTTTATTCCCTATGTGGAGCGACTGGGATATTTCTTCAGAGATTCCTGATCTCAATGTAGGTGAGATCGAGTTCCTAGTCCTATCAGAGATGAGCAGTAAAATGCAGGTTCTATGTTTAAGTTTAGCACACAAAAAACCGTGACAGTTGAAAATTGATAATAGTAGGCTGCAAAGCCTCTGCCCAAGCAAAAGTCATAAAAATATTACAAACTCCTACAAAAATGTTTACAATCTTTAACGTTACATCGGGAACACTTGTCTGTGCTTCAGAGTTTGTGCACTGCTGCTGAGATCGTCATGTGTAAGAAAGAGATCAGAGCACATATGGTTACTCACCAAAGTGCAATGATGATGTGAATACAGTGTACAATGAATACACTTATTTCTATCATCAATCAATCCATAAATCAAACATCACATACAAAATCATCCCATGGTTGAATCTATTTTAACTTTAGACTAACAGTATTCTCTCATTCACATAATTCTTTTTAACTAGTTTATATATGTTTTTGTACACCATGAAACTGCCCCTGCTCTAATTTGTATCATTATCTGCTAAGTGTGTGGGTCATGACCTACTTTGTGTGTGTCATTACCTGACTGATCTGTGTCATCACTTATAATGTACATGTCATGGCTTGCTCTGTGTGTATCTTCATCATGTCCTGTGTGTATCAATATCTGTTCTGTGACCTCATCTACTCTATTTCCTCATTTACATTGTGCATGTCATCACCTGCTTTGTGTTCTCCATCATCTGCTCTGATATGTATGTCATCTGCTCTGATATATGTATCATCATCTGTTCTGATATGTGTATCATCATATGTTCTGATATGTGTATCATCATCTGCTCTGATATATGTGTATCATCATCTGCTCTGATATATGTGTCATCATCTGCTCTGATATGTGTATCATCATTTGCTCTGATATGTGTATCATCATCTGCTCTGACATTTATCATCATCTGCTACAACATTTATCATCATCTGCTACAACATTTATCATCATCTGCTCCAAAATGTATCATAATCTGCTCCAATATGTATAATCATCAGTCCTGATATATGTCATCATCTGCCCTGATATATGTCATCATCTGTTCTGAAATTTCTCACAGTAAATTTGAAATCAATACAGTAAAATAAGTAAGAGACTAAATTTGGTTGCAGAAGATTTTGGCCATGGTCTGGATGAAAATGTCTAGACACCTCGCACTAATCTATGCACTGAGCTTCATGAATTTAGTTAACCTGCACACATCAAACAGCTCTTCATAGCTAACCAGGACACATCAAACAGCTCTTCATAACTAACCAGGACACATCAAACAGCTCTTCATAGCTAACCAGGACACATCAAACATCTCTTCATAGCTAACCAGGACACATCAAACAGCTCTTCATAGCTAACCAGGACACATCAAACAGCTATTCATAGCTAACCAGAACACATCAAACAGCTCATCATAGCTAACCAGGACACATCAAACAGCTCATCATAGTTAACCAGGACACATCAAACAGCTCATCATAGCTAACCAGGACACATCAAACAGCTCATCATACCCTACCATCATAAACACACAAACTAAACCAACATGTCACATCAATATTGTTGCAATCAATAAATATAGCATATTTATCAACAACTCAAAACTTATGTCAACGTATGAATAGTTTATAAGTAATTTATTCTTGCACATTATTTCATATTAGTGTACATTATGAACACAGAAAAGCTTGGAATATGTCACTGAATGACAATTTAGGGTTTTTTGCAAAATGTTGCAAAAATTGTACATGAACATGTGCACACAAAATCAGATCATAGTTTTAAAATATGTAATTATTTACATATCGAATGTCAAAGACAAACATGACTTTGTTCATCAACTGAGTTAAACTAATTTTGAAATAAAGATTATAAAGTAATTTGTTAGTTATATGGCTTTGTATAATAAACTGATTAAAAAGAAATGCAATTGTAATTAATACTGAAGAAATAAAGAACACGTTGCAACAAAAAACAACTGAATAAAAAGTCATATAGTATGATGATGCATATTATTTACCACTTGATGTTAAATTATCATTTATATTGTTATCTTTCTCTTAGTCACTTGCTTTAGCAATCTATTTCTAATGTGACATTAGTATAAGAACAGAATTCATTATTTTTGTTTAAGTTGAACAGAAAATATAAAACACTCACTGGAAAAGAAATGAAACATGTGGCACAATAAAGTTATTTTTACTCAGCTCAGGTAGCAAAAATTCAAACTTCTTCAACAAAACAAACAACCAGATTTAACTAATTTTTAAATGGAGTGGAAATTGACAAATTTATTTCTAATGATGAGGAACTCTAAAATACATATGGGTATTAATATGCATTACATTTCCAACTATTTTTTTCAGCCCTGAGGGTTAAAGCATATGACTGTCTTCTAATGGCATTATGTTTTTGTTCATCAAATTAGGCTGTTACTATTGCCCTCCAGTGTCTCTTTGAAACTGTTTACTGGGGCTATTGTTGTAACTGAGTTTTAGTATATGCTTTGGTAGGTCTAAAATGGCATGTTGCAATATAAATGAATGCTGTCTATTGAGGTTTTCAACTTCAAGAGGCTTAGATGGATCTATTGTCATGGGCATACATGTGTTTGCAACAATGAGAGAGCAGACAGATTTGAGTCAATAGCATTGAATTTTAGGAAGTTGAAGATGGATAAAGGGGATGTTCTTTGGTCTTTTCACAACTGTCTGTTGGATGAAGACACTAAAATTTATATTGAATCGATCCAATGATTTATGGAGTTTAGTGTTACCCATTGTACAAGTAGAACTGGATGCCTGAAGGGCAGAGTGAGGAGTGTGTTTATTTTCACTTCTTTGGCTTTTAGAAACTTCAATAGAAGACATCTACTCATACTGCAACCAAACATTTTCGATCTTACGAAGCATCAACTGTAAGTCAGATAGAACAATGGCCCTATTAAACAAAGAATAAAATAAGCATACAAATTAAATCAATAATGACCAGAAAAATACACAAAAGACAAGGCACCAATGACTACTGTAAATCATTAAAACAAAAGAATATTGCATGGCCAAGTAAATAAAAAAAAAAAAAAAAAGTTATTCAAATTAATGACTAGAATATCACACAGAGAAAATCATAAAATAAACCAAGGAACACTTGTCATTAAATTATCACAAAAATATTGTCCATAATGAATAATATTAGATGTACCTGCACAAAATGTATGTATGATGTCTATATGAATAATATTAGATGTACCTGCACAGATTGTATGTATGATGTCTATATGAATAATATTAGATGTACCTGCACAGATTGTATGTATGATGTCTATATGAATAATATTAGATGTACCTGCACAGATTGTATGTATGATGTCTATATGAATAATATTAGATGTACCTAAACAGATTGTATGTATGATGTCTATATGAATAATATTAGATGTACCTGCACAGATTGTATGTATGATGTCTATATGAGTAATATTAGATGTACCTAAACAGATTGTATGTATGATGTCTATATGAATAATATTAGATGTACCTGCACAGATTGTATGTATGATGTCTATATGAGTAATATTAGATGTACCTAAACAGATTGTATGTATGATGTCTATATGAATAATATTAGATGTACCTGCACAGATTGTATTATGGTGTCTATATTTTGTCTTTCATTATAGTTAACTCTTGATCTTTCATTTCTTGATGTTAGTTTATTTTTGCTTTGTTTTATTTAATTCTGTTTTATTAAATGAAATTTTCATAGCTTCAGAATTTGTATAAATGTTATATTAAGTAGGGGCCTACTACTTTAGTGACAATTACTGCAAGAGAGCTAATGAAGCATAGTGGTAGTGAATTAGATTTGTGCACTAATATGGAGTGTTCAATTCCAATTTCAGTTTCTTCCCCAGTTCCCCAACTGAAAATTGGTATCATGATTTTCTAAGCTCAGAACCAATTTGAATTCATCAAATATACTCTACTGTCGACACTATCAGCTGGATGAAAGACAATGAACACTTATGATGATGATGATGATGCTCATCACGGGTGATGATGACCACACAAATTTTCATCCAGGGAATGTAGTTGCGCTATGTTTGTCTGTGTGTGTGTTGATGACTAGTGAGCCTGATACGGGCTTGAAATGTTCGTGTACAGTGTGGGCAAGGTATACTAGCACTTCTAGAGATGTTCTGAATGCACTGACATCAATTATTTCCATTTTTCCAGTTTTCTTCTATTCTGTATTATATCATGTTATTATTATTCATGACCCATTATTCCGCTGAGTAAAGTTGCAGTTGTGATCCCTAGTTCAGTTATCAATCCTGTTTGTATCATCCAAGACATGCCTGACTTGATTCTCATGAAATTATATATGACTTACTTATTCATCTCTCTTCCTCTTGGAGCATAAGGCCTCAACAGTTGTTTGCCACTTTTTCTGGTCTCTGGCTGTTTTCTGTATGGCCTCCCCGGACAGTCGAGCACACTTCAGTTCCTCAAGAAGACTTCGTATTGAAGTCTGTTTAGGACCTTCCATCTTCCTTCATTGAATTTAAAATTCTAACACCTGCCTATACCAAATGACAACCAATGTGAAAGTTTCTTTTTCAAGGTACTATTCGTGTTAGTATAAGTAGCTTCATTTTGCAACCTACTATTTCAAGACGACCTTGATGGTTTTCACATTTTAACAAAATTATAATTTAATTAATGTCTATATGCAAGAACAGTTAAATTAACAAGTTCAAGAATTATGTAATGGTTAATTTTGTACTTGAAATCCATTTATAAAACAAATTAACAAAATGATAATAAAAAAATCATTATAAATTTGACACCAAAGAAAAGTTATTTGTGTTAGCATGAGTAAGGACTAGTATAAGTTGATCTTTGGCTCTTCTTGTTAAAAATATAAATTTGTTGTGACTAACTTTCGTGACTGAAGTTTAAAATAGAAACAGAGATGTCAAAGTAGTTTTGCTTAAAATTAAAATTATGCTATTTCTGCACTACACTTTTGTGAAGTTAAACAACTTTTATAAAACGACAGAAGTGAGTAGCCAGGAGAAAATGACATTGACAAAATTATTTTTAAAGTAGTTTAAAAATTTACAATTCCAGTAAATTCTAATGATTCTTTACAAAACAATTCAGTTATTTCTCAGTATATTGAATCGTGCTAAAATTATTAAAGACTTTATATACATTTAGAGCATTTTTTCAGAAAATAGAAAAACGACTAACGAAATATAACAGATGCAATATAGCAAATCAAAACATAGGATAAATGGCACCAATTTTGAAATGCAAGCATATCACCATGAGCACTAAAAGAGCATTGTACAACATAATTTTTCTTTCAACAATATGCTATCACTGACAAACCTGGGTGATGACATCAAACGATAGAAGAAAACTAGTTACCACAGAAATTAAATGTCTAAGCAGAATGCTGGGAATATCAAGAAGAGACTGATTTAGAAATGAAGACATCAGGGGGAAAAATGGATACAATATCATTACTGAACTCAACAAAAAATAATAAATAAAATGATTTGGTTACATAAGCAGATTACCAACAGACAGTACACCTCAAGGGGCAATGCTACTTTGATACAGTGGATACAAAGCAAAAGGTACCCCATGCAAAAGGTGGAACAAAGAAATAACAGAGGTAGTGAAAAGCACTATTTATGAAGCGCACACAAAAGCATGTTCTAGAAATCTCTTCTTATCCTAATGCTGAGAGGTAAAATGGGATTAGAGATAAGAAGATAAAATTATGAATTATACTGAAGTCCCGTTAACATGTTTCTATATTATATTTTTTCTAAACAGAAATTTCTGTTTAATTTCCACCTAATAAAAGTCTGATTCACATAAAATTTATCAAAACTAAAATAAAATGAGCAACTATAAAGCATATGATACCAAAAATACAAGTTTTCTCTATGCAAGTACATAGCATTATAATTATCTTCATTCTTTCAAATATCTATAATATTCAATATCAGTCCAAACAATGAATTATAATGAGATGATAACAAGATCAAATGTACAGTGAGTGATATAATAAAGTTGATGTATGAAAGCATAAATATTGAAACCGGTTCATATAAGTCATTGTTATCACAGTTAAAAGTTAACATTCATTCCACTGTCATAACAATTAACATTCAATAACATTATTTTACATCTTGTCAATACAATCAACATTTTATGTTAAATATTCAAACTGGTAGCTTTTTTTTTTGAAACTCTTCATCAAGATGGTGATCACAGTGTAGGTGAGATCGAGTTCCTAGTCCTATCTGAGATGGACTATAAAATATGTTCCGTGTTCAAGTTGAGAACGTAAAAGAACCCTTGGCAGTTCAAAATCAAGAAGTGCAGGATGGAAAGCTGCTGTCCGGGCAAAATTCATTATAAAGATTGCAAAATAAAATTCCTACAAAATATTTTCACTATCTACAAATTTACATTGTGGACTCTCTGGGGTGCTACGGAGTTCATGCACTCATTCTAAGATCTTCCTGTGTAAGAAGGAGATTGCAGCACACATGTTTACTCAATAAAGTTCAATGATGATAGTCCTATCAATCAATCAATCCGTCATGAGATTATTACTTATAAATTTATTCTGGTACTTATGTTTACTTGAACATTATTCTGCATGAAGTAAATTGACACTTTATTGTATACGTTTTCACAATGGTAGTTTTTACGAAACTCATTATCAAGACAGTGATCGCAGTTACTAGACTACCAGTTCTAAATTTATTCTGGCATTTATGATCTCTTAAATATTTATGATCTCTTAAATATTTATGATCTCTTAAATATTATGCTCTTAATTATGATCTCTTAAATATTTATGATCTCTTAAATATTTATGATCTCTTAAATATTTATATCTCTTTATTGGATGCCTGAGAGGCAGAGTGAGAGGTGTGTTTAATCAGCGAGCCACAGGAACCATCAGTATGCATACTCTTCGATATCTGTTGGGGAGACTGAGCACCTATGGGTCTGCCCGGAGTGCAATGACATCAGTTTAGTAACCAAAAAACCAATAACCAATAACCAATAACCAAGTATTTTATTGCACATGTATTATTTTGTAAATAACTAGAAACAAATAAACAATTTCTTTTCAAGCACTCCCATTGTTTCAGATCAAATGTAAAGTCACACAAGATTACTTGCTGTCCCTTGATTGTTTGTCTCCATGCAGTGCAAATATACTGAGATCTTTATAGAAAAAAAAAGCAAAGGAACCTTTTCTCATACCTTGAGGTATATTGGGTAGTTTAGTGTTAGGCCCATATGTTTTAATAACCATCGGCACAAGATGGATGTTGTAGTTAACATCATGCCAGCCGCCTTTACTTCCCAGTACTTTTCCTGACACCCAATCAAAGCTGGGTTGACCTGAGAGCTGTTACAATCTGCAAAATAGTCTGCGCCCACTGTGGAATTGGATCCATACCATGCACCTAATAAGCGAGTTCACTAACAACTACGCTACAGCGGGATCTTTACAGGATGTATCTTAAATATGAATCACTGAAGATAACGTAAATAATGTTTGATTTGCTGGAGATAAAGTCTTAAAAGCAATAAATAAAAATGAGCTTCAGGATATGATTAATACAGTATATATAATCTCCCGTAATCTTTCCAGACCTTAGAGTATGAAGTCACTTCACTTTTCTAGGCCCTAGTGTGCAGGAGGTAGGAGGGCCAATTCCTTTCTCACATTTGAAACATCAAGTGTGGATGGAACCTACAGCCCTCTTCTGTACGGGTCGACAATCAAATGCGTACACATTACGCCATTACGCTAATCCATCCCACTATTAATACAGAAATAACAATGTAAATAATAAAATCTTAGATTAAATAGCAAGAAGATGGAAGTAATAGTAATCTCTGAGAAATATACTTTTTAAAGTGTAGAGAAACACTAATAACAAGCCTCATAACTGAATGGAATTACATTAATTCAGCTCATTACGATTTTCAGTGACAGGGCAAAATAGATTCATCCACAATTTCATAAAACCAGAGAACCCTTTTTCAGCTGAATAACTAGAGAATTTACAGTAACAGGAGTTGAACACTGTATACTAGTGCCCTAATCCATATCATTGGAGATTAGTGGCTGCTAGTGCCCTAACTTTTAAAGTTAGGAAACACTAGTGCCCTAATCATATCATTGAGATTAGTGCTCAGTGACCTAATTCATCATCATTGGAGATTAGTAGGCTGACTTATAGTGCCCTAATCCATATCATGAGATTAGTGTGCTAGTGCCTAATCATACTGAGATTAGCTGCTACTAATAACAAATGGTAGATAGTAATTAGAAATAGAAAAAAAAGAACAGAAGAGCCTGTACAAAAGCAACCATCATTTGTAGTAAAACTTTGTTATTGGGAATAAGAAAGGAGAACTGTCCAATGTGACAGAGAACTAATATTGTCATATGAAAGCAAGTCATGGAATATGAATATATTAACAGGAAGATGTATGACCTCAGAGACTTTGTTTACAGAAGTGTAACTTGTGAACAGTTCTTCTTCTGTTGTCACACTGCTACCAGGTTGATGACCAGTGTCGAGGTTTTCTATTTTTGTCTTGTGCTGTTCTAGTTGCTTGGGTGTTTGTTATTTTTGCTTTTTGCAGGCAGCGAATTTCTCATGTAGTTACTTTTTGGGACTGTACTTTGCTCATTGTCCATGTTTGGCTCTGGTAACACATAGTAGGTATGAAAATGCCTTATGAAAATTACAATGGTCAATGAAGCTGTTGTTGAGCAATCTACAAATAAAATATATACATATGGGTGTTTGTGGCTTAGCGGTAGTGAGCTCGATCCAAACCCAAGAGTACCTGGTTCAAATTCTGTGGTTACAAGTTTGGAAGAAAAATGTACCGTGGATTTTCTACGAATGTTAGAAATAGACCTCTGTTCAGAAAGCAATGACAAACTACTGGATATATATGTGGTGACTAGAAAATCAACAACTCATTTACTGTATCTGATGGCAGCTGTCCTTTAAAGAGATATATGCATACACACCTGTCATTGTCATCATATATATATTTTAAAACATATTTATATTTGTTGGGCATTTTCTAAAATGGATAAATTCAGAGGACACTGTTACAGCCCCATAAATTGCTGTCACAAATAGCTTGAGAAGTCAAAAAAGAAAGTATATAGACATGATGGCATGGAAAGCACCAACAACAGAATTGACAAATAAGTATTATAAACATAAATTTATGCAGACAAATGATTGCCTATGCCCTTTAAAAAATCCCCATGCCTATCACTTGATGTTAATCACTGTGTCTTGATGGCCAGTAAATTATTAGTAGTACCATGAAATATATTTTTACTTCTACAAAACACACTGTTATTTACATATTCTGGCAGATTTCTTTTCAATTATTTCCACCAAGTATAACAATGAACAAAGACACTTTAAAAATGCTATCAAGATTAAATATAACAGTTAATTATTTAAGAAAACACAATATTTGAAATTGTGTTCAACTATGTTTACCCACTTACTCTTTAGCATGTAAGTTTTCTGAGACCCACTGCTAGATTCCACATCAGTGTTTATAAATATGTATGCACAATATTCACACTCAAATATATATTTACATCCTGCATATTTATATATAATTTATATATCACATTACATAACAACTCTCTGCATCATAACTTGACTAAAATGTATCTTCAACATGATCTGTCTATCATTGTGGTGATACAATCTGACAGGCTGCTATTTTCCCATCTCTATCTAATGCTATCACCCAAAGTGCAAATCTGTTTCTTTTTTCTTGCCCATCCACTTTAAACCTTTCCTTCTAGTATCACCTTCAGCAAAGGGCAAAGTTTATTTATTTGGCAAAAATATTTGAAGCTATTGTTTTATTTTGTGCTCAGTATTTCTCTTATGGTTCTCAATATTTTAAATATTCATTCGTTTATTTTTGTCTCCATAAGCTACAGCATATTTGACTGTACATCCATATTATCAAGGACTTAAATCTGTCATTCAACTTCTGTCTGTATACTGCACAAAACAGCAATGTTGAATACATCATGTACTGACTACATCAAGTACATGAGTACATCAAGCACATGAATACATCATGTTCTGACTACATCAAGTACATGAATACATCAAGTACATGAGTACATCAAGTACATGAATACATCAAGTACTGACTACATCAAGTACACCAACTTGTTCATTCTCATTTTAAAATTGTCTGTTACATTTTGAGAAATTAATATTTATAAAGGAACCCTTTTTCATATCACAAGTTATATTGAGGAATACAGTGTTAGCCCAGCATTTTTCATTGATCATTGATCATGGGTGATGTCATCAACATTCCATGCCGCCTGCACTTCCTAGTGCTTTTCCTGGTACCCAAATTATGCTGGTTTCACCCGAAAACCTTTAAGGTCTGAAAAATATTTCAAGCAATCTCAGGAATTGAACCCGGATCACACACCCAAGAAGCGAGGTCACTAACATCTATGCTACTCTGACTCTGATTTACATATAAATATATCATGCTATTGAATGTATTTTAGTCATTACCATTCTCATTTTGACTTATGTTTCAAATAGTATTACCATTTGCTATTATATAGGCCTCCCCAAGTTATGAGGTTCTCCAAACCATATCCAGAATTCCTTCATTGATTTCTATCCTTACCACGTTAACCACCACTAGCCAGTCTGATTGCCAGAGAATTTAACATTTTTTTAACAGTACAGTCAGTTCTCTACAAAATAAGATAGAATTCATCAAAATCAAAATTCATAAAAATTAAGCACAATTTGTACACACACACACTCGCATGATGAAGAGTTAAAATACATTACTTTGATCACATTGTGTGTTTCAATTTGATAGTTAATGATAAATGTGATAATAGCAGCTTGTGTTTTTGTTCTGTTTTGTTTTGGCAGTTTTTGTTTTCTGCATAGTAATGCTTATATTCCTATATATATTTATATATTGCATTCACTGATAGGAAAGTTGATGATACTTTGTGCTAGTGACATGTGTCATGGAGATTTTGTGCTAGTGACATGTGTCATGGAGATTTTGTGCTAGTGACATGTGTCATGGAGATTTTGTGCTAGTGACATGTCATGAGATTTTGTGCTAGTGACATGTGTCATGGAGATTTTGTGCTAGTGACATGTGTCATGGAGATTTTGTGCTAGTGACATGTGTCATGGAGATTTTGTGCTAGTGACATGTGTCATGGAGATTTTGTGCTAGATTGTAGTGACATGTGTCAGTGGAGAATTTGTGTTAGTGACATGTGTCATGGAGATTTTGTGCTAGTGACATGTGTCATGGAGATTTTGTGCTAGTGACATGTGTCATTGGAGGATTTCTGAAGCCAACTTAATCACCTACCCCAAAAAAACAAAAAATTCTTAATGTGCACATGGTATGCTGTTGGATTAAGGAGACCCTGATACTTTACTTGGAGATCTAAATTACAAATGCCTACTTGGAGTATGTCTTCCCTGAAAGACGAGGGACATTAGTAAAAAAGGAAAGTTAGCCTTCACACAAAAATTAGTATGAAGCGCCATGATTATGACTGTATTCAAATAGGGCAAATGAAAACAAATATATATATATTTATATATCCATATATACATGATATTATTCAGGTATTGAAGTGGGAGACAAAGGGTTTAAGAAAGAGAGGATGCTCTAGGGCAACCCTGAAATTAACTTTGCTGAGAGAGGCAAGAAATATTGGATTTAATTAGATGGAAGAGATTGAGCGAGTTTTTCAAGAAAGAGCGGTATGCAGAAATTATTTGCAGGCTTTATGTAGCGTATAATGGTACAAAAGGAATATATATTATAAGCTTTCTGGAAATTGTAGAAGACTGACAAATTTGTTGGTGATTTAGTTGTAGTAGTAGAACAGATGGTTAGATAGACAGAACAAAGCCTAGAGTATAGTTAATGAGTAATCGCTAAGTGATTGTAGTATTTTAGATGACTTGCTCTCCAGTGTTGTTAATAAATAAAGAGTTACATTACATCTCAAGTCTGTCTGAAGTTATAGCATGATAGTGATTGAAATATGTACAGAATCAGATGGGTGTTGATATTAGTACATCGTCAAAAGAACGACATACCAAATATGCAAAAAGATTGATTAATCAATATCGAACTGGTGTGTTGGGCCATTGGACGCTGATGGATTTATTGAGGCGGAGGTCGGAGCACCTATGAACATGTCCATAGTGTTATGATGATAGTCCTCATATAAACTGATGTGTAGAAGTTACAGTGATGGTAAACATGTTACTTATTGATGAGAGACTGAGTCATTACTGACCCAGTCAAACTGTTGTTACCACTCCTGACAATATATCATCATCAATCAGGCAACACACATGTTAAGAGGAGAAAATGGCGATAGGTTGGGCATACCCTACAAAAGACCCAGTCGAGTGTCACCAAACAAGCAATTGAGTGAAACTGCAAACAAAACTGAAACCAGGATTTCCTAAACAGACCTGGAGATGGAGTTTTCTTGAGGAACTGAGGGGTGCTGGACTATCCAGGAAGATCATAAATAAAACAGCCAGAGATGGGGAATAGTGGTAAACAACTGATGAGACCCTATGAGACGAGGAATAAGTCAATCAGGCAGCACCCAATTTTAATTACATTCATGAACTAACAATTGAGGAAACCAAGAAATGAAGAAATAGAATTTAGGAAACCAAGAAATGAGGCCAACCTATTCCTGTCTGGTTTACAAATCCATAACCCTGATGACGACAACTACATTAATTCACCAGATGAGAGACCTGACCTACACCAACCATTCTCCTCCAATAATCCACCATATATATATATATATATATATAATATGCCTCTTTGTCTCAGAAGACAATAGGTTTTGTTTCACATAGTTTGTTCTGTGCTGGATTTCTCAATAAAAATTGCCATTTTTATGCTAATCCAAATATATTCCACAAAATGCAGTTATTCTCAAACCTGTAATTATGGTTTATTGGAATTCCTTTTACCCTCGCCCTCCCACCCATCCATTCAATGTACCTATGATAATAGATTTTATCTCAAGCTCAAATTCCACATACAATATTCATAAAGTTTACAGAAGTAATATAAAGTATATATAACAAATTTAAAGTAAAATACTTTGTTAACATGAAACTACATTTTATAAACAATTGCCAAGATTTTGCAACAAAACGCTTACTATCACAAATGAGTTTCCTGCATTGAATTTACATTTCCTTGACTAAATAGCTTATTAGTAATGTTATCTAATGAGCCATTATTTTCCAATTCTGGATTTTTTTTGTTTGGCAAGAGTGGGGAATCTTCATGCTGACCCTCTGTCTGTATGTTGTTCTGGCTGGCTATAAATACATCTGTGTCCTTAGAATATGAGAATGAGCTCTGTTGTTCACTTGCTGAAAAAGAATCTTCCCTAGGATAAACTGGTAATATATTTGTCCTGCAGAAAGAATCTTCTGTTTTGGAGGAAGGATTTACAGCACTTCCTCCAAGCAATAGTGACAGTTCATTGGAAGATTTACTTTTTGCAGAATATAATGTCCTGCTCACATCTTCAGTTGAGTTTGAAGAATGTTCGAGTTCCTCTTCATGCAAAATATCAGAGGACTGATACAGTCTGACTTTGTCCTCCTCACTTTCAAATACTTCTAAAGCATCACATAAATGAACAATGTCATCTTGTTCAGCTGAACGCTTCATGTGAGGTATCAGCCCTTTGTGTGACAGAAGATTAGATTCCGATTCAGCATGTGTAAATGGTCTTCTATGTTCTGTTTTCTTGGGACGGGATTCTATATTATTTACTATATCCCCATCACAAAGATCTCTGTTAATAAGAGGTTGGTTACCATCTTCTTCATTTTCATCTTCATCATCATCGTTACAAAATTCATCTACATGTTTATCCTCAGGAAAAGAATGATATCTCATGGGTGGATGGAAGGCATTGTGTGGGTAGCCAATTCCACCCTGAGAATAGTAAATGTTAGGGTGAGCATATTCATGCTGGTTGGATTCTAATGGTGAGTGCCGAGTATAACTATCAAACAAGCCTACTCTCTCTTCACTGTCACCCTGATTTTCACCAAGTTCCCATCCAACATTAAGTCCTAAGTCAGCAGGTGGCCCAGATTTGACAGCTTCCACAGCCACATTTTTACAAGATTGTATTGACTCTACATTCTCAGGTTGTGATGAAGAGCTGTTATGCTCTGGGTTGATCATTTTTTGGTGTGAAGGGCTAACTACATGTGTGTGAGACGAAGGCTCCAGGATAGCACTGCTGGAATCTAAATTATCCATATCTTGTCCATCATTATGAGTACTTTCAGTGACATCAGACATAGTTTTTTCATCTTCAAATGTAGATGATGATGATGTCTTTGATCTTTGTTTTGTCATTTCATTCACAACTTCTGCTGTCACACTTATTGTGTTCCCATTGCTGAGTTTTACTTTGAAGTTGTCAGACTCTGAGTTGTTTCCTGCTTCTATATCCTGGCTGGTAAATGACACCCTGTTTTCCTTACCTTTGGATGTTGAGCTTGCACTAAGTGGGGGAGTACTTCTACCTGTTGTACATGACTGATCCTTGCTTGAATTAATGTCACTGCCATCAGGAGCTTCACTAGGACTATCCATTTGTTTCTCTGCACAACGGTGTAACGACTGTCTCAAACTGTCCCTACCAAGAATACTGGAACTTGGACTGAACACAGCAACACCAGAAGCTAAAGAAAGAGTTTCAGGACTGGCAAGTGGAGCTCTCACTAAATCCTCTATTTCACTTCTGTGCATCCCAAAGAGAGCAGATGTTTCATCATCTTCAATAAGAACTTCCCCATTTCCACCAAAATTACTTCCATTAATGTGAGAGTTGCTGTCTTCAGAACCACGAGCATTCTGAGTTCTTTCTGAAGAGTTATTAACTTCAGAAGCAGTTGGTGTAACCAAAGAAGACACTGAAGGGTGACTGAGCAATTCTCGACGCTGTTCTTCTGTCAGAGTATGAATAGGCTTCTCTGGTGCAACTTTCATCACTACCTGTGAATTGATATAAATTATAGATATATAGCATAGAACATTTAGCAGAAGAACTCTCAAATTAGAAAGACAGTTTGAAAGATCTTCTCAAAAGATGTGTAATAAAGTAAATATAAATTAAATATAAAAAATAGTTTAGTCATCATAAGTATCTTCTACAAATATATTTTGTAGTTTTCCAACTTATGACAGTCATGATTTCTTTGCATCATCCAACAGTTGCTGTATCTTAATTTTTGTTTTAAAAATATAGAATACTTGAATATGATAAACAATAGATTAATTTGAACTAATACTACATTTATTCCATTCTTTTATTTAACTTTTGTATTATTCCCTCTATATAAATTCCAGAATCCAGCAATGGGACGACTGAAAAGAAGCAGACTTATACATCAGATCAAGTAACTTTATTGACAAATTTCAGACCTATTTAAAATTGGCAGTCTTTTAAAGTCTATACCAGAAAAAATGCATTGAACAGAGAATCTTGGAAAACAAGTACATAATCAGACAGGAGTGAAATGAGTGTTTGACAAAGATCAAAATAACAGTGTTGTACCACAGGATAGTCAATATGTGTCAGCACAGAATGTAATAAAGAATGGAGGAGCAACAGTGTATATGTATGTTTCTATATCTTCTTCGTGTCCCGTTTGCCACATAAAACTTCCACAAAAGAGTTCCATTGTTGCTATCCTGCAGTGATGTCTATCAATTGTTTCCCTTGTCAGGCCACAATCTTTCAACTATCTTTTCCACATTATTCTCCCTGTTTTCTTTGGATGTCAAGGTATTCTCTTCCCATCTGCCATTCATTGGAGATCTGTCCTAGCCAATAGACCTACTGACACACACAACCAATCCATCTTCACATTTGTCTTTAAATGAGGGTTTCCAATGATGCACAGAAGTTTATACAGAACACCCAAACAAAGTTAGGGATACGTTTAAAGTACCAACTGGGGAATTAAGTATGTCTTAAGTATGATGCAGTAATACAGATAATCAAGGTAGCAACTGAGAAGCATATTAAAGCAGATTACCAACAGACAGTGCATCTCAAAGAGCAGTGCATATAAAGTAAAAGGCAGTCCACGCAAAAGGTGGACTCAGAGATAACAGAGGTAATGAAAAACATTGTTTATGAAGCTCACACAAAAGAATGATTAGAAATATCTTCTTATCCTGATGCTGTGAGGAAAATTAGGATTAAAGAAAACAAAGAAAGTATTAAAATAATATTAGTCACAATGCAAGCATTAGTGATAGTGGATAGATTATTGATACTATAAATTATGTAATGAATACATCGACTTCAGTAAATATAATTCATATTGTAGAATATAATGAAACTCAAGATATAGAACAGTTCTGTCAACTATCTGAGGTTTAAACATGGTGTGGTCACTTTCCTCCAGCAAAATAAGCAAGACTATATATTAATTTATTCATATCTTTCAATATGTTTATATGAAGTGAAGCACATTTGAAAACATATTACTAATAATGTGAATACTAATTAGTCTGCATGTTCAAGTGCTTTTCCATCTTGGTATTAGATATAAGTTGTGATTATCATTAGTAGAAAATCATTAAATGGCTAATAAAATACGAATTTCAGGGTTATTTAAATTAATTAGTACAATTTTTGCAGCTTTTTTATCTGTAACTCATATTCGATTAATTATAGTATATATTCTACATTTTATACAGCCCAAATTTGGGGTGTAAAGAATAGAACCACTGTTACCTGCCACGCATGTCGTAAGAGGCGACTAAGGAGGTTTTGGCTGAAATCGGATGCACATGTCTTAAACATTTAGAAGTCTATGCGTTTAGGGGCCTACCAAACCAATGTGCAACGTATACAGTTCTTGGCAAAGATCAAACATATCACAAAGAGTGATTAAAATTGGTCGTAAAGAATGAATGTAAAGAAGAAGATTCTGCATTCTATCAGTATTTGATAACAGATCATTCATTTAGCAACAAAACAATAGATAATTCATAGCTAAAAACTAAGAAAACTACAGCTTAATGTGTATATATTGAAGAAATGAAATCTGAACACAAATTTATTTGGCTACAGTATGTTTTTCAATTTAGTGTGGAATGTGTTAACTAACAACCACAACTGTTCAACAACAACAACAGCTGTTATGATCCAGACAGAAATGAGTAACCTTTTCAAGAGCTTCTAACACATTGTCTGGCATGTGATCATTGACCATAGTAGGTGAGACCAGCACTTCATCAAAGTCACCATTGCTAGCCCAGATTGCTTGGTATATTGGTTCAGATGCACCGCAGAAGCCCCTGAGTAAAATACAAAGAAGGCAATATACAAGACTTTGTGATTCAGTTTAATATTAATACTACTGTATAATACATTTGAAGAAATCAACTTTTGCAAATATGTGATTAATTTCTCCATTTGTTTCTTATTGGTTCAGATGCACGACTAGTAAATACAGGCAATATACAAGACTTTGTGATTCAGTTTAATATTAATATACAAGACTTTGTGATTCAGTTTAATATTAACATACTACTGTATTAATACATTTGAAGAAATCAACTTTTTAAAAAGCAAATATTTGTAATAGATTAATTTCTCCATTTGTTTTAACTCTTTCCACGCCCATTTATTTCCTCAATTTTTAAGCAGTTAATTCAAGGAAGTAAAAAAAAAATTTTATTTCGATCCCAACTACTTCAATAAATAAACATATATATATTATTATATACTAAATTGAAGAAAACTGGACAACCAATAGAATAACAAGGTTAAAAAGTAGTATAAGTAAAATAGTAGAAGTAAAACTAGAAAGACTTCTTATAAGGAAGCAACTCTATGGTGCAGTGTGCGGCTTAAAGCGTGGAAAGAGTTAAACATTTTAATATAAACATGAAAATAAAAGACGATAATTTTGAAGAAGCAAATTAGAAACCTTTTCTTCACTTACCGTGAACAGGAAAATATAAAGGACTGTCAAACTGAGAGAAGCTGTCAAAAAAGTGTCCTAGTTGCTGTTATAAGATCCTATTAACTAACTTCATAATGTAGCTTGACCTTTTCAGAACATTACTCTTATCACAGTCTGCTTTACAGACTTTATATCTAGCTTCTTTCTCTCTCCTCTATCGTTATGTTGCCACCGCAATCTTGGTTGTCCCCTGCTATGTCTTTTAGGATCTATGCTCTCCATTACATGCTCTCCATTACATACCCTAAAATATGTGTCTTTCATTACAGCTCTCCATTACATGTCTTCTATTACTTTCTTCTTTCTTTCTCTTATCCTGTTTGCCTCACAGTGTCAGGTCAAGAAGAGATTTCTAAAATGGACCCTTTTGGCACTTTGTAGATAGTCTCTTTTCGCCTCTGTTATCTCTGAGGTGTATCTTTTTCATGGCCATCCTCTTGCCTTGTACCCATTGTATCAGAGCAGCATTACCTTCTATCTTCTTCTATTACTGCTGTTTCTAAACTACTGTCACATTTAATACCACTAAAATATTTCAGTTTCCAAGACATTATATTGTTTATGAGTCAATGTTCAGATCTTATAGTATGTCTATATTTTCCTTCTTTTCTGTTCATGGCATTCTAAGAAATTATCTGTGCCCCTCTGCTTCGAAAGATTTGACTTTCTTCTTTAATCTTTGCTATGGCTCATGATTCAGACCTATATGTTGTCATAGGGAGAAGAAATCTGCTCAGAAGTTTTACTGTTGTTGTTTTACTTGTGTCATGTCATAGT
Organism: Arion vulgaris; assembly: GCA_020796225.1. Lineage (NCBI taxonomy): Eukaryota > Metazoa > Mollusca > Gastropoda > Stylommatophora > Arionidae > Arion > Arion vulgaris. The sequence goes on along the minus strand of CM036762.1, from coordinate 58,349,413 downwards.
TTACCCAGAGCCAAGATATTCAAATTTTCAACATCTTCATTGTTGATGGCAATTTTTGTTCCCATTTTGTTGTTTTGTTAGAGGCCATATACTTAATTTTCTTTATATTCAGAAAGAAATGGTTCTAATCGTTAATGTGTTTTTTAACAGAAAATATTGATATTTAATCGAAAATGTTCCACCTGAAACTATTTCAAAGGAGAATTATGTCATTTACTTATCATAGGTCTAGAATATGGATTCCAAAGTGGGCGCTCAAGCCTTCTAGGGCGGGGGGGAGAGGGTTCAAGAGCATTTGGGGGCATTCAGACAATTAGGGTCTCAATGTTTTGGAACCTATGGTCTAGAATAACATTTCCAATAATTGTTAACAAATTTTTGTTGGTTTTAGTAACTTCTGACATATCTCATTACATGTTCTGCATAAGTGTTAAAAAAGTATAGAACAAGATACAACTTTGTCTTACTTCCATTTACATCTGGAACCATTCTGATGTTTTGACAACTACTGTAACTTGTTGTTCTTCAATATATAATGTTTCAGTTGAGTGAATCAAATGTGATTTAAATTCCACATCCTTCATGTTGTTCTACAGTTTCTGATGTTGTACATAATTGAAGGTCTTGGTATATGTGTTTATTGATTGATTGATTGATAGGACCATCCTCATTGCACTCCGGTGAATAACCATGCATGCTCCAATCTCTATCTTACACAGGAAGATCTCAGTGGCAGTGCACAAACTTTAGCACCACCAAGGGTCCCTGATGTAATTTTTAAGATGGTGGAAATTTTGTTAGAATTTTATTTATAACCTTTTGCTGCTCTACATGTGGCAACCTTGCTCAAGTTATTCCCAGCATGTGGTGCCTATATCAAATCAATAGAGCGTATTGTACATTTACTCTACAGTCATCCACCAGGGGTAAGTACGTCTGAGTTTGTCATCATCGCTTGCATGATGCTATAGTTAGTATTTGCTGTTATGAGTTGTGTTGGGATAAATTTCAATGTGGAAGTGGATTTTTTCCCCACGTAAAGACTCTCAGGTCAACGCAGGCTCAACTGAGTACCAAAGAAACACTGAGAAGTAAAAGTGGCTGGCATGATGTTGATCACATCATCAATTGTCTGCTGTTGGTCTAAGAAAATTATGGAAGCAATATACCACATGGTATGAAAATAAGTCTTTAAATAGTGTCTAAAGGTGAAGGATTTACTTCACTGCAATCTCTGACCAGATCTCCCTGCACCAATCTCCTGACAGATCTCCCTGCACCAGATCTCCTGCACCAGATCTCCCAATATGGCTCCATCACTGTTAGCAAAGATGGCATACTATCTACTAAGAGTGTTGCACCCGTCTGCCCAGTATGTTCATAACACTGACGACAGAGTGAAAAGACCCCTGTGAGTGCGGTTCAATTCCTCAGGCTGGCAGAAAAGTCCTAGGTTCTCCAGATTTACAGTGTTCGTGGCACCGAGCCGAATAGCTGAAAGCTCAAGTGCTTGTGGATCACACAAAAAAGAGCATTGCACAAAGCACAAACTCTGTAGCTCCAGCAACAATCTTAGAGATCTAATGAACAAATTGTACATGTGACTTGGTTCAGATTAAATCTCACAACCATCAGAATACCAGGCAAACATCTTAATAACTTCACCTTAATGACTCCCTTAAATAAGTTCTTCACTTTACTTTTTTTTTTACTTGCACACTTACTTTGTTCTTTTATTATTAATATGACTTCTGACTACATGTATCATCTGTCCAGGCGGGTATAGAGGCACATGAGCAGACAGTCCAATAGCAGAGTTGCTGGGGTGGGCTGTCACATCTCTTTCTAACAGTTCATCTGTTGGGTTTGTTTCAGAGTATTGACTACAACACATGAGACCCTTGGAAATAATTTTCCACTGGAGAATATAGATTTCAGAAATATTACAGCATTCACATAAACTAGACTGACAACAAATTATTTTGAGATTGTTTTAGTTGTAATTTTAGTTTAGTCATTGGATCATCATCACTGCACAAGAAACCAATTAGTCCATAAGTGTTCCGATCTCCCCCTCAGTATGTCTCTCAGCATGTGACGACTAATGACCCCGGTTCTTTGTTGGTTTACTATTCTTCTTTGTCTACCAGCAGGTGTTCTTGTCTAGCTACACCACACTTGACTTGAAATACACGTCCTCTCTCTCTTAGGAAATTTATAATATCAGCCTGGTCCATTGCTCTCCCGCTTTGTACAGCAGCCATACCTGCAAGCCTATCTGCGCGCGTTCATTCCCCTTACACCTGCATGCCCTGGCACAAAAATAAAACTGATCTTTGTCACCTTAGACCTCCCCAGCGACTCCATCCAATGTCTCCTAGCCCATCCTGTTTCAATCAAGATGGTAACAAGTAGAAAACAATGTGGAAATCACAGCTAATATGTAACATAGAACAAATATATACTGGGATAACATTTATCTATTTATATTGCTGGTAAGACGTATCGAAGTAAATAAAGGATTTTATACATCAATTTTTTTCCATATGTACATCACTATGTCAATGTTTATATGGATGGAACAGACTGTTAATATAAACGTGAGCATATGGATGAAATGAACTATAGAAATTGGCATATGAATGGAACAGACAATTATGTACAAATTAGCATATGAATGCAATAAGCAATTAAACAAATGAATGTAGGGATAGAATATATTATTCAGTGGTTTCTATGCTGCTATCTAATGGTTAACTCTTTTTCTGCAACATTTATTTATTTGTTAGTATGTCATCTTTAATGCAATGAGAATTTTTATTTGTTGATTTACAAAGAATATATTGCCTACCCGCAGTATTCAGTTATAAAATAAATTATCTTATTAGTACAGTTTGATCATTGTAATGTTAGCGGATATGACCAGTGGTTTAAAACAAATATTTAATGTTATTTATTATTTTAAATGTAATTTGGAGCTTGCTCTCAGAAGTAATGGTGAAACATGTAAAAACAAAGTACTGTAGTTTTACAAAATACAAAAACAATAACACACAGCACATTTTGACCAAAAGGCCTTTATCAAGCAAAGGGCACAGCAAAAGTGAAGAAATTCACTTCTTTCACAGAACACTACATATAGAATATGACAATAAATTCCGAACGGCCCTAAAATGAAAATCTGTGACAATGGAAAATATAAATACTCAAATACTTAGTGACAAAATGAGAATTGTTTTATGTACAGTAAATAAATTCAGTAAAAAAAAAAGAACAGTTATCAAATATATCATAAAAGGTGACTATGGAATCTTTTGTATGAAGCTAGCAACCATATTGATGCAGAACAGTAGTAAGTGCATATGCTTCTTAGATGAATAGTCTCAGTTTGATTCCCAGTTGAAGTGGGATTTATTTAAATCGAAAACTGCTTTCAAGCAGTCTGCTATACAACTTTCAAACACTGGAAGGTAAAAGTGGCTAGTGTTTGTTCACAACATTACTCAATGTGTGCCAGTTATCTAAGAAACATATGTTTCGAATACTGTATCTGTCAATGTCACATTGTATAATAACGGGTACTTTACTATGTTTTAGCACTATTAACATCCATATGACACACAAGTAAAATGTGTAAAATAGTAGAGAAACTTTTTTCTTCTCATGAGTTATATAGGGAAATACAGTGTTAGGCCCATATATTTTGTTCCCTACTGACAGACGATGGGCAATGTCGTCATCATGCTGATTTTACATCTCAGTGTTTGTTCTGGTACCCAGTTAATATTGGGTTGACCTGAAAGTTGTTACGGTTGGAAAAAATTACATTCCCAGTGTGGAACTGAACCCAAACCATGTGTTTAGAAACCCTGTGTACTCCGTCCATGTGGTGCCGGGGACCGCAATGGAAGCAAAGAATAGTACCACTGCAACCTACAAGGCATGTCGTAAGAGGCAACTGATGTAGGACCTAGGGTGCTACCCTAGTAAATAAAAAGCAGCGCAGAAATCGGGTGTGCTGGCCTTCTTGTAGGCACATAATTGGTACAATGTACAATCGCTATTAGGCTCAGATCACATATAAATCACACAGAATGGTTGACAAGTGGTCGATATAGAGCGTTCAAAGAAGAAGAAGAAGAACCCTGTGTACTAACCACTATGTTATTGCGGCTAAATGCACAAAGAGTTTATTAGAAATTACCACCACAATCACATATGCTTTATTTCAGACTTTCTTAAAGAGATTAAACACAGTAGTAGTAGTCTCTTGTTCTTTTGGAAAATGCAAAAAAGTAAAGATAATAATAATGAGGAGATAACATACCCAGATTTACAAAAAAATAATATTGTAGAAAAGTTTATATAACCTTTGATTCAGATGTGTTCTTTATGTGATTCAGAATGTCTGCTCTCAACATTTCTAGCTGTGGCAGGCCAATTCTGTAACAATAAAGAAAATACTGCAAAAGTTATTTTACATCTGTCTAGAGTTTTTTCTCCAACATGCTTTTGATAGTTAAAATTATGATTATACAGAGGAAATATACATTTATTTCATTGGTTTTTTTACTTCTGCACACTATGAATTCAGACGTAGTCATTGCACTTAACATGGTTCCTCTGACCGATTTTTGTGTGAAGACTTGCTTTCCTTATCACAAGTGTCCCTTGCCATTCAATCAAGCATTACTTGTTACTCTGACTTTATTTAGTTCATAACTCTTCACCTGAACCTTATGTGCACAAGAAATACATTTGAAGATAATTATTCCTACCACAACTGTTGATTATTCAGGTATATTATTTTTATATTTTGTTTACATTTTTACTGTCATAGCAGTAGTTTAAGATGTGCTTTGTACATCCATTGATCATTCCAAAAATAGACTATAACTATAAGACAATTTTTGTTGGAACAACTCATATGTTGGAACAATGTTCATATGTTGGAACAACTCATATGTTGGAACAACTCATATGTTGGAACAACTCATATGTTGGAACAACTCATATGTTGGAACAACTCATATGTTGGAACAACTCATATGTTGGAACAACTCATATGTTGGAACAACTCATATGTTGGAACAACTCATATGTTGGAACAACTCATATGTTGGAACAACTCATATGTTGGAACAACTCATGTTGGAACAACTCATATGTTGGAACAACTCATATGTTGGAACAACTCATGTTGGAACAACTCATATGTTGGAACAACTCATATGTTGGAACAACTCATATGTTGGAACAACTCATATGTTGAACAACTCAATGACTTAGATATTACATCTCTGTACATGAACTATTTAGAAAGATTGACATGTTTTGATTAATTGATTGTTAGACAAGGGTTTCAGCGTAGTGCACTAACTCTGTAACACTGGAGATCCACGATGAAATTTAGAAGAGGCTAAAAATATTTTGTAGGAATTTTCTTTCCTCAATTATTCAAATTAATTTTTCCCGGGCAGCGGCTTTCCAGCCTGCTTTTTCTCGTTTTGAACTGCCAATGGTTCTTTTACATGTTCCACTTAAACACTGGATCTACGCTTTATCGTCCATCTCTGATAGGACTAGGAATTTGATCTCACCTACACTGATATCAGGGATCTCTGACAAAATATACAGATGGCGCCATGCAGGACCAAACCAAGTATCTTTGGAATGAGAGGCAAGCACCTAACCTCTACGCCAACATTCACTACTTTCATGTATTCACAAAATAGATGAGACTGCAGTAAAACTATTTGATTGGCAAAACACGTAATCACAAAGTACTGTAGTTTTACAAATTACAAAAATAATGACAGAATACAGCAACGTTTCGACCAACAAGTAATATTGAACCAATCTTGACTGGTGTAAGTGAACTGAAATAAGCAAGAGGATTACTTATGGCCACAGAAATGGAATTCTACATAAGCTTATAAGGAATCCAAGTCACCAGTGTCCCTTATCTTAACTTTCCACCCCCATAGTTCACTGGTGAAAATGTTTTATTCCGTCATCTGTCTATCCTTAAGTCAGATCCTGAGACCCGTTCTGTCTTCCCCAACTATCCTTTGGTGGCTTACAGACGGGACAGAAGTCTTAAGGATATGTTGGTACACAGTCACCTAAGTCCAATATCCAGACTCATTTTGGCACTGTTCAGTGTGGCGTCGGCGTTGCAACACGTGTGCTTATGTGATACAGACGCGTACTGTATCTTTTCCTTTAGCCACGTTTCTTATTGACGATGGTTTCACATGCGAGTCCCGAATCATATCTATGCCATTATATGTAAGCAGTGTAACAAGGCTTATATCGGCGAGACAGGCAAGAGGCTCAGTGACTGATTCGCCCAACACTTGCGCGACATATGCCAATGCACTGTGACCCCTGTAGCCACCCATTTCAATGATACTGGCCATTTAGGAACTCACGATGTCCAGGTCACAGCCATCCGATCGTGTTCCTCGGATGATCGCAGTCGATTTGCTCTGAAGAATCAGTTGATTTCTTTGTATGGTACCTTGTGATCACGTAGGCTCAACGTATTACATTCCTATGCTTCTTAGTACTTTCTCTTCCCATGCCTTGTAATCTATATGGGTATATGTTGCATGTATACAAGTTATATATTTACTAGATTGTTCATTGTTTCTCTTCCGTTCTATTTCTAGTTTTTATGTGTGTTTTTGTGTTACATTTATTTTGTTATTTGTTTTTATTTCCAGATTTTCATTAGAAACGTTTGTTTTTGGTCGTCCATTTGGTTTTTTTAATTTGTCACTCCTATTGTTCGTTTCTTGATAAAGGCCTTGTTGGTTGAAACGTTGCTGTATTCTGTCATTATTTTTGTAATTTGTAAAACTACAGTACTTTGTGATTACGTGTTTTACTTTCATGTAGCATAGATCTAGATCTGCATACACAATGTCAGCAGAAACAATGATCACATAAACTTGTGACAGTTAACAAACATGAAGCTAAAGCAGATATAGAATTTGATGATAAATTAACAGTTTAGTTTTAGATAACAAGAAAACATAATGGATGGTTATCTCTCGTAAACAAACTTTTCAACAAATTATAAACATAAATAATATAGTCTTGTTTACTTATTCCTTCCTGGTCCTCATTGAGCATATATCTCTAATAGTTGTCAAGCACTTCCCCTGTCTCTGGTGACTTTATTTATGGCTTCCTAGAATAATCTAGCACTCTTTAATTTCTCAAGAAAACTTAGTCTCCAGATCTTTTTTTGGGGCATCACCTTTACATTTCCTTGCAGCTCCACTAAAGTGCTTGTCTAGTGACACTCGACTGTTTATTTCATAGGGTATACCTGAGCCTCCTCTATTTTCTCTTCCTAACCTGGAACATCATTGATTCCTGCACGTATCCGCAAGTCAGTGTTTGCTTCATTTTCATATCATCTAGTCTGAGAATTCGGCGTAAACATATGTTTTTAGTTTCAGTAACTGCGCCATTTTATAATATGGATCGGTAGCTAGACCATCTCACAACTCCAATATGGAGGACCAGGAGACCACATTTAGTCTGAATATATTTTTAACAGAAGTCAAATATTTGTCAATGGAAGTATGAGATTTAACTGTGTAACATTGAACCAATCTTGACTAGTGTAAGTGAACTGAAATAAGCAAGAGGATTACTTATGGCCACAGAAATGGAATTCTACATAAGCTTATAAGGAATCCAAGTAATACCTTAAAAAACTAATGTGCTTAGCAAAGTAAATATGACCAAAAAAAACCGCAATATGTACTTCTTAGAGACACAAAGTAGCTTGGCTAAAAAATAAAGTTTTAAGACATTGTGACAACAAAGACTAGACATGTCATGCAAAATATCAATAATAAAATTGATGCACAGTATTCAAAGATGGCTAACTAGGATAGAAGATATGAAGTCCCTGTGGATATTGTGCAATATAGTGTGACAGTTGATTGTATTCAAAAAAATTCAGAGAGTTCACATATAATGAAGGGGATAACATGTTGTGCTTATGACCAAGTGCTGTGAAAATTTTGTGGTTTGAGGCCAGCTTCAGCAAAAAGATTTGGTGTGCACATGATATGCTGTTAGACTAAATGAAACCCTGATCCTTTACTTGTAAATATAAATTACAAGTACTTCTGAAGTTGGAATAAGTCTCGCCTGTATGGCAAGGTACACTGGTGACAAGCAAGTAAATTTCCCAAGCAAAAATCAGTCAAAGGTGCCTTAGTAGGTGCTTAAATTAACAGCGACTGAAAAAATTCAGCACCACATAGTATGACAATTTAGGTAATAAAATGTTGGATAAGTGAAATCATTGTTTTCATGTATGTCTTCTCAAATGTAATTAAACGTACTATTTATTTAAGAGGATGGCAACAAGTGAACAAAATAAATATAATAAAATCAGTAGTACTTCACCTGGGCACACAGTCTTTGCCAACAACAACTGAAGTAATGAAAGGTTTGGTCTCTTCCACACATGGCAAACTGTAGCAGAAGAACAAACAATTTAGATAATTATCAAGTAGGGCTATATACTACTAGTAACTATATAACTATGGTTATAAGTATATGTATAACTATAAGTATATGTAACTTATACTATATAACTTGGAAGAAATGTTTCTCTTAAATGTTACATTTACACTGCTGTAGTTACAAAACATTATTTTCAAATTGAAGATGATTGCTACAATAATTTGTGTGCTGCTGAAATATTAAATTTAACTGGCTCATTATATTTTTTTATATGATGCAAAGCCAGTGTACTGGATGTTTCAGTATACATTTGCAATGTAAATGTGAACAATGGTGAGCAAATAATGTTATGGTGAAAGGTTAGTGGCAAAATTAAAACTAGTTTAAAAGTGATTTATTGCCATTATGAACTTGATTATTGTAAACAAAATTTATCATAAATAGGTCATAATGTAACACTGTAATAGGTTTCATATTTCAAAATATTTTAAATAATTGTCATTTTTATGGACAATGGTAAAATGACTTGAAATTAATGTTTGTATACAAAATGTATTACATTGTGTAAAACACATGTTTTCAAGATTATGGTCCTCACAAAATGTTAAGTGGATTACCAGTTTTTTGGTATCATTAGTGATTCATATGATGTGGAATGCTGTCTACTCTAACAACTTTGTACTTTACAGAAACACAATCTTACGTCAGTAAGCCACCAGGAGGACTGTATGAATAACAATGAAGATTTGGGTAATCAGCCTTGAGTAAGATAGCCAAAATGGCAGCTGTCCCTGCTCCAAGAGAATGGCCTACTAATACCAAGTCATATTTGTCTGTTTCTCGTTCCTGAACAGTAATAATCAAACAGACACAAAATTCACTGAGAATAAAGGAAATTCATAATTATGGATAACTAATAATACTTAATCTTGTGCAAAAACAAATATCAAATCATGAATTAAAGCTACCAATAAATCAAGAAATATTTTTATTATGTATGACTGATTTTGTGGTCAGATGTCATTGGCTATTGGTCAAATGTAAGAGATCACAGCTCAACTTGTAAAGATAAATCCTTTTAGTTTCAGTTTGGAATATCTTCATTGCACTCCAGACATGTCCATAGGTGCTCCGATCTCTGCAGTATCTCTAACAGCATCCAGCGACTGACTGTACCAGCTCGATTTTGATTGAGGAACCTACTCATATACCTTTTCTTTTCTGGCCACACCAATCTTCAGTTCCAGCTCCTGCAATCTAGTAGTTGACATGGATTGGTTTAAATGAAAATCCTCTTTCCTGCCATACTCTATGAGGGTGTTCAAAATATCAGCTCTATCCATTGGCTGACCCTGATACAGTGACAGAGCCAGCCAGCCAGGGCACTGCCTTGCATTTTGAAGATCATATTTTCAAATTTGGACTGCCCCATTATATTTGTGCATACATTTTTTTGAGGTCTCTAGGATTGTTGCTGTTGCTACAGAATTCATGCTTTTTACAATATTCTTGACAGGTGGTATCCTATTTCTTCAGAGAGGGACTTGGCCATATTGAAAAAACCTGATACAATGAAGTACACCCTTCGTCTTTAGACCCACTAACTCAACACTGTCATTACCAAATTGAAAAACATGATATGGCCAAATTAATTTGTATTTTCTTTTGCCAGCTTGAAAAACATATAAATTTCATCCAATTAAAACCTTTCAAGAAACTCCAATCGGACCACTATTTATAAATAGATAGCTTTGCTGTAGATACAAATTGAAAATTTGATTTGAATGCGTTGATGTAAATTTAGAACTAATTTTATATGAAACAATTCTTGGCGCAGTGTGTGGTAGCTGGTTTATTTTAATAGACAATATTGGCATACCCTGTGTCAGTTAGTACGGAATAGTTCATACAAAATAATTGCTAAAGTTAAACTATTTCAAGAGCAAAGGAAATGTTTGGGTAAATGATTCATGCAAGGAACCTTGTGATCCTTTAAGGGTGAAATGAGGACTAGACAACAGACAAGGAACTAGAGTGCACCAAGATTTATATTTGTGTCTGACCTGATACCTTCACAGTTCCAAGACATCTGTAGATTGTTCAGATTTATGTTAAATTATTTTTTATGACTTATTCAGTCGCAGTATATGAACATGAATCCAATATTTTATTTTTTTCTAAAAACTGTTTAATATAATGTCTTCTTTTCCATGTAATATTTATTATACAATATATTTACTTTTTAAATCACAGATTATGTAGAATATTAACTTACAATACAGATAACTAATAACATTATTTATAATACCAAAGGTTTTGCATTGAAGTGAAAATTGCACTTTTATTGACTTCATTATCAATTTTTAAACTGCTTGGAACTTCCAAGATAATGTGAATTACTTACGCAAAAGCTTTGAGGCTAGTAACAAATAGTTGTGTAAAGTAACAAAATATAGTCTAGAGTGATCTATCAGACTCTCAGTAAACATACAACAAACAATAGAGAATAAATTCAGAAAGAAGCAGCCCTGAATCGAACCATGACACGTCTGAATGGCAAGAAGCTAACATTAATGTAGTGAGTGATTGCTAAATTGCAAGTTTTGTTCTGAATTATCTCTTTTATTTGGTGTACAAGTTTAGAGAGAAAGTCACACATTTGTGTCTGTCTAGTATTTGTTTTACTATTACAAAATTATTATATTTATATGGCTTTTTTCGTCTTTACAGACGGTCAATTGGCAAGTGTTTCAATGTGACAACTACTGAGTTTTTGCTTGTCTCTCTTGTCTTTCAGCTCATCCCTAAGTCTCTCTTCAAAAATTCTGCACCTTTGCGCAATGTTGTTTTCCATATATCTCGATCATCAGCCAGTCGTTTCCATTTGCTGGGACCGATAGAAAAGTTATTAACTGAGGCCTTGCAGACATCTTTATATCTGAGCAGTGGTCTGCCTTGGTGCCTCTTCCCTCTGAAAGTTCACAGAACAACATTTGTTTTGGAATGCGGCCATTGTCCATTCTTTGCACATGCCCTAGCCATCTAAGTCTTCTACTGCTGAGCATGCCCATGATGGAAGGAAAGTTTGCTTGTTGCAGTACTTCAGAGTTAGTTATCTTGTCGTACCACCTGATGTTCATAATCTTGCGGAGACATCGAAGGTGAAAGATGTTAAGTCTTCTCTCATGCCTTGAGTAGGCTGTCCATGTTTCTGAGCCATATAGTAAAGAGCTAATTACACAGGCTTGATATATTTGAATCTTCATCTACAATGTTAATTTTTTTTTTGTCCCACGCTCTCTTTGATAGTTTGCTGAATGTAGTAGCATCGCTGCCTATTCGAGCGTTAGTTTCTTCATCAAGAGAAAATCTGACAGTGACTATGGACCCAAGATAGCAGAATTTTTAACCGGGCTAGATGATTACCATTTAAAGTGATATTTTTTATGTGTTATTTCCCCTGGCATAAAACCACAGCTTTGGTGACACTAATAGTCAGAGAAAACAGGTCACATGCCCTGGCCAAATTATTTATTAGTGATTGCAGACAAAATTATTGCTAGCTCAATAAATGAAAAGAAATATACTGAACATTAATTCTGTGAAGTATAATTTCATTTATAGAGCTAAATATAAACATAACATATGTATCTGGGGAACATGCACATAAACTGGATAGATAAAAATGACTAAAAATATGCTTTTATATCATAGCAGTTTTCAGGCCAAACTATTCCCAGAATAAAATATTTGAGCTTTTCTCATCTTTGCATATAACTATCTGGTAATTTTAAAAACTGTAACCACATGATTTTATTAATGATGATAAGAAATGTTTCGTCACATTGAGCATCTTGCTGCATCTATCTATATGACCTTTACCCCATCTTCATTTCTCTATCTTTTCTTACTTCTACATGTGAATGCACTCGATAAAATAATAACATCAATAAAGAATATCAGTGAGTACACATAAACAGAGATATGATACTGATAAAGGTTTGATAGTAAAATCTGAATAAATGTTGCCAGACAGGATTATTCTGGAAATGAATTCATGCAAATGTGAGTGGAAACAGTTCAATCCTTTCACTCCGTAATTTTTGCTACTCCTGGACGCACTCATATTGCAATGTACACTGAATTAGCCAGTGTTTCAGCTATGAGACATCTTAAAAAATACTTCAAGACAAAATAAGAAGAAGATTGCTTAATGAACGAATATAATTACACTCATAGGTGCTCTGTCTTCCCAAGTAGAAGTTGAAAGGTAAGCATATGGATGGCTAGTTATATAAACATATACAATACTAACACCAGAGGCAAGATGCAGTTCATAAATACAGAACAGTGTAAACCAAGTAGCCACAACAGAATTTCAGAAAGTGATGAGATAAGCAATTTTTGAAACTGATTTTTGTCAAAGAGAATAACAAATTCACTCCTAAAGTCCATACAGGACAGAATAATAAAAAGATAACGAAGAAGTGTTTTAAAAACGTGACAGATTAGAAGCAATTTTTTGTCTAAAGAAAATCATTAAAAACTGCTAAGAAATACAAAAAAAAGAAAGTTATTATTAATTAAGTCATACACATGTATACATACACACAACTACAGTAAATGCTTAATAGATTACAGATATGATTTAGATAGATTACATTATGAAAGAATCATTGAATGCCTGGAATAAGTAGTTTGGATGGAAGAAACATCAGAATGATCAGTAGTTTATAGTGGGGAACATATAGCAACAACAAGATCTGGCAAGAACTTAGTTTGTTTATTTTGTGCCAAAGGCGGCACATAGGGCAGAGGTTTTAGATCTCCATGTGATGTGATTCTTTGCTAGCAGTTGGAGATCTTGTATGGTTTTACATCCCAATAGTTTACTTTCTTGTAGGATTGTTCTTCGAAGAGTGGTCTTAGGTCTTCCACGTTTTCTTTTCCCAACTGGTGAACTCATAAGGACTTGTCGATTTAGTCTTTTTTTGTCTGATCTAAGAACATGACCTAAATATTTCCACCTTCGTTTCCTTATAATATTTGTTACAGGTTGTTGCTGTGTTCTATCTCTCACTGTATTGTTCGAAATGAAATCACTCCATTTTACTTTTAGTAATTTTTTGAGATATTTATTCTCAAAGCTGTCCAGTTTCTTATCAATTTTGTTTGTTGATTTCAACTTTCACAACCGTAAGTCAGTACAGGAATCACACATGACCTAAACAATTTAACTTTTTGTACATATAGGCTACTAAGATCTTTAGATTGCCAGATATTTGTTAACTTAGTGAAGACACTAGCTGTTATAGCAATACAAGAGTTTATTTCTTTCATCATGTTTCCGTTGTTTGACATTTTACTACCAAATATGTAAAATGTTTAACTTTCTTCAGTGTTTGGCCATTTATTACAATGTTCCTGTCAAGTTTGTGAGGTCCATAATTTTGGTCTTGGCAGAATTAATCTGGAGACCAACCTGTTCTGCAAGTGTGCATAGATTGCTAGTTAGTTTGTGGGTTGCTTGTGGCAGGAACTAATCGCTCTATATTGATATAATAAGAGAAGTGAAACAGGAATGAGTTCTATCCCATTACCTATTTAATAGACAATGCCGTGTAAATGTCACAGAGAGCTAAAATTGTGTACAGTTTTTTTATTATTTTGTTCTGTTGTCACCATCTGAATTCAAACACTTCTGCCATATTTGCTTGACCTTGAAAATACCTTGAAATAGAACACTCTTATTTTTTAATAGACCAATTATCACAAGTTAGTTTGTTCTCTTCATTGCCGTCAAAATTATTTTCTTTTAGCTATTTTTTACGATTTGGGAAAAGAAAAGAGTCTGATGGAGTCAACTAGAAGAATAGGGTGAGTGTTGAAGAATCTCAATATTAAAATGGCTGGCTGATAGCTGCACAAGCTATGCTTTGAGAGAGGGAAGGGAAGGGGGTGCAATGTCCTGAAGGAAAGAATTATTCTGAGTGCACTTTATTACTCATTCTGTGGTCACAACTCTTTTTTACTTTGCTAATGAGATCTGCATAGTATTGTTCATTAATTGTGTCGCAATGAGGCAGAAAATCTGCCTTTGGTGTCCCACAAAAAAATTTGCAAAACTTTTCCATGAGGGATGTTGGAGAGCCAGGAATGTTTCACTGCATGCTGGAAATTTTGTATTGGGGTCATAATGGTGAACGCCACACTACGTGGTTTTGGATTGGACGCCTTTTTACCATGAGCCACACTAATGTGCATTTTTATTCTAAAACAAATGACTTTTAAAATAATGGCTTTCGCCTGGTTCACTAAGAGTTAATATCCTTAGTCAAAGTCCTAATTTTGTTAATAAAAATTTAAATGATAAATTACTGAAAATTATAAACCTCCATAAATGTGTTTGTGCCAAATGTTTGTTTAAACATGCACGAATCAATCAAATTAAATAATACATTTAGATGGTAGGTGATCAAATACTTGGACACAGGGAACATGAAACAAAACAATATCTTTACAATGTCTAAAAATCTATCTCCACAGATGATGGCATACTGTAAATTTGGCTTAATTTTTTTCAAATTGGTAGAACATTGTAATATTATACACATAAATTATCATCATACTATCATAATTTCTAACAAAATAATGCTTTAACACATTGACAATCTCATTGAAAAAGCACGCTTTGGCCGAATTAATTCTTGTTAATTTTTGTACATGTACAGACAGACGTTTGGGATAAAAATCAATAAGAAGAAAGCCTAAATAATGAGTACCATCATCTAAAAAGAAACGCTGGAAATGGATTAATCTGGAGACCAACCTGTTCTGCAAGTGTGCAAAGATTGCTAGTTAGTTTGTGGGTTGTTTGTGGCAGGAACTAATCGCTCTATATTGATATAATAAGAGAAGTGAAACAGGAATGAGTTCTATCCCATTACCTATTTAATAGACAATGCCGTGTAAATGTCACAAAGAGCTAAAATTGTGTACAGTGTTTTTTTTTTTTTTTTCTGTTGTCACCATCTGAAATCAAACAGTCCTGCTACACATTTAGGTTAACTGTCCAAAAACTGCACTGAGATGGACACCGGAGGGTAAAAGAACGTAGAAGATCCGAAACCAGCAGGAAAAGTAGAAAAGTAACTGGAAGAAGTGAATCACAGCTAGAACACGATGCAGAGAACGACCACAGAGAAGAATAGTGTACTTTTGTTGTTACCCTAAGCACCAATGCTTTCACAGGTTAGACAAGGAGAGCGGAGAATATACACATATAAGAATATTTGTTTCTGGTAGTTTTGATTTTTAATCAATTAAAGTTGATTTATTGTACTGGAGCACATTGTGTGCTGGAGAGCCGCTGTAGCGTAGTTGTTAGTGAACTCGCTTCTCAAGGCTGGTGGTCTGGGTTCAGCTCCAGCAATGCGCATGGAATTTTTCCCGACCGCGACGGCTCTCAGGTCGACCCAGCCTCAACTGGGTACCAGACATGCTCTGGGAAGTAAAGGCGACGTGTGCCGACGGTCAATGAAAATACAGGCCTAACACTGTATTGACCTATATACCACGAGGTATTAAAGGGTTCCTTGCATTGTGTGCTAATTGTTAACCAAATTCCTGTGTATGCAAGAGATGTTTATGTCTGTTTATTCATAGTTCATGATTCATATTCATAAAACAGTACTGATTCTATGTAGCACTGTGTGACTTTCTTCCTCATTTATCTACTGTGTAGTACAGATATTTTTAAAATAAATTTTAACTCTGCAATAAAACAAAAATAAGGAAGCCCGTAAAATTAATGTCAATAAATCTCTAGATAACTTTCTAGATAATTTGCTAGATAATGTCTAGACATGTAATGAATAGACAACCAAAAAAGAAAGCAGTCAAGACTACATAAAACTAAACAAAGTATACATGCTTGCTTGTAAATTCCATTATTTCTAGATTATGAACAATTTCATAAATATGTCTTAAACGTATAATTCTGCAATAAATTTTCTTTATTTCTACCAATAATATGTTTACTTTCTATAACATTTTCAAACTTTCTGTGTATTGAACACATCTTGTTCAACAATTATCTAGAACACTTTCAGTTATATTATGAAGCCATTATAAAATAATCAATATTATGGCCTTCACAATGAGTTTTCAGAAAGCAATGTTTTGATACATGTATAAATAATATCTGCCATCTTCTATGAAGCTTATAAGGATAGGGTAAAAAGGGATCTGCCATCTACTATGAAGCTTATAAGGATAGGGTAAAAAGAGATCTGCCATCTTCTATGAAGCTTATAAGGATAGGGTAAACAGGGATCTTTAACTGAGGGATAGTGTACAACAAAATTTACCGATCTCAACCAGTCAGCACTATTTGCAAATGCCTAAGAGAGGAAACAATCAAATTAATATCACCATACTTAAACAGAAGGTTCATTCCATCACTAAAATTAAGTTCTGAATTTTAACTTGCTAAAAAAATCTAAACACTGATATCACAGCAACAGGACAAATTTAAAGTAAATAATAAAGAGTGCCAAGTCCTATTTTAGACATTATGCTTGTAATTGTCATCATGTTGCATATCTTTTACAGAATGTTGCTCTCATCTTAGTCTACGTGATAAATTATCAATCCCTAGCAAGTATTCTCCTCCATCATAAAGTTAAAGGTTTAATAAATATCCTGTTGCCACCATCGCCTTAGTCATCCCCCTTCCTTGTCTTCCACTAACCGTGCCCTCCATTATTGCTTTTTCTAAACCACAGTGACCTTTAAAGTGACAGAAATATTTAAGTTTTCGGAACATTATGTTATTGAAGAACCAATGTTTTTTTATGTTCAGGTCTTGTAGGGTGTCTATAATTTTTATCTTCTCTGTTTTTGCATTCTCAGAAATCTTCTATAGCATTTCTTTTCAAAAGACTCAATTTTGTTTTTTAATGTTTATGTTATGATCCATGATTTACATCCAAATGTTGAAACAAGAAAAATTCATGCCCTCAGAAGTTTTTTACTGTTGTTTCTTTGATTGTGTTATGCAATAGTTTCTTCATAGCTAACGACCCACTGAGCTGCCTATTGAACCTCATGATTTCTTGTGTACAATCTCCATTGTTGTTAATTGTAAAACTGAGATATTTAAAATTTGTAACATTTTTAATGTCCTCATTGTTTATGGTAATTTCAGGTTCACATTTTACTTTCTCAGCAGACGTTATGTTAGTTTTCTTTGTATTCAGAAAAAGGTTCTGGTCTTTAGTGTGTTTAAACAGACAAAATTAGCTGCTCCAATCTCTTGACACTATTTGCAAGATAAGTCCTCTGAGGTTATAAAATTAGAAGGAAAGAAAATAATGAAAATAAAAGAATTGGAAATGTGGATATCATCAAAGACACTAAAATAAACCAAAAAGATGGAAAAAAAAATAATAAAAGTAAAATTAACATAAAAATATGAAGTGTCAAGATTGTGGATGTAAAAAAATAACAAAACTTGCATGTTAAACTAGTCTCAGGTTATAAAAAAAGATACTAAATGATTTCAAAAATAAAAGGAATTATCAGTTCTAAATTTTACAAAGCATTTTTTAAAAGTGAAGATGTTTAAATGTACCTGACATAGACCGGGAGACAAATAAACTGGCACCTCTTGGGCAAACCTCAAGATTGCAACCATGATTAGAAATTGGTGAAGAGTGCGTGATCATTATAATCAGCCCTCAATATGAGAACTAGATGGACTTCCATATGAAACTAGATGGACCTCCATAAGAAACTAGATGGACCCCCATATGAAACTAGATGGACCTCCAAATGAAACTAGATGGACCTCCAAATGAAACTAGATGGACCTCCATATGAAATTAGATGGACTTCCATATGAAACAGATGTACTAGTAGTAAGCACCTCTAACGCAAACCCATTGTCATTAACAAAGCCACAATGATTACATACATTTACTTTTCTCTTTGCCTTTTTACTATCCTTTCTTTTCTTTAATCCTGATTTGGCTCACATCATCAGAAAAGAAGAGATTTCTAGAATGTGCTTTTGTGTGCGCTTCATATATAGTGTTTTTCACTGCCTCTGTTATTTCTGAGGTCTACCTTTTTGTACTATCTTCCCTATCCATATTGATCTCTTATATACACATTATAGTATTTGCCTGCTTACAATGTTATCTAATACACGCTATCATTTAGAAAAGCATGCATGCTACAACTGATCATTCTAAATCAAGACTTAATAAGACTACTTAATATTAACAAATTAAAATAAAGGCACATGACACTTCCTACAATAAACCTGGCCCACTTCAGAAGCTTTATTTTTCTGGTAAAACATTATTTAAGAAAATGACAAAATGGCAATATATATTTTATAAATTACATAACCTGCAATTGATATTTATATACTAAACATAGCATGACTAGGTCGATAAAGTCAATAACATGGCATAGTGGCATAGAAGTGCTGGTAATTTACACACATACAAATGTCACTGAAGATGACAAATGACACAGATCTATGTTAGATGTCAAATTAAATGTGATTCCATTTCTTTCTTCTTCTTCTCTTCCACCATTTACTTCTTTATAGAAGTGTTGAAGGGGAAGTGTAGTGATCGTGTGTGTGCTTGTTCTAAGGCACTTTGCAAACTGTTATTCATTTTCTTAAGTCTGTTCTTGATGCCGTCACTTCATCTTTTGAGTGGTTTTGCACTGTACTCATTATACTTTTTCTGTGTGGCTCTCTCTGGTAGGGGTTACTAGGCCATTCTTGACAGGTGTCCATTTCTTTAACTTTTTAAAATATAACAATATTTTTAAACATTTTGTTTAGAGGAAAATAATACTTCAATCAAATACAGAAAACAGTACAATCATTTTAATGATTTGTCAAACTGGCAATACTCCAAAAACAAGGTCAAAGACATATTGCTTACCTCATCTCTGTCCCATGCCATCTGCAAAATTCCATCATTAATCAGCTTATTCTTGATATAGACTGCAGCCTGAATCATGCCCTGTCATAATACAATGAGTAAAATACAATAACACTTCTATTTTTGCTGTATTCGGGGAGAGCTAAGAAATGTCAGTGAAAACAAATGAATTTTAGTCAAACTTTACAAAATTCCAGCTTTACAAATTGTCCTTCCCCCTTTAATTAATGACAAAATAAAAAGCAACTTTCAAGGTTTGTTAACAGTACCTTCTTAACTCTTATTTAGCACCTTCAAGAATTCTCTAAAGCACCTTTAATCTTCCTCTAGCAGATCTTCAAAATTCCACTACAGTATTTTCAAGATTCCTACAATACTTTTAAGGTTCCACTACAGTATTTTCAAGATTCCTACAATACTTTTAAGGTTCCACTACAGTATTTTCAAGATTCCTACAATACTTTTAAGGTTCCACTACAGTATTTTCAAGATTCCTACAATACTTTTAAGGTTCCACTACAGTATTTCAAGATTCCTACAATACTTTTAAGGTTCCAAATTTCTACAACAGTCTAGTATTTTCAAGATTCCTACAATACTTTTAAGGTTCCACTACAGTATTTTCAAGATTCCTACAATACTTTTAAGGTTCCACTACAGTATTTTCAAGATTCCTACAATACTTTTAAGGTTCCACTACAGTATTTTCAAGATTCCTACAATACTTTTAAGGTTCCACTACAGTATTTTCAAGATTCCTACAATACTTTTAAGGTTCCACTACAGTATTTTTAAGGTCCCACTAAAGAATCTTCAAAATTCTCTATACAATTGTCAAACATCATCATGAGTATATTTAGGGTTCATCTAAAGCTCCTTTTATTCAAGAATCGCCTACAGCTGAGGTCAGAAAACAGGAGTAGATTAAACCAAATGGCTACTGGGTTAGAGAGAGAATTACTTCCATGACAAGAAGAGAATAAATAGTTTTAAGAACCCCAGAGTGAGCACCGGAGCCAATGAATATGATCAATAAACAGACAGTGAACAAGTATTGGGTTCACACCTGACAACACCTGACAAACACCTGACGAACACCTGACAAATACCTGACAAACACCTGATTTGCACCATAAATCATTATTTCTTAAGGCTCCCATAGCCTAGCCTTACTTCTTCTTCTTCTGCTTCAAACGCACCATATCAACCACTTGTTAAACTACTCTTTGTGATCTGTATGTGATCTGAGCCTAATAGTGAATGTACGCTCTGCCAGTTATACACCTACAAGTAGGTCAGCACATCCGATTTCTGTGACGCTTTTATTTACTAGGGTAGCTTCATTAGACCCCTACCTCAGTCACGTCTTACAACATGCCTTGTAGGTCCCACTGTTACTATTCTTTGCTCCCCTTGCAAGGCCTGCAACACACAGGTGCCTAGCCCTACAATATGAACGTTTTTAGGAACACAACCAGCTAGTTCTCCATGACAAGGAACATTTTGTAGAATTATTTTTGAAACATTTTTAACATACCTTATGTCCCTGCCAATCATCTCTTGGAGGATTTAATGGCAATGTCTCTGGTTCTGCTTTCAGATCTGTCAGTACATCCTAATAATTTCAAAATTATCAGATTGTTTTAAAACAGCTTTCATAAATAAAAGAGTTAACAGTTATTTGGGCATTAACTCTTTCCATACCATGAATGTTAATTAGATCTAATTCAGTTTCTTTTATAGCAACAGCCTTTTTATCACACAAAAGTTGTGTTTTTACATTGTTTGCAGTAGGTATCAAGAATGTTGGGAGTATCAAGAATGTTGGAAATATCAAGAATGTTGGGAGTATCAAGAATGTTGGGAGTATCAAGAATGTTGGGAGTATCAAGAATGCTGGGAGTGTCAAGAATGCTGGGAGTGTCAAGAATGATGGGTGTATCAAGAATGTTGGGAGTATCAGGAATGCTGGGAGTGTCAAGAATGCTGGGAGTATCAAGAAGAGACTGGTTTAGAAATGAAGACATCAAGAAAAAGTGAGTAATGAACATCAAGAAACAACAAATTCAATTGTTCAGCCACATAAGCAGACAGTGCACCTCAAAGAGCAATGCTACTCCGATATAGTGAATACAAAGCAAAAGAACGTCCATGAAAAGGTGCAGCTCAGAAATAACAGAGGTGGTAAAAAACATGACTAATGAAGTGCAATGATGATGGTCCTACCAAAAAAATCAAACAAACTGCGATAAAAACATGTATACTACAAGGCAAAAGAAAATGTTCTATCTAAAAAGCCTCTAAAGTGGTTAATGGTGTGGATTTAGTTAAGTTATAAAATTTCACAACTGAAACTTTTTTCAAAGAAAGTAAATGAAAATGATCTCTCTCACACACACACACAAAATCTCCATATGTTGGTAAAACTGTCATCATCATGAACAAAAAATATCACAGATGAATGAACACATAGCAACTAGTAAAAAAGTATCATCACAATAATATTCAATTCAAACTGACTGTAAAAATGTAGATTACCAATGAATGGTTATTATTGTCAAATCATCATGGCTATAGAGCAGCAAATATAGAAATGTGAACATCTAGAAGTGTTAATGACACAGTGCCCCACAGAATGGTCAGATATTGTTTAAATAATCCTGAATGGTTATGTTAATCACATGTAGCGTTGATGAATTATAAAACAAAACAGTTGCGTACTTCAGTTATCTTTTGTTTTTTGTTCTATTCATTATTGATATCATATGGTTTATATCCTTCCTAACATTTCCTACTTATTTCCCATGTTAATTGGTTTTCTCCAACTGAGAGTTAAGAGGAGCACATTAACGAATGAATGCAAGCAATGAAACAGTAACTAAATCTTATCTTATCCACATTTGCATTGAAGCGTCATGGGGAGAGTTAGTTCTCTATCTTGTGCCAGGTGTGATGCGCTTGACGTTGTCAGTCCATGTTTCGCAGGGACTCTGAGATGTTATCTATCCATCGTGTTCTTGGCCTGCCTCGTGCTCTGCGCCCTGAGTGTCGATTATTGTAGGCACATGATGGTAGTAAATGTAGTTTAATTCTCATTAGATGACCGAACCACTTGATTCTTTGCTTCTCGATGTACTGTATGCATGGTATAGTACAAACGATGCTTCTGATATTATCATTTCTCACTCTATCTCTCCTTGTAATGTTGACAGCTTTACGTAGACATCTCATTTCACATGTTGTAATCTTTCTTTCTTGTGTCTTAGTCACTAACTAACGCACACTTAGTTAGTAACTAAATACACTAATTAAAAAATGAAATCAAAACAGATACTTGCCTGTAATGAAAGAGTACCCCTTACTGCAACTACAACTTTCTTGTAAACATGATCCAGAGCAACAAAGAATGGTGTTTCTCCGATCTGGAAACGTGAATATATATATGTCATGTTCTAATGTTGCATTATAGAGATAGTTATATTTTACTAGAGAAGTGGTATTATAGAGATGGTTAATTTACTGAAGTGTATTATAGAGCTGGTTATATTTACAGAGAAGTGGATATAGAGATGGTTATATTTTACTAAAGAAGTGGTATTATAGAGCTGGTTATATTTTACTAGAGAAGTGGTATTATAGAGATGGTTATATTTTACTAGAGAAGTGGTATTATAGAGATGGTTATATTTTACTAAAGAAGTGGTATTATAGAAATGGATTATAAGTTTTACTGAGAAGTGGTATTATAAGTGGTTATATTTTACTAGAGTGGTATTATAGAGATGGTTATATTTTACTAAGAAGTTATTATAGAGATGGTTATATTTTACTAGAGAAGTGGTATTATAGAATGGTTATATTTACTAGAAGTTGTATTAAGAGCTGTGTTATATTTTACTATGAAAAGTGGTATTATAGTAGCTGGTTATATTTTCCATTCTGTTCTATCCTGGGAAGCTCACTCGATCTCCTCCATGGAAATGATACCGATATTTTTTGCCTCTTAGTAAAGTTCGTTTCAGGGTCTCCTTAGGTCATCCTCTCTTTCTTGAACCATTTACATCCCACTCTCATGCCTGCTTTGATATTCTTTGATCATTTCTTCTCAAGGTGTGTCCAACATATTTCCATCTTCTCCTTCTTATAACAGTTGTTACTAGTGGTTGACCAGATCTTTCTCTGATTTCATCACTTCTCCTGAAGTCGTTTCATTTTATATTCATTATTTTTCGCAGACATCTATTTTCAAATGCATTCAACTTATTTTCTATATCTTTAGTCATTTTCCAACTCTCGCTGGCATATGTTATGATTGATACAACATTTGAATTCATTGATTGAATGATTGATTAATTGAAAGGAACGTCATAATTGCACTTTGGAGAAAAACCATGCTTGCTCCAATCTTTTTCTTTTCTTATACAGGAATATCTCAGCGACAGCGCACGTAATGATTTATTTTTAAAGATGGAGATTGTCAAGTTTCAACACCCTAATTATCATCCTAGCAGCCCCCAAACAGGAAATAGGCTGCACCAACACTTTTTTTTTCAAGTTTTACTGGAAGGATCAGGTGTGTCTATTTTCTAAACAGCTATCTTTATTAAAAAAATGCAGTTAATTAATTTTGTTATCCTTTGTATTTTTAAATAAGCAATCCACAAATACAACTAGAAGGGCAACATGGCGGCAGAGAGATACATGGGCCGGAAAACATGGAACAGAGATTTTGTTAAAGCTGGACTAATTAGTTTGTTGTATCATTTATTTAACAATCAAAGAATAAAAAAAAAGAGATGGAACATTTTTCTGAACAATGTGAAGAAGGAAAGAAAGAATATGACATAAGAGAATATAATGTTATGAATGGACTAATGAGAATGTGTAAATCAATGTTATCAGAAAAAGACATCTCTTTCATCAACCAACAACCCGTATCAAATATTATAAGGAAACGATGGTGGAAATATTTAGATTATGTTCTTAGATCAGAGGAACAGAGACTAAATCGACAAGTCCTTATGTGGTCACCAGTTGGAAAGAAAGGAAGACCAAGACCACCTTAAGAACCATCAACAGAAAGTAAACTATTGGGATGTAAACTATATGCGATCTCCAACGTAAACGAACCGCATAATATAGAGATCTAAAACCTCTGCCCTATGTGCCGCCTTTGTCACGAAAGGAACAAACTAACTAACTTTCATCTTATTTAGGTCTACAGGTGTAACAAAGAAGATTTGTAAAACAGACTAACAACAATGAAGCTCAAGCAGATGAAAAAACTAAATGTTTAGTTAATAGACTATTGATTGATTGATTGATTGATTGATTGATTGATTATGTATGGGTCATCATCAGTGTACTTTGGTGAGTAATCATGTGTGCTTTGATCTTTTTCTAACACAGGAAGATCTCAGCAGCAGTGCACAAACTATGATATAATTTAGAAAATACCACCTGTTCACTAAATTCAAGATAGACCCCAACGACCTGTGCCCCTGTGGCTTGGCGAGTATGACAACAGAACATATCCTACAGAACTGCCCCAAGTATGCAGACCTGAAAAGAAAGAGGTGGCCTACTTACACCAGCGTCCTAGACAAACTGTATGGCGTGGCTGATATTCTAAGGCAGACGTCTGTTTTTATTAAAGAATCCGAAATCCCAATCTAGTGAGAACGCAGAAGAAGAAGAAGATACTAAAAATATTTTGTAGCAATATTTTAAAAAAAAATCTTCTTAATGAATTTTGCTAGGGCAGAGGTTTTCCAGTCTGCACTTCCTGATTTCGAACTGCCAATGTTTCTATTACATGTCTGGTCAACTACTAGGGACAACTGTTATAAGAACAGAGAAGATGGAGATATGTTGGACACACCTTGAGGAGAAATGATCAACGAATATCAAGGCAGGCATTGAAGTGGGATGCAAAGGGTTCAAGAAAGAGAGGTCGATCTAAAGAGACCCTGAAACGAACTTTGCTGAGAGAGGCAGGAAATATCGGTCTCAGTTCCATGGAAGAGATTGAGCGAGTTGCCCAGGATAGAGCGGTATGGAGAAATTACTTGCAGGCCCTATGTAACGTATAACGGTACCGCCCGAGTGGTTACCAGGGCCCAAATGTGGGGTGTAAAGAATAGAACCACTGTTACCTGCCACGCATGGCGTAAGAAGCGACTAAGGAGGATTGACTGAAATCGGATGCACATGTCCTAAACGTGTAAAAGTCTATGCGTTTAGGGGCCTACCAAACCAATGTGCAACGTATACACGTTCTTGGCAAAGATCAAACATATCACAAAGAGTGATTAAAATTGGTTGTAAAGAACGAACGCAAAGAAGAAGAAGAAGAAGAGTATAACGATACGGATGGAATTATTATTATTACTATTAATGTTTCTTTTGCTTACTCAACTTGAATAAGTGACCTAGACAGTTAACAGATAAACAATTATGTAAATGTAAGACAAGTCATGTTAAGTGTAAGAAGCAGACAAATGAACAGTGATGAACTTACATCAACATGGTAGGTACAGTAGACCAAATCCAAGTTCGGTAAACCACTAGTGTGCCCAGCAGTACGAAAGTTACACAAACAGCAGTTGTCGTCTACAATCTCTACATTTTGAGGTTTCTTGCAACAGCAGCATCTGCATGTAATACAATAGCAAAGTCAGGATGGAAACTGATATTAATTAATCATTCATTCTCTTTACCTAATTAAGTGATTGATTGATTGATAGGACCACCATTATTGCCCTTCGGTGAGTAATCATGTGTGCTTCGATCTCTTTCTTACACAGGAATATTTCAGATGCAGTGCACGAACTCCGTAGCACGGCGAGGTCCCTGATGCAAGTTTGAAGATGGTGATGATATTTTGTAAGAAACCTACGTTTAACGCAAGAGTGAATAACCAATTCCATCATCATCATCTAGCCGGGTATAGACAATAGAGGTACATCTGAAGTCGGTGGAGGCCGGCTTGCACAGTGAGGGACACCAGTTAAATGGTAAAGCAGGATGTCACATAAAAGGTTTAAAGGCGAAAGATTGACTTTATTGCACCGTGTTTTACCCCATATGGCTCGGTCCCTCTCCGCAGAAAGGGCACACCACCTGCCGAGAGTACTGCACAAAGCACGAACTCCGTAGCTCCGGCAACAATCCTAGAGATCTCTGGAAGAAACTGCACTCATGAACAGAAGGCTACGGTCCGGATTCGAACCCACGACCTTCGACTCGCAAGGCAAAGGGTCACACAAAAATCATTCAGAAGTGTCATAACATGCATCATAGCTAACACCCGAATTCACAGCTGGCAAACGCAGAAGAAGAAGTAGTAAAAGACAATAGAGAAAGATCACAAGATATGAGGTTCAATGTTTAAGAAAAGCTATGAAAGCCAACAGAAGAGATAGAGTACAAAATTGATGACATCAGGAATATTGTACAAATATAATCTCCCATCAAATACATAAAACGACAGAAAGTGAAATGGTTTGGGCATCTCATGAGAACAAAAGTCAACCATTTATGAGCATAGAATAGCAGAAGATCTGACATAAGAGCAAAGGTAGATATCTGTGGATAAATAGTTTCACTGAGATGTTAAAACAACAGGGTTCATAACATCAACTGCAATTTATCAAACACATGAGAGAAAAGCTCAGTTCCTCATGAAACTTAAAGACAAATTTTGAACGGATGAGAGCGAGAGAAAGAGAGAGAGAGAGCGAGAGAGAGAGCTTTCTCAAATAAAAGAATATTGTATTAATGAACTGCACTGACAGGTCAGCAGGAAGCATTTCTGGCAGTGATGAAACTTGCTTGTTTCGAACACGAGAACAGACATGACTCCTCTCAAAACATCTCTTCAAGAAATAGCTGAGAGCGGTAGGAGAAGAGAAAAGCAAAAACAATTATTATTGGTCAGCACAGAACTTTTTCCACACTTATCCACCTCACAGAGGAAAGAAATCTTTAGGGGCATTTATGGAATAGTTGCCCGCCTGCCCAGCGTGTTAGTAGAGCGTTGGACGACGGGTGACAAGCTCCCTGTGATTACGGTTCGATTCAGCGGGCTGGCAGAAAAGCCACAGGTTCTCCAGATCTACAGTGTTCGTGGCACCAAACAGAAGGGTTACGGTGTCCATGGCACCGAGCCGAAGAGCTGAAAGCTCAAGTGTTTCTGGATCGAAAAAATGGGACGGTAAATCCATCGTATTAAACTACAACCATTTTGATTTTTATTATTATTATTATTAAAACAATATTTGTACTTCAATAAAATGGATTCCACTGTATTAGAGCTCTCTTAGCTGGTTGCAGTGGTGGTTCGCCATTAAAGGCCAGAGGGGCCAGACCCCACCAAAAATAATGTGTAACGTGTATTTATTATTTGATTAATTAAAATATAACCTCACCCAAAGCCATGATTTTCCCAAAAATTTGTGTCTGGCCCAACCAACAAAAACGATCACGAGCCGCCACTGGCTTGTTGATATAGCAAAGATACACAAAGATCTCAGTGATGGTACATAACATTAATAGCATCAGTGTGGATCTCCAATGTAACTTTGAGGATGGTGCAAATGTCTAGGAAATATTCTAATCAATATAATAACTTTGTCTGTATCTTAAAGTGTCTCTCTCCCACTTGTATTGTTATCTTCCATTTGTTCATCTTATATCCATAAACAATGTTAAAAATTTTCCAATATTTTATGTTTTTTCCCCAGCAATGTCATCTCTCTTTTCATCCCCAAAATATGTTACTTGTCAATATTTCTTATCTATTTCAATAAATCTCTTTTCATCCCCAAATATGTTACTTGTCAATATCTGTTATCTATTTCAATAAATCTCTTTTCATCCCCAAATATGTTACTTGTCAATATTTCTTATCTATTTCAATAAATCTCTTTTCATCCCCAAATATGTTACTTGTCAATATTTCTTATCTATTTCAATAAATCTCTTTTCATCCCCAAATCTTCCAGAATTTCTTCAATTATTTCTGTTGTCTTGAATTTCTTTATATTAAACTATTACTAATTTGAAATAAAAGTCAATATTTTGAAACAAACTGAAACCTTATCAACTAGCATCATCATCATCAAGTAGCTTGTCCTTCAAACTTGGCTCCCATGACAGCAGTTCTGAAAACTCTCTGTTCTTTGCACGGTGACCGGCCTCAGCAACAGTCATTCTCAGATCATCAATGACATCTTGCACATATCGTCTTCCAGGTCTTCCTCTCATTCTGCTTCCAGGCACCCTTCACTCCAAAATTATCTTCTCTAGGCACTCATATCGTTTGATGTGTCCTAAATATTTAATTGTCTTTGTTTTTATGCTATTTAATAGCCAACTCTCTTTAATATCAAGCTGCTGCAGAACGAAACATTTATCATTTTCTCTGTCCATGACATTCTAAGTACTCTTTTGTAGCATTTGCATTCAAATGCATTAATGATCTTCTCCGCCACTTTGTCAATGGCGTAGTTTTCATTAAAAACAGTATGGAATGGAACTGATAGGAAAACAAAGCTCAGAATACTTAAGAACATGCATATCAAGACAGGGAAAACAATTAACTGCTTCTGACTATAGGTGTTACAGAAGAGTCTACCATATATCATGGACAGACAAGAGAACAAATATATCTACAAAGAAAGAACTCAAAATCAAAGAAAACTGGCTGATGCTACAAATAAACATGAGAACATTGAAGTATTTTTAATATATAAAAAGACACAAAGGGTTTAAGGAGGCAAAAGATTGTTGGATGAGCCATTATGTAAAGAGGCAATCTGGAAAAGAGGAGACTAGGAAGGACATGGATTATTGATGTAACTGATGATTTGAGCATGACAGCTGGAGAGAAAGAACATCTTACCTATAAGAGAGATAACATTTCGAAGGACGGTTATGATGGCAAAGTTCTTCTCAGGACAAGCTATTTGATGATGATGATGATGATGATAGTGTTTATAATACTTTTAAAACTTGTAAATGTTTTTTTTAAATCGATTTATTTTAAAACATTAACTTGAAAAAATGTATATGAAAAGTTGTACCTTAGAAGTGGTAGCAGTCTACAACACCATGTTCCTGGATGCATCATAACATAAACTGGCCAGCCGTAAACTGCCAAGGCAAACCTCATATAGTGAATAACCTTCTGGAAATCATCAAGCACATCTGGTTGACTGAGTTGAAGAAATTTGGTTTGAGGTGTGATAGGAACTCCAGAAAGGAACTGGTAGACATCATTGCTTCCCTGAACAACCAAAAAATAACAATATTACATTTGTTGACAGTGACTAAAGAATGTTTTAAGTATTATTATGGATAATAATTGACTGATTGATTGATTGATTGAACCACTATTACTGTATTTGGAAAGTAACCATGTACCGATCCCTTTCTTATAGAGGGAGATTTCATAGGCAGTACATGGACTCCGTATCCCTGACAAGGGTTCCCCGATGTAATTTTGAAAATGGTGAATTAGTGAGGATCATCATCGGAGCCCTGCAGATAGGTTCATATGTGCTCGATTTCATCCTCAATATCAGTAACTACAATGGAACATCTCCATTACATGTTTCTAGAAGACGGTTGGACAAGAATTTACACAGATAGATCGGCAATGGAGGCAATGATGAATGGTGGAACAGGAGTCTACATTAGGCACTCGGTGGCACTACTGTGTCTCAGCGACTTCTACTGGACGAATATGTTCCAACTACAAAGCAGAACTCTTAGCCCTTCTGATGGCAACACAGCACATGAATAAGCTACAAGCACATGCAGACAAGACGGTATTTCTTACAGACTCTGTCAGCTATACAAGCCCTGGAGGCTAAATCCGCTGATAGCACAGTACAGAACCTAAAAAGAGAGCTTGCTCAGCTTTCAGAAAAGGCACGCTTGAAGTGTCTCTAAAATGTTTCGATATAGTGATGGGAATCCCTGGTGCAAGATCGCCAAATATGACGCTGTAACAACACAAGAGGAACTCGCATAGCTGAGAATCGTCGTGCCGTTGAGACGCAGAGAAAGCAAGCTTCGTGAAAAGATAGAACACACATGTCTAACCTTGACCATATACGCACCATCTGTGGTTGAGGATTGTGTTCGAGGATTTGACTCTACAGTCACCTCCGCACACACCACAGAGGTGCAGTAGCAAACGTCTGAAACTTTTGTCATCACCGTTAGCGATGGATGACTATTATCATCACATAATCACGCACTACTAGATTATGTATGTTGTTGCTAAATTCTCTCATCACGCATTGAATCGTCATCGCATTTAACAGCTCAATGAATTCATACATTATTTATCTCCAAATAATGACTTCATTTGCAAAACTGTTACATCTGCTAACATTGATGATCATTTTTACACGCTAGTTGTCTTGACTCATTTGTGCATAATCATATGCGCGTGACCTTTGTTCTTCCATGTTGACCTTTGTTCTTCCATGTTGACCTTTTCTTCTAATAAAAAAAAAATATGCAAATGCCTTTCTTTTCGCAAACTATAAGTCTTCAGGAAGTGTTTATATTTTAGGGTGTTATTTCAACGCTTAGATAGTTTATAAATGATTTTAACCTAATCTATGTCCCACTATTGCAAGGTTTGTCATAACACTTATTGGCTATTACCTCTGAACAGTTACGTTGCGACTGGCACTAGCCATGAGGAAAATTAACTTCCACAGGCACATGTCCCCCCTGTCCTACACCGCATAAAACCTGATATTATAAGCAGCAACGACAGTTTTTTTTTGTTGTTACATACTACTTCTCCACATCAAAAAATAACTCTCTGTACCAAGGCCGTGCGGTATATTTTCACAGTATGATGCAAGTCTTCGAAATGCCGCTCCTTAAAGGTTTTTATTTAAAATAACCTACAATTGTAATTATGATTTCGCTACTTATGCGCCCCCTTTGGTTCCGCCTGATGTGACCGCCTCTCGCATCATGGTACACCCCTGCTCTGTACATTCCCGAGTATAAGAGAAATTCCTTCTCTCTTTCTTTCTTTCTCCAATCCTGTTTTGTCTCACAGCGTCCGAAGAGATTTCTAGAATTGGCTATTGTGTGTGCTTCATAAACAGTGTCTTTCGAGATCCACCTTTTGCGAAGCCTGCCTTTTGCTTTGTATCCACTGTACCGGAGTAACATTCCGTACATTTCAGTATCTAGGAACAATACACAATAAATGTTACGAATAAAATACAAACTCATTACATTGCGACATATAGGTGCATGCACAATATATTCATGTAAAGACGAGACTATGACCGTCACACACGAGCTTCCATGACCACTCACCACTTTTCACATCTCTTCCTCAAATCGATCCAAAGCGACTATACACACAATACCAGCAAGTAAACGTTACAAAGTTTGGAAACGACATCAAATCGTCAGTTTATTCCCTTGTGACATATCGAATTTCCCAAGATTGATCAAAAGTTTCTCGTCAATTCCAGTGGCGGCTCGTGATCATTTTTTTGGTGGGGCTAGACAAAAATGTTCGGAAATAACACGCTTTTTTTGGTTAGGTTACTGGTCATGTTCGTATTTTGTCCTTTCATTCTGTTTTCTCCTAATTTGTCAGATGGTCTCTACATGGGAGTGAATACGTTAAAGCAAGGTGAGCCATTCTCTATCCACCCATCACACCCTGGAAAATGCTTTTTGATAATACATTTTGATTGACTGTTGCTAACTCTTTATAGCTGAAACATTTATAAAAAGAGAACATTTCTGCCTATGGTGATCGATATCGAAATCTGAACGGAATCTGGTCTGAGTGGGAAATCGTCGTGTAGGAAACCCTTGTCCTTTCATATTTCTAGCAACATGTTTGCAGTGGGTAGGAGTATCAATTCCTTTCTTCATTTGTGTAATTTTGAGTGCGGAAAATGAACTCATAACGCGTTCTAGTTGCACCAGAACAGGAATGGTATTGACCGGTTATTTTGTGTGACTTTTTTAACCTTGGGAGAAAAGGCTAACAACGACCGAGTTCCTTCTAGACATCGCTGATGAGTTGCATGTTGCTACACAAACTAAATTGGTGGGGGAGGGGAAATCAAACCTTTCTATAAGTTTGAAAAAATATCAAGGAAATAAACTCAAAGCGTCTGGCCTTTAGACTGTATTACTTAAGCAATTCTTCCTGACCGTCCAAGTCTGGTGAATGGAAGCCCCGGAAACAGAACAACAATAGAACAGTTTCACTAAAAGGTTGTTAGGGTTTAAAGGTGAATGATTAACTTTATCGCACCGGATATAATATATAATGCGAATAGTAAAGATTTGCTACCCGAACACCTAATATTGTTTGAATCTCAAAGTAACGAGTATAACATAGGGAAAACGTATTCGTTACTTTATCACTACTAGTTGCGTAGAAACTTTATTGTTTGTAATCCAGTATTCAGGACTAGGTACATAACCGTTAGAAAGATTTGTATCTTTACTTCCAGTGGTTCAAACTCTTTTTCTTCAGCGATCTCTGGTCATGCGCTTAATTTACTGTGGACCACAAGCTGGGCAGTCAGCTTCAGGTCTGTCAGGTTTCTCCAAAGTTTAGTTTTCAGATCGACTGGGTGTGGCCACATGTTGCTTATCAGCTCACACAGGAGAGGACAGTCTTGCAGGATATGCTCCTGTGTCTGTTCCGCCTGCTGACATTGGCAGAGAGCTGTTTGACTTATTCCTAGCCTATATAAGTGTTTGTTGAGTCTGTAGTGTCCGGTACGTAGGCGAAATATAATGCATGACCTGTCAAGAAGAACGAGTAGCCAGTACTCGTTGCGTAGACTAATCGAAATATTGCAAATACACATTACCATTGCGAATACCTCTATGATACGATTAATAGTTTCTTTAATATTAATCCGCGTATTGAAGATATTCGTTACATGGATAATATTGGTTACTAATTATGTTATGTTATGTTATGTTATGCGATCAACGTCACGGCACATTGGGCATTCCCATGCATGCTCTGTTCTCCGCTGCAGCAGCCATCCTAAAGTCCATTTGCTCACCGTACCCATGAGAAGTTGATTACTATATCTTCTCTCTATACCACGAAGACGACACTGTCTGGCATGTCCAAACTTTACGCCTAATTCTCGAACTCGTTCTAGTGTCTGAGACGTGCCCATGTCACATAATTGAGAGCGTACCGCATTGATGATATCGGATCTGTCCATACTGCTGCCCGTTTCAGTCGGGGCATTGTTTGCAAGAAAGTCAGCATGCTCGTTACCCTGAACTCCAGCATGTCCAGGTGTGTACAGCCAAGTATTTTTCTTGAGATGTGATCTCCGAATGCTGTACACCTATTCCACACGCATACTTCCAGATTCAATCATTTGAGGCATATTTAGTATCGTTTGCTTCTCTAGTATTGCTTTAAATTAATTTAATTGTATTCCTTAGCAGCCATTAAAAATATCATGTACCTGGTTTTAACTCAAAATCTTCGTAAATGGTTCAAATGTAGTTGACACATAGGAAAAAACAATGATCTTTCATTCAGATAATGCATATTCTTACTATAATATTTTAAAATTATGTTAGAAATACATAGTCAAGTATTGTGTTTCCTTTGACGGCAGCTAACTTAGGTCTACCCAGGGCCGTGTGGTATATTTTCTCAGTATGATGCAAGTCTTCATAATCAAATTAACACACAATTCACTTAATTTGATCATTACCGGTTTTTAATTTATTATTTTACATTCTGTTACCCTTTGATAATTTTTCATTAATTTGTCTACAACAGTACACGTCATTCATCCCCTTTGTCTACAACCGTACACGTCATTCATCATATTTGTCTACAACAGTACACGTCATTCATCACATTTGTCTACAACAGTACACGCCATTCATCACATTTGTCTACAACAGTACACGTCATTCATCACATTTGTCTACAACAGTACACGCCATTCATCACATTTGTCTACAACAGTACACGCCATTCATCACATTTGTCTACAACAGTACACACCATCCATCACATTTGTCTACAACAGTACACACCATTCATCACATTTGTCTACAACAGTACACACCATTCATCACATTTGTCTACAACAGTACACGCCATTTATCACATTTGTTACAATAGTACACACCATTCATCACATTTGTCTACAAAGTACAGCCATTTATACATTTGTCTACAACAGTACACCATTCATCACATTTGTCTACTACACACCATTTATCACATTTGTCTACAACAGTACACGCCATTCATCACATTTGTCTACAACAGTACACACCATTTATCACATGTGTCTACAACAGTACACGCCATTCATCATATTTGTCTACAAAGGTACACACCATTCATCACATTTGTCTACGACAGTATACGCCAATTCATCAAATTTGTCTGAGAAATAAAAAAAAACAAGACATTTATTTGGACCAGCATGTTTTTCTATGCGGTTGTCGATGTGTCAAGATAAGTGTCAAGATATAATTCACACACACTAAGACAAAAGAACAAAAATATTGAAAATAAATACAAAACGCATCACCATAATGAATTTGAATTATAAACATGTTTTAAAATTTTAATAGGACTTTTGCTTGCCGCTATGAAACTTGAAATCGGTGGACATATGATAGCAATTCTTCTGCTATTTGCCACCAGTGTTCAGTGGACAGTGGGCTGTCCACAACAACTTTAGTGCTAATTACCAACACCTAAATATTTGAACTCTTGTGAAATGTCTTGGGAAGGTGGTGGTCAAATATCAACAAGTCGCCCGAGTGGTTACCGGGGCGTAATTTGGGGTGTAAAGAATAGAACCACAGTTGCCTGCCACGCATGTCGTAAGAGGCGATTACGGAGAATAGGCTGAAATCGGATGCACGTGTCCTAAGCGTGTAGAAGTTTATGCGTTTAGGGGCCTACCAAACCAATGTGCAACGTATACACGTTCTTGGTAAAGATCAAACATATTACAAAGAGTGATTAAAATTGGTCGTAAAGAACGAACGCAAAGAAGAAGAAGAAGAGCAACAGGTGAAGCCACCTATCACGTTTAGAACGTTTTTTCCAGATTAAAATACGTGAGAAAAAATGAAAATTCTACTTTTCAAATTTTATTTCACGTCTCTCTTTCTCTCTCTCTCTCTCTTCTCTCTCTCTCTCTCTCTCTTTCTCTTTCTCTCTCTCTCTTTCTCTCTCTCTCTCTTCTCTTCTCTTTCTTTCTCTCTCTTTCTCTTCTTCTTTCTCTTACACACACACACACACACACACACACACACATATATATATATATATATATCAATGTCCAGCAGCCTTTTCCTACTTTGATGAAATTTATTAAATGATTGTCACCGAATATTTCTAGACAATATTGTGCAGGAGGGCCATTATTTCTTTCCTCAGCCTGCCTGCCCAATGTGTTCGTAGCGCGACGGGTGACAAGCCCCATGTGAGTGAGTTCAATTCCGTGGACTTGCAAAAAAGCCATAGGTTCTCCAGATTTACGGTATTCGTGGCACCGAACCGAATAGTTACGATGTCCATGGCATAGAGCCGAAGAGCTGAAAAGCTCAAGTACTTCTGGTTCGAAACCCCCAAAAAAATGCCTTTCCTTAAGTGTGAAACATTGAATATAGGATTGAAGCCACAATCCTATTGTGTCTGTTTGAGCCGATAGGCAAACACCTTCTCTGTGGTTGAGTGGTTAAGCCCTTTGCCTTGCGAGTTCAAGGTCAGTGGTTCAAACCCGGGACCGCGACCTTCTGTTCACGAGTGCAGTTTTTTCCAGAGACCCCTAGGATTGTTGCCAGAGCTACGGAGTTCGTGCTTTGTGCAATACTCTCTGCAGGTAGCGTGCCACTTCTGCGGAGAGGGACCGAGCCATATGGGGTAAAACCCAATGCAATGAAGTCAATCCTTCGGCTTTTAAACCTTGTTTTTCAAACTCTTTGCATTACGGTAAACTGTCACATATATATATATAATCATTATATGATATAAAGGCTGGCGTAGACAATCATGTCTCTCCACAAACTTATGTCATGCGTGCAAACTATCAATTCAAACATTGACACTTTTATGTACCATGAGGTTAAGCTGTTGTGAATGTTCTCCCTCTACGTAGTTCGCCAACAATTCGTCTGAGGTTATCCTAAAGATTCACAGACTCCATGACCCCATTCTGGTAATTATCATCTCCAGGGTAATGAGAGTAAGCAATTTATCTTTATGTTGGCATTTTTCTCTTCTTTAAGATTCTGTCAGTTTAAACTTGTTGTTATTTTCCTTGGCTAGAACTGGTGTAAACGTGGATGGAATTAATTAAGAGATAACATTTTTCGTTAAAAATAGACTTGTGCACAAGTGATTAAACTAGGAAATAACAGTGGATTTATTATCGTCGAAGGAAGTATCGATAGAGAAATCAGCAATCGATGCACAAAAGCTAACCAGGTACTGGGACAGTTAACATCACTGTTATCTCACAAAGAGATACCGCTAACAACTAATCAAATCTTATAAGAACGATTTTCTGACCAACACTATGTTGCCAGTGTCAAACATGGCCAATAACAGCAGCTAATGAGCGGAAAAGCATAACGACAGAGATAAGGTGTCTTAGAAGAGCTGCATGTGTGACAATATGATACAAAATTAGAAATGAAGAAATCAGAAGAAGACTGGATGTAAACCAGTCATGCAATTCATAAAAGAACAACAAATTAAATGGTTTGAACACCTGACAAGAATGCCCTGGTATCGCCTACCACAGAGAGCCACACAGAAAAAAAGTATAACGAGTACAGAACAAGAGGAAGACCACGCAAATGATGGAGTGACGGCATCAAAAACAACCTTAAGAAAATGAATAACATGTTACAAAGTGCATTAGAACAAGCACACTACCCACCCCCACCCCACCCTCCCCGCTCCCACCCACTACTATAAATAAGTAAATAGTAGAACAGAAGAATTAGAAGATACCGCATATTTTTAGCTATACTTTCACAAACTACGGCATATCAATAATTTGTTACTAATTGTAAACGTTCCTTATAAAAAGATAGTATTGCTAACTGCTAACGGTTGATAAATTTTAAACTTTGTTAGCTAGCTAGTTTAACAAACTGTTGCAATGTTTAAAAATATTTTCTTAGCTAGCAAGCAAAACAAACTGTTGCAATCATTAAACATTTACCTAGATAGCTAGTTTAACAAATTGTTACAATTTTTAAATATTTATCTAAATGGCTAGTTTAGCAAATGTTTACAATCATTAAATATTTTCTTAGCAAGTCAAAATAGTAAAATGCGCACAAATATATAGACGAAATTAAGCGAAAATGAGCAAGGAAGATGGGAAGTTTTACCAAGCACAAAACGAGCTGAACTAACCTATCAATCAAATCAATTTTTAATCAATTAAATGATACACAACAATGAGAGCCAAAAATTGATCGTCTCAAACATAACACAGCATGGTCACAACGACAAATGAATGTTTTAGAAGTTAGACTGCACTATCTAATAAACTATGCAACTAAATACCAAAACTTATGTATAAAACCTGAGAAGTAAAGTATATGTTAATACAAAGTAGCGAAGAGTTGCAGAATGCTAAGCTTATCCTTTAGAACTCTAACGCAGTTTCTTCATGTTTAACAACAATGTTAGGGATACCATGAACAGATTTCATATATGACTCGGTCCGGCTTCAAGCTCATAACATACAGAATGACAGACAAAAGTATTAACCATTTTGACATAGAGACTCCCAAGCCCAAGCAACAGGATGTGCAGGATGTCGCATTCAGAAACTACTACTGTTCAACCTTCTTGCGCGTACCCTTCATCCGTCCAAGAGGAGCTCGTGTGATAGGACTCGTACTACAGAACACGTGTGGCCCGTCTCTGGTTTCCCTTAATGTGGAATTCTTTCAAACACAGTATCCTAACATCATCGATAACCGACTGACCATCACAGAAAACACGACTCTGTTGATACCTTAACATGTCCTCCTTGTTCAAACCAAATATGTCTGTCCATTATTGGAACTGTTAAATTCAAACATATAAGTTTACACACATCCAACTCTAATTTGGGCCACATAACTAACCGGGGAAACCTGACCTGGTTTTGATTTGGGGGCTGGATTTTGTCCATGTTTGATAGAACACTGCAAGCTTTTTTACAATTTTACCCAATTATATGAGTCTATGGTTATTTATTGATGACAAATATTAATAATACTGATATTCCTTATGTATTTAACTTGTTACATAATATAACCTTGATTTGGCATGTTGTGTTGATTTTAAAATGATTTTAAAACTCGTCTATAAACAACAATACTGGAATACGAGGCCACGCGACGATTGTGTTCTTATTACTTATAATTTTTACCTGAGTCCGCTGGCAGTATGGTTATCGGAGGCTATGGTTTACATTACCTTGAGTCTCAGTGTGTGCAGGAAAACATATCCACACAACTGTACTTGAATGTTTATGTCGTTATAGATATGCTAGCTTTATATCCTAGATAATGGCATTAAGCCTTCCGTGAATTTTTTTCGCTCCATAATTTCCAAGTACATTTGTAACGGATCTTGTGTTTCGACAGTGTTTACGTTTACGACGACATAATAACTTAATATTCCATCTATGTAATCTTGTGAGGACATCTGCTTTTTGTTGTCATGTCTGTTTCCTTCGCAAATTGAAGTGGCGAACGGTTGGTGTTGGCATTCTGGCGATTGCCTTATTTATTTAGTGCTTGTGCAAGTTGCCGGTTTGTGTAGGAACTTCTGTTTTATTCCCGAGTTCACATAAGACAACAATGACCATGTTGAGTAGTGTACATTGGCACACGAAGAGATTAATTATGGAGTAACTCGTTGCCGTACGTTACCTAACCTAAAACTATTTAAATATGGAGGTGTATGATGGAATGGTAATAGACGATATATCTCTGACACTGAACAATGAGCTGAGGGCAGCAAAAAAAAAAACAAGGAGCATTCTTGTAGAAGAAAACAATAGCAAGAATAATAATACAAAACACGATATTAACACTGGAATGTTAACTGCCTAGGCTGCAACATATCCATCTCTATTAGTATTTCCTAGTGTTTACATTTGAAGCAAACACAGTGTTAAGTAACGAACTTCGAATGTATCATGTGGACATAGGACAAACATACCAGACATAATGATATCGATGAATAGAATCTACAGAAGACTATATGTATTCATGGAATTAATCAACTTGGGAATAGATGAAAGAAGAGAATATGAGATAAACACAGTTTGTACAACAATGATTACTCGTTCTATCCATCTTTATCTTATTCTCTGTTGTTCTACCTAGCTCTTTCTACCAGTCGCTCTATTTTGCTCTCTGCTGTTCTAACTATCTCTATCTACCAGTCCCTCTATTTTATTCTATGTTGTTCTACCTAACTCTACCACTCTATCTTACTCTCTCTTGTTCTACCTAGCTCTATCTACCAGTCACTCTATCTCACTCGCTCTTGTTCTACATATCTCTATCTACCAGTCTCTCTATCTTACTCTCTCTTGTTCTACATATCTCTATCTACCAGTCTCTCTATCTTTCTAATGTTCTACATATCTCTATTTTACCAGTCTCAATATCGATATCACTCTCACTATCTCTCTCTCTCTCTATCACTTTCAACATCTCTCTTTCATGCTATCACTCTCACATTCTCTCTATTTTACTGTTTCTCTTTATTTGTTTCTGTCTCTCATTGCCATTTTCCCCTCCTCTCCCTCATCTGTTCTCTCCATCCTTCTCTGTCTTTCCTTTCCCCTATTTCTCTTTGTGTCTGTTACATTCTCTTTGAATACTTTGTAATCCACACAACAATATCTATATCAATGATAGTATTTAATTAACAAGATTTATGATGCCGCCAGGGCACAATTTCGTGACCTACACAGGTATACGCCTATGCTTATGTAAATGATGAGACTGAGAATAAAAGAAGTTCGAGGACAAAATAGATTGCAAACAGATTAGGAAAGGAGGATGCAAGAAGGGGGTGGAACCATAAAAAGGACAAGATCACAACTTGCGACAGTTGTATATAGTTCAGATAACAGATCCTATTATCAGCCAATCTCTTCCTGTCATTTAGGGGGTAATGCGCCAGACACCACAGGAAATTCCCAGATGAAAAAGATGGCCAATGTTTTCAGCGCTTAATGATCTAACTATGTTTCCAGAATAGCATTGTTTTGACGTTAACAACATCAAGTATCAGAAATAGACAGGCTGCACATAAGCAGTCAGAAGGTATGTCTGAATGTTAGTCGCAAATATGACTGATTGATAGATCGATTGATTAATTGATAGGACTATCATCATTGCACTTGGCTGAATAACCATGTGTGCTCCGATTTATTTCTTACACATTTTGGCTGAAATCGGATGCACATATCCTAAACTTGTACAAGTCTATGCGTTTAGGGGCCTACCAAACCAATGTGCAACGTATACACGTTCTTGGCAAAGATCAAACATATCACAAAGAGAGATTAAAATTGATCGTAAAGAACGAACGCGAAGAAGAAGAAGATTTCTTACACAGGAAAGTCTTAGTGATAGCATGTCAAGAGCAGAGCATTGCGAATCTAACAGACCTTCGTAAGTCCTCTATCTCTCTCTCTATTTTCTCTATTTTTCTCTCTCTCTTCTCTCTGATAAGTCAGGTATTCGCCCTGCAGCCGTCATGCTTAAATCATCAGTGGTTACCGAGGCCCAAATTTGGGGTGTAAAGAATAGAACCACTGTTACCTGCCACGCATGTCGTAAGAGGCGATTAAGGAGGTTTGGCTGAAATCGGATGCACATGTCCTAAACTTGTAGAAGTCTATGCGTTTAGGGCCTACCAAACCAATGTGCAATGTATACACGTTCTTGGCAAAGATCAAATATATCACAAAGAGTGATTAAAATTGATAGGAAAGAACGAACGCAAAGAAGAAGAAATCATCAGTTACATCCTAAATCCATCTTCTCTGTGGTCTTTCTTTTCTCCTCTTTGCCGTGATGCCTTCGTCCATAATGGTCTTCTCCAGCCCTTCGTGTTTCCCTTAGTTAGTTTATTCCTTTCGTGTTAAAGCCGGCACATAGGGCAGAGGTTTTAGATCTCCATATGATGCGTTCTTCGCTTCATTTCTTTACGTGTCTCTCTTATATGTCCCAAAATACATCACTTTAGCATCAGCCAGATTTCTTTAATTTTAAGTTCTTTCTGGATAGATCTATTTTTCTCTTCTCTGTCCATGATATACGGAAGACTCTTCTGTAACACTTATATTCAAAAGCAGTTATATGTTTTACCACTGCCTTGTTAAATGCCCATGCTTCACATCCATACGTTGTCACTGGGAATAAGCATGATCTTAGTATTTTGATCTTTGCTTTCCTATCAGTTTCATTCCATACTGCTTTTAGTTGTTTAATTTCGTGCATAGCTATGTTTGTTCTTCTTTTAATTTCCTTCATTCCATTTCCATCTTTTGTTAGCAAATTGGGA
This sequence comes from Arion vulgaris, assembly GCA_020796225.1. Classification (NCBI taxonomy): domain Eukaryota; kingdom Metazoa; phylum Mollusca; class Gastropoda; order Stylommatophora; family Arionidae; genus Arion; species Arion vulgaris. The sequence goes on along the minus strand of CM036762.1, from coordinate 58,307,329 downwards.
TTTTTACAAAAGGTAAACATAAACCTCACCGTTCAGAAAGCAATGGAAAACTACTGAACGTATAAGTGGTGCCTATAAAATCAACGACTCGTTTACTGTGGTTGATGGCTACGTCCTGTAAAGGATATGCCAGGATTTTCATTTTGTCATTTGAAATACTAGTAAATATACAAATACATAGCATGGACTTTTATCATTGAAATCTAGTTGTAAGTGTATTGTATTTAATGAACAAAAATCAATGATGATGTTCAATGCTTGTTTAGCGCATAAGTTAAATATTTATTCTTGTTTGATAATAAGATTTTGAGAACCCAGTAGTCCAGGTTGAGGTCGGAACTAAGGTTTTGGGAACCCAGTAGTCCAGGTTGAGGTCGGAAATAAGATTTTGGGAACCCAGTAGTCCAGGTTGAGGTCGGAAATAAGGTTTTGGGAACCCAGTAGTCCAGGTTGAGGTCGAATAAGATTGGGAACCAGTAGTCAGGTTGAGGTCGGAAATATCGGTGATCTATCATGTGAGTCTTCATATCATACGATAAACAAGACAAATAAGAAGCGGCATACCTTAAGAACTGAACAGGATAAGGGAATTTTTTTAATTTTAGTTACCCGTTTAGAAAGCATTGCCAAACTACTGAACGTATAAGTGGTGCCTAGAAAAATCAACGACTCGCTTACTGTAGTTGATTGCAACGTCCTGTAAAGGATATGCTACGAATTGTTTGTCATTATTTCTACTGAATTAGCGAGTATACTATCTTTACGTTATCATAAGAACTACCGCTAGTCAGTATATCGTCTCAAAGTGGTGAATGAGTTAAACAATAACGGGGACAGCCTGCACTCCTGTTGAATATCAAATGTTCACAAATTTTGTCTCCGAGCACTTTCATTACCATCGTTTACAGATGTCAGTCCTTGAGTTGCACTGGCTTGCAAAGGGAGTAAAGATTAGTAACACTGCGACCTGAAGGCATGTCGTAAGAGGCGACTGAGGTAGGGGCCTAGGAAGCTACCTAGTGAATGAAATGCGTCGCAGAAATCGGATATGTTGACCTACTTATTTGCGCATAACTGTCACAACGTGCAATCGCTCTTAGGCTCAGATCACACACAAATCACACAGAGTAGTTAACAAGTGGTCGATATGAAGCGTGTAAAGAAGAAGAAGAAAGGAGGAATGAGTTAAACAGTCACGGTGCCAGCACACAGTCCTGTCGAATATCAAATGTTCCAATGTTTTTCTTCAAATATTTTCATCTCCATCGTTAACAGAAGAAAATAAATACAACTTGTTATAACTATTCCTGTAGCAGAGATGCACATTGAATGAAACCATAAACACAGGACAAAAACTCGTATCAATGTTTCTATCAGTGCCAGGCACAACATCAAAGCGGGCTATAGTTGACCGTTAATCAATAATGCGGTGACAACAGTCATCAATGATATCGTTTAATCTCCGTGGATGATGTATCGTCTAACTAGCTAACTGTACGGTAGAGGTTTAGTTTTAGCAAACCAATGATGTAAATGTCATATTTGATAGTCTCATTGCTGGAAACGTATCCCTTACTGAACATTACAAGCTCTTTAATAAAAGAGATAATAAAAGATTTATGCAGTTTTGAGATTTATGCACATTTGAGACATCAATGTTTGAGATTTATGCACTTTGCAAAATAACATGTTTCTCAATAGGTGATACTGTCATTTCATTTTGAAACACAGTTCCTCACTCAACACTTGTCACTAATTTATATTCCTGGCATGAGCCAGTTTTGACGATCTATCTATGAGAAATCATATCTGATACCATGTTACAGTATAACTACAGATGAGGTACTGTAAAATAGGGTTTCTCTGTTTGCTAAATCTTACAGTTACTCTGAAGTTACACGTCTGCACAGATTTGTCTCTTGTTGGATGATATGCATGCACTTTGGATGACATTCAGATTTGCCTGTTCTACATACATTATGGGGCTAAATGGGCCGCATCATACTCACATTCTCAACGCAAAACCACACAGATCACAAAGAGTGGTAAACTTGATTGAGAAGAGCGGACGCAAACAACACCATTTCTGTCATACGCCTTTCATTTCAAGCATTTTCATTCATTTCCAACCACCTCTATATCTCTGCTCGGCTTCCTTCCTCGGGTTTATTTTGTCTTCCTCTGTTTACCGTTTTCTGTAAGCTTTCAAACAAGGACCGCCTTGCTATACACGTTTCTCGCCTTAATGTTTGTCATATTCAACGCTATTGTTTGTTTATTAACTCTTTCCATACCATGAATGTTACTGAGTTCTCACCTCATTTTGTTTAATGACACGCCCATGTATTGCCGGGGCCAGCAAGGGAAGCAAAGAATAGTAACACTGTAACCTACTAGGCATGTCGTAAGAGGCGACCGAGGTAGGGACCTAGGTAAGCTACCCTAGTAAATAAAAAGCGTCGTTGAAATCGGATGTGCTGGCCTACTTGTATGCTCATAACTGGCACAACGCACAATCGCTCTTAGGCTAAGATCACATACAAATCATCCAGAGCGGTTAACAATGGTCGATATGGGCATTCGAATATGAAGTTTAATAACTAAAGCATTTTGATCACGCAACAGTTTTTTTTATTGACGTTGTTTGAAGTATGTATCACATTCAAGAGTTTATTTATTGACGTTGTTTGAAGTATGTATCACATTCAAGAGTTTATTTATTGACGTTGTTTGAAGTATGTATCACATTCAAGAGTTTATTTATTGACGTTGTTTGAAGTATGATATCACATTCAAGAGTTTATTTATTGACGTTGTTTGAAGTATGATATCACATTCAAGAGTTTATTTATTGACGTTGTTTGAAGTATGATATCACATTCAAGAGTTTATTTATTGACGTTGTTTGAAGTATGATATCACATTCAAGATTACTATTCACATTATAGTATGAATATGGTGGGACAGATTAGTGTATTGTATATTCTATTACATTATAATAATATAATGGACTATTATGTTGTATAGAGCATTTTCATTTATATGAATTGTGGGACAGATTATGTATTATTAAGTGCATTATTCACATTAGTATGAATATAATGGGACAGATGAGCGTATTGTATAAGTGTACTATTCACATTAGTATGAATATAGTGGGACGGATTAGCGTAATGCATAAGCGTTTGCATATCGACACGGACACAAGAAGGTTGTGGGTGCAATCCCACACTAAACGTTCCACACGTAAGGAAAGTATTCGACCCTTTTACCTCCGTACACTAAGGCTTTAAAATGGAAAACGTAGCCCTCTGTGTGTGCGGGTTCAATTCCGCGGCTGGCAGAAAAGCCACAGGTTTCCCAGATTCACGGTATTCGTGGCACCGAACCGAAGGGTTACGATGTCCATGGCACCGAGCCGAAGAGCTAAAAGCCCAAGTGCTTCTGGATCGGAAAAAAAAATGAAAAACGATAGACACTTCATATCGTAAGGACTAAAAAGTGTACTATATAACTACGTATATATATATATATATTTTACCATTTATAGCTATAATAAAAACGTGGAAGGTTTGATATAAAAAGAAAATCGTGCTCTATGTCAGCGTTTCCCAAACTGTAATCCGCGGACCCCAGGGGTCAGTGAGGTATTCACAGGGAGGTTCTCAAGCTCTTGAAGAAATATGATCTTTGACATTTCAAACAGAAAAATACATTTTAGATACATGTATAAAAACAGTGGTAAACTAGTTCCGCTGCAAAATCAAAGGACCCGGACAAGACCGGAGTCTAAATGTCTGACAGGATAAAAGGAAGATCATTTGAAGTTTCCCACAGTCTGAGAATATTGTTTACTGTTGTAACACAAAGATAATTTATTCCTGTGCATTTTCAATTTATAGAAACATGTGGGGGCCCGCGACAGCAAAATGTATTTATAGAAACATGTGGGGGCCCGCGACAGCAAAATGTATTTATAGAAACATGTGGGGGGTCCACGACAGCAAAATGTATTTATAGAAACATGTGGGGGCCCGCGACAGCAAAATGTATTTATAGAAACATGTGGGGGCCCGCGACAGCAAAATGTATTTATAGAAACATGTGGGGCCCGACAGCAAAATGTATTTATAGAAACATGTGGGGGCCGCGACAGCAAAATGTATTTATAGAAACATGTGGCGGCCCGCGACAGCAAAATGTATTTATAGAAAACATGGGGCCCACGACAGCAAAATGTATTTATAGAAACAGTGGGGCCCGCGACAGCAAAATGTATTTATAGAAACATGTGGGGGCCCACGACAGCAACATGTATTTATAGAAACATGTGGGGCCCGCGACAGCAAATGTATTTATAGAAACATGTGGGGGCCCGCGACAACAAAATGTATTTATAGAAACATGTGGGGGCCCGCGACAGCAAAATGTATTTATAGAAACATGTGGGGGCCCACGACAGCAAAATGTATTTATAGAAACATGTGGGGGCCCGCGACAGCAAAATGTATTTATAGAAACATGTGGGGGCCCACGACAGCAACATGTATTTATAGAAACATGTGGGAGTCCACGACAGCAAAATGTATTTATAGAAACATGTGGGGGCCCACGACAGCAAAATGTATTTATAGAAACATGTGGGGGCCCACGACAGCAAAATGTATTTATAGAAACATGTGGGGGCCCGCGACAGCAAAATGTATTTAAGGAAACATTGAGTTTCCCACAGCTGAAATTTTTTTTACTGTTGCAACACAAAAGTATTATCATGTCCTGCCATTTTCAATTTATAGAAACATGTGGGGGCCCACGATAGCAAAATGTATTTATAGAAACATGTGGGGGTCCACGACAGCAAAATGTATTTAAAAGTGGGTCCACGGTAATGCAACATTTGGGAACCGTAGCTCTATGTGAAGAAGCCCATCTAGTGTTTGGTGGTGAGGTTTCTCTCATATTTACATGCCATTATATTGGTTAATGGTATGGAATGAGTTAAACTCGTATTTTAAGCTGTGGGTTTCTTTTTTTCAACTCTTTCAACTAGTTCCTCATTAGCAACCTTATCATACCGTTTCAACGTTTTTATTCTGTGCAAGCACCCATTTTATGAAATCTTGCATCTTGTTGTAGAATCCGTGTTTGTTCTTCATGTTTCAGAGTGGTACGTAAGGATTGACTTGAAATTTGAGATCAAACGATACAATATTTATCAAGGGTTTCAGATAAACACACATTGACTAAATAAATTATACCGCAGACTTCAGCATTGCAAAATAAATATTAACTAACAGTAGCGTACAGTAGGGTTGACGAGATCAGTTACAATTATATGCGTTAACTCTTAAAATACGACAACCCATATGATAAACCATTCTAGCAGTATTAATATTCTTGCAAGTTAGCTTACAAACCAAAATATTAAATAGAAAGAAAAAAATATTATCAAGATCCTTTTGATGTTGTCCGGTGATTGACATAAAAACAAACATAACAGATTTGGTTAAAGTCATTCATAAATAGTTGTATTCATAAATAGTTGGTATTGTCAAATGTTGTATTGTCATAAATAGTTGTTTGTCATAAAGTTGGTATTTATAAATAGTTGGTATTGTCATAAATAGTGGTATTGTCTAAATATTGGTATTATGAATAGTTGTATGCTAAATATTGGTATTGTCATAAATGTTGGTATTCTAATAGTTGTATTGTAAAATAGTTGGATTTCAAAATAGTTGGTATGTATAAATGTTGGTATTAAAATAGTTGGTATTGTCATAAATAGTTGATTGTAATAAATAGTTGTATTGCAAAATAGTTGGATTATAAATAGTTGGTATTGTCATAAATGAGTTGGTATTTCTAATGTTGTATATCATACAAGTTGTATATGAGTTGTATTCAAATAGTTAGATTATCATAAATAGTTGTATCAAAATAGTTGGTATTGTCAAAATAGTTGGTATTATAATAGTTGGATTATCATAAATGTTGGTATTGTAAAATAGTTGGTATTGTCAAATAGTTGGTATTCTAAATAGTTGGTATTTCATAATAGTTGGATTTCAAAATGTGTATTGTCATAAAGTGAGTATTCATAAATGTTATTGCATAAATAGTTGCTATTATTAAGTGGTATTGTCATAATAGTTGGTGTCATAAAGTTGGTATTGTCATAAATGTTGGAGTATTTCAAAGGCAATGCGTAAAAAATGGTGCTTTATTATGAGAGAATGATTAATCAATGCGTAAAAATTGTTTATGTTTATTATGAGTTAAAGATTTTTCTTTATAAGGAGAAGATGGAGATATGTTAGACAACCTGAAGAAATGATCAAGATATCCAACAAGCATTGTAGTGTGTGCAGAGTTCAGAACAGTGATGACCTGGAGATCGTGAAACAACTTGCTAGCAAAAATATGATCCAGTTCCATGGAAGATTGAGTGAGTTACCTGAGATAGGGATGGAGAAATTACTTGCAGTCCTATGTAACGTATAACGGTACAAGAGGAATTATTATTAATGATTATTTTTGTTCCCATAATATGTCAGTTAAGGCATATAACACAGACATGTGTAGAATATATTGTTGACATTGACAACCAAATATCTCTTCCCAATACTCAGTAGCAGATGGCGAAATGGGATGGCAAATACAGAACTAGGGAGAAAGTGTCTCTGTGAAGTGGAGGTAAGTTGCTCGTCTATCGCTCCAAAGGTACTCGTTTCGTCTCCTGCATGGAGCGACCAGGAAATTTTTCCAGAGTTTCCTGATCTCAATGTAAGTTAGATTGAGTTTCTAGTTCTATTGGAGAAGGGACATAAAAAGTACGTCACGAGTTAAAATTAAGCACGTGAAAGAACCCTTCTCACGTTGAAAATCCATTAAAGTAGTTGGCAAATTCATTAACCGAGCAAAATGTACCGAAAATATTCAAGCAAAATTTCTAAAAATATTTTCATAAATCTTCAAAATGACATCGGGGACCACCCGAGTGATTACCGGGCTCAAATTTGGGGTGTAAAGAATAGAACCACTGTTACCTGCCACGCATGTCGTAAGAGGCGACTAAGGAGGTTTGACTGAAATCAGATGCACATGTCCTAAACGTGTAGAAGTCTATGCGTTTAGGGGCCTACCAAACCAATGTGCAACTATACACGTTCTTGGCAAAGATCAAACATATCACAAAGAGTGATTAAAATTGGTCGTAAAGAACGAAGGAAAAGAAGAAGAAGAAGACATGGGGACCTTCGTCTGTGCTACGGAGTCCGTATTATTGAGTATCTTCCTGTGTAAGAAATAGATATGTAGTACACATGATTATTCGTTATTCAACGAAGTACACCGATGATGATTCTATCAATCAATAACAGAATAATGAATATGAACAGAACAAATACTGATACAAGTGGATGGTAATGACAACACAAAAGTGGATATTGATTGACACGCCATCAGGAAACAGCATAACAACATAACCAGGCATGAGCTTGACTGGACACAACAAAGGAGGTTAGGAGTAGGGAACCCAATTTATACACGGTGTAGAATAGTAGGTATTATAGAAGATAAGAACAGGAGCTATGTAGATAAGAACAAAGTGAGCTATGTAGATAAGAACAAAGTGAGCTATGTAGATAAGAACAAAGTGAGCTATGTAGATAAGAACAAAGTGAGCTATGTAGATAAGAACAAAGTGAGCTATGAAGATAAGAACAAAGTGAGCTATGTAGATAAGAACAAAGTGAGCTATGTAGATAAGAACAAAGTGAGCTATGAAGATAAGAACAAAGTGAGCTATGTAGATAAGAACAAAGTGAGCTATGTAGATAAGAACGAGGGAGCTATGTAGATAAGAACGAGGGAGCTATGTAGATAAGAACAAAGTGAGCTATGTAGATAAGAACAAAGTGAGCTATGTAGATAAGAACAAAGGAGTGTGTAGGGGTAAGAACAAATACTAGGTGTAGAAAAGAAAGTACTATGAAGATAAGAACGAGGGAGCTATGAGATAAGAACAAAGTGAGCTATGTAGATAAGAACAAAGTGAGCTATGTAGATAAGAACAAAGTGAGCTATGTAGATAAGAACAAAGTGAGCTATGTAGATAAGAACAAAGTGAGCTATGGATAGACATGATAGAGAAAACAAAGTGAGCTATGTAGATAAGAACAAAGTGAGCTATGTAGATAAGAACAAAGTGAGCTATGTAGATAAGAACAAAGTGAGCTATGTAGATAAGAACAAAGTGAGCTATGTAGATAAGAACAAAGTGAGATATGTAGATAAGAACAAAGTGAGCTATGTAGATAAGAACAAAGTGAGCTATGTAGATAAGAACAAAGTGAGCTATGTAGATAAGAACAAAGTGAGCTATGTAGATAAGAACAAAGTGAGCTATGTAGATAAGAACAAAGTGAGCTATGTAGATAAGAACAAAGTGAGATATGTAGATAAGAACAAAGTGAGCTATGTAGATAAGAACAAAGGGAGCTATGTAGATAAGAACAAAGTGAGCTATGTAGATAAGAACAAAGTGAGCTATGTAGATAAGAACAAAGTGAGCTATGTAGATAAGAACAAAGTGAGCTATGTAGATAAGAACAAAGTGAGCTATGTAGATAAGAACAAAGTGAGCTATGTAGATAAGAACAAAGTGAGCTATGTAGATAAGAACAAAGTGAGCTATGTAGATAAGAACAAAGTGAGCTATGTAGATAAGAACAAAGTGAGCTATGTAGATAAGAACAAAGTGAGCTATGTAGATAAGAACAAAGTGAGCTATGTAGATAAGAACAAAGTGAGCTATGTAGATAAGAACAAAGTGAGCTATGTAGATAAGAACAAAGTGAGCTATGTAGATAAGAACAAAGTGAGCTATGTAGATAAGAACAAAGTGAGCTATGTAGATAAGAACAAAGTGAGCTATGTAGATAAGAACAAAGTGAGCTATGTAGATAAGAACAAAGTGAGATATGTAGATAAGAACAAAGTGAGCTATGTAGATAGAACAAATGAGATAGTAGATAAGAACAAGGATTTGTGATAGAACAAGTGAGTATGAGATAAACAAGAGCTATTAAATAAGAACAAAGTGATATGTAGTAGAACAAATGTGAGCTTCAGATAAGAACAAAGGAGTATGTAGATAAGAACAAAGTGATATGAGATAGAACAATGAGGTTATTAGATAAGAACAAGTGAGCTATGTAGTAAGAACAAGTGAGCTAGGTAAGAAAAAGTGGTATGTAGATAAGAACAAAGTGAGTTATTGTAGATCAAGAACAAAGTGAGTCTTATGTAGATAAGAACAAAGTGAGACTATTAGATAAGAACAAGTGAGTTCATTGTGATATGACAATGACCTTTAATAAGAACAAAGTGATTATGCAGATAAGAACAAAAGTGAGCTATGTGTATTGAACAATGTTAAAATGTAGTATAAGACAATGTATTGAACAGAGATGTTTAATAAGTCAGTGTCATTTATTGACAATGACTTTAATAAGTAATACAGTGGCTTTAATATGACAAGATGGCTATGTAGATAATATGTTCAGTGTCATTGATAAGCAATGGACCAGATAAAAGTGACTTGTAGATAGACAAGTCAGTGCTATCAGATTTATTGACAAGTGAGCTTGTAATAATTGTTCAGTGTTGTTTATTGACAGAGCTTGTAATAATTGTTACAGTGTTATTATTGACCAGATACCTTAATAATTGTTCAGTGTTCATTATTGACAGATGCTTTAATAATTGTTCAGTGTTCATTTATTGACAGATAAGCCTTTAATAATTGTTCAGTATTCATATTATTGACAGAGTGCCTTTAATAATGAACAAGTGGTCATTATTGACAGATGCTTAATAATTGTTCAGTGTTATTTATTGACAATGCTTAATAATTGTTCAGTGTCATTTATTGACAGATGCCTTTAATAATTGTTCAGTGATCATGTAATTGACAGATGCCTTAATAATTGTTCAAGTTATTTATTGACAGATACCATAATTGTTCAGTGTTCATTTATTGACAGATAGTTTAATAATTGTTAGTTTATTATTGACAGATGACTTTAGATAATTGACAAGTGAATTGTAGATATTGACAAGTGACTATTAATAATTGATCAGTAGTATGTTATTGACAGATGACCTTTAATAATTGACAAGTGTTCATTTATTGACCAGATGACTAATAATTGTCAGTGTCATTTATTGACAATGACTTTAATAATTGTTCAGTGTTCATTTATTGAAGATAGCCTTAATAAGTTGTATAAGAACAAGTGGTATACATATATAATTGAGATTGTAGATGCCTTTAACTAAGTGGTAGTTAAGAACAATGAGTGTTCATTTATTGACCAGATGACTTTAATAATTGTCAGTGTTCATTTATTGAAGAGCTTGTAATAATTGTACAAGTGTTCATTTATTGACCAGATGCTAATAATTGTTCAGTGTTCATTTATTGACCAGAGTGCCTTTAATAATTGTCAGTGTCATTTATTACAGATGACCTTAATAATTGTTCAGTGTTATTAATGAACCAGATGCCTTTAATAAGATTGTTCAGTGTTCATTTATTGACCAGATGCCTTAATAATTGTTCAGTGTTCATTTGATTGACAGATCCTTTAATAATTGTTCAGTGTTGAACAATGTTAGATTGACAGATAGCCTTTAATAATTGTTCAGTGTTCATTTATTGACAGATGCTTAATAAGTCAAGTGTTATGTATGATAGAGAATAAATGCTAGTGTTCATATAGAACAGATGCTTGTAGATAATTGTTCAGTGTTCATTTATTGACAGATGCTTTAATAATTGTTCAGTGTTCATTTATTGACAGATGACCTTTAATAATTGTTACAGTGTTCATTTATTGACAGATGACCTTTAGATAATTGTTCAGTGTCTATTTATTGACCAGATGCCTTTAATAATTGTCAGTGTCTATTTATTGACAAGATGCTTTAATAATTGTTCAGTGTTCATTTATTGACCAGATGCCTTTAATAATTGTTCAGTGTTCATTTATTGACCAGATGCCTTTAATAATTGACGAGTGTTCATTAGTATTGGAAGACAGATGCCTTTAATAATTGTTCAGTGTCATTTATTGACAGATGCTTTAATAATTGTTCAGTGTTCATTTATTGACCATGATTGTCGCATTTTAGTCAATAATGTTCAGTGTTCATTTATTGACCAGATGCCTTTAATAATTGTTCAGTGTTCATTTATTGACCAGATACTAAGAAGTTAGTTCTGATAATGACATACTCATTATGTTCACGTCTTGCCCATTCCTATTGCCAGCATGCCACTGTCTATGCTCAATTGTTCATGTCACTGTTATTGCCCACTGATGCCCTTTAATAATTGTTCATGTCATTTATTGACCATGCCTTAATCATGTCCATGTCATTTATTGCCATCCTAACAGGACTGACCCAATTATGACTGTTCTGAATAATCACTGATCACGTCCTATGCTCCACTGTCCTATGCTCCACTGTCATATGCTCCACTGTCCTATGCTCCACTGTCCTATGCTCCACTGGGACAAGATGTTTAATGTAGTCAGTGTACAAGATAAATAAACAGATTAAATCGAGTAATCAATGAGGTGTACGAACAGGAGAATCCAATATTTTGCTTTCTGTAATAGAAGTAACGAAACAGTGGAAAAACATATATGTGATTTTGAGTATAAGTGTTACAGAAGAGTTCTCCATATATCACGGACAGAGAAGAGAAGAAATAGATCTATCAGTAAAAGCTAAATCAGAAAATTTGCTTCTCTAAAAATAAGAAAATTGAAGTGTTTTGAACATATAAAAAAGACACCAATTGTTGAAGAAGACTATTGTTGAAGGTGGCATCCCAGCAAAGAGGAGAAGAGAACGACCACGGAGAAGATGATCAGGATGTGACATGATTTCAGCATAACAGCAGCAGAGGTACGACATCTGGCAAATAAGAGAAAGAGAAATTTCGAAGGACTGTTAGAGTGGCAACGTTCTACTCAGGTCAAACTACATGTTGATGATGACAAGCAACTTTCGTTTAGTGCCCTCTTGCTGCGTTCGTTTAGTGCCCTCTTGCTGCGTTCGTTTAGTGCCCTCTTGCTGCGTTCGTTTAGTGCCCTCTTGCTGCGTTCGTTTAGTGCCCTCTTGCTGCGTTCGTTTAGTGCCCTCTTGCTGCGTTCGTTTAGTGCCCTCTTGCTGCGTTCGTTTAGTGCCCTCTTGCTGCGTTCGTTTAGTGCCCTCCTCTTGCTGCGTTCGTTTAGTGCCCTCTTGCTGCGTTCGTTTAGTGCCCTCCTCTTGCTGCTTTCGTTTAGTGCCCTCCTCTTGCTGCGTTCGTTTAGTGCCCTCCTCTTGCTGCGTTCGTTTAGTGCCCTCCTCTTGCTGCGTTCGTTTAGTGCCCTCTTGCTGCGTTCGTTTAGTGCCCTCTTGCTGCGTTCGTTTAGTGCCCTCTTGCTGCGTTCGTTTAGTGCCCTCCTCTTGCTGCGTTCGTTTAGTGCCCTCCTCTTGCTGCTTTTGTTTAGTGCCCTCCTCTTGCTGCGTTCGTTTAGTCCCTCCTCTTGCGCAGTCTCGTTTAGTGCCCTCCTCTGCGCGTTCGTTTAGTGCCTCTCTTGCTGCGTTCGTTTATGCCCTCTCTCTGCTGGTGCTCCTGTTAGTGCCCTCTCTGCTGCTGTCTTGTGCCCTCCTCTTGCTCGTCCTGCTCCATGCCTCTCTCTGTCTCATGTCATGTCTATGCCTCCACTGTCTGCTCCTGTCTATGCCCACTGCCTCTGCTCGTGTCCACTCCATTTGCCCTGCCTGTCTATGCTCCCTCCTTGCTCATGTCCTAGTGCCCCTGTCCTTCGCTCCACTGTCCTATGCTCCCTGTCCTATGCCCTCCTTGCTCACTGTCTTGCTCCAGTGCCCTTGCTCCTGTCCTATGCCCCTGCCATGCTCCTTCTATGCTCCACTGCCTGCTCCTGTCTAGTGCCCTGTCTTGCTCCCACTGTCTTATGCCCCTTGCTGCTCTTCCAACTTACACGTTCTATGTCTTCTCCACTGGACAAGTCAGTTTACTTTGGTCAGATAAATGTTAAATCAGTAACAATGAGGTGTACGAACAGGAGAATCCAATATTTTGCTTTCTGTAATAGAAGTAACGAAACAGTGGAAAAACATATATGTGATTTTGAGTATAAGTGTTACAGAAGAGTTCTCCATATATCACGGACAGAGAAGAGAAGAAATAGATCTATCCAGTAAAAGCTTACAATCGAAGAAAATTTGCTTCTCTAAAAATAAGAAAATTGAAGTGTTTTGAACATATAAAAAAGACACCAATTGTTGAAGAAGACCATTGTTGAAGGTGGCATCCCAGCAAAGAGGAGAAGAGAACGACCACGGAGAAGATGTATTCAGGATGTGACATGATTTCAGCATAACAACAGCAGAGGTACGACATCTGGCGAGAAAGACAAATTTCGAAGGACTGTTAGAGTGGCAACGTTCTACTCAGGTCAAACTACATGTTGATGATGACAAGCAACTTTCGTTTGGCCCTCTTCTGCTGCGTTCTTCCAACTTACAACGTTCTATTCTTCTTTCTCACACATTCAAAGTTTTCCTGCTGGCTCGGTGTTCAATAGCGTTATATGTATCTATGTGCTCAATGTTGCTTCAATGTTTATCTCCTTTATTATGTATCTCTTAATTGCTAGTGTTTCCACGGCTTAATTATTTCGGTTTTTTTCCCTTTTCTTTGCAAGAAATATCTCCAATTCTTCTGTATCTCATCTCAAATATGTCTTTTAATTAATTTTTCATTTTTCCTTTTTTTTTTTTGCTCTGTATAATAATGAAGCTTATACATATCAACCCTTATGATCCGCATTTTTTATATACCAATTATGTGTGTGGATGATATTGTTTGTTTCGTATCTTTAATTGTATTTTGGACATTCATTTTCTCGTCTGGTTTTATTGATGACAAATTTTATTCACTAGAGGCAAAAGAAAACAAAACAAATGTCAAATTCTTTATATCCTAATAAGGCAATCTTCAGACTGTACGTGTTGAGACTCTGCTGCATTTAACAACAACACTCACTGAAATTACCAGCTAAACTGTAACATTTCAAGTTTGTTTATATATATATATATATATATATATATATATATTTCTCTCTCTCTCTCTTCTCTCTCACACAAATAACAGATAGCTAACCAAACATGGTTGAAGGCATGAAAATGAAAATCGTGGCATATTCTTTACAGGTCCGCAATCAACCCCAGTAAACGAGTTGCAGATTTTTTAGGCACCACATTTACGTTCAGTAATTTGACATTGCTTTCTGAAAGGTGAGGTATATTTTTACCGTTCGTAAAAATCTACATGAACGAATTTGTTTCCAAACTGCCCGCCACAGAGTTTGAACTAGGTACACTTGCGTTGTGATCGAGCTCACTACCGCTAAAGCTACAGACACCGACTTGAAAGAATACATCTATAAACTTGTTTTAAGTTTGATAAATGCGTGATGGAAATTATTATATAGTTTAATCATTTAGACATTAGACCATAGGTTCATAAACTTTTCTCGGGCCACCTCCCACTTTGCGATACATAAATGTTATCTACAAGGCATGCCGTAAGAGGCGACTGATGTAGTACCTAGGGAAGCTACCCTAGTAAATAAAAAGCATCGCAGAAATCGGAGGTGCTGGCATACTTGTAGGCGCATAGCTGGCACAACGTAAAATCGCTCAGATCACATACAAATCACACAGAGTGGTTAACAGGTGGTTGATATGGAGCGTTGGAAGAAGAAGAAGCTATCATCTCAGATGTTGACGCTCTTCCGTGCCGTGAAGTCAGGCTATCCAAAATTGTATCTCTCTGTCTTCCGTGCCGTGAAGTCAGGCTATCCAAATTGTATCTCTCTTCTTCCTGCCGTGAAATAGGCTTCCAAATTGTATCTCTCTGTCTTCGATGCGTAGTTCAGGCCATCCAAATTGTATCTTCTGTCTTCCTCTATCTCGCATCCCCTCGATTTTGCAGGTTGTCCCAATCTGTTCTAAACCTCCCTTTCTCAGCACATGCCGGAAAAATGATGACTGCCTCTTTCTTATATTGATGATAAGCTTTCTCTGTGTCTTGATCTCATTCAACACTTCAACATTAGTCATTTTAGCAGTCACATGGATTCTCACCATTCTTCTGCAAAACCACATCTCTGTGGCATTCAAAATAACTTTACATCACCACAATAACTTGACAAAATACGTATACAATATTGTCTTACCTGAGAAATTATCGAATTCATTCTTTGTTGTTGGTGTTTCCTTAGTAAGACCATACCAGCAACAATGTCTGAAGGAACCACATCCAAATCCCTGAAGAAGTCCGTGAATAACGCTGCTATTTCACTCATTGAGTTCTGTCAGAGATATATATATATATATATATATATACACTTGTTATTAGAATACATTTGAATGCATTTGAAAATAGATGTCTGCAAAAATAATGAATATAAAATGGAACGAATTCAGGAGAAGTGATGAAATCAGAGACATGTCTGGTCAACCACTAGTGACAACTGTTATAAGAAAGAGAAGATGGAGATATGTTGGGCACACCTTGAGGAGAAATGATCAAGAATATCAAAGCAGGCATTGAAGTGGGATGCAAAGGGTTCAAGAAAGAGAGGTCGACCTAAGGAAACCCTGAAGCGAACTTTGCTGAGAGAGGCAGGAAATATCGGTCTCAGTTCCATGGAGAAGATTGAGCAAGTTGCCCAGGATAGAGCGGTATGGAGAATTACTTGCAGGCCCTATGTAACGTATAACGATACGAGAGGAATTATTATTATTATTATTATTATTATTATTAGAATATAACTTCAATTAAAGACAAGAACCAGTTATTTTTATTTTATTGTTATTTGTTGTTATTTTTATTGAAACTGTATCAAACTTTAATATCGTTATCTCGCCCGTGTGATGACGGGATTTGCAAGGGGCTCAAAGAATAGTACCACTGCAACCTACAAGGCATGGCGTAAGAAGTGATGCGGAACGACCTTACAGTCAGAAAGTGCGCTCAGTGTAGATTCACTGTTTGGCGTAGACCACAAAGCTCAAATATACCGCAAAAAGATGATCGTAAAGGCGTAGATCCAAGCCAAAATATGCAGCACAGTGGATTGTTCTAGGACAAGTTACTCTAGTAAATAAACAGCTGGCTGAAATCGGGTGGGCGGGACCATGGGCGCATAATCGCACAACGTAAAAAGCCGTTCTTGTCAAAGATGAATTATATATCACAAAAAGAATGATAAAATTGCGCGTGAAGAACGAACGAGAGAAGAAGAAATAAGAAGCGATTGATGTAGGACCAAGGACAGCTACACTAGTAAATAAAAAGTGTCGCAGAAATAGGATGTGCTGGCCTACTTGTTGGCGCATAACTGGCACAACGTACAATCGCTCTAAGGCTCAGATCACATATAAATCACACAGAGTGGTTAACAAGTGGTCGATATGGAGCGTACGAAGATGAAGTATCTTTATCTCAAAGCTATTCCTTTGACCCTATTATGTAACTCTGTCATTGTATTAAAATTAATTATTAAAGAGAATGTTGAAGAGGGAATGTATAGTTTCTGGAGTACGAGGCAGGGGTGACAAAAGGGACAGCATGACATCAAAGAAACATTGAACATGACGTTGGAGGAGGCGGGAGAATTTGTTAGAGACAGAGAGTTGTTCAGACGAACTTTGATGAAATCGATGTTCCGTAAGGTACATTCTACTACCTGATTAAAGAGGAGAAAAAATATCTCGCTGAATCTGATTTTGCATTTGAAATAAACTTTGAAATACAAGCATGTCATCATGAACACTAAAAGAGTTTTGAACAACACGATTTGTATCTCAAAATTATGCTATCAGTGCCACACCTGGAGTCTGGCACCAAACGATGGAAGAAAACCAGTCACGACACAGAGATGAAGTGGTCTACTCAGAATGATAGAGGAAAAACTAGTCACGACAGAGATGAAGTGTCTACGCTGAATAGTATCAAGAAAAGATTGGTTTAGAGATGAAGACATCAAGACAAAAGTGAGTACAACATGAGTACTGAATTTATCAAGACGTAACAAATTAAACAGTTTGGCTATATAAGCAGATTGGTGGCGTCTGCGACTTAGGAGATAGTGACTCGGTCTATTAACCCCGACATTCTGAGTTGGAATCACGCTGGGACATTTGGTTGCAAATTGTTTCGCGTGGATTTTTACAAAGGACAATGGCACCACCCGTTCAGAAAGCAAATGCAAACTACTGAACGTAATAATGCCTAGAAAAATAAATCACAAACAGCGTTAAAAAGCTGGGGTTGGTTCGCAAAGTCATGTAAGAAGTATATGAATCAGTAAGCTTTTATATAAAGTAAATGTATCACAACAGACAGTAAGACGCACATAAGGTTCTGGTTAAGAAATGGTAAAGTGTCTTCTTTTCTTTCTAAAAGTTTTTAGTTAGTAATGACGTGTTGCGGATTGATGCTGGATTTAACAATTTTTATAATAGGTAACATATAGGATAAGCAGTGGCGGCTCGTCATTAAGGGCCAGTGGGGCCGGACCCCACCAAAAATAAGGTGTAACGTGTATTTATTATTTTATACATTAAAATATAACCTAACTGAAACCATGATTTTTCCGAAAATTTGTGTCTGGCCCCACCAACAAAAATGATCACGAGTCGCCACTGAAGACAAGCAATTATGTAACAAAAATATATTTTGTATAACATAGACATTGACTGTCACAAAAACAGGCTAGTAAAATAGAACAGATAACAGCCAATACAGAACATAGAAAATTAAAGATAGTCGCAATGGATGGACACACGGTAACAAACAACACAGTTATTAAGTAGGAAAAGCTGCGATGGATAGAACATACACAGTGCAGCATCCGATACATATACAAAGTAGGGATAGAAAGTTGCAGTTTATAGGACACACTTCCAAAAATCAACCTGACAAATTAATCAGAAAGGTGTTCGACTGATGCACAGCGGGTCAATAAAGAAAACTGAGGAAGAGAGCATATAAGAGGAAAATATTGTTTAACCCTTAACCATTGGGATAATGGGAGTTCGATCATATATGATCGATGCAACATGCCTATTTAAGTAGTCATTATTTTGTATCCATTTTGCAATTAAGTTAGTAAAAGTTATGTTAACTAATGCAGAACGTAAGATAATCTAATAAAAATTATAAAAAAATGATTTATATATTTTTAGATGTCTAATCTCGTTGACTGGAGCAGACCTCATTTCCCACTTTTCCATTTTGTAGAAATGCCCAAATTGCTCCATCCAAAAATCTCCAATGTGATAAAATGGATTCTAATAACTCAGATTACTGTCCTGATGAAGACACCAGTGATTCTTGAAATATCTATGCTTGTGTCAGATGAACATTCTGTGCCTGTGTCACTTTGACCTTGTGCAAGATGCCCGATAACTATTTTTCCTGATTATTTTGTCTACCAAATATCATTGCGTAATCATATTATCTATTACTTGCAATGTTTAGAAATTATATACCTATTTCATGTTTATGTATGATACTATAAGTGTTAGTTCTTTATAGGCTGAATACTAGACCAATTCGGTATCATTTTCTCTTGAAGACCATATTTATTGACTTTTTATTTAAAATATGAAAATATTGAATATTATAAATTTCATGATTACTGCCTTTCATATTTTCCAAACATGTTTAAATTCAAATATGTTTTGCAAATATGTAGACTTTAAAAGACTGTAATAAAAGATTCCATTATATTCGTCATACTTATTTTTTCCTTCTTTGTGACTGTACAAAAATTTGTCATTTGTAGAATAATCTATTTTTAGACTTTTCATAGGTAGGTCACGGATATCATAAATTACATCACACTTATGTTAAAACCACATATCCTGATAGCCCATCCAATTAGCTTTCCAACCATATATAACATGCCTATTTTCAATGCAAAGAACTTGTATGGTTGCTAAATATAGAGCAGGACATCAAAAATATCAAAAAACCTAAAACACCTGCCAATGGTTAAGAGTTAAAAAATTTGATAACTTTGTTGTCGATATGAGAAATGACGCCCACAAATGAAATCGACTTTCAGTAACAGTTTGAATTTACTATTTCATACGTTCAACGATAGAGTGCACACGTTCAACAATAGAGTGCACACGATTAACGATAGAGTGCACATTCAACGACAGAGAGCACAAATTTAACGATAGAGAACACATTTAATGATAGAGTGCACATTTAATGATAGAGTGCATATTTAAGGATAGAGAGATATGATATTTATTAAGTCATTTAGGTCAGTTCACATCTAATTAGTAAGTTATACTGCATACTATATAATCATCATCAAGTAGCTTGCTCCTTCCAAAACTTGGCTTCCATGAGAGCAATCCTGAAAAAGTCTCTATTCTGTGCAAGTTGACTGGTGTCAGCAGCAGTTATTCTCAGATTGTCAATGATATCTTACACCCATCGTCTTCTAAGTCTTACTCTCATTCTTCTTCCGTGCACCCTTGCTTCCAAAATTATCTTCTGTATGCACTCATGTCGTTTGATGTATCCGAAATATTTAATTTTCCTTGATGTTATGTTCTTTAATAGCCAACTCTCTTTAGTATCAAGCTGTTGTAGAACAGAAGCATTTGTTCTTTTCTCTGTCCATGATATTCTAAGTACTCTTCTGTAGCATTTGTATTCAAAGACATTAATGATCTTCTGTCGATTTGTCAATGTTCCATGTCTCACAACCATATGTTGATATGGGGTAAACGCAGGCTCTTAAACACCTGATTTTTGTTCTTATGTCAGTTCCCTTCCATAGGTTAGTTAGTTCATTTAGTTTTTAAAAAGCATTGCTCAGACTTCTTATAATTTCTTTTAAAGCATTCCCGTCATTTGTCAGAAATGCCCCAAGGTACTCAAAGTTGTCGACTCTCTACCATATGTAATGAACAGATAACTCTGTCCGTAGTGTGAAGATAACGTATGATAGTAGTTTCCCTTACCTTTTGAAAGGTCACCAGACATTTGCACTTTGTGGTCATGAACCGGCAGTATCGACCAGGTCAGACCAGCAAATGTAAGTTAATGTAAAATTCTTGTTGTCAGGGAAATTTAATTTTCCTCTATTGCGAACTTATTGAGAAGTAATCGGCTAACAAGTAGTAATTGTAATGACATGACAGAGCGCGAAGATTATATACATATATGGACTTTTTCGTCTCTACAGGTGGTCAATTCAAGTGTCCTCTCCATTTATGCCTAGCCTGGGTAGCTGATATAGGGATTGTGCCTAGCCTATTTTGCCCAAATCCCCTCTCTACCCTTCTGCTTTCGTCAAAATGAAAGACAAAGTCTATACGTTTTGAATCAAGCAGGTTTTGAGGGAGATGCCAGAAGATGGAATGGAATACACAAATAACCATCGACTGTTTTAGAGTCCCTCATTTCGGATTTTTCTTCGGGTTTACTTTCCCAAGTCTTTACTCCGACCCTCCAAAGCAGTGGGTTTAGTGAGATATATGTCAACGGTAACAGATGAACATCTGATCTGACAGTTAAGTTGTGATGGTACGTCAATATATAAGATAAACATTGATCTGAAGTGGTTTAAAGTTGTGATTACCGTCTATCGGTAGCAGATGACATCTGATCACAGTGAGTTTAACAGTTGTAATGGTACCATCATCATACGGTAGCAGATGAAACATCTGGAGTTTAAAGTAGATGCGCAATACAGCAGATGAACATCTGATCTGACAGTGAGTTTAAAGTTAGATGGATCTAATATCATACGGAGCAGAGAAAATCTGATCACAGTGGTTGTTGTAGATGGTACCCAAAACAGCGATGACATCATCGACAGAGTTTAACAGTTGTGATGGTACGTCTATATACGGTAGCAGATGAAATCTGTTGACAGTGGTTTAATTGATGGATAATGTCATATGCAGAGAAACATCTGATCTGATGGGTTTAAAGTGAGATGGATCTAATGTCATACGAGCAGATGAAACATCTGATCTGACAGTTTGTTTAACATTGTAGATGGGCTAATGTCATAGGAGCAGATAACATCTGATCTGAGGTTTAAAGTTGTAGATGTACCCAGATGTCAATCGGTTACAGATAACTATCATCTGATCCTCGACAGTGGGTTTAACAGTTGTAGATGGTACCCTGTCTAATGTCATACGGTAGCAGATGTAACATCTGATCTGACAGTGGGTTTAACAGTTGTAGATGGTACCGTCTAATATCATACGGTACCAGATGAAACATCTGATCTGACAGTGAGTTTAACAGTTGTAGATGGTACCGTCTAATATCATACGGTAGCAGATGAAACATCTGATCTGACAGTGAGTTTAACAGTTGTAGATGGTACTGTCAATATCATCGTAGCAGATGAAACATCTGATCTGACAGTGAGTTTAACAGTTGTAGATGGTACTGTCTAATATCATACGGTAGCAGATGAAACATCTGATCTGACAGTGGGTTTAACAGTTGTAGATGGTACCATCTAATGTCATACGGTAGCAGATAAGGGTCTAAAGACGACGAAATGACTTAACTGCATCGGATTTTCCAATTTGGATTAATCATTTTTGGCAGAAATTGTGAGCCACCTGTCGATACTGTTCATGTCATCACCTTTCAACTCCCATCGGAGCACAGGTCTTCAACAAACTTCTTCCATCTCTTCCTCTCTCTTGCCATCCCTTCCAATTCTTTCCATGTTTTGCCTATCCTCTTTATATCCGCCTCCAGCTCTCTTCTCCAGGTCTGCCTAGGCCTTCCCCTACTCCTCTTTCCCTGCGGGTTCCAAAACAATGCCTGTCTTGCGATGCTTCCGGTCGGTCTTCTCAATGTATGTCCTATCCATCGCCAGCGTCTCTTCCTGACTCTCTCTCCACTGGTATCTGCTTTGTTCTCTCCCTGAGTTCCTCATTTGTAATCTTATCATACCATCTCAATCCCTCTATCCTACGTAAACATCCATTTACGAAGGTCTGCAGTTTTCTGATAGTTTCCTTTGTGGTCTTCCATGTTTCCGAGCCATAGAACAGCACTGACTTCACATTTGACTGGAAAATTCTCAGTTTTGTGGTTGTTTTGATCTCCCTTGCCTTCCATATCTTACTCAATGCAATAAAGTTCCCTCTTGCTTTTGTATTCTTAAATACTGTCGATACTGTTACATAAGAAATAAATTCCGTAGCTCCATCAACAATCTTAGAAATCTCAAGAAAAAATGCATATGAGATATGAATAACGCAATCCAGACTCAAACCCACAACTTTCAGAACACAAGGAAAGCATCGTAACTCTTAGTGTACCAGGGCAAAAGCCATTATAGAGTAAAAATGTCATTAGTGTACGCAAGGACCAAACCACATTATAGAACAAAAACGTCCTTAGTGTACCAGGGCAAAAGCCATTATAGAGTAAAACGCCACTTAGTGTGGCTCCTGGTCCACAAGGAGTTATCCCGATTCATCACAGCCACCTCCGAAAATATCCATATATAAATGTATAAATATAAATAAATATAAATGTAGGTGAACATAAAAGGGAAGAAAAAGTACTGGGGTTTCAAAGGCACATGAGAGAGAGAGAGAGAGAGAGAGAGAGAGAGAGAGAACGAAATGTAACTAATATGTAGGTCTGCCTGTAAACTGTCATTCACATAAAGTAATGACAATAGCCATTTCAACGAAGAAAGGAGGGGGGAGGATATGCATTAAAGATATAGAAAATATAATGATCATGTCAAGACATTTGGATAGAAGTAATGTCATGATAGTTGGGGGTTAAGATATCTATAAATAGATCAAGGACGTACATGTTGTACAGCTTCAACAATGTTTTGGATAAGTTTTCTTTCTCTTCTGCTGTCTCACTAGATTCGGATTCTGGATTCTCTGTCTGATTAAGGCTTCTGTCTGCTTCAGGTTGTCAGCCATTTTGTTTGTCTTGGACGCTGGTGTAAGTTTGCCACAGTTTTCCTATCATTATCGTCAAATAGTTTGTCCTGACCAGAACTTTGCCACCTTAACAGTCCTTCATAATTTCTCTCTCTCGTAGGCCAGATGTCTCGTCTCTGCAGCCATCAAGCTCAAACCATCAGCTACATCCTGAATCCATTTTCTCCTCGGTCGTCTTCTTCTTCTTCTCTTTGCTGGGATCCTCCCTTCCCCGATGGTCTTCTTCAACACTTCGTATCTCTTTATATGTTCATAATATTTCAATTTTCTAATTCATATTTGTAGCAGCAGCCAGTTTTCTTTGATTGTGAGCTTTTTCTTGATAAATATATTTGTTCTCTTCTCTGTCCATGATATAACACTTCTGTAACACTTACATTCAAAAGCAGATATATGTTTTCACTATTTAAATGTTCATACTTGACACCTATACTTTGCCACTAAGAATATGCATGTTCTTAGTATTCTGATCTTTGTTTTAATGTCATTCCCATTCCATACTGTTCTTTCTTATCAGGTCTGGGTATTTGGATCAATGCTGTAGGTCATGCTCTGTCGTCATACTCGCCAGGCCACAGTGACACACGCAGGTGGTATCTATCTTGAGTGTGATGTACAGATGGTGTCTCATTTTGTTGTGGTCAGTCCGAACACGTAGTATGACAGTTTGGTATTTTTTGGACAGGTGGTAATATCCATCACCAATGTTGTGTTTTGGGTGTATTTTCTTTCAGTGTTACGGGTTATCTATGGCGTAGAGGTTAGATCAGCGTTTCCCAAAGTGGGCGATACCGCCCCCTGTGGGCGCTGAAGCCTTCCAGGGGGCGATAAAGGTTCAGAAGCATGTGGGAGAGTTTTTTTCGTGATTTTGCCATTGAATAATCATTAAAAATTTGAATTCTGCATTTTAATTCATCTTACAGGATCCATTTTTTCATCAATTTTCTATTTCATGTATATAATAATTTGAAAATTGACCATGTATAACAGAAATATATATCAATTTTTTTCTATGTTAAAGAGAAAATAGAGCATGTATATATGTATGGAGGGGCGTTGGGAAACTGTTATAATGGGGAGGGGCGATACAAAGTTTATGTCGTGCAAAGTGGGCGGTGGGCCGAAAAGTTTGGGAATCTATGGGTTAGATGATCGGTTCTCGTACTCGGTTCTCGTACTCGATTCGTACTGTTCTCTAGTTGCCTAGTCAAAACTCATTAGAAAGATTTCTTTTTAAAATTCCTTTCAAATTATTTTCACCATATTCAAAATTTACGACCTAAGGAGACCCTGAAACGAACTTTGCTGAGAGAGGCAAGAAGTATCGGCCTCAGTTCCATGGAGAAGATTGAGCAAGTTTCCCAGGATAAAGCGGTATGGAGAATTTACTTGCAGGCCCTATGTAACGTATAACGGTACGAGATGAATTATTATTATTATTATATTCTAAATTACATCGGAGACCCTCACAGGTGCTACAAACTTCATGCACTGTCGCTGAGATCTTATTGTGTAAGAAATGGATAGGAGCACACATGGTTACTCGCCGAAGTGCAATGATTATGGTCCTATCAATCAATCAATTCTATCAGTTTGAGTTATAGCGCCCTCTGACGGTGGTTTTTACTTTATCGTCACTGACCAGGTTGGAATTCTGAGGAATCACTTCTCAATCTTTGTCTAGCCTGTCGGTACCTTCGTTTAACTTGAGCTTGCAGTGTGAGGGTATCCACTCAATTACTACCCTCTCGGGATCATAACGACCAAAATGTGAAGTTATCGAGACATTAATGAAAATTGTCACAAAATGTGAAGTTATCGAGACTTAATTCAATGTAAGTTATCAGGCAAAATGTGAAGTTATGGAGACATTAATGTAAGCTTTTCACAAAATGTAGCAGCAGCCCTATTCAGAGCGAACACGGAAGTATAAGAATTCTTTGAAGAGATAGACAGTTTATAGATCATATCAAAGCATTTCGGTAAAAACAATGGCGAAACACGTAAAAACAAAGTACTGTAGTTTTACAAAGTACAAAAACAATATACATCGACGTTTTGACCAAAGTGTCTTTATTAAGTAAAGGATACAATAGAAGTAAAGAAATGTAGATTTCTTTTACGGCAGACATAACATATATAATTATACAGGGTGTTCAAGATAAATGTAGCCCCATTGACAAATCGAAAGTTGCCAGTTACACAGTGAGTTGTGTTTATTTACTATTTAAACCGGTTCTGACTAGCTCGTCCTACGTCACATTTGTTCATCGTCCCTTCCCGCACTACATTTACACACCGTCACACAAACTTGACCTATACTACGTCATAACTGAACCTTCTCATTTGCATACATATATGCTAGATTAGCTCCATTCACAGGCTGCTTTTATCTTGAACACCCTATACAATAAATCCATAACGGCGCTACAATTAAAATATGTGACTAAACACTAAGCAAATGGAAAAAACTAGAAATGGAGAAAAAAGCAGATGAAACAATAATAATTAAATATACATATACACTAACATTATGGAGCATGAGAGGGGACGGTATTAGGAAGCATAGGAACAACAGCATGCTAGTTGGGATAGAATACCCATAAATGAAACAAGTTCGTAAGCTGTATACAACTTTCACAATGTTGGGTTGCAGAAAATAACCCTTTATAACGCATTTGTTTACCTCAAATATTGCAATGTATACTGAACTAGCTAGTATATGGGCTTTGTGCTATCTTAAACAAATACATTGAGCCAGTATATCATCTCAGAGAAGGAAACAGCTTAAAGAGAAAAACACTAGTAACATGGTGAAAAAGTAAAAATATTCATTAACTCCAAGTATAAGTACATTAAAGAGCTTCAATACCATAGTGAGTAGCGCACTTGCTTCCTAGACTATTAGTCCAGAGTTCAATTTCATAATTGAGACCAGTTTCTCAGGTCAAAAAGGCCCAATTTGATACTAGAGAAAAATTAAGAAGTAAAGTTGCCAGTGTTTCTTGCTTTGGTTTGTGATGTAGTATGTGGGAAATGTGGTACTGCCTGAAAGGTTTATCATATGGCTTGCCGTATTGTAGAAGTTAATGACTAAAAAGTATATTTCACGAGAAACCACAAACGTTGTGACCAACAACAAAATGGAAATGTCATTGAAAGGGCTGCTTAATGACCTGGGACAAGTCAAGGATTATTGTGAACAACGTCGAGATGTGAACATTTGGATCGATACGTTGATGTTCCGTAATGTTCAAGAAGAGTTATGCGATACCGATGAGAACAACAAGTATGCCGTGCAGAAATCGTTGGATACACGCTTGTTATTTTATCATTAACGAATTTAACGTTGCGAAGAAGAGGCAGATTGAGCGTTGCGTCTGAACCAGGAAAGCTGTAAAAGAAAAATTAAGGAGACAATTTTGCAGAAAATGTTATAAATATCTTAGAAATGGTGATCTCATATTTAAGTCTTGTACAGGGTGTTCAACTTAAAAGCAGCCCATGAATGGAGCTAATCTGGCATATATATATGGAAATGAGAAGGTTCAGTTATGACGTAGTATAGGTCAAGGTTGTGTGACGGTGTGTAATTGTAGTGCGGGAAGGGGCGAAGAACAAATGTGACGTAGGACGTGCTAGTCAGAACCGGTTTAAATAGTAAATAAACACGACTCAATTTTTACCTGGCAACTTTCGAATTGCCAATGGGGCTGCAATTATCTTGAACACCCTGTATAATCAAAAATAATCGCTGATCAGAAGCGTCAATGACCCCAATTTAAATTAGATGTTCTGTCGCCTGAGTGGTTACCAGGGCCCAGATTTGGGCTGTAAAGAATAGAACCACTGTTACCTGCCACGCATGTCGTAAGAGGCGACTAAGGAGGTTGGCTGAAATCGGATGCACATGTCCTAAACGTGTAGAAATATATGCGTTTAGGGGCCTATCAAACCAATGTGCAACGTATACACGTTCTTGGCAAAGATCAAACATATCACAAAGAGGATTAAAATTGGTCGTAAAGAACGAACGTGAAGAAGAAGATGTTCTGTAAACGACAACAGAAAGAAGTTCAACGATGAGGGAGGCATGAAGTACCTTGATGTCAAAGAGTCAAACAATGGGGGAAAATACATCAGTTATCAGTTATAATGATCAATATGTCATAATGACAAAACGCTGAGGAGACACTTGAACATCAGGTACAGAACAACATGCAGGTCAAGACATCAGTAACTAAAAAACATATTGGTCAAAAGATCAGTAACAAAAAACATATGGGTCAAGAGATCAGTAACAAAAACATATTGGTCAAGAGATAAGTGACAGAAAAATTGGTCAAGAGATCAGGGACAGAAAACACATTGGTCAAGAGATCAGTAACAGAAAACACATTGGTCAAGAGATCAGGGACAGAAAAATTGGTCAAGAGATCAGGAACAGAAAAACACATTCATCGAAAGATCAGGACCAGGAAACGAACTGAAAAATTAGCATAACTATTACAAAAGTTGTAACCTGATATTAAATTTGACAACAGAACAAAAAACGACCAATAAAGATATCCAGGAAAATACTGGCCGCCTTAACCAGTACAGCCAAATTGTTGTTCTTAAAACGTAATCAAAAGAAAACAGAAATAATGTCACAGAACATGGCCACCTCACCACCGGTCAAACTATAAGATAAAATTCTTCCAAAACACAACTGATTTCTCATATCTTGGAAGTGTTATCAACCACGAAGGAGGAGTTGGATCTGACATTAAAAGCAGACTGAGTAAAACACGATTTGAATTTATGACCCATCAGGTGGTTTGAAAATCAGCCCAATACAGCATCAGAATCAAGACGAATATATACCGCAGCTGTGTGCTATCAACTTTACTATATGGAACATCATGCTGGAAAATAACATAACTAGCCATGTCCAAATTCTCCACCTTTCATAAAAATTGTCTGCGAAAGATCTTACGCGTGTTCTGGTCAAATGTTATCTCATACTAAGAACTGATTGCACAGTGTTAACAAGAGAATATGACCACCATCGTCCAAAAGAGGAGTTTGAGATTGATCGGATATGTGATACGCATGGAGATTAACTCTATTACGAGAACTACACTTAGATTGACACCAGATAGTAAACAAAGAAAAAATCTGGCCAGCAATGGCGGAATGCGGGATGGCCATTCAGAGTCAGGACTGTTTGATTCTGAACACGACTTTGCTAGCGCATTTCCGCCATGTTTGGTCGGGTATTTTCCGGTTTCGTTTGCCGAGCGGAATTAGTGCTTGAGCAACACTGTGAGCTATGAATGTTACAGGGAATGCTTTGTGCTGTGTCAACCGTGCGTTTGTTGTGTGTATTCAGAAAATGGCGGACAGCGGTTATGACGAACAAGCTCAATCTGCCGTATGCAGTTATATTGCGGGTGCAGAAAGCTGGATTTTGTCGTGATTGATGTTCCCTTCGACAAGAATTGCAATTCAAGTGATGAACAGTTTTGTGTTGCTATATTAGCGACGGCCATATGCATTTTATGCGGTGCATGTTTCTTTTTGTGGTGATATTCGGCTGTTTCATTCTGGAATTAGTTCACACAGGAAACATATCACAGTTGTTAGCATTTGTGATTTTCATTGGCACAGGAACGGAGCAATTATGGGGTGATACGTTGCAGTGAAGTTGGAACCGTACTTATGAACTATGAACTACAGTAAACGAAATCGTGGAAGCCCAAAGCGATTTGGAGAATAATAATAGAATAAAAAGTATAAGAAATGAATCACTGCTGTAACACAATACAGAGGATGACCAAGAATAGAAAAGAAGTGTGTGCATTTGTTGCTGCTCTGTGCGCCAGGGGCGTCACAAGCTAAAGAGAGAAAGAGAGAGAAAGAAACTTTACTGTACGGCGGTAGACATGCGTCGCACCACAACCTTTATAAAGACTCCATGTCTTCTAATCTAGCAATCACTAAAAGAATAACAAAGAAAATATAATACAGAAAGAGAGAGAGTTTTATTTATATATAATACTTACCCTGTTATGACCTTTCCTCTCTACACAGCAACACAACAACTGTAATCGTCTGTCCCAACTTTCCTCGTATGCTCTAAAAGCTTTCCTGAAAGAATATATTTGAATATTTCTCATTACTTATACGGTTCGTACAGCACAAGTTTAGTTTAGTTGCTAGATTATCATCACTGCGCATCGAAACAATTAGTTCATAAATGCAGCGATCTCTTCATCATTTGTGTCTCTCAGCGAGTGACAGCAAACAACACCAGTTCTATGTTCGTTTACAAGTCTTCTTTGGATTCCAATATAGTAATCTTGTCTAGCTATTTGATATTCTTGCAGTGTTACATCACAAGTGATAAAAGCCACTCACTTGTGTCACTCTGCATTTGTATGTACAAATTAAGATGTCGTTTTCTTAGTTTTTTAAACAAAATTTGATGAATGATGTGAATTTTTGCTTTTAAATAAACGCATTTTTATAACAAGCTAGATTATTGTGGAAAATATGAAGTTACAACAGGTAACTATCAGAATGCGTTGCCCGCGTGCCAAGCGTGTTCGTAGCGCGTTGGACTACGGGTGACTAGTCCTCTGTAAGTGCGGGTTCAACTCCGCGGACTGGCAGAAAAGCTACAGGTTCCCAGATTTACGGTGTTCGTGGCACCGAGCCGAAGGGTTACGATGTCCATGACACCGAGCCGAAGAGCTTTCAGCTCAAGTGCTTCTGGATCGGAAAAAGAAAAAAAAAGGCGTTACCATACATTTAGAAGCTAATTTGACAATGAAACAAATCATGGCGCAAATCTGCGGAGCGTTGCCAAATGGGACAGAATACATAACACAAATTGTGATATTTGGTAGTCAATAAGTTAAGTTTATCGTTGAACAAATTTTATGAAACATCTCTGTCGAACTTACACATCGTATTTAAAAGTCTAAAGGTATCTATGGTGAAGTGGTTGAGACGTTTACTTGTCGTTCTGAAGGCTGTGAGTTCGAACATGGACTCTTGTAAGAATTTTAAAGAGGCTCCTAGGATTGCTGCTGGAGCTACGGAGATCGTGCTTTGTGCAGCACTCTCGGAAGATGGCGTGTCATTTCTACAGACAGGGATGAAGCCGTATGGGGAAACCCATTGCAATAAAGTCAATGCTTCGCCTCTAGACATTTTAGTCATCTGTTGTATAAGAACATTGGTTGTCATTCTGTTTATCAGCTACTTAAGAAAAACGAGGGTGACAAGAACTCTCACATGACATGCTCTAATGACGGGGGTATCTATGGAGTGGATTTAAGGTGGTCGTCTCTCGCTCCTAAGACGCCTGTGTGGTGCCGGGGCCCGCAAGGGAGCAAAGAATAGTACCACTGCGACTTACAAAACATGTCGTAAGATGCGAATAATATAGGACATAGGAAGCTACCTAGTAAATAAAATCGGATGTGCTGGCCAACGTGTAGGCGCATAACTGGCACAACGTACAATCGCTCTTAGGTTCAGATCACATACAAACTACACAGAGTGGTTAACAAGTGGTTGATATGAAGCGCTCGAAGAAAAAGAAGCTTCTAAGATACTGAACTGGTTCACTGGATGAAGGGATATGTGTATTTTTCCAGAGTTCCTTGATATCAGTGTAGGTGAGATCAAGTTTGTGGTCATACCGGAGACGGACGATAAAACTTATATCACGCAATGAGAGCACGCAAAATAACTCTTAATGATAATAATAATAATTCCTCACGTACCGTTATACGTTACATAGGGCCTGCAAGTAATTTCTCCATACTCCTCTATCCTGGACAACTCGCTCAATCTCCTCCATGGAACTGAGACCGATATTTCCTGCCCTCTCAGCAAAGTTCGCTTCAGGTCTCCTTAGGTCCACTCTCTTTCTTGAACCCTTTGCATCCCACTTCAATGCATACTTTGATATTCGTTGATCATTTCTCCTCAAGGTGTGTCCAACGTATCTCCATCTTCTCTTTATTATAACAGTTGTCACTAGTCGTCGACCAGACATGTCTCTGACTTCATCACTTCTCTTGAATTCGTCCCATTTTACGTTCATTATTTTTCGCAGACATCTATTTTCAAATGCATTCAACTTGCTTTCATATATCTTTAGTCATTTTCCAACTCTCGCTGGCATATGTTAGGATTGATACAACATTTGAATTGAAAATTCGTTTAAAATAACTCTTAGTAGTTGAAAATCGATAAGAGTAGGCTGCAAAGTTGCTGCCGTGCATAATGAATTAAAAACATTTTGTTTAAATACTTACAAAACTCTTACATATATCACTATTCTTAAATTATATCAGTATCCTCGCCTGTGCTAGGAGTTACTGTGTGCCGCTGAGATCTTTCTGTCTAAGAAAGATGTCGGAGCACACATGGTTATTCAGTGAAGTGAAATGATCGTGATCTAATCACACAATGCTCTCGTTTAATTAATCTGGCCTGTGTGGTGCCGGGACCCGTAATGGAAGCAACGGATAGTACCACTGCGACCTACATGGCATATCGTAAGAGGAGACTGATGAAGGACGTAGGAAACTACCTAGTAAATAAAAAGCATCGTAGAAATCGGATGTGCTCACCTACTTGTAGGCGTATAACTGGCACAACGTACAATCGCTCTTAGACTCAGATCACATACAAATCACATAGAGTGGTTAACAAGTGGTTGATATGAAGCGTTCAAAGAAGAAGAAGGTGAATGAATCTTTGTTCTAATTACTAGGTTGTATAGAAGTAATTACTAGGTTGTATAGAAGTAATTACTAGGTTGTATAGAAGTAATTACTAGGTTTAGGTAGTAGAAGTAATTACTAGGTTGTATAGAAGTAATTACTAGGTTGTATAGAAGTAATTACTAGGTTGTATAGAAGTAATTACTAGGTTGTATAGAAGAATTACTAGGTTGTATAGAAGAATTACTAGGTTGTATAGAAGTAATTACTAGGTTGTATAGAAGTAATTACTAGGTTGTATAGAAGTAATTACTAGGTTGTATAGAAGTAATTACTAGGTTGTATAGAAGTAATTACTAGGTTGTATAGAAGTAATTACTAGGTTGTATAGAAGTAATTACTAGGTTGTATAGAAGTAATTACTAGGTTGTATAGAAGTAATTACTAGGTTGTATAGAAGTAATTACTAGGTTGTATAGAAGTAAAGTAAAGAATTACTAGGTTGTATAGAAGTAATTACTAGGTTGTATAGAAGTAATTACTAGGTTGTATAGAAGTAATTACTAGGTTGTATAGAAGTAATTACTAGGTTGTATAGAAGTAATTACTAGGTTGTATAGAAGTAATTAATAGGTTGTATAGAAGTAATTACTAGGTTGTATAGAAGTAATTACTAGGTTGTATAGAAGTAATTACTAGGTTGTATAGAAGTAATTACTAGGTTGTATAGAAGTAATTACTAGGTTGTATAGAAGTAATTACTAGGTTGTATAGAAGTAAAGTATAGAAGTAATTACTAGGTTGTATAGAAGTAATTACTAGGTTGTATAGAAGTAATTACTAGGTTGTATAGAAGTAATTACTAGGTTGTATAGAAGTAATTACTAGGTTGTATAGAAGTAATTACTAGGTTGTATAGAAGTAATTACTAGGTTGTATAGAAGTAATTACTAGGTTGTATAGAAGTAATTACTAGGTTGTATAGAAGTAATTACTAGGTTGTATAGAAGTAATTACTAGGTTGTATAGAAGTAATTACTAGGTTGTATAGAAGTAATTACTAGGTTGTATAGAAGTAATTACTAGGTTGTATAGAAGTAATTACTAGGTTGTATAGAAGTAATTACTAGGTTGTATAGAAGTAATTACTAGGTTGTATAGAAGTAATTACTAGGTTGTATAGAAGTAATTACTAGGTTGTATAGAAGTAATTACTAGGTTGTATAGAAGTAATTACTAGGTTGTATAGAAGTAATTACTAGGTTGTATAGAAGTAATTACTAGGTTGTATAGCAGTGAAATTAACCATAGCTAAACACGTAAACACAAAGTACTACAGTTTTACAAAATACATAAACAGTGACGATAAACAGCAACGTTTCGACCAAAAGGCCTTTATCAAGCAAACAACACAACAAGAATGACGAATTTCGAGGAACACTACAAATGGACGATTACATGTGGAAACATAAACCTATCTAATGAAAATCTGGGAATAAAAACGAACAACGAAATGAGTGCAACACAAAAACCGAAAGTGGAAAGAAGAGAAACAATAAACAATATAGTGGATAAATGACACATATATGGAGCAAACACACATATAGATAACAAGGCACGAGATAAGACAGTACTAAGAAGCATAGGAATGTAATGCGTTTAGTCCAAGAGGTCGCAAAGTGCCATAGAATGAAATAAAACGGTTCTCCAGGGCGAATCGACTGCGATCATCGGAGGAACATGATCGGATGGCTGTGACCTGGACATCGTCAACTCCTGAATGGCCAGTATCATTGAAATGAGTGGCCACAGGAGTCACAGAGCATTGGCGAATATCGCGTAAGTGTTGGGCGAATCGGTCACTGAGTCTCTTACCGGTTTCGCCAATATAGGACTTGTTGCATCGTTTGCAGGTGATGGCATAGATGATATTGCGGGACTCACACGTGAAACTGTCTTGAATGGCATACGTAGCTTTGGAAAAGAGACAGTGGGGTCTGTATTACATATGCACATGTATTACAGCGCCGACGTCCGCACTGAATGGTGCCCAAGTGACTCTGGATATTAGGCTTGAGGCGACTGTGTACCAACATATCCTTGAGGCTTCTGTCCCGTCTGTAAGCCACCAAAGGATAGTGTTGGAAGACTGAACGTGTCTCAGGATCAGACTGAAGAATAGGAGATGATGGAATAAGACCTTTTCACCAGGGAACTATGAGGGTGGAAAGTTAAGATAAGTTTAACCCTGTCAGACTTGGGGGTTCTAAGTATGTGAGAGAGGGCCTCCTGGCGAGCAATTAGCTGAACCCGATGCATGGCAGATGTAAGCACATTCTCCGGGTATAGGCGCTGTCGGAAGAAATCAAGCATCTCATGAGCTCTATCAAGAAAATCGTCGTCCTCGCTGCAGATGCGACGAAGGCGTAAGAGTTGAGAGAAAGGTAAAGAGTCACGACAAACCTGGGGATGGGAAGAGGTATACAGAAGGAAGCTATGTGTATCAGTAGGCTTGTAGTATACTGATGTAGTGATAGTGGATAGGCTGATGGTGATAGTGATGTCAAGAAAATTGACACAGGAGGTAGAGATGTGAGAGGTGAACCGAATAGCAGGATTGAAGGCATTGATGAAGGTAATGAAGCGTGACAAATCGGCTTCAGACATATCGTTAACTCCAATACAATCATCGATGTATCTATGATACACGGACGGAAGCTACCTATACCATTCAAGACAGTTTCACGTGTGAGTCCCGCAATATCATCTATGCTATCACCTGCAAACGATGCCATAAGGCCTATATTGGTGAAACCGGTAAGAGGCTCAGTGACCGATTCGCCCAACACTTACGCGATATTCGCCAATGCTCTGTGACTCCTGTGGCCACTCATGTCAATGATACTGGCCATTCAGGAGTTGACGATGTCCAGGTCACAGCCATCCGATCATGTTCCTCCGATGATCGCAGTCGATTCGCCCTGGAGAACCATTTTATTTCATACTATGGCACTTTGCGACCTCTTGGACTCAACGCATTACATTCCTATGCTTCTTAGTACTGTCTTATCTCGTGCCTTGTTATCTATATGTGTGTTTGCTCCATATATGTGTCATTTATCCACTATATTGTTTATTGTTTCTCTTCTTTTCCACTTTCGGTTTTTGTGTTGCACTCATTTCGTTGTTCGTTTTTATTCCCAGATTTTCATTAGATAGGTTTATGTTTCCACATGTAATCGTCCATTTGTAGTGTTCCTCGAAATTCGTCATTCTTGTTGTGTTGTTTGCTTGATAAAGGCCTTTTGGTCGAAACGTTGCTGTTTATCGTCACTGTTTATGTATTTTGTAAAACTGTAGTACTTTGTGTTTACGTGTTTAGCTATTTTTCAAAGTTTTACTGCAGCCTCCACCTTTTTTGAAATTAACCAGTGAATTATGACAGAAATGAAATATTGTCAAGAATGTATAACCACCAGTACGCTCACTTTAACTAGCCTTACTATGAACCATATAACACAAGTTATCTAATCGTTTTGATATAATGAAACGAGTACATCGCGTATATGACTCCATCTTTCATGTCCCTTTCATTTTTGTTACTGCACTCTCAAATATTACCAGGATTTTTGTTATTGTAAGTTTGATCTTCAATTTAGCTCACATTTTCATTATTAATGCGTCCTGAAACTAGCCTTCTGTTTTGACATGCATGAGTTTTTGTTTTTTTTATAGCTGTATGCATTGCCCGCATGCCCAGCGTGTTCGTAGCACGTTGGACTACGGGTGACTAGTCCTCTGTAAGTGCGGGATCAACTCCGCGGACTGGCAGAAAAGCTACAGGTTCCCCAGATTACGGTGTTCGTGGCACCGAGCCGAAGGGTTACGATGTCCATGACACCGAGCCGAAGAGTTTCAGCTCAAGTGCTTCTGGATCGAAAAAAAAATCTGTATGTATCTGTAGACCAGAGTTTGGTCCTTATAAGAACCGTGTATGCTGTAATTGTGCCTTTACAAATATGTGTTTTTATAAATAACTAAAGGTAACAGGTATATCTGGTCAACCACTAGTGACAACTGTTATAAGAGAGAGAAGATGAAGATGTTGGACACACCTTGAGAAGATATGATCAACGAATATCAAAGCAGTCAGTGAAGTGGGATGCAAAGGGTTCGAGAAAAAGAGGAAGACCTAGGGAGACCCTGAAACGAACTTTGATGAGAGAGGCAAGACATATCGGTCTCAGTTCCATGGAGGAGATTGAGCGAGTTGCCCAGGATAGAACGGTATGGAGATATTACTTGCAGGCCCTATGTAACGTATAACGGTACGAGAGGTATTATTATTATAAAAGTTATTAGAAGCTTGTTTATAAATAGCTACATTTATATGAGCTATTTCGTCTTTCATCAACATCATCAAATAGCTTGTCCTGAGCAGAACGTTGCCACCCCAACAGTCCTTCGGAATTTCGCTCTCTTACAGACCAGATGCCCGCCTCTGCGCTCGAAATGTTCAAACTATCAGTAACATCCTGAATCCATCTTCTCCGTAGGTCTTCTTCTTCTTCTCTTTCTCTGTATGTCTTCTCCAGCCCCTCTTGTTAATTTTATATGTTCAACAAATAAACAGGTACAGGTATTAAGAGCTTCCGAAAAAACAAATAGACAAACACGGGACTCGAACCACTTACCCTACGACACCAATCGCCTAGCCTAGCAATAGTTCGTAAGAGCGCTCGTATTGCCAGGCTAGGCGATTGTGTCGTAGGACGGTAACTCTAAACTGCTTAAATCGCGTGATCGATTCATTAATTTTAGTGTCCTCATCCAACAGAAACTCGCGAAGAGACGAACGGTGAACTCAGAGAAAGAACTAAGTAGATGGGAAAAAACAGTAGAAAAAAGTAGAGACCGATGGAAAAAGAAATAAAAAAGAAACGATGGCGATAGATAGGACACACATTGAAAAGGCTGACTGGAAGCAATGCAAAACAGGCACTGTTTACGAACGCACAGAGAAAGAGGAAATGGGAAGACACGTAAATACCCGGAGTGATGTCTTAGCTAAGGAGGGCAGTACCAAAGAGCAAATTTACCAACCCTTGTCTTTTCAAGAGGTCAAAACCCTCATACAGAGAAAATCTGCAGTAGACTGGAAGACAAACACTGGATATGATTATGGAAAAGACTCCTCAAAGACCTAAGCAGAAAAGACCAGGTCATTATATTTCGACTACACATAGGACACTGCAGACTCAACAAACACTTATATAGACTGGGAATAAGTAAACAGCTCTCTGCCAGTGTCAGCAGGCAGAACAGACACCAGAGCATATCCAGAGACTGTCCTCTCCTATGTGAACTGAGAAGCAACATGTGACCACACTCAGTCGACCTGAAAACTAAGCTTTGGGGAAACTTGACAGACCTGAAGCTGTCTGCCCAGTATGTGGTCCACAGTAAATTAAGCGCATGACCAGAGATCGCTGAAGAAGAAGAAGAATATTAAAAGGATATGCAAGACGTGGAAATAATTGGATGGGGTGGCAAGAGAGAAGAAGGACTGGAAGAAGTCTGTTGAAGACATGTGCTTCGTTTGGAGTTTAAAGGTGAAGAGGAAGAAGAAAAAAAGATAAATATTCGAAGAGATATTATTGAATTAAAAAATTATACTTGTTGGCTACGTTTAAAGAGATATCTTCTTCTGTCGTCTCACTGCTACCGGGTTGTAGCCCAGTGTTGTTGTCTTTTGTGTTTGTCTTACAATTCTCAACTGGTCTGAGTGATGAATTTTTGTACCATATGTCTAGAAACGTATATTCTTCTTCTTTTATCGTCACTACTACCGGATTATAGCGCAGTGTCGTGGTTTTCTGTTCTTGTCTTGCACTGCTCTAGTGGCTTGGCTGATAGTTAATTTTGCTTTTTGACAGAATTCTGCTATGCCATCTAACCATCGTTTGCATGGTCTTCCTCTCACCTTCTTTCTTGATGTTCTGTTGTAGAAGACTATGCAGTGGAATTTGGTTGCATTTCTAATAAGTGGCCGTATCACTGTATTGAAAATAGTACCAGAATATATCTCTCTCTCTCTCTCTCGATCACCGCCCAGACCGATGTATCAGCTTTCCTTCCTTATAAATTCTTATTCATGTGGAAATTGGATTCATGCAGCCTTAGCATTGGTGTGATTCGTCACATCTTCAACGCCATTTGGAGCTCTGGTGCTTATCCTTCGGCGGTGTGTCCGGTTTTAGCCATTTTTTACTGGGTTCACTCTCCGTCAGCCTTGTGCTGTTCCCAGCCTACCTGCAAGGCAGCCGTAGTATCAGAATGAAAGGCTATAGGTAAAAGAAACTATACAATTAAAAGGAATTTGGAAATGGTTAGGTAAATGTAATGTACCACTGTGACAATATTTAGAAAATGTTGGAGGTTCATTGTGTGAACTTTTCGAAACGAAGTTGGTATCTGATCCGATTAGTTTATAGAAAGCTTCCCTACTGATTATACGACAAATGTATGTACATTTACTTGTTGACCCACAACCTGAAACTTCACAGCTGTATTCCACTTGCAACGCGACAATTTTCTTTCTTATGCCTATGTTGGGACTCTTGTCTTTTCTAGTATTGTTGGTAACTTTTCGTTGGCATAGCATTTGACATGTAGTTAATTTGTGTGACCGTGCTTTGCTCATTGTTCTTGTTTGCCTCTTGAAAATTATGTCTACGCTGGAAGCGAACCAAAACTCTTTGAAGTGAGAAGCGAGCACATAGTCCCTCCATCACCCTCCCCGCCACAGAGACCACAAGAATTAATTAGATTGTAATTCCTACAAAATAACAATACAACTCGAGATTAAATGTGCCATTTTCAGTCTAAACAAAGATGAATAAATAAGTGGTCCATGCCACTGGAGTTGCACATTTTTTTCCTGACATCAAATAAACTGGCTTTTGAGAGAATTAACAGGTTATGCCAACACCCAGTGGCGGCTCGTCATTAAGGGCCAGGGGGGGGCCGGGCCCCACCATCAAAATAATGTATAACGTGTATTTATTATTTTATAAATTAAAATATAGCAACCAATAACCATGATTTATCCGGAAAAAATGTCTGGCCCCACCAACAAAAATGATCACGAGCCGCCACTGCCAACACCGATATCGCTAATAGAACAGCTATTATCTAACAATAGTGATTAATATTTGATGAACATAACTTCTAACAAAACCACAACGGCAACACCCAGCCCTAGATACTTAGTCCTCAGCAAATAAAGGCTGCAGTGTCCATAGTTTGATGATCTAACACAAAGCACTAGCCGCGATAACGTTCTGTATTAATGAGGAGCTATTCTGCTGAATGTATTATGTTCCCAGCAGAACACAAGATGTTCAATCAAGATGTCAACTGAACACATCTTTGTGTTGGCGGAAGTGTTTCTTCTTATTTTCTCCAATCCTGGTATGCCTCACATCGTCTTGATCTTCTTCTTCTTCTTCTTTGCGTTCATTCTTTACAACCAATTTTAATCCCTCTTTGTGATATATTTGATCTTTGCCAAGAACGTGTATACATTGCACATTGGTTTGGTAGGTCTCTAAACGCATAGACTTGTACACGGCGTCAGGATAAGAAGAGATTTCTAGAACAAGGCCTTGTGTACGCTCCAAAAATGTGTCTTTCGTCGCCTCTGTTATCTCTGAGGTCCACCTTTTGCGTGGCCGGCATTTTGCTTTATATCCATTGTATCAGAGCGCCATTGCTCTTTGAGGTGCACTGTCTGCTGGTAATCTGGCCAAAACATTTAATTTGTTGTTTCTTGATGAAGTTCAGTACTGATGTTGTACCCACTTTTTCCATGATGTCTTCATTTCTCAACCGGTATCTTCTTGCTACCCCCAGCTTTCTGCGTAGACACTTCATCTCTGTTGTGACTAGTTTTCTTCTATCATTTGATGCCAGCGTCCAGGTTTGGCACTGATAGTATAATGTGGGAAGAAAGATTGTGTTAAACATTGCTCTTTTAGTGTTCATGGGAACATGTTTGTATTTTAAAATTGGCGCCATTTGTCCTATCATTTGATTTGATTTGTTGCATCTGATTTGGGTTCTTTGGTTATTCTTCTGTTTGCTGAAAAAATGCACCTTATGTATTTAAAGTCTTTGACTTGTTTTAATGGGCGGTTTGTCGATGGAGACATTGGTAGTGTTTTCTTCTCTAGCGAATGTCATTACTTCAGTTTTGTCCTTGTTTATTCTCATACTATTTTTATTGCATATTAACTGGAGTCTGTTAATGTATTGCTGTATCTGTTCCTCTGTTGTTGATATGATTACCTGGTCGTCAACAAAATGAAAAGATCGTGCAAGTAAACAAGTAATTTGTTAAAGTTGATGTGTAGGTTTCATTTGATGCAGATTTTCCAAAATTTCACAAGTGAAAGTTATTTGGATATAGATCAAAATTTTTAAAATTCACATGGTCCTGGAGTATGTGTTCCAGAGGTTATAAAAAGAACTTAATAATAATTCTTCTCGTACCGTTATACGTTACATAGGGCATGTAATCAATTTCTCCACAATGCTCTATCCTGGGGCAACTCGCTCAATCTCCTCCATGAAACTGATACCGATATTTCTTGCCTCTCTCAGCAAAGTTTGTTTCAGTGTTTCCCTATAGTGTCCTTTCTTTCTTGAACTCTTTGACTCTTCCTTCAGAATAGATATATACCACCTTCAAATAGTATTATCCCACCTTCAGAATATATGTATATCCCACTTCAGAATAGATATGTATATCCCACCTTCAAATAGATATGTATATCCCACCTTCAGAATATATTGATATCCCACCTTCAAATAATATATATCCACAAAAAGATATGTATATCACCTTCAAATATAGTATATCCCACCTTCAAAATAGATATGTAACCACCTTCAAAAAGATATGATATCCCACCTTCAGAATATATATGTATATCCACCTTCAAATAGATATGTATTCCACCTTCAGATTTTATGTATATCCCACCTTCAAAATAATATGTTATCACTCAAAATATATGTATATCCACCTTCAGATAATATATCCCTTCAAATTGGTCATACGGCGGTGCAGTGTAACTCAAATAATAAAATCGATATATCAATATCGAACACCTCCCCATTGGTTCACGTGCTAATCCCTATATGCACGTAACATTAAACAGATAATTACATGACGGTAAGAGCTTTTTGAAGAAGAAATGGGAGCTAGGTGAGGTAATAACATTACCAGGTATGTATGCAGTCTGCAGGCAACACAGAGAGAATGAAGAATGACAGGTGATAATATACTTAGTCTTAATGTGTGTCTGTTATGAATATCCAGTAAGATTAAGAGGTCATATTTCAACAGTTAATGGGTGATGGTACTTGGTACTCGTGCGTGGTCATTCATCAGTAACTGAGCACGCTTAACCAGCAATTTTGCCCGCCTGCCCAGCGTGTTTGTAGCGCGTTGGACGACGGGTGACAAGCCCCCTGTGAGTGCAGTTCAGTTACGCGGGCTGGCAGAAAAGTCACAGGTTCTCCAGATTGACGGTGTTCGTGGCACCGAACCGAAGGGTTACGATGTCCATGGCACCGAGCCGAAGAACAGAAAACTCAAGTGCTTCTGGAACGACCAAAAAAAAATCCGGCAAATTTGAGATGCCATTTATTACTAGGTGATTTGGTGTGTATACAAAGTCATCATCATCATCAAATAGCTTGTCCTGGGCAGTACTTTGCCACCCTAACAGTCCTTTGTATTTTCTCCCTCTCATAGGCCAGATGTCCTTCCTCTGCAGCATCATGCTCAAACCATCAGTTACATCCTGAATCCATCTTCTCCGTGGTCTTCCTCTTCTCCTCTTTGTTGGGATCCCTTCTTCCACGATGGTCTTTCCCAACCCTTCGTGTCTCTTTATATATCCAAAATACTTTAATGTTCTCATTCTTATTTGTAGCATCAGCCATTTTCTTTCATTTTAGTTTTTCTGGATAGATCTATTTGTTCTCTTACCTGTTTAGGATGTTTACAAAGTAGAATTTGAAATAATTTGTCAACATTTGATGGGTAGATGTTTAACTGATCAGTTAGAGAGGTTATTGGTTATTGGTTACTAAACTGATGTCATTGCACTCCGGGCAGACCCATAGATGCTCAGTCTCCCCAACAGATATCGAAGAGTATGCATACTGATGGTTCGGTGGCTTGCTGATTAAAACATTCCTTTCACTCTGCCCATCAGGCAGATAGAAGATGAGTGACCTGACATATGAAACAATAGTAGAAGAGAGTTGACAGTTTGGTGACCTGACATATGAAACAATAGTTAGAAAGAGAGTTGAAGATGGTGACCTGACATATGAAACAATAGTTAGAAAGAGAGTTGACAAATGGTGACCTGACATATGAAACTATTAGCAGAAAGAGAGTTGACAGATGGTGACCTGACATATGAAACTATTAGAAAGAGAGTTGAAAGATGGTGACCTGACATATGAAACAATTAGTAGAAAGAGAGTTGACAGTTGGTGACCTGACATATGAAACAATTAGTAGAAAGAGAGATTGACAATGGTGACCTGACATATGAAACTATTAGAAAGAGTTGAGATGGTGACTGACATATGAAACAATAGTAGAAAAGAGTTGAAGTGGTGACCTGACATATGAAACAATAGTTAGAAAGAAGGCAGAACAACAGTAATAGAAGTCTCTTGTGGAAGATGTATGTGTGTCAAACGGAACACGTAGAGGATATAGAGCAGTGGCGGCTCGTCATTAAGGGCCAGTGGGACCGGGCCCACCAAAAATAATGTGTAACGTGTATTTATAATTTTATAAATTAAAATATAGCAACCAAAAACCATTATTTATCAGGGGAAAATGTCTGGCCCCACCAACAAAGATGATCACGAGTCGCCACTGATATAGAGTACTGACAACAGGTAAAAGATTATTAAACTGAACTCATTCCTCGGCAGATATACATGTACTCAATCTCCTCCAGTAGATGCTAACTGTATGTATGCTAGTGGTTCCTGTGTCTCAGTGTTTAAAATAATCCTTACTATGGTTCACATGTAACCATACCTACTTGTTATTCAAAATTCAATGTTAATATATTTGCGTCATCAATTGTTGTGTACTCAATCAACAATCGGTCGCTAAGCAACTGTAGTTTGACTGTAATCAATGTCCAAGATCTCGAGTAAAAATTCGAATAATGCAACTAAGTCTGCTCTCTGATTACTGAGAGAACATCTGCATGTACTGTACAGCAGATTAATCTCAGTTTGTTCACTATTTCCTAGAATCTCATGAATATCTATTACTACAACCGACACTATTCCCAGTATAATATTGATTTGTCATGTGATGTCTAGGGAGCTTCATCGTGACATCTTACATTCCGATTGTCGTGGCAGTTACTGGTGCAAGTTCACAGACGATGTAACGAAGGGGATTGTCAAAAGATGAAAGATTGACTTGACTGCAACAGATTTCCCAAAGGGCTTCGTCTGTCCCATCAGAAGTAGCACACCACCTGCCGAGAGTGTTGCACATAGCACAATCTCATTATCTCCAGTAACAATTCTATGGATCTTACGACAAAATTGTACATGTCACTCGGTCCAGATTAGAACCACAACCTTCAGAACAACAGTCAAACGTCTTAATCAATTTGCCATATTGCCCCCTCAATTCCCCCTTCTATCTCTTCTCCTCCCCACCGCTCGTGTGATATATTTTCTCAGTAGGATGCAAGTCTTTGAAATGCCGCCCCTTAAATGTTCTTTCTTTAAAATAACTTTCAATTGTGATTTTTATTTCGACTCTTTGCCAGTTCCCCCTCCCTCTCCTTACGGTGTCGCCTGTTGCTGCCGCCTCTCTGCATCATAGCACGGCACGGCGTGTCCTGCACCCCTCTCACCCTCAACCTCCATAACACAATTGGTGAAGACGACGTGATGTTGAAGACCACATTATCATCATCCTTATCCCAACACGATTGATGATGTGGTCAATATGTCATCGTATACAACTACTAAATAATGTATAACTTAATTAACAATTGCACTAAGCCTAATTGTGTATGCATCATTTGCGTTGAATTGTAATTTGTACCAATTAACACAATTTACACGCAATCGTCTGCCAACATGGACATTTGTTGTCAACATTGAGTGATGCATATCTAAGCTACCAATTACCTTAAATGGGATGAAAGCCTACGTTCAAATATATTACATTACGTACATTGGATGAAAGATAACGTTCAAATATACTACAATTACCTTACATAAATGGGATGAAAGCCTACGTTCAAATATATACAATTACCAATAATGGGATGAAAGATAAGGTTCAAATATACACAATTACTTACATAAATTGAGATGAAAGCCCATAAGGTTCAAATATACTACAATTACATTACGTATAACATAAATAACAATCATACTATCTTCTTCTTCTTCTTTTGTCGTCACGATGTTACCAGGTTGTTACCCAATGTCGTGGTTTTCTGTTTCTATCTTGTGCTATTCTAGTGGCTTGGGTGATAGTTAATTTTTGCTTTTTTTTTACAGGACTCTGCTAGCATGCTATGCCATCTAACCATCTTTTCGGGGTCTTCCTCTCGCCTTCTTTCCTGATGTTCTATTGTAGAAGACTCTGCATACTGTAGAGTTTGGATGCATTCTTATTAAGGGGCCAAACCACTTCATTCTTTGTTTCTCAATGTAATTCAAGTAAGATTATGTCCAACTTTCTTCTTATGCTGATGTTGGTGACTCTTGTCTTTCTGGTAGACATATACAGGGTGTTCAATATAAGTGCCCGATTGGCAGTTTTTATTGTCACAACTACTTTATCTTGAACACCTGTATATCTATTATACTATCCCTACTGTATACATTATGTAACGTTTGTACTACATGTATTTTATCTAAAGGGTCTAAGAACAAAGGATTTGCTT
Source organism: Arion vulgaris (assembly GCA_020796225.1). NCBI lineage: Eukaryota > Metazoa > Mollusca > Gastropoda > Stylommatophora > Arionidae > Arion > Arion vulgaris. The sequence continues at coordinate 58,262,451 of CM036762.1, read as the reverse complement.
CATTGCACCGGATTTTATTCCATATGACTCGGTCCCTTTAGCAAAATGCACGCCACCTGCTGAGTATATTATACAAAGCACGAACTCCGTAGCTTCGGCAACGAACTTTGGAATATGTTTTAAAAATGCACTCGTGAACAATACGGCGAGGTGTGAATTCAAGCCCCCGACTTTTGAAAGGTACTGCAAACGGCATAAATACTTCTTCACTATACAGATCATACACGAAATATATATATATCATGAGCTATAAATATATAATATAAACAGATAAATGTCTATCGAACCACTGATAACAACTGTTATAAGGGAAAAAAAAGATGGAGATATGTTGTGCACACTCTGAGAAGAAATGATCAAATAATCACAAAGCAGACAGAGTAAAGTGGGAAGCAAAGGCTTGAAGAAAGACAGTATGTCCTAGGAAAACCCTGAAACAAACTCTACCGAGGGAGGCCAAAATATCAAGTTCAACTCCAAAGAAGAGATTGAATGATTTTCCCAGGAAAGAGCGGTATGGAGAAATTGCTTACATGCCCTATATACAACGTATAACGGTAAGAGGGGAATATAATAATAATACAGGGTGTTCAAGATAAAAGAGGTCTGTGAATGGAGCTAATCTGGCATATATGTATGAAAATGAGAAGGTTCAGTTATGACGTAGTATAGGTCAAGGTTTTGTGACGGTATGTGATTGTAGTGCGGGAAGGGCGATGAACAAATGTGACGTAGGACGAGCTAGTCAGAACCGGTTTAAATAGTAAATTACACAACGCGATAGGTTATCTGGCAACTTTCGATTTGTCAATGGGGCTGCAATTATCTTGAACACCCTGTATAAGAATAATATAATAATATAATATATTTAATGTTTAGAAATATATTAGTAAACTAAATTTAAAACAAGCATGTGATCTATAACATGATAAAATGTACATATAAACAATAAGAACAAGCTATTGCTCTACATTGATGAAGCGTGAAGCGTGGAAGCGTGAAAGCATGGAAGCGTGGAAGCGTGAAGCATGGAAGCTACGAAATATAGTCTGAGTATTGATATGGTTTAGAATAGTGCTATGCAACGTGTTTATTATCCCGACGCTCATCTGACTAATGTTTGTGGAGAAGCGGGCGCCATGTTTGATTAATGTTTGTGGAGACGCGGGCACCACGTGGCAGTCTGAATAATAATACTAATACTAATAATAAAAGTAGTTGTAATAGTGACATGAATCAAATAATCACAGATGACAACGTAATGATAACTACACGTTAAGTAAAATATTCTTTTTTTAACATTGTAACTTCGAAAAAAACAGTAATATTGATGGAAAGGACAGGAAAACAACAATCAGAATACTACGAGCATGCATATTCCATGTGGTAACGTATGGATGTGAAACATGGACATTCAACAAAGCAGTGGAAAAGCATATATGTGTTTTTAAATATTAATGTTACTGAAGAGTTGTCAGTATATTATGGACAAAGAATAGAATAAATAAATCTATCCATTAGGGATAAGCATGTGGATAAGGTTAGTGACTCGGTCTATTAACAGACTGTTCTGAAGGTTCGAATCACGCTGCGGACATTTAGCTTTGCAAATTGTCGGATTTTAACAAAGAACGATGGCGCCCCGTTCAGAAAGCAATGGCAAACTACTGAACGTAATAGTGGTGCCTAGAAAATCAACGACTTGTTTACTGTGGTTGATGGCTACGTCCTTGGGATATGCCACGATTTTCATTTTCATCCATTAGGACTCAAAACATATGGAATAAAAGAAGAATTTACAAACACATGCAGATACCACTACATAGCATTGTGCTGAAGGGCAAGAGCTCAAGTGCTGCTGGATCACTGAAGAAGAAGAAGAACACTGTCATGACAATATGGACGTATGCCTAGAGTATATGAGAGATATAAATAACCAACAGACAATGCCTGGAGTCTATCAGAACTACTAGAAATAACCAGAAGACAATCTAAAGACAGGAAATGAGCGCAATGAGTTCTTAAATTTGGCTAATGTATTATTTAGTAGTACTGGCAGTCTTTATTCTCTACTGTAACGGTTCTCATCCTGGGAGACGTGAGGCAGTATCGTGGTATGCATGAAACGTTCTGACAAGTTGGGGGATTTTGTGTTTTTACACTAACTTGTTTTGTCCAGTCAAAATACGTTTTTTCAAGACATCTGTAAGTTCAAAATGTTATGAGAAAATAACCGAGAACATGGTTGTTTGTCTCATGTTAACATTTTTCTAAATTTTCTTGTCAAAAATTAAATTTAAAAAAATAGAATGACATTTATCACTGCCATTTTATTACTGTTTAATGGACACTGCTGTAACAAAGTTCAGAGCGAGAAATTTTCATTTTTTGTTTTGTGAAATTACAGTTCATTTGTCGAAAAAAAATGAGGGGAAAATGTGGAGGGGAGTCTTGCATCATCTTCAATGGGGTGTTAGCTGAAAAAAGGTTAAGAACCGCTGCTTTATTGCTAGATCAATCTAATTTTAGCTTCTGTCCGCGATGGGTAACAAAATCATTAAGTACATTACATGACATTAGGTCATGGGTCAAGAGTTCAAGCGCCTCTAGATGATTGAAGAAGAAGCAGAAACTAGTGCATCGATTCCCAAATTGATGCGTTTTTTTATGTTGCATTACAGCTTACAGAGATACAGTGTCACCTGTTTCTTTCTGCTCGACACATCTGTTTTCTGCAAAATGTTTTCTATTCGATTCCTATATACTTAGTCAGACTGCAGACATGCATCCGGCGATCAGGGCCACCATTTAGAGACCATTTAGAGATTGAGTAGCATTTTGTTCAGCTCTTGTCGGCTGACCATAATGCTGAGATTTGTCATCTAATTAACAATGTGTTATTTGGGGTAATGAAACCACAAGACTGCTTTAAGCAATAACTCGTCCCCAGCTTGTATTTTCTTCTCTTGTTTGTTCTTCACGGCAAATTTTATCATTCTTTTTGTGATATATAATTGATCTTTGACAAGAACGGGTTTTACGGTGTGTGATTATGCTCCCATGATGACTAGGACCACTCACTCGATTTCAGCCAGCTGCTCCTTTACTAGGGTAGCTAGCCCTGGGGAATGATCCATTCTGCCGTTGCTTGTATTTCATGCTGCATGGGCAATGAACCCGCCTTCTATTTCAGTTGTCGCAGTTCAGCTTTATTTATTTGTTTAGTTCTCTTGAAAGTTTAACCATAGTATGAGAACTAGAGTAGTTAATGAACAAACTCATTATTTGTGCACCAGAAAATGACGTTCAGTTTCATGCACAGTTTATTTTCCACTAATACATCTGAAAATGGATACATGAAGCTATTTTACCTGCAGAAAATGGTTTGGAATCGTCGAGGTAGATACCGTGTAATTGCTCTGCCGCTGATACTTGGAGCCACCGTAAAAGGACTAATCCCATGATGTGGAAACGTTTTGGACAACAGCAGGGCCTTCAAACAGGGAGAACGCCATGGAGAGGGAGAGAGGAACGATACCCCAGTGCGTTGTCGTCGATTCTACTCAGTTTTTCACTTTTTTAGTTTCTAATTCAGTTTTGTATTTGTATTCTTGAACTTGGAATAAATGTTGCAGTGTAAACCAAATATATAGACACGGTGAGTAAATGCTGCAGTGTAAACCAAATATATATACATGTTGAGTAAATGCTGCAGTGTAAACCAAATGCATAGGCGTGGTGAGTAAATGCTTGAGTGCAAACCAAATATATTGGCACGGTGAGTAAATGCTGCAGTGCAAACCAAATATATAAACACGGTGAGTACATACTGCAATGCAAACCAAATATATAGGTGTGGTGAGTACATACTGCAGTGCAAACCAAATATATAGGTGTGGTGAGTACATACTGCAGTGCAAACCAAATATATAAACATGGTGAGTACATACTGCAATGCAAACCAAATATATAGGTGTGGTGAGTAAATGCTGCAGAGCATACCAAATGCATAGGCGTGGTGAGTAAATGCTGCAGTGCAAACCAAATATATAGACATGGTGAGTAAATGCTGCAGTGCAAACCAAATATATAAACATGGTGAGTACATACTGCAATGCAAACCAAATATATAGGTGTGGTGAGTAAATACTGCAGTGCAAACTAAATACATAGGCGTGGTGAGTAAATGCTGCAGTGCAAACTAAATATATAGGCGTGGTGAGTAAATGCTGCAGTGCAAACCAAATATATAAACATGGTGAGTACATACTGCAATGCAAACCAAATATATAGGTGTGGTGAGTAAATACTGCAATGCAAACTAAATACATAGGCGTGGTGAGTAAATGCTGCAATGCAAACCAAATATATAGGCGTGGTGAGTAAATGCTGCAGTGCAAACTAAATATATAGGCGTGGTGAGTAAATGCTGCATGCAAACTAAATATATAGGCGTGGTGAGTAAATGCTGCAGTGCAAACTAAATACATAGGCGTGGTGAGTAAATGCTGCAGTGCAAACCAAATATATAGACATGGTGAGTACATACTGCAATGCAAACCAAATATATAGGTGTGGTGAGTAAATACTGCAATGCAAACTAAATACATAGGCGTGGTGAGTAAATGCTGCAGTGCAAACCAAATATATAGGCGTGGTGAGTAAATGCTGCAGTGCAAACCAAATATATAAACATGGTGAGTACATACTGCAATGCAAACCAAATATATAGGTGTGGTGAGTAAATACTGCAATGCAAACTAAATACATAGGCGTGGTGAGTAAATACTGCAATGCAAACTAAATACATAGGCGTGGTGAGTAAATGCTGCAGTGCAAACCAAATATATAGGCGTGGTGAGTAAATGCTGCAGTGCAAACCAAATATATAAACATGGTGAGTACATACTGCAATGCAAACCAAATATATAGGCGTGGTGAGTAAATGCTGCAATGCAAACCAAATATATAGGCGTGGTGAGTAAATGCTGCAGTGCAAACTAAATACATAGGCGTGGTGAGTAAATGCTGCAGTGCAAACCAAAAAAATACCTCTGCATTCGCCTAAAGAAAAAATCTCGTAAGTAATCTGATCTGCGAAACGAAACAAACAAAATGGCAATGCATAAATAAAACAGAATTGATAAATTTAAAAAAATATCGCACAAGCCAACAACGATAAAATCAACAATGCATAAATAAAACAAGCGATAATTTGTTTTAAATATCAGACATAGCAACCAAAAACAAATCACTGTGCATAAATAAAATAATTTGATAATTGGAAGAAAAAAATATCGCACGAAGCAAAATAATGTGTTACTCACAATTCAAAAAACAAACAACAGATTTGGCAATTTCAAACATATATAGTCCACATCCAACAATAATATAGTTTTAAAAAAACATGCAAGAGCAATAGCAAAAAGTATAAAATCAAAAATAGTAAGACAAGTGTAGTCTTTTAGTTATCTTGTATTCTGACGTTTATTTTTGATTTTTTCTCCTTCGTGATGGGCATAATATTTCAAACGTATCATCACTTGATGGTGACGTAATGTTGACGCCCTATTCTCCACGAGGAGTGGAGTGGAATAAGTATCATCACTTGATGTCGACGTGATGTTGACAAGAACCAGCTTGTGCAGTTGATCAAAGAGAAATATGGCCTGCCTAACACTAAATTTCTCGATATGCACACATATCTATATCATCTTCATGTCCCGTTGGATACCTAAGGCAGCTTCCACACAAAAATGTAATTGTTGCCATTCTGCCATCTTTCAATAACTTTGTTTCTCATTTCAGACCACAATCTATTTCCCTCATTCTTCTCTATGTTTTTTTTTTTGATGTCCAGCCTTCTATTCCCATCCACTGTCCATCGGAAAGATGTCCTAGCCCAGCAGTTCCAAAACGTTGCATTACCCCTTTTAAATACATTTTGCTGCATTGGACCCCAAAAGTTTTTATATGTGAAAATCTTATAGCGATGGAGTTATTATTACCACACACACCAACAGTCAAACTGGCTCCAATTTTTCTCAGACTGTGGAAACTTCAAATGATCATTCATTGTGTCCTGTCAGACATTTAGACTCCGGTCTGGTCCAGATCCTTTGATTTTGCATCGGAACTAGTTTACCATTGTTTTTATACATGTTTTTAAAATTTATTTTTCTGTGTTAAATGTCAAAGATCATAACATTTATTCAAGCTTTTGAGGACACCCTGTGAGTACCTCGGGGGCACCCGGAGATCCGCGGACCCTAGTTTGGGAAACGCTGGCCTTACTAATGCTGCTACTGGTATACAAAACAAAACTAATCCAGCTCCACCATGGCATTATCATGATGGACTCTCCAATGAAGCTTCTTATACTACACGACATCAAAACGATTACTTAACTTTGACTTGTATCTCTTGACCAACGTACACTTAACATTATCTTTACGGGAACCATGTTATACGTGTCTTACTGTTATGTTCTCTTCGTTCTCTTTTGTTTTCTTTCTGTAGTAGCCAGTTCCCCCTTCCCATGTGGCAGCTGGCAGATCAGACAGTTAGCTTTAGTATGTAGTTGGTAGATATTTAGATATTTTATTAGTTGACTGTAGTGTTTGCGCATTAAATATGCATCTGTTCATTAAAAGCAGAATGGCAACACTAAACGAGACATCGACGTAGAGAAACCAATTGACGTAGGTCGGCGTAGAAACGTTAGTAAACAAGGAGACGAAGATGAAGATTGGTGATGAATGGACGCACTGTTGACCTATGTCCACAAAAGAGAAACCATGATACCAATAAATGTATGAAACCTATACAAGATCACGTTTGTCCTTTATAACGTGTCTTTGTGTGAATATCTGTTAAATCGCATCTACAAACAAACCAGAAAGAACATTAGTCAGGACTGCAAGATATGGAAATAACCAGATAATCTATAACATGGTAGGGAGATCGTACCACCAGGACTATATCAGTTATCATGGGGAGTGTCCCATAGTTGCAACCCTCTTCGTAAATCACAAGTGAACCGGCCATCCTGAACCAAGTCAGTCCAGTAAAGTAGCAGCAACCCTGAACCCAATCCTTTAACATTTCTTTCTATCTCCCTCAATCTCACTCTCTCTCTCTTTCTTTCTATCTAGCCCGTGACGCCCTTGTCCGTTAACGCAGCTTCATACACACACCATTATTCTGTATTCTCGGCCACTATTCTTTATTCCTCTGCATTATGTTTCAGCTGTGATTTCTTTCTTTCAGATCATGTTCTACTCTAAGTTGTTTTGGGTCTTCCACATTTTCTTTTATCCTCTGATATCTCTCTTTGAGCAGTTTCGTGACAGAGTTAGTCTCCACGCGTATCACATGTCCCATCCATCTCCAGCGTCTGTATTGGATGATGGTGCTCATACTCTCGTTCCGACACCGTGTAAACAGTTATTGGATAGAGATAGTTTTGCTGCCAGAACCTCAATGTAAGATTTGTTTGCAGACAAGTTGTATTAAGGTAGAACGTTTGTACATATCTTGTTCTATCATTCTCCAGCATTCGAATCCGTACAGTAAATCTGTTTCGTTTAGCTTTAACTTATAAATAATCATTAGAATAAGATTCTGGTCTTCAACTTTTTTTTAAATGTTTTTAAAATCGTTTGACGTGTGATGACATAGTCGTCAAGGCTCAGCATAGTGTCAGTATGATTAATGTGCGTAACAGTGAAGAGTGTTGAAATCATTGCTTTTAGACGCCCGAGTGGTTACCGGGGCCCAAATTTGGGGTGTAAAGAATAGAACCACTGTTACCTGCCTGCCACGCATGTTGTAAGAGGCGACTAAGGAGTTGTGGCTGAAATCGGATACACATGTCCTAAACGTGTAGACGTATATGCGTTTAGGGCCTACCAAACCAATGTGCAACGTATACACGTTCTTGGCAAAGATCAAACATGTCACAAAGAGTGATTAAAATTGGTCGTAAAGAACGAAGGCAACGAAGAAGAAGAAGAATTGCTTTTAGATTCTCTTGTTATGCTATATTTTGTCTTCAATCATCCGTAACTTGTTAGAAGAGATGGGAAGAGGGAATACGGAATCGTTGTTGGAGCTACTATGTAAGTATTCTGCCGCTTACACTTTCAGTTCATTGAAACCAACTATTAGTTAGAGATAGGAAGATTTGGCATGAGTTGATTGAAAGCCTATGCCCAAATTCAGGATTAAAAGGCAAAGAGAGAGAGAGAAAGAGAGTGAGAAACGAACTACGAATTTAATTGACATTATCGAAGCAAAGACAACCATTCCATTATGTTTTCAATATCGAAACAATGAGTACAGCTACGTCGATCTAAATCAATTTCGTATATCGATACACTAATTATAAGAACATTGATTCTATTTCATTTCCTATATCGACTTCCTAAATGCAGAGATATCGATTTCTATTGTGTATCTGATATCGACTACCTAATCTAGAGACGTCTATCCCATTTAGTTTCACAGCTACGATTCTAAAGGTCTTATTCAATCACGAGAAGGGTGGCATTGCATGCGTTATTTGTGGAGAGCGGTGTTAGATTGGGAGAGTAGCTAGCAGCCAAGAACATATGTATGTGTGTATATATATATATACATTCATCATCATCAAGCAGCATGTCCCTTGCAGAACGTCAGTTTCATCACTATCTGTCTGAAAAACTATCTGTCTCTCTCTAGCCAGTTCTCTCGCGTCTTCTAACGTCACGTTCAATATTTCTTTGATGTCATACTGCCACCTTCGTCTTGGTCTTCCTTGTATCTAAGCCCAGGAACAATGCCTTCCATCACTACTCCCTCCAAACCAGCGCGTTGTTTAATGTTACCGAAATACTTCCTTTTTCTAGACATGATGTTGTTTATGAGTTAATGCTCCACGATGTGAAAGTCTTGTAGTATGGATTTTGTCTTCTATGTCCAGGGCTTTAAAGAAGAATAATGAGAATCCCACGGACCGCTAAAATGAGGAATGTGGAGGTGGTAAATAAAGCCTAGACACAGAGAAAGTTTATCATCATTATTAGAATGAGGCAATCATCATTATTCGGACATGTAACGAAAAGGGGAGGCTTAGACCACATTGTGACAACCGGTAAAATCAGGATGGTGGGGAGGGCGGGGAAGGGGCGAGACATAGGAAGACAGAGAAAGAAAATGTTGGATAGCCTGACCTCATGGCACGGAAGAGCGTCAACATCTGAGATGATAGCAAACACCAGGGACATATATTTGTGGAGATCCAAGATAGCCTACGCCATCCTGCACGGCCCCTGATGATGATAATGGCTATATCCTGGGCGTTCTAAGAATTTGTCGGAAGTGCTTGATTTCAAACGTTTCGAATTTGCTAGTTAATGCCTTTGTTAAGGTCCACGTCTAATAACCGCAATATATTGGACATAAAACAGACTGCCAATTACCACTAACCAGGCCAGACAGGTAAGCAAACAGGACTACACACACACACACACACACATATCGTGAGTTCATGTACTGGAAGAGAAATGTACACAAAACCAATGTGCTGTTTGTATAACTATCGTTAGCCGGATATTCTTATTTTTTACTTCATTGACTATATGCCAGATTTTTAATTTTCCAAGTCAAATATAATTCATACTATAATATTTTTTAAATTAGTTCATTACAAACTTCACCATTCAATTCGAAAAAGACCTTATTGACATAGACAATGATCACGACGACCAATTAAACAACCAAATCAACGAATTGCTTTTTGCGGAAGATCAAAGTTTAATCTATGAAGATGAAGATCAGCTACAACATCACATGAATTCATTGCTAATAGCATGTAGGAAGTACAACATGAAAATCAACAAACAAAAGACCGAGACCATGAAAATCAGCAGAACACCAACCCAAGCAAACATACAAATAGATAACACCAGAGTAAAGCAAGTTTCCGAATTCAAGTATTCAGGCAGTATTTTTTACATAGGACGGAAAACTAGATAGAGAAATCGAGACAAGGTATCAAAAAGCAAATGCAGTGACCTACCAGCTGGCACCATTACTACAACACCCAAAGATCAAGATGAAAGGAAAAGACAGATGATAACAAGTATTTTCCTACCAACACTTTGTTACCAGTGCCAAACTTGGTCTCTGACAGCAACACATCACAAAAAACTCACCACGGTGAAATGAAATGCTTGAGGAAGGCAGTTGGAGTCACCAGGAAAGACAGACTACAAAATTGAGGACATCAGAAGAAGAGTGGCATAACTTCCTGCACCGAATACATCGAAAGACAACAAATGCAGTGGTTTGGACATTTAATGAGAATGAAATACAACCAACCACCAATAACAGCATACAATAAAAGAGATCGGGTACTAGAGCTAAGGAAAGACCAAGAAAAGATGGATAGACAATATCAAGACCACACTCCATAAACACGGATACAACACAACAAGGGTAACTCATCTAGCCATAGAACGCAAATTAAAGCTCTCATCCCTACGCTTAACGGCAAGAGTGGACAGCCAACTACATCTTCCACCTGGGAATAGTCAATAGACAATAGATCATTCAATTTGCTGTTCCGTGGTTGTATGGCTCTGTATAAACCATATTTTATTATACTTCCCTGATATTCGATTTTGTTTGAATCACATTATGTCCTCTACCACTGCTTACTTGTTTTAATCCTATGTTACTGTTATTCTGTTTTGTTTAAATCACATGTTATCCCTTCCACTGCTATCCTTCTTTGTTTCAATCCCATGTTATCCCTTCCACTGCTATCCTTCTTTGTTTCAATCCCATGTTATCCCTTCCACTGCTATCCTTCTTTGTTTCAATCCCATGTTATCCCTTCCACTGCTATCCTTCTTTGTTTCAATCCCATGTTATCTCTTCCACCGCTATCCTTCTTTGTTTCAATCCCATGTTATCTCTTCCACTGCTATCATTCTTTGTTTCAATCACATATTATCTCTTCCACTGCTATCCTTCTTTGTTTCAATCCCATGTTATCTCTTCCACTGCTATCCTTCTTTGTTTCAATCCCATATTATCTCTTCCACTGTTATCCTTCTTTGTTTCAATCCCATATTATCTCCTCCACTGCTATCCTTCTTTGTTTCAATCACATATTATCTCTTCCACTGCTATCCTTCTTTGTTTCAATCCCATATTATCCCTTCCACTGCTATCCTTCTTTGTATCAATCCCATGTTATCTCTTCCACTGTTATCCTTCTTTGTTTCAATCCCATATTATCCCTTCCACTGCTATCCTTCTTTGTTTCAATCACATATTATCTCTTCCACTGCTATCCTTCTTTGTTTCAATCCCATATTATCCCTTCCACCTGTAACCTGTTCAATAGTACTTCCAATGCATCATTCTTTGTTTAATCCATGTTATGCTCTTATCACCATATCTTCTTTTATCATCCCTGATTTTCCTTTCCGATCTCTTCTTTGTTCAATCACATATTCTCTTCCACTGCATCTTCTTGTTTAATCCATGTTATCTCTTCCACTGCTTCCTTCTTGTTTAATCCATGTTATCTCTTCCACTGCTATCCTTTGTTTAATCCTATGTTACTGTTATTATCCTTCTTTGTTTCAATCCATGTTATCTCTTCCACTGCTATCCTTCTTTGTTTCAATCCCATGTTATCTCTTCCACTGTTATATCCTTCTTTGTTTCAATCCCATGTTATCTCTTCCACTGCTATATCCTTCTTTGTTTCAATCCCATGTTATCTCTTCCACTGCTATCCTTCTTTGTTTCAATCCCATATTATCTCTTCCACTGCTATCCTTCTTTGTTTCAATCCCATGTTATCTCTTCCACTGTTATATCCTTCTTTGTTTCAATCCCATGTTATCTCTTCCACTGTTATCCTTCTTTGTATCAATCCCATATTATCTCTTCCACTGATATCCTTCTTTGTTTCAATCCCATGTTATCTCTTCCACTGTTATCCTTCTTTGTTTCAATCCCATGTTATCCCTTCCACTGTTATCCTTCTTTGTTTCAATCCCATGTTATCCCTTCCACTGTTATCCTTCTTTGTTTCAATCCCATGTTATCTCTTCCACTGTTATCCTTCTTTGTTTCAATCCCATGTTATCTCTTCCACTGTTATCCTTCTTTGTATCAATCCCATGTTATCTCTTCCACTGCTATCCTTCTTTGTTTCAATCCCATGTTATCCCTTCCACGTATCCTTCTTTGTTTCAATCCCATGTTATCTCTTCCACTGCTATCCTTCTTGTTTCAATCATATATCTTCCACTGCTATCCTTCTTGTTTCAATCACATGTTATCTCTTCCACCGCTATCATTCTTTGTTTCAATCCCATGTTATCTCTTCCACTGCTATCCTTCTTTGTTTCAATCCCATATTATCTCTTCCACTGCTATCCTTCTTTGTTTCAATCCCATGTTATCTCTTCCACTGCTATCCTTCTTTGTTTCAATCCCATGTTATCTCTTCCACTGCTATCATTCTTTGTTTCAATCCCATGTTATCTCTTCCACTGCTATCTTCTTGTTTCAATCCCATGTTATCTCTTCCACTGCTATCATTCTTGTTTCAATCCATTATTCTCCACTGCTATCCTTCTTGTTTCAATCCATGTTATCTCTTCACTGCTATCCTTCTTTTTCAATCCCATTATCCCTTCCACCGCTATCCTTCTTTGTTTCAATCCCATGTTATCCTTCCCTCTATCCTTCTTTGTTTCAATCCCATGTTATCCTTCCACTGCTATCCTTCTTTGTTTCAATCCCATGTTATCCCTTCCACTGCTATCCTTCTTTGTTTCAATCCCATATTATCTCTTCCACCGCTATCCTTCTTTATTTCGAGTATCCCATGCTATCTTGGAACTGTTATCTGAACATATTTAAATCCCAAAATCCTCTTCTTTTTGAACCACATTCTATCACTTTATTTTTGTTAATCTAAACCAGTAGATATTCTCGATTAATCTGTTATATTTGCACAACATCGATTTTAAAGTCTTTCAAAATATGGAACTCAAAATTATATAGAAGCAACATTCAGATTTTAATGTCTTTCTAAAAATATGGATACTAATTAATTATATAGCAGCAACATCGGATTTTAAAAGTCTTTCAAAAATATGGAACTCAAAATTATATAAATTTACAAATAAATTATGAATTTTCCGTTCCAATGTTGTATCATTCCTTAACATATGATAACGGGAGTTGAAATATGATTGAAGATATATTATTTTTTTCCGATTCAGAAACACTTGAGCTTTTCAGCTCTTCGGCTCGGTGCCATGGACATCGTAACCCTTCGGTTCGGTGCCACGAACACCGTAAATCTGGGAATCTGTGGCTTTTTCTGCCATCCCGCGGAATTGAACCCGCACACACAGAGGGATAGTCAGCCGTAGTCCAACGCGCTTCGAACACGCTGGGCAGACGGGCGATTGAAGGTATAGAAAGTAAGCTGAATGCATTTCAAAATGGATATCGGTGAAAAATAATGAACATGAAATGGACTCATTCGGGAGTGATAAAATCAGAGAAATTATTGGTCAAACCCTATAAAAGAAGTGATCCGTTGTAGCGTAGTTGTTAGTGAACTCGCTTCGCAAGGCTGGTGGTCTGGGTTCAGCTCCGCAATGCGCGTGGAATTTTTCCCGACCACGGCGGCTCTCAGGTTGACCCAGCCTCAACTGGGTACCAGACATGCTCTGGGAAAGTAAAGGCGGCCGGCGTGATGCTGACCACATCACCCATCGTGTGCCGACGGTCAATGAAAATACAGGCCTAACACTGTATTGACCTATATACCACTAGGTATGAAAGGGTTCCTTTACTTTTTTTACTTACCTATAAAAGAAGAGAACACGGAGATATGTTGAGCATACTCAGAGAATAAAATTTTTAAAAGATCACAAAGAAAGCAATTAAATGGGAAGCAAATGGTTCAAGAAAGAAAGTACGCCTTGGGAAACTTTGAAAAGAACTTTATGTAGCGTGTAATGGTGCCAGAGAAATATAATAAATATTGCAGCAAAACTATTCTTCATCGTCTATAACATCTTTTAAACTATTGCTATTGCTATTGCTATTGCTATTGCAAACAATATTTAGATAGTAAATGTCGTCCCTAGTGATACTATCTGTGACTTAGCCTATTTTTTGTTGTTAAATCATTGATTTTAGGGCTGAAAAAGATGAATGGATAAGATTATTGATCATTAATATTTATAGTTTTATCCATAGCCCACTTCTTTATTTGCTATCAACATATCTTTCACTCGATAGCCCTCAATATTTCCTCGTAATATGATTTTTATGAAAGTCGAACAACTTGCTTTTATTGTTTCGTTCATATTTCTATTCATTTTGTTGTGTTTCCTGTTCATAAAATGTTCTGATTTGATATCAAGAAGTGGTGTTACTTTTCCTTGAGGACTGACAAGAAAGGTATCAAATCTAACATTTATCAATGAAAGATTATCACATCCAATGTAGATATATTCTCCAGGGTTGCTTCTCTCCATTATCATTTTGACGGTTTATTGATTATAAAGATTTTCAATGAAAATGAAAAAATGAGACATTGTTATTTGTTAATTGATAAAATTAAAAACTGCATGTTCTCATCTTACAATAAACTTGAAGCTACTTTGAATGATGCTGTTGATACGCGCATTAACCCTTTCACATTGACCACCATCATGGACGCTCGTATTGCTAGGCTAGGCGATGGGTGTCGTAAGAAATGAGGGTAAGTGGTTCGAATCCTGGTTTGTCTATTGTTTTTTTTGGAAGCTTTAATACCTTTACACTGTTTATTTCTTGATCATATTCTTCCGTTGCTTCCTCTGGGGTTCTTGCAAAAAAAACCTTGTTCTCATCTTATAATAAATTTGAAGCTACTTTGAATGATATATGCATGTTTGTTATATGTGTATACATGTGTGTATGTATGATATTGTCTCGTCTCAAATATATACAAGCACAATAACTTATAGCATGTGTTTGTGCAAACACTATTCGATCGAACACTACCTGATTACTCTGTGTCTAGCTAAAACGAAGCGTTTGTGAAAGACACTCCTCAGTTAAAGCCATATCTTTTAATGTCTCGCTGGTTGTGTTCGTAAGAACGCTCGTATTGCTAGGCTAGACAATGGGTGCCCCTAAGAAATAAGGGTAAGCGGTTCGAATCCTGTGTTTGGTAATTTGTTTTTTGGAAAGCTTCTAATACTTGTGTACTGTCGAGTTATTGATCATATGCCTTGCTTTCCCTAGGGTTCTTACCCACAAAAATGCCTTCTCCTCTCGCATTTGTTAATGGGCGCCCTAAGAAATCAAGGCGTGTGGTTCAAATCCTGCGTTTGGTAATTTATTATTTTCCAAAAGCTCTAATACATGTCCACTGCCTATTTGTTAATCACATTCACTTGCTCCAGTGTTTCCACTGCCTATTTGTTAATCACATACATTTGCTCCAGTGTTTCCACTGCCTATTTGTTAATCACATCCATTTGCTCCAGTGTTTCACTGCCTTTTGTAATCAATCCATTTGCTCAGTGCTTCAATGATATTGATTAATTATATTCATTTGCTCCAGTGCTTCCAATGGGATTCTTAAAATTCCTTATTCTCCTGTATTTATTACTGAACCGACGTCATAGTTACCCGGGCAGACACATAATTGCTCAGTCTCGCCCAGAACATGTCTAAGTATATGCAGTATGCTGATAGTTTCCGCACCACGCTAGTAAAACACACCTAGTCAGCAGATCCTACTTATATGTATAATTTATAACGTATTTTTTGTCGTGACATCACAAGAAAATCTGGATGGTGCAGGATCACAACAACAAAAAAATAGAAAATAATTATTGTGTTAAAACAAGAAAGTGTAAAACCGATATAAAATACCGAAACTTGTCACGATTTCAAGACATGTCAAATAAAACAACAGTAAGGATAACAAACAGTTACAGAAAAATACAACTGAAATTTACTTTTAGCATCAAAGCAATACCAACCTATTGAAAAAATGTAAAGAAAATAGTAACTTTTAAAAAAAATCAGAGTTGGGTCCTTACCAGTTAGTGTCGCAGTTGGTGGTACCCAGACACGTTTTAAAAGTGTTAAAACTCAGAGCTCCGTCCTTCTTACGAACAAGAGCTGCTCGAAATTTTAACCCTCTCCCTCCGTAATTTCTATTTGACCTTCAGATGGTTTTATATTGCAATATATACGGAATTAGAAAGTGTACTGGCTTTACGTCATCTTGCAAACATATACAAGCCAGTAAATCGGTTCAGAAGGGCGAATGAGTTAAAATTTGGTTTAGTTGCCTTTTGGCTCTATGAAAGCTCCCACAATTGTACCGCGATCAAGTGCCCACTACACTATTATCTTAGACAACAAAGCTGAGAAGCCAGCAACATATATGATACTTTCACATGTTATTTACTTGTTAATAAAAATAACAACATAATCTGATACAAAACTCAACAAACATTATGCATCTACATAACATGAAACACAACAAATATTATAATATTAAATCATAGAAAACTTAATAAAAATGATAACATTGACTGATACAAAACTCAACAAAAATTTAGTTGAATGCTGAACTCGAAACTATGAAAACAACAGGATGTTTAATAACATGATGAAAACCGTTAATAAAATGATAACTATTGACTGTATAAGTCTTAACACACTTTAGAATCTACTAAATAACAAAGACAAATATTAGGTGTATAAATCCTACAAACACTAAATAAAATATGATAACATTCTGAGAAAACTCACAAAGAAAGTAACCGATGTTATAGGGACTGAAGTACGTTAAGTTGGAAACGACTAATGAAAAAACCAGGAGTTTCAATAGATATATTTACAGTTTAAAAATAAAACAGTTACAATTTTGCGAGGCCAATACGCCGTCACTGTAAGGTACCATATCTTTTCGAGACAAACTTCTAACTACTTAGAAATATTATCAGAATGAAGTAATTTTCCGGTCTAGAAATATTCCAGTTGGCGCCTGAAAGTGTACGCAGACGAAAGGATAGCAAAAGTACAACACTACATCCGTTGTCTTGTGGAATCTACGTCTGTTGTAAAGGGAAACAACCCTGAAAGAAAATTAGTTCGCGGCTTAAGGTGTCTGTTTCTGTTATAACAAACACACACAAACAACCACCATAACTGATGTCATCTCACCTTTGTCTCCAGTTCCGTCGACTACCAGACTGTCTCCTATTATTCCCACGTCTTCTCTCTTGCCGTCGTTCTTTCATACTATCCTGGAACCTCTTCATTTTCACCCATTTTCTGCCAGCCGAATCGAATATACACCAAAGGGAGATTACTAACAGAAGTACCATCAACCAGTTGCAGATCATCATGCCTGTAGAAGATGAATAACAAAAGGAGAATAATGTCAAATTATTACATTATTGAAAATGGTAATGTTACAAAAGTAATGAATTAACTAACGATTTTCACTCAATACTAAAATTATGTATCAGACTCGCCAAATATGCCGCCAACATCAAAGGAAACCGTTCTATTACATAATCCAGGTTACCTATAGCAATTTCTTCCATTAGACATTTGCGTCGGTATAATTCTAAGGTTGTGTGCAAAGTTTCGCTACTGTGCAACTGATGGTTTTGCTACAATTCGCATTGGACTGTGGGCATGAGTTGAACGGACTATAATATCTATCGTAAATTTAAGTAACAAAATAAGCTATTATCATTAATTAATTTCTTTGTCGTCCAAACTTGGTTGTTTGGACGATGTGATATGTACCCATTCATATAAGAAAAATGAAGCAGAAACGTGAAAACAATTCGCTTTTCTCCCTTTTGGTTAAAATCGAAGTGTAGTACCCGCATGGTGGCTTCTGTGGCCTTGGGGATAGTAACTCGGTCTATTAACCCCGACGTTCTGAGTTCGAATCACGCTGCGGATAATTTTGGTTGCAAATTGTTTCGTGTGGATTTTTACAAAGGACGATGACACCACTCGTTCAGAAAGCAATGGCAAACTACTGAACGTAATAATGCCTAGAAAAATTACAGTGTTAAAAAGCTGAGGTTGATTCGCAAAGTCCTGTAAAGGATATGCAATTAACTTTTGTTAGTCCCGCTTGAACGCGGTCAAAGTGTAGAGTCTTCATAACGAAAATGGACATAAAACACTCTTTCACTGTTTAATACTTGAACAAACTCCGGGTAGTTCTCACAAGAAGGATGAGACACTCGGAGTTTACTCTAAACCATACTGGTTCCACTCAACGTGCAGTTCCGGTATGATTTCTCCCCCCTCTCCAACAAAAAAAGTATCTGCCTTTTGATCAAGGTGACCAAAGTTGGGTAGTGTAAAACAATGTTGCCTGGCAGGACTTACCGTCTCTTCCTCCTTGATGTGTGCTCATTGTACACCTCCATACCTCATTCCGGCGGACTTCAAGCTCTCCAGTTCTTTCTCGACAGGAGAACTAACCCACTTGTCTCCACCTCGGCTCTCCTTCGTCTTGCAGAACTAGTTCTAACTCTCAACTCCTTTCAGTTCAATGACCAGTTCTTTGAGCAGATCAGTGGGTCGCCATGGGTACTAAAATGGGACCCAGTTATGCTTGTCTATTCATGGGTCATCTTGAGCACCTAGTATGGAATTCCTATGATGGCCTTCTTCCGTCTGTGTATCATAGATACATTGATGATTGTATTGGCATTACCGATATGCCTGAACCCGATTTGTCACGCTTCATTAATTTCATTAATGTCTTCAATCCGGCTATTCGGTTTACATCTCACATCTCTACCTCTTGTGTCAACTTTCTTGACATCACTATCACTATCAGCCTATCCACTATCACTACATCAGTATACTACAAGCCTACTGATGCACATAGTTTTCTTCTTTATACCTCTTCCCATTCCCAGGCTTGTCGTGACTCTTTACCATTCTCTCAACTCTTGCGCCTTCGTCGCCTCTGTAGCGAGGACGACGATTTTCTCGATAAAGCTCACGAGATGCTGGATTTCTTTCGTAAGCGCTTATACCCGGATAAGGTGCTTGCTTCTGCTATGCGGCGCGTTCAGCAAATTTCTCGCCAGGAGGCTCTCTCTAACCAGCATAGAACTTCCAATTCTGACAGGGTGAAACTTGTCTTAACTTTCCACCCTCATAGTTCCCTTGTGAAGAAAGTCTTATTCCGTCATCTCTCCATTCTTCAGTCTGATCCTGAGACACGTTCAATCTTCCAACACTATCCTTTGGGGGCGTACAGACGGGACAGAAGCCTTAAGGATATGTTGGTTCACAGTCGCCTCAAGCCCAATATCCAGAGTCATTTTGGCACCATCCAGTGTGGCCGTCGGCGCTGCAACACTTGTGCTTATGTAATACAGACCCGCACGGTGTCTTTTCCAAAAGCCACGTTCGTTGTTGAAGACAGTTTCACGTGCGAGTCCCGTAATATTATCTATGCCATTATCTGCAAGCGGTGCAACAAGGCCTATATTGGGGAAACCGGCAGGAGACTCAGTGACCGATTCGCCCAACACTTGCGCGATATACGCCAATGCTCTGTGACCCCTGTAGCTACCCATTTCAATGATACTGGCCATTCAGGAGCTTGCGATGTCAGGTCACAGCCATCCGATCATGTTCCTCTGATGATCGTAGTCGATTTGCTCTGGAGAATCGGTTGATTTCTTTGTATGGTACCTTGCGACCACGCGGGCTCAACGTATTACATTCTTATGCTTCTTAGTACTTTCTCTTCCCATGCTTTGTAATCTATATGAGTATATGTTGCATGTATTACATTCTTATGCTTCTTAGTACTTTCTCTTCTCATGCTTTATAATCTATATGGGTAAATGTTGCATGTATTCAAGTTATATATTTACTAGATGTTTCATTGTTTCTTTTCCGTTCTATTTCTAGTTTTTATGTGTGTTTTGTGTTACATTTATTTCGTTATTCGTTTTTATTCCAGATTTTCCTTAGATACGTTGGTATTTGGTCGTCCATTTGTGTTTCATTTTAATTTGTCACTCCTGTTTGTTCGTTTGTTGATAAAGGCCTTGTTGGTCGAAACGTTGCTGTTTATCGTCACTGTTTCTGTATTTTGTAAAACTATAGTACTTTGTTTGTACGTGTTTCACTAGTGTAAAAACAAATAATTCATAAGATCAAAGTGTTGTGCCCAACGCTTAACTGCGGCCGGAGAGTGGGGACCATCATAAACGCCAAATGGCACACTCAGAATACACTTAAACAAACTTCTGCGGCTCTCATTCGAAGTGATGAAACACTTGAAGTTTACTAGTCTCGTTCAACCGTAATGGGACAACTCGTTGAGGCACTGCAGAGTAGGACCAATATTTAAAAAATGCCGTGTTGGTTAACAATGCATGATCGTGGTCAGAAGGTGGGAGCATTCATAAACGCCAAAATGGGCACACTCCTATACACTTAAACAAGCTCCGAGTAGCTCTCTACGAAAGGATGAGACACTCAGAGCTCACTCGTTCGCACATACTGGGTCCACTCATTGCGGCACTGCCCAGTAGGGCACAATAAAAAAAGAACAACGACTTTAATAGTTCTTGCCTTTTGTTCGTTTCTCGGTTTTTTGGCAAAGATCAAAGCGAGGTGCCCGACGTCTGATCTCGGTCATAAGGTAGGGTCTTTAAACAGTCAATTTGTCCGCGTGCCCAGCGTGTTCGTAGCGTGTTGGACTACGGGTGACAAGTCCTCTGTATGTGCGGGTTCAACGCCGCTGACTGGCAGAAAAGCTACAGGTTCCCCAGATTTACGGTGTTCGTGGCACCGAACCGAAGGTTACGATGTCCATGACACCGAGCCGAAGAGCTTTCAGCTCAAGTGCTTCTGGATCGGAAAAAAGAAAAGAAAAAAAAAAACAGTCAATTGACACACTCTTACACATACTAAACATGCTCCCTGCGAAAGGATGAGGCACTTTGTGCTTACTCTCTCTTCCTCCCTCTCCCTCTCTCTCTCTCTCTCTCTCTCTCTCACTCTCACGTACTGTGTCCACCCGATGCGGAACTGTCGCGTAGGGTCTTATAGCGTTTTTAAAAAAAAAGTAATTCAACCCAAATAACTCGAGTCTCAGTCGAGCTAGACATGCAGTTTAGTGGATCCGCAAGGTAAACGAAAAATGGATACCAACAACAGGCCTGGAGACAGAGTCGTCTTGAGAAACTGAAGGATACAATATTATCCTAAGCAGAAGTCATAAAGAAAACGGCAGGAGAACTTCTTATTTATGAAGCTACATGTGTGTTGTCGGGGCTTGCAAGGGGAGCAAAGAATAGTAATACTGCGACCTACAAAGCATGTCGTAAGAGCGACTGAGTTAGGGTCTAGAAAGCTACCCTAGTAAATAAACAGTGTCACAGAAATCGGATGTGCTGGTCTAATAGGCGCATCACTGGCACAACGTACAATCGCTCTTAGGCTCAGATCACATACAAATCACAAAGAGTCTTTAACAAGTGGTCGACGTGGAGCTTTGAAGAAGAAGATTTAAAAAGTGAACGGAGATTAAAAATAGAAAAAAACTCTACAATAAGTGATGTTGTAAAATATTCAACTTAATTTGTTTAACAAAAATGAATATTACATTTACTTTTCTTATTAAATGTTTCACGAATTCTTGGAATCATATTTTTATCTCATTAATTTTCTATTACAATTTACAACGTCTATTTTTTTAATGTATGACGTGAAAAGTGACAAAAAATGAAACCAAACCTTCCAATTTTTTGGGTTAAAAACGTAAAAACTACCGAGGTTTTTTTAGTTCCGCTAAACATATTTTTGTTTTTAATATAGGAATAATGTTGCATAAACTTTTTTTTAATACGGTTTTTTTCAATACGGTTGTTTTTTTTTAAAGAAATGTATGTCGAGCTGAAATAAACGTATATCCGTATCTGGTACATATTTAAATGAATGATATTCAAGAAACACTACACGGATCAATCTGTTATAATCATCTGCGCGTTTTTTTGTCTCTATCGTTTTTGAATACGAGTGAGTGTTATGTGCTTATGTACGCTTATATATATATATATTCTACATCTAACACCGGTTGTTGTTTGTTTTCGTTCGTTCGTTCGTTCTTATCGTTTTCTCAAACATAGAAATTAATTTCTCATTTATTATATCTTTATACTTGACTTGTTTCTCTTCACATCTCGTGGAGCGTAAGGCTTCTACAGTTGTTCACAGCTTGTCTTAGTGTCTGGATGTTTTCTTTATGTCCTCACAGAACGTCCATCACCCCTCTGTTCCTCAAGAAGACTCCGTCTCTGTGTCTGTTTAGAAAGTCACTTTTTCCGTTTTCCTTGCGGGTTTCATTCATGTGCGTGTCTAGTTACACTCAATTGTGTCTTCCATAGGGTTATCAGTTATCAGAGGACTATCATCATAGCACTCCGGACATGTCCATAGGTGCTCCGATCTCCGCCTCAGCAAATCCAGCAGCGTCAGCGCCCAACACGCCAGTCCGATGTTGATTAATCAGTCACTTTGCATATTTGGTATGCCGTTCTTTACGGGCTGCACAAATATTGACGCCCATTTCTCTCAATTTGGTCAGCGAGTGGGACTCGCAACCCTGAAACTCGTCTGTTCGAAAAGACTCTCTCAGAGCGTTAAGACTGTCATTTCGGTCCATCGCATCCCATTCGGATACTGTGGCCATGCCAGCCGATCTATCAGCTCGTTCATTATCCCTGACTCCCTGCGTTACAGGGACAAAATGAGATTATTTCATAAGTATCCCGACCAATACCATTTTCTACTATTGATCAGAGTCATCATGGGTTCTGTCTGGTTCTTAACACAAGTCTGTGTTTGCAACTCTATCACACCATCTCAGTCTGAGAATACTTCACAGGTCTGTGTTTGCAACTCTATCACACCATCTCAGTCTGAGAATACTACACAGGTCTGTGTTTGCAACTCTATCACACCATCTCAGTCTGAGAATACTTCACAGGTCTGTGTTTGCAACTCTATCACACCATCTCAGTCTGAGAATACTTCACAGGTCTGTGTTTGCAACTCTATCACACCATCTCAGTCGAAAAATACGACGAAGACATCGTGAATCTTATCACAATTTTATAGTACAACCACAACTGAAAATGACAGAGGGGTGCTAACGAGGCGGGTCTAACATTGATGTGAACATTTATTGCAGTGTCCTAGGTTTGAAAAGGCAGTAAGTGAGACCTCCACAAATGAAATAGGCTAGCTTTGCAACCATGTAGTACATATTTAAATTAGCGCATATTGTGGGCAAGATATGTTGATTATGCGTCGCTATATCAGTGAGGTATCTGTGACTTAGCAGTAGTAAGCTCAATTATATACAACCCAAGAGTACCTGGTTCCAACCCCGTAGCAAGGAATTTGGAAGAAAATGTATTACGTGAATTTTTACGAGCGTTAAAATAGACATCATCGTTTAGAAAGCACTGGCAAACTACTGAACGTATAAGTGATGCCTAGAAAATCATAACTCGTTTACTGTGGTTAATGGCGACGTTCGGTAAAGGATCTGCCACTATTTTCATTTTCATTCCCAATGAAGGATGCTGACGGAACGTTGATTCTAAGACGATTAGTATTATTAGACATGACGTTCTTGATTGTACTGATAAAATAATACACAACCATGACAAATATTATTTTATCATTCTTACTTATTGATTGATTGATTGATTGATTGATTGGATCATCATCATTGTACTTCGGTGAGTAACCATGTATGCTACGATCTCTTTCTTACACAGGAAGATCGCAGCTGCGGTGCACGAACTCCGTAGCAATGGCGAGATTCCGATGTAATTTTGAAGATGGTGGAGATATTTTGTAAGAATATTTTTAATAATTTTAAATCTTTTTTGTAATTAATTTTTCCCGGGAAGCGGCTTTCCAGACTGCTCTTCTCGATTTTGAACTGCCAAGGGTTCTTTCACTTGCTCAAATTGAACACGGGATATGTGTTTTATCGTTCGTCTCTGATAGGGCTTGGAACTCGATCTCACCTACACTGAGATCAGGGACCTACACTGAGATCAGGGACTCTGAGATCAACTGAGATCAGGGATCTCTAGAAAAATATCCCTATGGCTCCACGAGAGAGCGAACCGGTTACCTTTGGCAAGAGAGGCAAGCACCTAGCCCCTACGCCACAGAAACCCCTAATAGTTGTTTATCTCACTGAATAGAAAATTGCTTTGACAAAGAAACTTAAGTTTTCTACAGATTTTTTTTTCACCATTAGAGGAGCCTTCAAATGAAGCCATTACCTTGTAGCGGTGGGGAGTCCTGCGTGCTCCACAGATCAATCTTTCTGAATGTGTCTCAGTTTAACGAAATTCGGACAGACAATCCCAAGATATCCACAACGAAACGGAAATTGGTTAGTGTTAGTGGCATGCTGGTGGTCAGATTGGTACGCTAATTGCAAACGTTGGCATATCTTAGAACTGCTTACCTACAGTTTATGTCACAGTTTCAATTATTATTTACCTCATTGCGACCAGAACTGATTTTTTTAGTTCACGTGTTTTATTTATTGTTAGTTTACGTTATTCATTATCTTTTTATAGTTTATGTGATTTATTTAAGTTGTTTAGTTTACGTGATTTATTAGTATTTTTTTTTAGTTTACGTGATTTATTTAATTTTTTTAGTTTATGTGATTTATTTAATTTTTCAGTTTATGGGATGTTTTATTTTTTTTAAACTATACGTGATTTATTTAAGTTGTTTAGTTTACGTGATTTTATTAATTTTTTAGTTTTCGTGACTTATTTAGTTTTTAGTTTACGTGATTTATTTATTTTTAAGTTTGTGTGATTTATTTAGTTGTTAGTTCCCATGATTGATTTATTTTTAGTTGACATCATTATTTATTTTTTGTTTACGTGATTTATTAAACATTTTTAGTATACGTGATTTTTTTACTTTACGTGATTGATTGATTTATTTATTTTAGCTTCTGCTAGTAATTTTTTTAATTCACGTGAATAATTAATTTTTTAGTTCATGTGATTTGTGTTTTTAACCATTTAACTGCTAATGACGTATATTTACATTTTCCCCATTCTCTTCTAAAGACGCATTAACACGTCTGTTATTATCTCTTCTCTGTGGGCTAAAGCCGTGTTAACACGTTATACATTGCTACTGTCACTGCTATAAGGGTACATTTACGTTTGTGACCTAGAAACAAAGAGTAGCTATTTTTAACTCATCCTTCGGAAAGTATGTAGCAGCGAAAGGGTTACGGCTCACATCTGGGGTTAGTGTTCATATAATGCGAAGAGGGGGCTTGGAACATTTGGTGAGAACAGGTAATATTCAGGGAAGAAGAATTAGTGGAAAACAGAGGGAGAGGATGTTGGATTGTCTGACATCGCGGTTCGACATCAGATCGACGTCAGAACTGATTAACTGCAAAAAGGAAAGAGAGTTGCGGAGAGACATGATCACCTACGCCGGCAGGCTTGGCTCTTGACTGAATATGGTAAACAAAATAAATAGAAGATTTTAAGAATGAGTGTTTCACATTGAAGAAATCATTTCCTTAAACTCTACTTTGAGTTTATTCATGTGTTGCTTGAAAGTAACTTGGTTACAAGTTATATCTATATTATTGCATGTGAAAATGAGGTTTGGAAAATATGGTGACAACGGGTAAAATACACGGAAAATACAGGTAAAATACAGGTAAAATACAGGGAAAAATAGATCGTGGAAGGCAGATGAAGAAGATGTTAGATGGTCTGACATTGTGGTTCGATAAGAAATCGGTATCAGAAAATATTTTCTGCACCAGGGTGAGAGAGTTATGGAGTGATATGATCACCTTCACCGGAGACATTTCACTTGATTGAGTTGATAACATCACCGGAATGTCCGTTTCCAAATTTATAATATGGACTCGGGAGATAGCAAAGACATCTTACAAGACCCGCATACTAAGGCGCATTGACTCATAAATAACATCATGTCCCGGAAGATGAAATATTTTGGCCACCTTAAACGCCAAGCGGTCTGGAGAGAAAGGTCAAGCGGTCTGGAGAGAAAGGTCAAGCGGTCTGGAGAGAAAGGTCAAGCGGTCTGGAGAGAAAGGTCAAGCGGTCTGGAGAGAAAGGTCAAGCGGTCTGGAGAGAAAGGTCAAGCGGTCTGGAGAGAAAGATAATCTCTTTCTCTCTCTTTCTTTGCGTTCGTTCTTTACAACCAATTTTAATCACTTTTTTTGATATGTTTGATCTTTGCCAAGAACGTGTATACGTTGTACATTGGTTTGGTAGGCCCCTAAACGCATAGACTTCTACATGTTTAGGACACATGCATCCGATTTCAGCCAAACCTCCTTATTCGCATTTTACGACATATGTGGCAGGTAACAGTAGTTCTATTCTTTACACCCCAAATTATTTGGGCCCGGTGACTACTCGGGCGAGAAAGGTAATGAAAGGCACTGTTCCTGGAACACGAGACAGGGGACGACCAAGATGAAGGTGGCAGCAGGACATCAAAGAAAATGTAAACATGACGCTGGAAGAGGCAGGAGAACTTGCAAGAGATAGAGAGCTTCTCAGGCGGGTAGTGATGAATGCGACGTTCCGCAAGGGACATGCTACTACTTGACTCAGAAGATATATGCATCTGATTGGTTATGTCCTAAATTTCCCAAATTCTACAAAAACATGGAGTTTCAATGTCAGAAGATCTTATTGAAAGTAGAAATCTTACTTTCACGGTCAGTAAATAATCGTAATCTTCGACGGAGATACGTGGTAAGTGCTTTAACTCTGGCAAACTAATCAATGTAAACTGGGATGGGTACGTTTAGTAGTGCCCTGCATGAAGATATAATTGATACTAATCATTTTTATATTTCATTTTTGGGCCCGTGTGGTGCCAGGTCTACAAGAGAAGCAAAGAATAGTGCCACTGCGACCTACACAGCGTGTCGTAAGAGGTCACTGATGTAGGACCTAGGGAAGCTACCTAGTAAATAAAAAGCATCGCAGAAATCGATTGTGCTGGTCTACATGTATAAATCACATATAGTGGTTAAATGTGGTTAATATGGAGCGATTGAAGAAGAAGAGAAAGAAAAATATAACATGTTTTCAAACTGAAACTATGCGAATCTAAATGTCAATATTTCAACTATCATGGGCACTGAAGAGACGAAATCAAATCTACATATCTATATTATTATCAAATAGCTTGTTCTGGGTAGAACTTTGCCACCCCAACAGTCCTTCAGAATTCCTCTCTCAAATAGGTCAGATGTTCTGCCTCTGTAGCGGTCACGCTCAAATTATAATTTACATCCTGAATACATCTTCTCCGTGGTCTTCCTCCTCTCATCTTTGACTGACCGACCGAGAGAGCGAGCGACTGACAGACAGATTGACAGGCCGACAGACAGATTGACAAGACGACAGGCCGACAGACAGATAAACACGTAAAAAAGACGTAATGTACTTTTACAAAGCACAAATACAAGATGCATCGACGTTTCTACCAAAAAGGCTTTTATCGCAAACGGAATACAGACGATGGCCTATACACCAGACATCATTGACACAGTGAGACGATTAATTCCTAGGTTGAGAGAGACTGTGTCTGATAGATTAGATAGTATTAAATACTCAGACGGAGGGTACTTTGACACAACCTTAGTATTAGGTACAGAAAGCATTGTAACAACACCAGTGCGTGATTACTTAGAACATGACAAAATAGACGTATTGTGTGTCTCCTGTTTCCAAGTGTTTCACGTACACTAGTTAATATTTCTTATTTATCCGTTCGTGACTTTTATCTGGAGCACACTGTATTTAAAAGTATTATTACTATCGTTATGTATCCTCTTTGTATTCTTAGCTGAACGTATCCTTTCCTGTTTTGACTTCAGATGTGATGATCACATTGTTTTCTTCCTTCAGTCTTTTCATTAATCCAGTTATGTCTGACAGCGTTATGATAAGAAGAGGTTTCGAGAACGGGTTTTTGTGTACGCTTCAAAAATAGTGGTGGCGTCTGTGCCTAGGGGATAGTGACTCGGTCTATTAACCCTGATGTTCTGAGTTCGAATCACGCTGCGGACAGTTTGGTTGCAAATTGTTTCGCGTGGATTTTTACAAAAGGACGATGTAAAAATTACCCGTTTAGAAATGTTGTAGTAGGGTCCCTTTTTTGTATCCTATAATCCAGGGGCAGCGCTCTCTTTATTTGTGCTAGTGGTATTGGTCACTGAGAGTTTGATAGTAATATTGATGGTCTATACAGCTGATAGTTTCAGGTGATCCATGTTGTATCGTTGGTTCGTGAAAGATTGTTCTAGAGTGATCCCCCTTCCAGCGATAAACTTCTATGTTGTCTTGATTCGAAATTGTATGGTCAGCGACGCATCCTATTTCTTTTACTATTGTCCAATTGATCCATTATTCTCTTTTGAAGATACAGATATGTTCTCTACAGATGATATAGTACACATTGTTGTTATTGCAATCCATCCCATTGATCTAGTTATTCCATTTATTGAGTAAGCTCTGGATTGTAGTAAATCCCTGTTATTTATTCAGTCCGTTGGGTACGATCTTCCATCGTCGTTACTCGATCTTTATTTAATTGAAGATTTATTATTGTATATACATGTTTGTCGACAATTTACACAGAGATAAAAGGATGCAAATGCCAAATTTCAGTTCACATTCTTTTATTTT
The DNA here is from genome assembly GCA_020796225.1 of Arion vulgaris. Classification (NCBI taxonomy): domain Eukaryota; kingdom Metazoa; phylum Mollusca; class Gastropoda; order Stylommatophora; family Arionidae; genus Arion; species Arion vulgaris. The sequence goes on along the minus strand of CM036762.1, from coordinate 58,233,595 downwards.
ATCAATATTAATTTCAAGAGTATATCACAACATGTCCTCTTCGTTGCAATGTCTTTTCAGTTCTTCTCTTGTTTACTAACTGTCCTTTTCGTCTCTACTCAACACTACGTCGATTGGTTTCACTACGTCAGGTCTCGTTTAGTGTTGCCATTCTGTTTATAATGAACAGATGTATATTTAATGAGCAAACAGTACAGTCCACTAGTAAAGTATCTAAATAACTGTCTGGTCTGCTGGCTGCTGCCTGGGAGGGCTTCTACAGAAAGCAATGGTAAACTTCTGAACGTAATAATGCCTTGAAAAATCACAAACAGCGTTAAAAGCTGTGGTTGATTCGCAAAGTCCTGTAAAAGATATGCAATTAACTTTAACTTTTCAAAAATAGTATCATTCACTGCCTCTGTTACTTATGTGGTACATTTTTATGCGTGGATGACTTTTTCTTTGTATCTATTGTATTGGAGCAACATTGCTCTTTGAGTCTGTTGGTAATCTGCTTATGTGGCAGAACCATTTAAATTGTTGTTTCTTGAGGAAGTTGAGTACTAATGTTGTACCTTTTTTCCTGATGTCTTCATTTCTAAACTAGTCTCTTCTTGATACTCCCAGCATTCTGCTTAGACACTTCATGTCTGTTGTGAATAATTGTCTTCTATCAATATATACCATCAATGTAAATAATGCCTCCATTAATAATGGAAAGACAAAGATAATGAGAGTCAACCAAGCAAATTACAATTCGATCTCCCTGAGTGAATTCCCACTTCAAGAGGTAGAATCATATGTGGCAGCAATGTAGACAAAGAGGGTAAACAGATAGAGATGTCAAAATAAGAATACAGAAGACAAGAGGCGCTTTCATTGCACTGGGAAACATATAGAAGTCTAATGAAATCACATTTATAAAAATAAATTGGGATATTTAACTCTAATGTTAAAGCAGTTCTGCTGTATGGGTCAGAAACATGCAGAACTACTAAAACAAGAACACATGAATTTCAAAAATTCATGAACTGGTGCCTGTGCAGAATAGAGGGACTGAGATGATATGATAGGGTCACAAATGGTGAACCAAGAAGTTTTAACAAAAGACGCTGGCGATGGATTTGAGAAAACCTGAGGGGAATATAAGTCACATCACATACAAATCACAAAGTGTTGGTAACAATTGGTCGGTATGGAGCGTTTCAAGAAGAAGTAGAAGAAGAAGACTAAAAATATGGGAGAAGGATTCTAGATAAATGTGGGGAAAAATGTTACCAAAAACAATATTTCATTTATTTTCCATTCAGATTTGACTACCTTTTTCATCAATATGCTTTTAATTGAGGTTTCTGTTTTTCAAATCGTTCTAAAATACGGCCTATGTTATCCAACGAGTTAATCGCACTGCACCAGTAACATCGGTTCCATTTTGTGCATAGTTTTACATATCACAAGCATACCATGTTATACTGTCATTCTATTTAGACCCATGATTTAGTTTATTTAGTATTCATCGTATGTGTAATATGTCTTTGAAAAGACTTATAGTCGAAACGGTGGATTTTTATTAGTTTTCTCATTTGATTATTCGTTTTCCTTGCTTATGTGATACCATACATACATGTCTCTGCTTGCTTATGTGATACCATACATACGTGTCTTTGTCCTAAAACGTCAATTTAGTAAGTATCCCGGTAGTCTCCCCTCGGTTTTCTCCAGAACAGATCTGATCCGTTCTGACTACCTCAGATTTGTAGCTGTCCGTACATCGCACTGTTATAAGTGTGCATGGAGTCACATTGACATTGATTCAGCGCTACAACACTACACGTACAACACTACAACTATATTCCTGATAGAAACTCTAGGTCATCAGATAATCGCAACAGCTTGATATTAGAATAATAATTTTAATTCTTTCATAGCAAGTTAAGACTAGTAATTCCCGTTGTTAAAATGTTGGTCAAACACGGCGTACCCGCAGCGATGTTTAAGTTGAAAAATCTGTTTTTGGAGTTATTTCCCTTTTGTTTATCTTGGAAATCCATCGGTCTCTGATGACAAATAAATGTCTCTTTGATTAGTCTTATCGTCATCATCATCAAGTAGCTTGTTCCTTCCAGAACTTGACTCCCATGACAGCATTCCGGAAAAACTCTCTGTTCTGTGCAAGTTGGCCAGCGTCAGCAGCAGTCATTCTCAGATCGTCAATGACATCTTGCACCCATCGTCTTCTAGATCTTCCTCTCATTCTTCTTCCAGGCACCATTCTCTCCAAAATTATTTTCTCTAGGAATTCATGTCGTTTGATGTGTCCAAAATATTTAATTTTCCTTGTTTTTATGCTTTGTAATAGCCAACTCTCTTTAATATCAAGCTATTGCAGAACAGAAGCGTTTGTTCATTTCTCTGTCCATGATATTCTAAGTACTCTTCTGTAGCATTTGCATTCAAAGGTATTAATGAGAAGTCTTATAGCATCTGCAAAATCTTATTTTTTCTAATATATGAACCTGCTGTGCTAATATGTGAACCTGCTGTGCTAATATATGAACCTGCTGTGCTAATATATGAACCTGCTGTGCTAATATATGAACCTGCTGTGCTAATATATGAACCTGCTGTGCTAATATATGAACCTGCTGTGCTAATATATGAACCTGCTGTGAAACCTATCGCTATAAAATAATTAAACAACATATAAAGTAAAAAAAAAAAGGTAGGGACACCTTTTTATAACATGTGATATATAGAGCAATACGATGTTATGCCTGTATTTTTTATTTACCGTCGGCACACGATGGGACGTCGGCATACGATGAGACGTCGGCACACGCTGGGCTGTCGGCACACGCTGGGACGTCGGCACACGCTGGGACGTCGGCATACGCTGGGCCGTCGACACACGCTGGGACGTCGGCACACGCTAGGCCGTTGACACACGTCGGCACACGATGGGCATCACGCTGCAGTCGCAATTACTTCCTAGTGCTTTTCATGGTACCAAATTGAGGCTAGGTCGACCTGAAGGCCGTTACGATGGGGGAAAAATGTCACGCCCTCTGTAGAATTGAACCAGAAACACTAGACTAAGAAGCGAGTGCGCTAACAACTACACTATTACGGCTCTTAAGCTACTTAGATATCTATATAATTGTCCGCAGTTTCACTTCATAAAATTATATCATTGTTTGGTTATTAATTCATGAAATATGTATATTTACCATGATGACAGCAAAGTCCGTAATCTGCAATAAACTCTTCGGCTATGTTTGTATTTTTCATTGTTGAAAATTATCTCTCAGCAGAAATGTTCCAAATATTGCACATAAGCAGTAGACATGATGATGCATATTCTTCTTCTTCTTCTGCGTTCTCACTAGATTGGGACTTCGGATTCTCTAATAAAGGCAGCCGTCTGCCTCACATTATCAGCCACGCCATACAGTTTGTCTTGGACGCTAGTGTAAGTGGACCACCTCTTTCTTCTCAAGTCTGCATACTGGGAGAAGTTCTGTAGGATATAATTCCTATGATTTCTGCTTCCCCGTTTGTGCCGACCTCTTCCGCAGTAAGTTTTGGCCACCCTCGTGATGGCAGGTCTGATATTCTTACTGCGTGGCTAAATCTACGAGGCAGATTGTCGGCCGTAGAATCCGTTATCCCATTCCTCATTGTGAGGGTCGTTGCACCATATTATGCGCCTTACGGCCTGGTGCATCCGTTTTCTGTAAGCATTTATTTCGGGTTAGCATTCCAGCGGACACATGCATCCGATTTCAGCTAAACCTCCTTAGTCGCCTCTTACGACATGCGCTGCAGGTAACAGTGGTTCTATTCTTTACACCCCAAATTTGGGCCCCGTTAACCATTCGGGAGTGATGATGCATATAAGAACACATTGTAGCAACGGTTAAAAGAGGAAAACGAGACAGAGGAAGACAGAGAGAAACTTGTAATAGCCTGACTTCATGGCACTGAAGAGCGTTAGCATCTGAGATGATATCAAATACCAGAGACAGATTTGTCTAGATCATAGATTCCCAAACTTTGTCGGCCCACCGCCCACTTTGCACGACATAAACTTTGCAACGCCCCCTCCCCATTATAACAGCTTACCAACGCCCCCCTTTTCCACAAATATACATTCTCTATTTTCACTTTAACATAGAAAATTGATATATATTTCTGTCATACATTATCGAATTTCAAATGATTATATACATGAAATAGAAAATTGTTGAAAAAAAGGGATCGCGTAAGATGGGCATAAGATGAATTAAAATGCAGAATTCAAATTTTTAATGATTATATAATCGCACAATGAGGAAAAAAAACTCATCCCAAATGCTTCTGAACACACTATCGCCCCCCTGGAAGGCTTCAGCGCCCACTGGGGCGACCGCCCACTTTGGGAAACGCTGGTCTAGATCAATGATCGCTTGCGCTAGCTGGCACGGCACTTGGATGATTTTGATATAAACCTCTATTCAATGTAGGGAGCGACTGTAGCTTAATACGGTATTGAGCTCGATCTCCATCCAAGTGTACATAGTTCAAACTCCGCGGTGAGCACGTTTGGAAGCAAATTAGTTCCCTTGAATTTTTACGAACTGTAAAAATAGACCTCACCGTTCAGAAAGTAATGGCAAACTACTGAACGTATAAGTGGTGCCTAGAAAATTACCGACTCGTTTACTGTTGTTGATGACTACGTCCTGTAAATAGAATATGCCACCATTTTCATTATTCATTCAATGTATGATTAACACTAATGGGCAAAGTGGCCATTTCGTACAAAATGGGGTTTGAAAACCGAAGGATTGACCCACAAGGCAAAGGGTGGCGTAACCATTTATCCACAGAGACCTTCGACCCACAAGGCAAAGGGTGGCGTAACCATTTATCCACAGAGACCTTCGACCCACAAGGCAAAGGGTGGCGTAACCATTTATCCACAGAGACCTTCGACCCACAAGGCAAAGGGTGGCGTAACCATTTATCCACAGAGACCTTCGACCCACAAGGCAAAGGGTGGCGTAACCATTTATCCACAGAGACCTTCGACCCACAAGGCAAAGGGTGGCGTAACCATTTATCCACAGAGACCCTCGACCCACAAGGCAAAGGGTGGCGTAACCATTTATCCACAGAGACCTTCGACCCACAAGGCAAAGGGTGGCGTAACCATTTATCCACAGAGACCTTCGACCCACAAGGCAAAGGGTGGCGTAACCATTTATCCACAGAGACCTTCGACCCACAAGGCAAAGGGTGGCGTAACCATTTATCCACAGAGACCTTCGACCCACAAGGCAAAGGGTGGCGTAACCATTTATCCACAGAGACCCTCGACCCACAAGGCAAAGGGTGCGAACCATTTATCCAGAGACCTCAGCACAAGGCAAGTGGCAACCATTTATCCAGAGACTCGACCCACAAGGCAAGGTGGCGTAACCATTTATCCCAAAACCTTTACCCACAAGCAAGGGTGCGTGACCATTTTACAGACCTTGACCACAAGGCAAAGGGTGGCCAACATTTATCCACAAGAGACTTGACACAAAGGCAAAGGTGCGAACCATTTATCGAGACCTTGACCCACAAGGCAAGGGTGCGTAACCATTTATCCACAGAGACCCTCGACCCACAGGCAAAGGTGGCTAACCATTTATCAAGGCTCGACCCCAGGCAAAGTGGCGTAACCATTATCCACAGAGACCTTCGACACAAGGCAAAGTGGGTAACCATTTATCCACAGAGACTGACCACTAAGGCAGGTGCGTAACCAATTTATCACAGAGACCTTGACCCACAAGCAAGGTGCGTAACCATTTATCCACAGAGACCCTCGACCCACAAGGCAAAGGGTGGCGTAACCATTTATCCACAGAGACCCTCGTTCCATATCATATTAAACTCTTATATCAAACTAGCAAAACAATAACATGCGTGATCAGCAATTAAATTGAATAAACTATGTCAAACTGTTCCTGTAGAATGGCAATCACACAGGTTAATCTAAACATGGATGCCCTCGCTTCTTCCTCATCTAATGTGCAAAGTTAACCTGATATTTGTCTGTGTAATAAGACGCTTTTAATTCTATGTGCTCAAGTTAAAAACAATACTTCTCACAATACGAGTGATTGAGTGATTGATTCATTGATTGATTGGACCATCATCATTACACTCGAGTGAGTAACCATCTGTGCTCAGATCTCTTTCTTTAACAGGAAGATCTTAGCGGCAGTGCACGAACTTTGTAGCTCCGGCGAAGGTCCCCGATGTATTTTTGAAGATAATAGAAATTGTGTAGGAATCTGATTTTGTTTAATGAATTTTACCTGGACAGCAGTTTTCCAGCCTACTCTTACCGATTTTCAACTGTCAGGTTATTTTCTTTTTCTGGACAGCAATTTTCCAGCCTACTCGAATCGATTTTCAACTGTCTGGGTTATTTTATTTACGTGTTCAACTTAAAAACGGTACTTCCCATTTATTGTTCACCTCAAACGTTGTTGTTATTGTTGGGGTTTGCGTTCGTTCTTTTCAACCAAGTTATAGCCCGCCTGCCCAGCGTGTTCGTAGCGCGTTGGACAACGGATGACAAGCCCCCTATGAGTGCGGTTCAATTTCGCAGGATGGGAGAAATGTCACAGGTTCTCCAGATTTACGGTGTTCGAGGCACCGAACCGAAGGGTTACGATGTTCATGGCACCGCGCCGAAGAGCTGAAAAAGCTCAAGTGTTTCTGGATTGGAAAAAAAATTAACCAAGTTAACTACTCTTTGTGATCTGCGCGGTTTGCACCTCTGTTAGCCTCTACCACATATAAGACAGGCACATCAGATCTCAGCCAAAAATTATACATATTACCCAACAGTACACAAATTAATATGTACAGACAGGTAACTGTCAGATTTTACATACAGAAAAATCTCACTTTACAGTACCACATCATCAAGGTGCATATCCTTTATAGGATGTTGCTCTCTTTACAGCACATCTGAAATTCACTCTCTCTCTTGCCAGTTCACCCACTTCGTCGATGGTCATATTCATGGTTTCTTTAATGTCTTGTAGCCATCTTCTTCTTGGTCTGCCTCTGCCTCTGCGTCCTGGGACCCTGCCCTCTAGAATATACAGTACCACATCTGACGTTATACTGCAGCACGGTATTAGATCTGATTGGTCTTCGGGAGGTCGTCATAGCTGACTCATGTCCAGCACATGGACGATCTCTGATCATGCTCTTAATCCACTTGTAGACCACAAACTGGGCAGTCAGCTTTAGCTCTATCAGGTTTCCCCAAAGCCTTGTTTTCGAATAGGTGTGGCAACATGTTGCTTCTCAGATCACCCAGAATAGGACAGGACAGACTTAGATAAAATGTTCAGGTGTCTGCTCTGTCTGTTAACACTGGCAGAGAGCTGTTTGACTTATTCCAAGTCTATGTAAGTGTCTGTTGAGTATGCAGACACTTACATCGGTACGCATGCGAAATATAATAATCTCGTAGGCTCTGCTGAAGTATTTGAGGAAATCTTTTCCATAATCATATCCAGTGTTTGTCTTCCAAACTACTGCAAATTGTCTCTGTATGAGAGTTGTGACCTCTTGAAAGACAGTGGCTGGTAGATTTGTTCTTTAGCACTGTCTTCCTTAGTCAAGACATTGACAATATCATTGACCTGCAATGCCACATTGAGATGGATTCCACTGCATGAGAAATTTTGCCTTTTTGACAAGCCGACTAAGTTCTTTTTCTAGGAATTGTACTGGGCTGTCAGCGGATCTTATATCAAAGTTTTATATTGCTTCTCAGGGCCGTGTGACCGCCTCTCTGTATCGTAGCACTGCACGGCTCTGTTACTTCTGAAGTCAAATTAAAGTTCGCTTGAGTGGCGATGGAAACTGGTGATAAGGAAAGCAAACCTTCACGTAAAAATATGTCAGAGACGCCACATTAGACGCCATGACAACGCCTGAATGTATAATGAACGAACAAAACCCAAAATCGTATGTCTTATTTGCTCACTAATCATTATCAACCCAATTCTCAATCCATTTGTTGTTCTCCTCAAAAGCATGCATTGTTTTTAATTAAAAATTGTCCCCTCTCTAATTATATATTCTCTATAGTTTTTGTCTAACAATATATGACATCTCTCCCTTTTATATTCTTGTTTTCTCTCGTTCCCTACCTTACGCTATTGTGCTCTTCCTATCTCTCTCACTCGACATCAAAGCTAACATATAATGATAGCATTCAAACAAAACCATATGACAGGATCGATATGTGTGAATCTGATAAGAACAAATCTCGCCTCTAGCTTTGTCCACACAATCAAATATTTGTGTGTGACGTTTCACACAAATTAACCCTGCCCATCCCAGACAAAAATAGGAAGCTCGAGTAGTTGGATAACACACATACAATTAGTTATCAGTTATATGAGGAATATCATCATAGCACTCCGGACACGTCCATAGGGGCTCCGATCTCCGCCTCAGCAAATGCAACAGCGTCCAGCGGCCCAACACGCCAGTCCGATGTTGATTAATCAATCTCTTTGCATATTTAGTATGGCGTTCTTTTCGGGCTGCACCAATATTGACATCGATCTCTCTCAATCTGGTCAGCGAGTGAGATTGATTCACAGCCCTGAAACTCCTCTGTTCGGAGAGACTTTCTCAAATGCATGAAGAATGTCATTTCGATCCATGGCAGATCCCTCTGATATTGTAGCCGAGCCAGCCAATCTATCAGCTCGTTCATTACCCTTAATTGCTTACACAATGCCGTATGTAAGGACTATTGCTTTTATGAAATGTTCTTCCGAAAACCTTTCTCATAGTATACATACACACGCTAGTATTTTGTACTAGTAAAATAAGATAAGTTTCTAAATGACTATTTTAGCATACGATAACTCTACTTTTATAACTTGTTCTTGATAAAGGCCTTTTGATCGAAACGTTACTGTATCTTATTCATGTGTTTTTGTAAAATTATATTACTTTATTTTTACGTGTTTCTGGTTTCTATGCTAGCTTGTTCAAAAATTCTCAATGAAAATATGGTTGAACTACTTGAGACCCTGATCCTTTATGAAAATGTGGCTGAACTACCTGAGACCCTGATCCTTTATGAAAATATGGTTGAACTACTTGAAACTCTGATCCTTTAATTTTTGGCTCTAAGTTACAAGTACCTCTGAAGTCGTAATACAACTCGCCTAAATGGTGAGGGACACTAGTGGTGAGGAAAGCAAGCCTTCAAGTAAAAATCAATGAGAAAGCCAAATTATGCTCCCCGACTACACCTGAATGCATAGCGGGCGATAGAAAATATATTTTTTTAAATTCTGACAACTGTTAAAATCAATGGGAAACGAGACATAGAAAGACAGAGATTGATAATTCTGGACAGTCTGACTTCATGGCCGGAAACATGTAAACTCATAGTCAACACCAAGGACAATCGATTGTGAAGATATTTGATTGCTTCCGTTAGTCGACATGGCACATCATGATGATGAGCAAGTAAAACATCTTGAAAACTGTAGAATCGTATATTGTGAGATATGAATTTACTATATTCAGATCGATACAGTATTCTAATTGAATGAATATTAATGTATATATTTCATGTTCTTTATTTTAGTAATCCCCTTTTCATATCTTGTCCTGTTTCCGCTTTCATCTCTTTCATTATGTTGTTATGTTGTTATGTAATTTCCTCACTGCTCTCTCATTTATTTTGTGTTTTATTTTGATTTCTCATTTGATTTCTTTTTTTTCTTTAAAAGGAATGACTAATGCATAGATTCCCAAACTTTTCGGTCCACAGCCCATTTGCACAACATAAACTTTGTAACGCCCCCCCTCCCTCCCATTATAATAGTTGGCCAACACCTCCTCCCCCATATATACATGCTCTATTTTACTTTGACGTAGAAAATTGATATATATTTCTGTCATACATAATCAATTTTCAAATGATTCTATACATGAAATAGACAATTTATGAAAAAATGGATCGTGTAAGATGGGCAAAAGATTAATTAAAATGTAGAATTCAAATTTTTAATGATTATTCAATCGCAAAATCACGAAAAATATCCCCCTCAAATACTTCAGAACCCACTATCAACCCCTGGATGGCTTCAGCGCCCACTGGGGGTGGGAGGCGGTACCGCCCACTTTAGGAACCTATGGACTAATCTATATTAACTATTTCTGTTGTCTGTTTTTGTACCATCAGTTCTGCCCACTTTCCGTTAACAATACATTAAGTATCTGAGAAAATTTTAAAATTTGCTAAGATTGAATGAAACACTTGAACTGACAACCTACTAGCAGTAACAATTACAGATGAAATGTGAGAAATAATGTATACTTAAATAAATATACCAGCGAAGACAGAGTTAAAGAGACTCTGGCAATGCATAGAGCATATACTGAGAAGATCGACCGGAAGCATTGCAACACATGCACTGTTTTGGATCCCGCAGGGAAAGAGGGTAGGGAAAGCTTGGACCAGAGCCAACTATAAACTTATAGGCCTTCGGACTCAGGTAAGAATTATGGGAAATCAGACCACAACTACACCATGTGACCTCGCATTCCAGTATTGGTGTATATAGACGAATTCATTTTAAAATCAACACAAACTGCTAAATCGAAGTTATATTATCCAAGTTAAGTTTAACAATAAGGAATATCAATATTATGAAAAATTTTTACCAATAAATAATCATAGACTCACAGAATTGAGTAAAATTGCAAAAAGCTTGCAGTGCTCTATCAAACATCTATATTTTCCGGCCCCTTTTCTGATCTAGGTCAGGGAACCCTTGTCAGTTGTCTGGCCTAGTTATCTAGAGTTGGCTGTGCTTAGACATACCTGGAGAAGTGAGCTGGAGTCTGATATGAAAAGAATAGGTAAATCATGGACAAATGGAAGGGATGGCTGGAGAGAGGAAGAGCTGGAAGAAAGAAGTTTGTTGAAGACCTGTGCTCCGTTTGGAGTCGAATGATTATGTAGAAGAAATAAATACAGTTAACTGTAGTAATATACTGTATAGATATATATATTTTATCAATAATGTATGCGCAATCACAATGTGGTTTCAGAGCTGGACGGTCAACATGACTGACCATTCAACAACTGACATGATAACCACTCTTCAACAACTGATGAAACCACCTTCAACAACGAAAATGAAGAGAGCGGAGAAAGCCATTATTAAATGCTTTCCGTAGATCTGACAAATGCATTTGACACGGTCAACAGATCAAGGTGTAACAAGAAGAGACCGGTTGAGAAATGAAGACATCAGGAACAACAAATTAAATGGTTCGGCCACGTAAGCAGATTACCATCAGACAGTGCACCCCAAAGAGCAATGCTGCTCCGATACAATGGGTACAAAGCAGAGGCCGGACAAAAGATGGACCTCAGAGATAACAGAGGCGATGAAAGAGACTATCTACGAAGCGCATACTAGGGCCCGTTTTAGAAATCTCTTCCTGAACTGACGCTGTGAGGCATACAGGATTCGAGAGAGAAAGAAAGAAAGAAAGAAGAAGAACAGATCAAAGATTTATAAAATATTAAAACATATTGGCTCTCCTCCAAAATGTTGCTCCAACTGATCGTTTCCGTATATGAGCGCATGAAAACCAGCACACAGTTCGATGGCAGTACATCTGATAGTTTCGATGTTAAGAGTAGAGTCAAGCAGGGAGGATGTGTCCTTGCCCCTACTCACTTTGACATCTTCTTCGCAGCCCTTTTAAACCATGCCTTTGGGGATGCTGATGGTAAATTTTTCATCCGCACTAGATCTGATGGTTCATTTTCAACTTGGCTCGCTTAAGAGCCAAGATGGCTCGCTTAAGAGCCAAGACAAAAGCTACAGAAATTCTTCTCAAAGAACTCATTTTTTTGCCGACGGTGCTGCCTTAGTCGCACTCAGTGATGCTACAAAGGGGTGCTCATTTCTGACTACTGGGCACCATAATGTTGTGTTCATTTCTGATTACTGGGCACCATAATGGGACATCTACTTTGATTACTGGCACAATATGGTGGTGTCTATTTATACTAATGTGCACCGTAATGGAATATATATTTCCGACTACTGTGCGCCATAATGGAGTGTTTATTTTTGACTATTATGGCCACAAGGAGTCTTTATTTCTGACTACTATGCGCCATAATGGGGTATCTATTTCTGTGCGCCATAATGGGTTGTCTATTTCTGACTACTGTGCGCCATAATGGGGTATCTATTTCTGACTACTGTGTGCCATAATGGGGTATCTATTTCTGACTACTGTGCGCCATAATGGGTTGTCTATTTCTGACTACTGTGCGCCATAATGAGTTGTCTATTTCTGACTACTGTGCGCCATAATGGGGTATCTATTTCTGACTACTGTGCGCCATAATGGGGTATCTATTTCTGACTACTGTGCGCCATAATGGAGTGTTTATTTCTGACTACTGTGCGCCATAATGGAGTGTTTATTTCTGACTACTGTGTGCCATAATGGAGTGTTTATTTCTGACTACTGTGTGCCATAATGGGGTATCTATTTCTGACTACTGTGTGCCATAATGGAGTGTTTATTTCTGACTACTGTGCGCCATAATGGGGTATCTATTTCTGACTACTGTGCGCCATAATGGGGTATCTATTTCTGACTACTGTGTGCCATAATGGAGTGTTTATTTCTGAATTCTTATCCTTTACTTTACGAACATAAATCACCTCTGTTATTTCGCACTTATTCCGTTCCCGTGTTATTGAATTCTTGTCCGTCCACATCATTTCCGCTTCCGTGTTATTGAATTCTTGTCCGTGCTGTCGTTTCCGCTGTTTCATTCCACCGTTACATTGGACAAAGATGTTCGTGTCTTTTTCTGGTAGACTCACACGGTAAATGCAGGTTGTGGTAATGCAATGTTGATGGCAGAGGTGGTAGAGATGGTAAAAGTGTTGATGGTGGTGGTTGAGATGATGGTAATGATCATCGTCGTTATAATGAGTATAATGAGTAAGTCATTAAAGCTATCATTAAACACATCATCTTACACTGTCTTCTTTTTCTGTGAACGTTTCATATCGACCACTTGTTAAACCACTCTTTGTGGTTTGTATGTGATCTGAGACTAAGAGCGATTGTACGTTGTGCCAGTTACGCGACTACAAGTAGACCAGCACATTCGATTTATGCGATGCTGTTTTTGTAATAGGGTATCTTCCCTTAGGCCCCTAACTCAGTCGCCTCTTACGACATGCCGTGTAGGTGGTCGCAGTGTTACTATTCGTTGGTCCCCTTGCTAACCCCGGCAACCTACGGGCAGCATTGTCTCAATCAGGGTGCTTATTTATTGATTTCTACTGTTTATCGATGTTGACTGATCTCAATCAATCAATCAATTATGCGCCGTCGCCGTATCGAAGTTGGCTGTAATGGCTATCCTAAATTGCGTGTCACTTACCCTGCGGTTACTGCTACCCTAAATTGGTTCTCTGGGAATCTGTTTACTTGGGCTGCTGTTGTTTGTGACTCTCAGTCGATGCTTCAGAAGATCCAGAATTGCAGCTTGTGGTATGAGTGGATGTCACCTATAGAGGTTCCCAACCTCCACACACTCAGGTGGATCTACTGTTCTGAGCATACGGGTGTTCACGGCAACAAAGAACGGACAAGCTTGCATTGAAATCATCGATTGTTGCCGAGTTTAGGATATATAAGGGAGATGTTCTTCGGTCTTTTAGCGTCCCACTGTTGGATGAGGACACTTGGATAAGTACCCACTAAAATGGAATCAATCCAATGATTCAGTAAGTTTAGAATTACAAGTAGAGCTGGATGCTTGAAGGGCAGAGAGAATGTGTTTAAAAAGCGAGCCACAGAAACCATCAGTATGCATACCCTTCAGTATATGTTGGGGGAGATTGAGAACCTTTGGGTCTGCCCGAAGTGCTGTACATCAGCTCAGTAAACAATAACCAAATTCCTTACGGTACAGTCTGCTAGACTATTTCGACTTCCCCCATGGAATCCTGCCGTCTATCTTCCCTTCAAATATTGTTTTGAACAAAAAGTCGTGTCTATTCAAATTCAATGTAAACAAAATATCTCATTAGTTTCATTTCAATCTCTCTAATCAATTCTCTTTTCGCTTCTAGTTATTGGAGCATTCGTTTATTAGTTTTTCATTGAAACTCGCCCAAATATTCTGTCAATCCACATTTCGCAATCTTCAATTCTTCTCTCTATCTGTTTCTTCATTGTCCACCCTTCTGCTCCATATAATAATGATGAAGAATGTGCACTTGTTAAGTATTATCGTTTGTTTATTTGTTACTTGTTTGGACGTTAATAAATGTTTCATGTTGTTGAATATGCTATTGGCCGTACATATTCTCTACTAATTTCATTTTCCCATCTTCTGTTTCTATAAATCTATATGTCCAATGTACACATAGCGTCATACTTGTTCCAGTCTTTTTCCATCTCCCTATTTCACCAGTTTGTTATCTGGTAGATTAAGCTTCTATTAGGCCCAGGCACTCACTTTTCAACCTCAGACATGTGTTTTCTTAGTTATTATTTCATATTGTTATATCAACAAATTAATGATATTTATACATTGATATCATGATAACTTCATATTTGAAAATATAGAAGCATCGGTGGTCTAGTGGTAGAATACTCGCCTGCCACGCGGGTGACCCGGATTCGATTCCCGGTCGATGCAAGTACATTCTTGATTAAACTCAGCAACAAAAGATTCCTATTCCTACGAGAGTCGATAAACGATACAGCGTGATGTTGACTACGTTGTAGTTCTTTCCATACCAATGTTGCTGTGAGTACCAATGTTACTTCATGACAAGAATTGGTATTATGTCAAGTTGGTATCAAACATAATATGACATTTAATAAGACAGTGGACAAACGTATCTGCTTTTGAATATAAGTGTTACAGAAGAGCCCTCCGTATATCTTGGACAGAGAAGAGAACAAATAGATCTATCCAGAAAGAACTCAAAATCAAAGAAAACTGGCTGATGCTACAAATAAAAAAGAGAAAATTGAGATATTTTGGACATATAAAAAGACATGAAGGGCTGGAGAAGACCATCATGGAAGGAGGCATACCGGCAAAGAGAAGAAGAGGAAGACAACGGAGAAGATGGATTGAGGATGTAACTGATGGTCTGAGCATGACCGCTGCAGAGGCGGGACATCTGGCCTATGATATAGAGAAATTCCTTATGGGGTGGCAAAGTTCTGCTCAGGACAAGCTATTTAATGATGATCACACATAATCTAATTTAATATTTATATATACGTTTAATTGTTTTACAATTTGTTCATAAATTGTTTTTTGGATATTAGAGCACACAAGCATCCAGTTAAAGTCAAGGATTCAGATAGTCAAGAAAATAGTCTACAGCACAGGAGCAACTTTTCTGTCCATCCTTCATAAACTCATACTGGTTAACCATTTCTCAATCCCCTCCTCCACTCTATTACCTTGTTGTGGTTGCTGATAACGATACTGATAATTCACTGCCCTAGTGACTAAATGACGTGGAAATAAGGGGTTCGAATCCAACTGTGGCCAAAAATTATCGATGTGTACATCATACACAGTTACATCACAGAAAACCCTGATCGTGCACATGATAAACTACTAGATCACAGAAAACCCTGATAGTGCACATGATACACTGCTAGATCACAGTAAACCCTGATAGTGCACACGATACACTGCTAGATCACAGAAATCCCTGATCGTGCTCACGATACACTGCTAGATCACAGAAATCCCTGATCGTGCTCACGATACACTGCTAGATCACAGAAAACCTGATCAGGGCACACGATACACTGCTAGATCACATAAAACCCTGATCTTTTACATGCAGATCTAAATTACAAGTACATCTAATGTTGGAGTGATCTCGTTACATCACGGGGTGGTGATGATGCTCGTACATCACGGGGTGGTGATGATGCTCGTACATCACGGGGTGGTGATGATGCTCGTACATCACGGGGTGGTGATGATGCTCGCACATCACGGGGTGGTGATGCTCGTACATCACAGGGTGATGATGATGCTCGTACATCACGGGATGATGATGATGCTCGTACATCACGGGGTGGTGATGATGCTCGTACATCACGGGGTGGTGATGATGCTCGTACATCACGGGGTGGTGATGATGCTCGTACATCACAGGGTGGTGATGATGATGCTCGTACATCACGGGTGGTGATGATGTCTCGTACATCACAGGTGGTGATGCTCGTACATCACAGGGTGGTGATGCTCGTACATCACGGGTGGTGATGATGTTCGTACATCACAGGGTGGTGATGCTCGTACATCACAGGGTGGTGATGATACTCGTACATCACAGGGTGGTGATGCTCGTACATCACGGGTGATGATGATGCTCGTACATCACGGGTGGTGATGACCACACAAATTTTTATTCAAGGGAATGTAGTTGCGTTTGTTTGTGTATGTGTGTGTGTATGTGTGTAGATGACTAGTGAGCCCGATGCAGGCTTGAAATGTTCTTGTACAGTGTGGGCAAGGTATACTTGCACTTGTGGGAAGTTTTACTGCCTTTCTATTTTGACGTTTTTGTTCCATCGTGCTGTTCTACCTGCCTCGCAGGTTGAAGAACCGTGTCGAAGAAGTGTGCGCCAGGCTGATCTGTCTTGAGCAGCATTCTCCCAGTTGTTGACATCTATGCCAAAGGATTTCATCGAGTTCTTGAGTGTATCTTTGAATCGCTTTTTTGACCACCCTGTGAGCGTTTACTGCAATGCAGCTCACCATAAAAGAATCGTTTGGGTATTCTTCAATCTGGCATTCGAGCCACATGTCCTGCCCATCGTAACCATCAAGTACCTCTGATGTTGGAGTAAGCCTCGGCTGAATGGCAAAGGAAATTAGTTATATTGAAAACAAGCCTTCGCGCAAAAATCAATCAGAAGTGCTATATTAGGCTATGACTACGCCTGAATTCAGTGATGGTGAACGATTAAAAAAACGACCTTATTGTAGGGTGGCTGGTGGGGATCGTTTGTACTACATTTAACTAGTGAGCTATCCCGGAAGTAGAAAATTTTAGCTTTGTTGTGCGCATCTGCTCACACACGCACGCGTCATTAGAAACAGATTTTTAAGTGCTCAAATACACATTTCATGCGTGCTTAGCAACAGCATTGCTATAACAAATTCAGCCTACACCTAACATCAACAAAACACAAGCTGATGCAACTATTGCTCATTCTCATTTCTGCATTGCACAAACTTTACCCAAAAAAAACTAAAAATAGATTAGTTGTTTATCTAATAGCGCCGTACAGGTGTGTTTTCTACCTGTAAATGTCTCCCTTTTTTTTAACCTTCCTTGCTTCCTCCGCGTAGATCAACTACTAAGTCTGACATGAATTGTAGCGAGGAAAGAAAGAAAAATAACCAGCATACTTTTCAAACAATCTTGTCTAAATTATTATTCCTCGTTGCTATGACAACGGTCTCGGAAAAATAAAAATAAATACATGAAAAATAATTTGACGAATCACCCATCTTTCCCCTCCCCTTTCCTTCTCAAACTTGAGAGAGAGAGAGAGAGAGAGAGAGAGAGAGAGAGAGAGAGAACACCAGATACAATGATAAATATCAGGAGCGGAAGTAACACGATCATATCGTTGAAGCACATATGAAATATTGACTTAATTCTAATAGAATTAGAATATGAAGTGTGTGTCCACACATTGTTGAGAATGAACTGTTCAAACTGTAATGAGATTCATTGCTGATGTTATAAGTTTAGAATTGGCGAGTTCATGATGCGATTTAACATGTTGTGTGAGAAAATAAATTAACAATAGCAGGTCTAGAAATATTACAGAAGAAGAATAGAAGATTTATATGCAATTAGAATGTTTATTTATTGCAAAATTTCATAAATTAATGATCTTTTAATGACATATGACACGCTGATTCTATGTGGCTTAGTGGTTAACCAGTTGTATTCAGTGGCGGCTTGTCATTAAGGGCCAGTGGGGCCGGGCCCCAGCAAAAATAATGTGTAAAGTGTATTTATTATTGTATAAATTAAAATATAACTTAACCCAATACCAGGATTTCCCCCAAAAAATGTGTCTGGCCCCACCAGCAAAAATTAGCACCAGCCGCCACTGGTTGTATTACTTCCTGTAAGTTGTGGGTTCGAGTTCCGACTGCGTCGTTCTGTTCACGAGTGCATTTTTTCCAAAGATCTCTATGATTGTTGCCGGGGCTACTGAGTACGTGCTTTGTGAGTACTAGGCAGGTGGAGTGTATTTATGCGAAGAGGGACCGAGCCGTATGGGGTAAAATCCGACGTAATGAACTCAATCCTTCAGCTTTAGAAGCTTTATTGTAATTGCAGCCAGGTTAAGTTGGACGTTCAGCTGACCCAGTTACACATTAGTACCCAACTTGATGAGCTGAGCAAAGAAATTCACAATCGCCGTTGGACCTACATATATCATGCTCTGTTGTCGACGCATTCATTTTAAAATCCTGTTGAAAGAGGTTAATTGGTTCGGTGTGAATACATTAAGCAAACAGATTAAACTACGGTGTTTCCTGTGCCCCTACTGAACAGATATGCTTCAACTTTAGAGCAGAGCTTTCAGTCCTCCTGATGAAGCACAGTATATAAACAAATTGCAAGTACCTGCGGGCAAGATGATCTTTCTTACAGACACACTGTCAGCTATACAAGCCCTGAAGGTTATATCCGCTGACAGCACGGTACAGAACCAAGAAAGAGAAATTGTCAGGCAATCAAGTTGCAGAAATTCATCTCAGGATTCCATCTCACTGTGGTATTGCAAGCAATGACAGTGATGATGTCTTGGTTAAGAAAGACAATGTCAAGAGTAAATTACCAGTACTGTCTATTCAAGTAATGGTCGAAACACACTGATAGATTATGAAAATCTTGCAGTAAGAAAATCGTAGGACGAAGACAAACATTGGATATGATTATGAGAAAATTGTGCTGAGAACATAGTATGAAATCTGGTAGTAAGACAAACATGGATATGATTTAGAAAATCTGAGTAGACTGGAAGACAAATACTGATATGATTAGAAAATCTGATAGACTGGAAGACAAACACTGGATATGATTATGAGAAAATCTGAGTAGACTGGAAGACAAACATTGGATATGATTATGAGAAAATCTGTAGTAGACTGGAAGACAAACACTGGATATGATTATGAGAAAATCTGAGTAGACTGGAAGACAAACACTGGATATGATTATGAGAAAATCTGCAGTAGACTGGAAGACAAACACTGGATATGATTATGAGAAAATCTGCAGTAGACTGGAAGACAAACACTGGATATGATTATGAGAAAATCTGTAGTAGACTGGAAGACAAACATTGGATATGATTATGAGAAAATCTGTAGTAGACTGGAAGACAAACACTGGATATGATTATGAGAAAATCTGAGTAGACTGGAAGACAAACACTGGATATGATTATGAGAAAATCTGAGTAGACTGGAAGACAAACACTGGATATGATTATGAGAAAATCTGTAGTAGACTGGAAGACAAACACTGGATATGATTATGAGAAAATCTGTAGTAGACTGGAAGACAAACACTGGATATGATTATGAGAAAATCTGTAGTAGACTGGAAGACAAACATTGGATATGATTATGAGAAAATCTGTAGTAGACTGGAAGACAAACACTGGATATGATTATGAGAAAATCTGTATTAGACTGGAAGACAAACACTGATATGATTATGAGAAAATCTACAGTAGACTGGAAGACAAACACTGAATATGATTATGAGAAAATCTGTAGTAGACTGGAAGACAAACACTTGATATGATTATGAGAAAATCTGAAGTAGACTGGAAGACAAACACTTGATATGATTATGAGAAAATCTGAAAGCTGGAGACTAACTACTTATATGATGAAAATCTATAGACTGAAGACAAAATGATATATTTGAAAATGTACTGAAACAAAACTGATATGATTATGAGAAAATCTAAGACTGAAGACAAAACTGATATGTTATGAAAATCTGTAGACTGGAAGACAAACACTGATATGATTTGAGAAAATCTGAGATGAAGACAAACATGATATGATTATGAAATCTGATGACTGGAAGACAAATGTATGATTATAGAAAATCTGGAGAGACAAAACTGATATATTATGAAATCTGCAAAGACTGAAAATCTGATGATTATGGAAAATTGAAAGCTCTGCAGACAGACCTATCATTATATGATGACTACGTAACGGACAATGTAGACTAAACAGAAATTACATAGGCTATGAAAAGCAAACATCTCTTCGCCAGCGTCAGCAGCGGAACAGACACCGGAGCATGTCCTGCAAGACTGTTCTCTCCTTGGTGAGCTGAGAAGCAACATGTGGCTACACCCAGTCGAGCTGAGAACTACGCTTTGGGGAAACCCTGACAGACCTGACTGCCCATTTGTGGCCCACAGTGGATTAAACGCGTGACCAGAAATCGCCGTAGAAGAATAAAGTAACATCAAATATAGAAAATTATTACATCGCTTCAGTGTTAAGCAATGTAAGAGCTATCAAGTTCCTAGTCCTGTCAGAGACGAACGACAAAACGTATGTTCCGCTTTCAGGTTAAGATCGTAAAAGAACCATTGGCAGTTGCAAAACTATAAAAGGCCACTGCATAGCCGCTGCCCGGGCAAAATGTATTAGAAGGGTTAAAATAAAATATATACAAAGTTTACACCATCTTCAAAATGATATAGACGACCCTCGTAGATGCTACGACGTTCGTGCACTGTCGCTGAGATTTTCCTGTTCAAGAAAGAGATCGAAGCACACATGTTTATTCACTGAAGTACAATGATGATTGTCCTATTAATCAATCAATCAATCAATTTATCAACCAGTCTTAATCTCATCTAAGTGTACACACGCACGAACTTACATACACATACACGCAGAGAGAGAGAGAGAGAGAGATGGAGAAAGTGCGAAAGAGATAGCGTAGCACAAACAATGCAACGACTCATTGATTCGTGAGTTTTAGTGTTCCATAACAACACAATTATTGTGCAAACGTATAATTATCACAACAACATTTCTTCACAACTGGCGTCATAGACATATTCAATTGTTGTAAAGTAGTTGAGTATTGAACCTGAATGTCTATACGCCCCTGAGGGAATCCGAGTTTGTTCTCTTGGATCCTGTGCCAGGCAGCAGAGTCTGTTTTTTTTAAACTTCAGATCGATGTCTCTCCTGGCTACTCTTTAAAGGAGTTTTAAGCCGAAAGATTGGCTTCCTTGCACCGTGTTTTATCCATAGATTGGTTCTGCACTGTTTATCATAGGCTCGGTCCCTCTCCCCAGAGATGGCACGCCACATGCCTAGAGTACGAAATCCGTAGCTATGGCAACAATCCTAGGGGGTCTCTGGAAAAAAAACACACGTAAACAGAACACGTAAACAGAACCTCGAACGAAGCAGTTAACAAACCACGTAAACAGACACCGTTAAACAGAACACAGTAAACAGACACACGTAAACAGAACACAGTAAACAGAACGCGTTTACCGATTGACCACACCCGACTAGCGTTAACCAATTAGCCACATATCCCCTGACTACGCGTTATAACCATAGCCACATATCCCCTGACTACGCTTATAACCAATTAGCCACATATACCCCTGACTACGCGTTATAACCAATTAGCCACATATACCCCCTGACTACGCGTTATAACAGGGTAGGCTTCAAGTTGCGTCAAATTCTAAAGATTTCTTTTGACTGAATGTTGTGTAGGATAAACAGATACAAGGGAAGACTGTAGTAAAAGTATGTACCGAATGGGAAGACTGTAGTAAAACTATGTACCGAATGGGAAGACTGTAGTAAAATATCTGACGATGGAAGATTGTAGTAAACTTCACGAATGGAAGACTGAGTAAAACTATCTGACTGAATGAAGCTGTAGTAAAACTATGTACCGAATGGGAAGACTGTAGTAAAACTATTACCTGAATGGGAAGACTGTAGTAAAACATCTGACCGAATGGGAAGACTGTAGTAAAACTATGTACCGAATGGGAAGACTGTAGTAAAACTATCTGACTGAATGGGAAGACTGTAGTAAAACTATGTACCGAATGGGAAGACTGTAGTAAAACTATCTGACTGAATGGGAAGACTGTAGTAAAACTATCTGACTGAATGGGAAGACTGTAGTAAAACTATCTGATTGAATGGGAAGACTGTAGTAAAACTATCTGACTGAATGGGAAGACTGTAGTAAAACTATGTACCGAATGGGAAGACTGTAGTAAAACTATCTGACTGAATGGGAAGACTGTAGTAAAACTATCTGACTGAATGGGAAGACTGTAGTAAAACTATCTGACTGAATGGGAAGACTGTAGTAAAACTATCTGACTGAATGGGAAGACTGTAGTAAACTATGTACCGAATGGGAAGACTGTAGTAAAACTATCTGACTGAATGGGAAGACTGTAGTAAAACTATCTGACTGAATGGGAAGACTGTAGTAAAACTATCTGACCGAATGGGAAGACTGTAGTAAAACTATCTGACCGAATGGGAAGACTGTAGTAAAACTATGTACCGAATGGGAAGACTGTAGTAAAACTATCTGACTGAATGGGAAGACTGTAGTAAAACTATCTGACCGAATGGGAAGACTGTAGTAAAACTATCTGACTGAATGGGAAGACTGTAGTAAAACTATGTACCGAATGGGAAGACTGTAGTAAAACTATCTGACTGAATGGGAAGACTGTAGTAAAACTATGTACCGAATGGGAAGACTGTAGTAAAACTATCTGACTGAATGGGAAGACTGTAGTAAAACTATCTGACTGAATGGGAAGACTGTAGTAAAACTATCTGACTGAATGGGAAGACTGTAGTAAAACTATCTGACTGAATGGGAAGACTGTAGTAAAACTATCTGACCGAATGGGAAGACTGTAGTAAAACTATCTGACTGAATGGGAAACTATAGTAAAACTACTGACGAATGAAGACTGTAGTTTAAAAGTACCAAGCAAGATGTAGTAATTCTACTAAGGAAGATTGTAATATCTACAAGGAGACAGACAAACAGTCTAGAGAAGATGGTAAACTATCACTGACATGAAGACTGAGTAAACTATCTGACTGAATGGGAAGACTGTAGTAAAACTATGTACCGAATGGGAAGACTGTAGTAAAACTATCTGACCGAATGGGAAGACTGTAGTAAAACTATCTGACTGAATGGGAAAACTGTAGTAAAACTATCTGACTGAATGTGAAGACTGTAGTAAAACTATCTGACCGAATGGGAAGACTGTAGTAAAACTATGTACCGAATGGGAAGACTGTAGTAAAACTATCTGACTGAATGGGAAGACTGTAGTAAAACTATGCACCGAAGGCAAAACACGTAAAAACAAAATAAGGTAGTTTTACAAAGTACACAAGCAAGATGTAACGACGTTTCTACCAAAGAATTGTTATCAAACAAAGGATACAGACAAACAGTCTAGAGAAGATGGTACTATACACTAGACATCATAGACACGGTATTGGTATCAGTGAAACGGTAAATCACTAGCAGCCCTTTGCTTGATAAAAGACTGTTGACTGAAACGACGCTGTATCTTGTTTTTATTTTTTACTTTGTACCACTACATTATTAATAATATATTACGTATTTACTTTTTTCGCTGTAGGATGCACTATCACGAGTTGGAGAGTCTTCTTTTCTTTGATGTCACTCTAATATAACTCCCAGACACGCTGAAGATGAAAGAGGTACGTTTCTGCTAGCAGTTCAGCATATATTCTCGGTAGGGGTCATTGAGAGGGAGATCATGTCAGTACTTGCTTTGTTAACCAGACTATTCTATTAGCCCGAGATAAAATGATGGGGGGGAGGGGTAATTAAGGGGTTTAATAATTGAAGGAGTCTAAGTGGATAAGTGGTTACGCCCTTGCCTTGCGAGTCGAAGGTCGTGGGTTCCAATCATGACCGTACCGTTAGGACGATTTTTAGAGACCCTAGGATTGTTACCGGAGCTACGGAATTCGTGCTTTATGTAATACTGTCGGCAGGTGGTGGGATATTTCTGCAGACAGGGACTGAGCTATGTGGCTTAAAATTCGGTGCAATGAAGTCAATCCTTCGGCTTTAAACCCGGACGATGTGAAAGATGTACTTGGCCGATGTGTTTACATGAACATAAGTACATCCGTGTAGCCGACAATGTCACAGTGTTTCTATATTTTTTTTTATAGTGCGTTTGCGTTTGATCTGGCCGGAACAGACATACACCTTATATCTCCCTAGTAAGTGACGTCCTTCGTGAATAGGCAGCAACATATACACGCTATTCTTCTCTGTTCTTGACCGTTTTCTGTACTGTATTCCAATTCTGATTCATTTCTTTTATTAAGTTCCTGTTATACCATTCTTCTCCAGGTTGCTTTGGGTCGTTCACGTCCTCGTTTACCCTCTGGTTTCCATTTCAGTGCAGGTTTTCGTGACAGAGTTAGTCTTTATACGTAATACACATGTCAGATTCATCTTCAGTGTCTCCTTTGGATGACGGTGTTCATATTCTTTTAGTGACAATTGAATACATCTACATCCCTGTGCCCGGAGAAAATAATTTTGGAGGGAATGGTGCATGGAATGAGAATGATAGGAAGACCTAGAAGACAATGGGTGCAAGATAACATTGAAGATCTGAGAATGAGCTGCTGCTGACGCCGGCCAACTTGCACAGAACAGAGTTTGTTTATGACCGATGTCATAGGGGCCAAGTTTCGGAAGGGACAAGATACTTGATGATAATGATGATGACATCCCTTCCGACTTCACCACTGTGTTTTAAGTTAGTTTGTATTTGCTCCTTTGGCATACGTTTTGAACATCAAGCTATCCAGTGATGACAGTTTTACGTGTTGTGTTGAAAAGCTCTTTATTAACATAAATAACATGTCAAACCATTGCCATAAAAATGTGCCGTTGACGTGTGACTCATTGATGACACAGTTCCTACTTTTGAATTTGATTTGCTTATTTTTGGTTTTATTTCAATTGTGTACTCAATGAGACATTGACTATTGTATCTTCTTCTTCTTCTTCCAACGCTCCATATCGACCACTTGTTAACCACTCTGTGCGATTTGTATGTAATCTGAGCCTAAGAGCGATTGAACGTTGTGCCAGTTATGCGCCTACAAGTAGGCCTGCGCATCCGAAGTTTTTATTTACTGGGGTAGCTTCCTAGGCCCCTACCTCAGTGCCTCTTACGACATGCTAGTGTTACTATTCTTGATCCTCGTGAGAGCCCTGGCAACACAGGGTGACTCTTGTATCAAAACCATCTCTGGACAAGTGTATGAGACTATCTGATCTTTTTTGTCAAGGAAAGAGTATACGCCCATGTGTGAACATATATATATATATATATATATATCAGGGATGAAGTGTGTGACCATATGTGAATTTATTTTGATATAAAACGGCATCGTCATATCCCAATACGAAAACAGATATATCTTAAGGAAAGTTGTAGTGGAGGTAAGAAATTAGGTAAGTGGTTCGAATCCTGTGTTAGATCATTTTTTTTTTTTTTTTTGGAAGCTTCTAATACTTGTACAATGTCTATTTCTTGATCATATTGTTGGCTTCCTTTACTTCACGGGTTCTTACAACAAAAACTTCTTGTTCTTATTGTACAGATTTTGCAATGGATTCTCTCTCTCCGTCTCTCTCTCTCTCTCTCTCTCTCTCTCTCCCTCTCGCGATCGTCGCAAAGGATTCAATAATGTACGAATTGCTTGTGCTTGACGTGCTCACTGCTAATATATATATAATTTTCTTCTGTACTACGCACTTTGACTTACTTGGGTAAAGTGTATCAGGTTCGATACGTCTGGTAACAGTGTACTACATCGGAAGATCATGGTTCAAATCTTAGAAGAGGTTTATGACAAAGTTAATAAGATGACATACGTTAGTGTTAACCCATTCACTATTCTGAGCCGATATAATGGGCTCGAGATATTGTTTAAGATGTCACAAAGCCGATATACTGGGTAGTTCAGTAAACATAGTTCACATATGCGTACGTCCGTGAGTAACACGAGTTACGGAGAAAAACGGTTAAGAAACTAAAACTGTCCCTACTATACCCTCATGTGGTGACTCTGGTAACAGGCTGCATTATTGCTTTTCATCTTTGCGTTCGTTCTTTACGACCAATTTTAATCACTCTTGTGGTATGTTTAATCTTGCCAAGAACGTAAACATTGCACATTGTTTTTTGGTTTTTGGGAGGGGTTTCGATGCAGACGCACTTGAGCCAGCTCTGACTCGTGCCATGGACGTCGCAACCTTCGGTTCGGTGCCACGAACACCTTAAATCTGGGGCGCCTGTTGCTTTTCTGCCAGCCCGCGGAATTGAACCCGCACTCACAGAGAGCTAGTCACCCGTAGTCCAACGCGCTACGAACACGCTGGACAGGGTATTGTTTTGTTTGTAGGCCCTAAACGCATAGACCTCTACACGTTTAGGACATGTGCATCCGATTTCAGCCAAAACCCTCCCGCCCCTTAGCCGCCTCTTACGACATGCGTGGCAGGTAACAGTGGTTCTATTCTTTAAACCCCAAATTTAGACCCCGGTAAACACTCAGGCGACATTATTGTTATATGACCATAAAAGATAGAGCGATGGTGGAAGGTAAGTCCGGTCCCCCAAAACGACATTCTGAAAACAGATGTATCGAGACGGCAGATACAGATATCACAACCTTAATATAAACTGTCATAACAAACAAAACGCCATGTTCATGGAAAACAAAGAATTGGATAACCACATATTAAACATTTCATTGAATAGCGGGGATAGAGCTTACATTATCTATGCCCCCATAGAGTGTGGCTGCAAAGAGGATTTTCATTTAAAACAAACGATGTCAACCGCTAAGTTGCAAGTGTTTACATTAAAGATTGGATTGGTCAGGAGGAAAAAAAAGAAACAACAGTTATATGAGTAGGCTCATCAATCAATATCAGACTGGTACGGTTAGTTGCTGTTGAAGATATTGCGAAGGAGATCGGAGCTCCTAAAAACATGCCCGACATATAATGAAGATATTCGAAACTAAACATAAACAATCAAAGTATGCACTTGTTAATATCTGCTTGACATGTTCAGCTCCGAGTATAACGAACTGAGTGATAGGAGGTTGGAATAATAACCAATACTGTCTTGGAAACATTTATTACCCACTCTCTTTCAAGACAAAACACATACGTGCTCACACGTCTATTGTTGATGTGTTAGTTAAACCACAGCCAACTCTATATAACTAGGCCAGACGACTGACAGGAATCCTGACCTAGATCAGAGAAGGGCTGGAAAATATATATGTTTGATAGAACACTGCAAGCTTTTTTTTTTTTGTTTTACTTAATTCTGTGTCTATGGTTATTTATTGCTGAAAAATATTCATAATATTGATATTCCTTATTGTTAAACTTAACTTGTTGCATAATATAACTTTGATTTAGCATTTTGTGTTGATTTTAAAATGAATTCGTCTAAATACACCAATACTGGAATGCGAGGTCACGTGGTGTAGTTCTGGTCTGATTTCTCATAAATCTTACCTTAGTCCAAAGGCCCATAAGTTTATAGTTGGCTCTGGTTAAACTGTGTAACGAATCACAGTCTCGAGTCAACTGTATCAATCTTTTTGGTGATATTATGTCGCATTCGTCATTAAATAAAGAGACCATAGAGAAACTTTCATCTTTAAAAGGTACATAACCTTGAGCAAGATTTGTAAATATTGATTTCGAACAACAAAAATATAATGTTTACGCAACAATATAATGACATTCTGTACACATGCATTCTTCACTTTGGATTCCGCTCAAACACATGTACTGCTACACACCGTGCTCACATTTATAGTTCACTTTCTTACTCAATGTGTGTCTCTGTGTCGTAGAGATTATGTGCTCGTCTCTCGTTCCAAATGTACTCAGTGCGCTCTCGTGTAGCCATCAAGATATTTTTCCACAGATACATAATCTCAATGTAGGTGAGATCGTGTTCCTAGACCTATCGGAGACGGATGATAAAATGTAGATTTCGTGTTCAAGTTGAGCACGTGAAATAACCACTGGCGGTTCAAAATCGACAAGAGCAGGCTGGACAGTTACTGTCCGAGCAAAATTCATTAGAAATATTTTTATTAAAATTAACTTCTTACAAAGTATTTTAACCATCTTTTAAATTACATAGGGTACCCCCGTCGGTGCTACTGGAGTTCGTGCACTGCCGATGAGAAATTCCTGTGTAATAAAGAGACCAGAGCACACATAACTACCTACTGAAGTTCTCTTTCTTTCTCACTTATCTATAGAACTCTTTCTCAGTAAATCATTCAGCACTCTCTCTCTCAATATATATATATATATATATCTGTATTCTTACCTAAGAGTGCTTTCTTGGCAGAGTCCGGGGCGCAGGTAGTGAAATGTCTGGTTGACCATACTGCTCCAATAATCAGCCAAGCGAACTCCACTAGACCAACAACTGAAACGAAAGATATAGTCATTAGCGAACTCCACTAGACCAACAACTGAAACGAAAGACATGATCATTAAAGAAGTGTCCAGCTTGGTCAGTTAGAGAGATAGTGTTTTGGTCAGTAAATGAGTGAACAATTTGGTCAGTCGGTCAGTTAGTCAGTTGGTCAGTCGGTTTATAAATAGAAAGTGAAGAAGTATTAAAGGTCTTCGGAAAAAAAAAAAATTTACCACACACAGAATTCGAACCACAACCTTACTTCTTACGACATAAATTGCCTAGCTCTGCAGACGAGTATTTTTCAAAACACAATCAGCCAGCACTCCGAAAAAAGAGCTTTACTTTTGTCTTTTTCAAAATGTATCGACTATAGAACACAGGAAAACCAGGTTAGAATCCATCGAACATTGCTGGCACAAACATATGCAATAACCTTTTTGTGTTGGTACATATATATGAGGAGGGCGTCTGTAGCTTAAGCGATGTGGGCG
The DNA here is from genome assembly GCA_020796225.1 of Arion vulgaris. Taxonomy (NCBI): domain Eukaryota; kingdom Metazoa; phylum Mollusca; class Gastropoda; order Stylommatophora; family Arionidae; genus Arion; species Arion vulgaris. The sequence continues at coordinate 58,204,373 of CM036762.1, read as the reverse complement.
TCTGTAGCTTAAGCGATGTGGGCGTTTGTAGTTTAAGCCATGTGGGCGTCTGTAGCTTAAGCGATGTGGGCGTCTGTAGCTTAAGCGATGTGGGCGTCTGTAGCTTAAGCCATGTGGGCGTCTGTAGCTTAAGCGATGTGGGCGTCTGTAGCTTAAGCGGTAGTAAGCTCGATCACAACCAAGTGTGCAGGGTTCAAACTGCGCGGCAGGCAGTTTGGAAGCAAATTTATGCACGTCGAATTTTATGCAAGGTAACACACAGTCCTCACCGTTCAGAAAGCAATGACAAACTACTGAACGTATAAATGGTGCCTAGAAAATCAAGGACTCGTTTACTGTTGTTCGTGGTGACGTCCTGAATAGGATAGGCCATGCTTTCCATTTCATATTTATTAGATCGAATAACAGCATACATACACACAAGTATACACATATAACATACATACATACACATACAACATACATACATACATCACATATACATTAACACATATAACTATACATACACACAAGTTTCACATATAACATACATACACACAAGTATGCACATATAACATACATACACACAAGTATGCACATATAACATACATACACACAAGTATGCACATATAACATACATACACACAAGTATGCACATATAACATACATACACACAAGTATACACATATAACATACATACAACAAGTATGCACATATAACATACATACACACAGGTATACACATATACCACACATATAGACATCATTTATAGTAGCTTCAAGTATATTTGTAACTGGTGAATAAGGAGTCAGTTGGTGACTGTTAGTAAGTGACTGTTAGAAAATGCATGAGTTGTATGGTCAGATAACTAGCCAATGGTGTGTTAAGTCAGCGTGCGGACGTTTTAGTAAGTTAATAAATGAGTCTACAAGGTGTCAAAAAGCAAATGCAGTGACCTACCAGCTGGCACCATTACTACAACACCCAAAGATCAAGATGGAAGTGAAAAGAAGATGATAAAAGTATTTTCCTACCAACACTTTGTTACCAGTGCCAAACTTGGTCTCTTACAGCAACAGATCACAGAAAGTTCACCACGTGTGAAATGAAATGCTTGAGGAAGACAGTGGAGTCACCAGGAAAGATAGACTACGAAATGAGGACATCAGAAGCAGAGTGGGCATAACTTCATGCACCGAATACATCGAAAGACAACAAATGCAGTGGTTTTGGACATTTAGTGAGAATGGAATACAACCACCCACCAATAACAACATACAATAAAAAGAGATCGGATACTAGAGCTAAGGGAAACCAAGAAAAAGATGGATAGACAATATCAAGACCACACTACATAAACACGGATATATAACACAACAAGGGCGACTCATCTAGCCCTAGAACGCAAATTAAAGCTCCCATCCCTACGCTTAACGGCAAGAGTGGACAGCCAACTACATCTTCCACCTGGGAATAGATAATAGACAATAAATGAGTGGCTTTCTCATAGTGAGTGAGTTGTTTTGTGAGTTAGTGAGTGAGAGAATTTATAAATTAAGTGTGTACTAAACTGTTTAGCAAATGATTGAATCCGTCAGTTACTTAGTCAATTATTAACAACAACACGTACCAACACAATAACAGAATAATAACACAGTGACATAACAATAACAACACGATAACAGAACAATAACTACATAATAACAATACAATAACAGGACAATAACAACACAATAACAACACAATAACAGAACAATAACAACACAATAACAGAACAATAACAACACAATAACAACACAATAACAGAACAATAACAACACAATAACAGAACAATAACAGAACAATAACTACACAATAACAGAACAATAACAACACAATAGCAGGACACTAACAACACAATAACAGAACAATAACTACACAATAACAGAACAAGAGCAACACAATAACAACACAATAGCAACACATAATAATACAACATCAATGGCAACACAATAACAACACAAGTGCAAACACAATAACAACACAATAGCAACACAATAACAATACAATAGCAACACAATAACAATACAAGAGCAACACAATAACAATACAATAGCAACACAATAACAACACAGTAGCAACACAATAACAATACAATAGCAACACAATAACAATACAATAGCAACACATAACAACAATACAAGAGCAACACAATAACAACACACAGTAAGCAACACAATAACAATACAAAGCAACACAATAACAACACAATAGCAACACAATAACAATACAAGAGCAACACAATAACAACACAGTAGCAACACAATAACAATACAAGAGCAACACTATAACAACACAATAACAACACAGTAGAAACACAATAGCAACACAATAACAACACAGTAGCAACACAATAACAGAACAATAACAACACTTCTCCACTAATATCAACTCTGTAATTGAAACGGTGTCTACGTGCTGTAACGGTGAGATTCTCATTCGTCTGTATTGAATGCTCTAAATACTTCCGTTAGGACGTACAGAAATAAAATACAATAACGAGACAAAATAGCCTAGGAATATAGTTTCAGAAGAATTCATGGGAAATACAATAACATAGACGGAGACAGAAAGAGAGAGAGACACAGGAGTAGAGACAGAGACAGAGAGAGAGACAGAGAGAGAGACAGAAACAGAAACAGAGAGAGAGAGAGAGACAGAGAGAGAGAGAGAGACAGAGAGAGAGAGACAGAGAGAGACACAGGGAGTGAGAGAGAAAGAAAGAGTAGAAGAAGAAGAAAATCCAAAACATACAAATAGAAATGACTGCAAACATAATTCAAGTCAGAGACCATAATACAGAACAATAATATATTCATATGAGGGCTTTTTCTGGAGCTACGGAGTTCGTGCCTAGTGTAACACTCACAGCAAGTGTAGCGTACCATTTTTGCCGATAGAGGCTGAACCAAATGGAGGAAACCCGGTGCAATGATGTCATTTCTTTACAGTTAGACATATTTGAAGATAAACAAACACAGACACAGACACACAGAGCAGAGAGAGCTAGATAAGATAAGAAAAACAGAATACAAAGACAATATATAATTAGTTTTTAAAACAAAATGCAGACACAACAACATTACTGAGATTGATTGATCGATTGATTCCTTTTGTTTATTGATGTACTGACTGATTTAATGATTCATTGATTTATTGGTTAATTGATTGATGGATTAGTTTTTTTTATTGATGTATTGTCTGATTGATTGATTGATTGATTGATTGAGTGGTTAATTGATTGACTGTTTGATTTATTTATTTATATATTTATTGATTGATTGATTGATTAGTTTATTTATCGATGTATAAACTTATTTATTTATTTATTTATTGATTAATCGATTGGATGATTGATTTATTGATATATTAATTGACTGATTGATTGAGTAGTTTATTTATTTATTATTGATTGACTGATTAATTGATTGATTGAATCATCACTGGTGCACTTAAGTGAATAACCATGCATGCTCCAATCTCGTTCTTACACAAGAAGATCTCAGCCGCAGTGCACAAACTCCGTTGCACATTAACATCTAACAACTGTTACTGACATTATTAAATACACTTGTGAACTTTTGTCCATCTTATTGTTTCTAGTCTATGTTTTGCTTTGCTGATTCAGATTGTGAAATAGTTGTAGACAAGTTACTTGCTAATAGTGTAGAGAAACACACAGCATAAGCTGACTCATCTGTGCATTATCTGCAGAATTTCAAGCTTCATCTTCAGGCTGGAAGCCAATTATTAATTGGGATAACGCCCACAAGCTCGTGAAATTTGTTTAGAAATAAAACAAAACAGCAAAATGTGGAAGCATGTTAGATTGCTAAATCTCCTTCCTCAGAATCAAGCAGTCAAGCATTGAATAAGAACAAAACAAAACAACAACAAAATGTGGAAACATGTTAGATTGCTAAATTTCCTTTCTCAGAATCAAGCAGTCAAGCATTGAATGAGAATAAAACAAAAACAATGTCCAGGAATTATAATAACAAATACAATAAAAGAAACAAAGATGGGGACGACAAAGAGTGTGTAAGAAAGAAAGGAGTGAAGAGTTGGATGTCAGAGAACCAGTGGCGGCTCGTCATTAAGGGCCAGAAGGGTCGGGCCCCACCAAAAATAATGTGTAACGTGTATTTATTATTTAATGGATTAAAATATAACCTAACAAAAAACTATGATTTTCCCGAAAATGTGTGTCTGGCCCACCAACAAAAACGATCACGAGCCGCCACTGCAGAGAACAATGAGAAAAGAAACCTGATGGTGTGTGAATTATATCTCTGTTTTGACATAACACCGTATGAATTATTATTCTATTAGATCTTCTTCTTCTCTGCGTTTGTTCTTATCAGCGATATCCAGGTTACAGCAATCCGATCATGTTCCTCTGATGATCGGAGTCGATTTGTTCTAGAAAATCGTTTTCTATCGTTATATGGTACATTGCGACCTCACGGACTCAACGCACTACATTCCTATGCTTCTTAATGCTTTCTCTTTTCATGCTCCAAATTCTATATGTGTTTCCTATTGAAAGATTGACTTCATTGCACCGGATTTTACCCCATATGGCTCGTTCATCTCCGCAGAAATGGCACGCCACCTGCTGAGAGCATTGCACAAAGCACGAACTACGTAGCTCTGGCAACAATCCTAGGGTCTCTGAAAAATGTGAACAGACTGGCGAGATCAGGATTCGAACCCACGATCTTTGACTCGCAAGGCAAGGGCTTAACGACTTAGCCAAAGAGACTCCTGGAATATCGAGCGTATAATTAAACTCCCAACCCTCTTAAGTCCGAGACGATAGGCAAACGGTTACGCGTTAAGCTAACATTTCCCACAACAGACGTTTTACAAAGTACCAAAAACAGGCAAAAGGAACATCTCATTCAAAAGTCATCATCAAGTAATTGATTCAAGACAACAATGAACACAAAACGCTGGTTCTCAAATGGACACACAACGCTGGTCCCCAAATGGACACAAAACGCTGGTCCTCAAATGGACACAAAACGCTGGTTCTCAAATGGACACAAAACGCTGGTTCTCAAATGGACACAAAACGCTGGTCCTCAAATGGACACAAAACGTTGGTCCTCAAATGGACACAAAACGCTGGTTCTCAAATGGACACAAAACGCTGGTTCTCAAATGGACACAAAACGCTGGTTCTCAAATGAACACAAAACGCTGGTTCTCAAATGGACACAAAACGCTGGTTCTCAAATGGACACAAAACGCTGGTCCTCAAATGGACACAGCGCAATCACAGTGACACATCTATTGGGTGTAAAGTCTAACGGCAATAGAAAATGAAAATATATAACCTCAAACCTACAAACGAAAAACGAAATAAATGTAGGAAAACTATAAATATGAAAAAAATGAATGCATATAAACTGGCTGATGCTACAAACAAATGAGAAAATTGAAGTATATTGTATATATAAGAGACACGAAGCGTTGGAGAAGACCATTATGGAAGGAGGTATTCATGCAATGAGCAAAAATGGATAAGAAGAGGATCACGGAGAAGATGGATTCAGGAGGCAACTTATGATTTAAGCATGACGTCCTGCAGAGGGTGGACATCTGGTTTATGAGAGAGAAATTTCTATGGACTGTTAGGGTGGTAAAGTTCTTTGCATGACAAGCTATTTGGTGATGATTATATATACACATATATATATATATATATATATATATATATATATATAGAGAGAGAGAGAGAGAGAAAGAGAGAGAGACAGAGAGATATGGTAGCATGGAGGGAAAAAATGTGTCAAAACGATGTGTACTAATATTTTAGTAAAGAAGAGTGAAGGACAGAAAGAAAAAAAGATAGAAAAAGAAGAGAGTAAGAAATAAAGAATAAGATAAAGGAAGAAGAGAGATCAATAGAGAGAGAGAGAGAGAGAGAAAACGGAAGAGAAAGATACTAACGAAGTAACAAATAAAGAAGTAAAAAAATGTAAATCTTTGGATTCGTTAAGTCTTGAAGGAAACCTTCGATTTCCTGTGTTGTTTTCAGCAACACGACCCTGGGTCTTTTAGCCTGTCATTCCTTATCTCCTTGGCTTGATTCCATTACCTGTCTTCAACCACACTGTCTCAGTCTAGGCCAGGCAGCGATAGATTTAATGATGGTTTTTGAATCTAATTTCGGACTCTCCCGATGCCATGTCAGAACGGTGATGGCTATACTTGCTTAATTTCTTCTTTCGATAGCTTGGCAGGAAACGATGTTAGAATCATTCACTTACAAATCACCAGAAACTGGTGCTAATTTTCTCACATTTACAGTTTTTCAACAGGTCATTCTTCGCTTCTTCTATGTCTTCGTCTCTATATCTTTTCCACACAGACCTTCCTCTAATCTTTATTCTTCCTTATTTTATAATTTACATTTATTTGTCTAGAACATTTTCAATATTTTTCTTAATCTCTTACTCCATTTACTTTGATTTAGAAGGACGCTCGTATTGCTAGGCTCGTATTGCTAGGCTCGTATTGCTAGGCCTCTATTGCTAGGCTCGTATTGCTAGGCTCGTATTGCTAGGCCTGTATTGCTAGGCCTGATTGCTAGGCTGATTGCTAGGCTCATTGCTAGGCTCGTATTGCTAGGCTAGGCGATGGGCGTCGTAAGAAATCAGGGTAAGTGGTTTGAATCCTGTGTTTACCTATTTGTTTTTTCGGAAGCTCTTTATACTTGTACATTGTTTATTTTTGATCATATCCTTCGCTTCCGTTGCTTCCTCTGGGGTTCTTGCCCAAACAAAACTCATTGTTCTCATCTTACTTCGTTTTAGAAGTGTTGGAGAGGGAGGGTGGTGTTGTGATCTTGTGTGTGCTTGTTCTAAGGCACTTTGTAAACTGTTATTCATTTTCTTAAGACTGTTCTTGATGCTGTCGCTCTATCTGTTGCGTGGTTTCCCTCTTTCTCCGTAATCGTTATACTTTTTTAAATGTAGCTCTCTGTGGCAGGTAATACCAGGGCATTCTTGTCAGGTGTCCAAACCATTTAATATGTTGTTCTTTTATGAATTATATGACTGGTTCCACATCCAGTCTTCATCTGATTTCTTCATTTCTAATTGTGTTTCTTGCTGTAACTCATGCAACTTTTTTAAGGCACTTTATCTCCGTCGCTATGACTTTCCACTCATTGATTTCTGTTATTGACCATGTTTGGTACTGGAATATTTCCAAAAGTCTTAGTTACTAGCGCACTAAATTGCACTTCTTTTTGCACTAAATGCAACGTTACATTAATTGTATCAACTCTTCCCATACCATACAAGTTACCGAGTTCTGAAAAACAATTGCTTTGAGGTAAATTGCATTATGCAACATAATATGTTGCAGGTAGGTAAATTGCATTGTGAAACATGATTGGATGGAGGAATGTAAATTGCATTGTGCTACACAATATGTTGCGGGAAAGTAAAATGTTAAAATACACAAATTTGTCCTATTCATCATCATCATTCAAAAGATTGTAGTTCAAAAAATGTGACCTCTCCTATCTTTCTCCAAGTCCTTCAGAATTTATCTCTCTCATATGTCAGACCATGGTCAGCGGCAACATAAGGCCGACTAGCTCAGACGGGAAACCACAATTCTTCTTTAATATGGGCTGGTTTTTACAAGCGTTTGATAGAACACCAAGGTTTTCTGCAGTTGTGCACAATTCTACGAGTTCATGGTCATATATTGATGATAAATATTAACAAAATTGATGATAAATATTAACAATATTGATGATAAATATTAACAATATTAATATTCCTTAGTGTTAAACTCAATTTGTGACAAAATATAACCTTAATTTAACATGTTGTGTAGTTTTTAATATCAATCTTTCTTTATCTAAGAATAATGAAAAGCGAAGTCACGCGACGTTTGTGGTCATATTTCCTAGAATTTTTACCCGAGCTCGCCGGTCTTATGTTATCGGAGGCCCGTTCTAGATGTACTACACTGATGCCGTCTTTCTCAAACCATCCGTGACATCTTGAACCATATTCTCCGTGGTCTTCTTCTTCTCTTCCTTCTCGGGATGCCTCCTTCCATAATGGTCTTCTACAACCCTCCCTTCGTGTCTTTTTTATTTATTCAAAATACTTTAATTTTTTCATTATTATTTGTAGCATCAGCCAGTTTTCTTTGATTTTGAGTTCTTTCTGGATAGATCTATTTGTTCTCGTCTCTGTCCAGGATATACATCGGACTGTTCTGTAACACTTATATTCTAAAGCACTTATTTGCTTATCCCCGTGCCTTATTATTTTTAGATTATGCAATCAGCATATTTGTTAGCTCGTTCGTACACACACACACAACTGCAGACATGTAGGCACCACATTACACACACACAAACATAGCTACACACCTGTAGGTAACAAATTACACACAGCCAAACACAAATATGTTGCAGGTTTGTAAGCACACAATTGCTACAAATGATACACATTTGTAGGCAGAAATTACACACACACAAACATAGCTCAAGTCATATAGGATAAATTACACACAGATGAACAATTGAACACATCTTCAGACAACAAACGACACATACAGAGTTAAACATACACAACAGACATAACGAAGCATACACACCAGTGGCGGCTCGTCATTGAGGGCCAGTGAGGCCGGGCCCCACTAAAAATAATGTATAACATGTATTTTATTTTTTATAAATTAAAATATAGCAACCAAAAATCATGATTTATCCTGAAAAAAATGTCTGGCCCCACCAACCAAAATGATCACGAGCCGCCACTGATACACACATACGCATACACAGAGACACAGCTAAAGACACCAACTAACAATCAAACACAAACATACACAATGTCAAGAATATAGAAAAAAAAGACAGATGTACTTACCTAATCGTGCATAAAGAAAGTACTCAATGCTTGCTCTAGGTGCCTGGACAAGAATACTACCTCTGGTGCTAACAATGGCGATGACAGCTTCCAAGAGGACGCACACGGCTAATATAACCAGATGACCCAAGATCAGATCCCTCAATCCAACTGTACACTCAAACTGAGCATCGAACACCACTACTCCACGAACGACGGCTAATGACAGTAACCTGTGGAATGACAAAAAAACGTATTATCATGTATCACTGTATTGTCAGTTGCAAATTTTAAAAATGTCTTTCCAACTTAACCCTTAAACGTTCGACTATCTTCTTCTTTGCGTTCGTTCTTTACGACCAATTTTAATCACTCTTTGTGATATGTTTGATCTTTGACAAGAAAGTGTATACGTTGCACATTGGTTTGGTAGGCCCTAAACGCATAGACTTCTACATGTTTAGGACAGTGCATCCGATTTAATCCAAACCTCCTTAGTCGCCTCTTACGACATGCGTGGAGGTAACAGTGGTTCTATTCTTTACACCCCAAATTTGGCCCCGGTAACCACTCAGGGCTGGTAGGCCCTAAACTCATAAAACTTCTTACATGTTTAGGACACTGCATCGATTTAACCAAACCTCCTCAGTCGCCTCTACGAATGCAGTGGCAGGTAACAGTGGCTATATTCTTTACACCAAATTTGTGCCCTAACCACTCAGGCACGACTGATGTGAAACCAGTCATGCAATTCATAAAAGAACAACAGATTAAATGGTTTGGACACCTGACAAGAATGATATCGCCTACCACAGAGACACACTGAAAAAGCATGAGTACACAGCAAGCGGAAGACCGTGCAAAAGATGGATCGACGGCATCAAGAACAGCCTTACTAAAATGAATATCAGCTTACAAAGTGCCTTAAAACAAGCACACCTAAGATCACTACGCCCCGCCCCCCAAACACTTCTATAAAGAAATAAATGATGGAAGAGAAGAAGAAGAAGAAGAAGCCTTTAGATCCTTTACAAGTTCAGTGGAGCGTCTGTCTGACTGTACAAGAGTGCGGCTCCCATATCGGAGACCCATATTCAATCCAAGGTAAGGCCTATGATTTTTTTCTATCGGGGCATAAAAGAAAAATCCTGACCTGAACATTTTCGCACCTATTGCACTAGCCATTCAGTCATTCAATTCCTCATGCATCCTCATGTCCACGCTGTCCTACACCGTCCCTTTTTTTTTTTTTTTCCGATCCAGAAGCACTTGAGCTTACTAACTCTTCGGCTCGGTGCCATGGACATCGTAACCCTTCGGTTCGGTGCCACGAACACCGTAAATCTGGGGAATCTGTGGCTTTTTCTGCCATCCCGCGGAATTGAACCCACACACAGAGGGATAGTCACCGTAGTCCAACGCGCTACGAACACGCTGGGCAGACGGGCCTACACCGTCCTTAAAAGCGGTATTAAATGCAGTAACGACAGTTCTTCTAGTGACGACATCCCGTATACATCGCATATTCACAGTGATGTCTATCAGAATAAAAGTGGGCCAACCCTCGTGAACGTATGCCGTTAACATTTAATCAATAGTGCCTACATTTTGGATATACTATATCTAATATATTTTTTTTAAACTTGGCAGAATTCAATACACTTCGCCGACAAGTGTATACGTGTACGGAAAACGATTTAGTGAGCAATTATTTTATGTGAAAGCGGTATGGAGTGGATGAAATGTTGATAAAAAGATCAATGAAAACATCAACATTGATGTACGGTGGTTTGTAGTAACTGAATTGTTTACCAGCTACTTGTGATAATGTTGTGTTGAAGTGGGGGTAATGATAATGTGTCACATACCCGGAGAGAAATGAAAGTGTTTAAATCTTAACTAGTGCTTTCTATCCATGGTTAAATTATATAATTGTGTGTTAAAGTGGTTTTTTTTCTCCTTGGATAATGATACATTAAAATATGGAATACGTATTATTTATTATACATTATTATTTGGAAACATCCACAGGCACTGTTTTGGAATCTGCAGAGAAAGAGGAGTAGGTGGAAGCCAAGACATACCTGGAGAAGAGAACTGGATACTGATATTAAAAAAAGATAGGTAAACATGGAAAGAATTGGAAGGGATGGCAGGAGAGAGGAAGAGCTGGAAGAAGTTTGTTGAAGACCTGTGCTCTGTTGGGAGTCGAAAGGTGAAGAAGAAGAAGAACTAAACTTCGGAATACACATTATTCTTCTCTTCCAGCATTGACTTCATTATAGAAGTGTTCTCTTCCAGCATTGACTTCATTATAGAAGTGTTCTCTTCCAGTGTTGACTTCATTATAGAAGTGTTCTCTTCCAGCATTGACTTCATTATAGAAGTGTTCTCTTCCAACATTGACTTATTATAAGTGTTCTCTCAACATTGACTTCATTATAGAAGTGTTCTCTTCCAACATTGACTTCATTATAGAAGTGTTCTCTTCCAGCATTGACTTCATTATAGAAGTGTTCTCTTCCAGCATTGACTTCATTATAGAAGTGTTCTCTTCCAACATTGACTTCATTATAGAAGTGTTCTCTTCCAGCATTGACTTCATTATAGAAGTGTTCTCTTCCAAAATTGACTTCATTATAGAAGTGTTCTCTTCCAGCATTGACTTCATTATAGAAGTGTTCTCTTCCAGCATTGACTTCATTATAGAAGTGTTGGTAAGAGATGGCTGGATGGATGTAGTCATCTTGTGTATTCTAAGGCACTTTCTTCTTTGCGTTCGTTCTTTACGACCAATTTTAATCACTCTTTGTGATATGTTTGATCATTGCCAAGAAAGTGTATACATTGCACATTGGTTTGGTAGGCCTCTAAACACATAGACTTCTACACGTTTAGGACATGTACATCCGATTTCAGCCAAATCTCCTTAGTCACCTCTTACGACATGCGTGGCAGGTAACAGTGGTTCTATTCTTTACACCCCAAATTTGGGCCCCGATAACCACTCGGGCGCAAGGCACTTTGTAAGCTGCTATTCATTTTCTTAAGTTTGTACTTGATGCCGTCGCTCCATCTTTTGAGTAATATTCCTTTTGCTCTGTACTCGTTATACTTTTTGTCAGTGTGGCTTTCTGTGGTAGTCGATACCAGGGCATTTTTGTCAGGTGTCCAAACCATTTAATTTGTTGTTCTTTTATGAATTATATGGCCGGTTTAACATTCAGTCCTTTTCTGATTTCTTCATTTCTAATTTTGCATCTTATTGTCACTCCTGCAGCTCTTCAAAAACACCTCATCTTCGTCGTTATGATATCCTCTCATTAGCTGCTATCATTTTAATACACATTCAAATGTACCGAAAAGTGAGAAGAAGAAGAAGAAGAAGAAGAAGTAGAGACAGTGAACAGTTGTTGTCGATATCAGAGACCTGCATATGCGATGTAGGATTTATCATTCTCGACTTCGTAAAGAGGTATCCGTGGTAGCAGAGTTAATGATGCATTTGCTTTATATACGAGTGGTCACTGTTCGGTTTCAAGTTGGTATTGCATTTTTAAACTACAAAAGTTTTCTGATGATCCAGCCCCATTTATGTATTAGAGAAACAAGGGGAAGTAAATGTGAAAGATAAACAAGGGGAAGTAATAGTGACTGAAGTGATGATGACAACATTCAGCAATCGAGTACAGTTAGTAAAAAAAAAACAGCAGTCTAACACTGTAAATCCCAATTTACCACATGGTATGAAAAAACAGGGTCTTAACTTTACTCATTACTTCAGAGATGTGAGACACCGATAGTTAAGTCAGTAACAAGCTTTGCTAGTGACTATGAACCGTGCTAATTCCGGGATTCGAAGCCGACTTGGGAAAATAATTTTCAATGTGCATACGATGGTATGCGGTTTTCAATGTGCATACGATGGTATGCGGTTTGCAATGTGCATACGACGGTAGATGGTTTTCAATGTGCATACGATGGTATGCGGTTTGCAATGTGCATACGACGGTAGGTGGTTTTCAACGTGCATACGATGGTATGCGGTTTGCAATGTGCATACGACGGTAGGTGGTTTTCAACGTGCATACGATGGTATGCGGTTTGCAATGTGCATACGACGGTAGGTGGTTTTCAATGTGCATACGATGGTATGCGGTTTTCAACGTGCATACGATGGTAGGTGGTTTTCAACGTGCATACGATGGTATGCGGTTTGCAATGTGCATACGATGGTATGCGGTTTTCAATGTGCATACGATGGTATGCGGTTTTCAACGTGCATACGACGGTAGGTGGTTTTCAACGTGCATACGATGGTATGCGGTTTTCAATGTACATACGACGGTAGGTGGTTTTCAACGTGCATACGATGGTATGCGGTTTGCAATGTGCATACGACGGTAGGTGGTTTTCAATGTGCATACGATGGTATGCGGTTTTCAACGTGCATACGATGGTAGGTGGTTTTCAACGTGCATACGATGGTATGCGGTTTGCAATGTGCATACGATGGTATGCGGTTTTCAATGTGCATACGATGGTATGCGGTTTTCAACGTGCATACGACGGTAGGTGGTTTTCAACGTGCATACGATGGTATGCGGTTTTCAATGTACATACGACGGTAGGTGGTTTTCAACGTGCATACGATGGTATGCGGTTTGCAATGTGCATACGACGGTAGGTGGTTTTCAACGTGCATACGATGGTATGCGGTTTGCAATGTGCATACGACGGTATGCGGTTTTCAATGTGCATACGATGGTATGCGGTTTTCAACGTGCATACGATGGTATGCGGTTTTCAACGTGCATACGATGGTATGCGGTTTTCAATGTGCATACGATGGTATGCGGTTTTCAATGTGCATACGATGGTATGCGGTTTTCAACGTGCATACGATGGTAGGTGGTTTTCAACGTGCATACGATGGTATGCGGTTTGCAATGTGCATACGACGGTATGCGGTTTTCAATGTGCATACGATGGTATGCGGTTTTCAATGTGCATACGACGGTAGGTGGTTTTCAATGTGCATACGATGGTATGCGGTTTTCAACGTGCATACGACGGTAGGTGGTTTTCAATGTGCATACGATGGTATGCGGTTTTCAATGTGCATACGATGGTATGCGGTTTGCAATGTGCATACGATGGTATGCGGTTTGCAATGTGCATACGACGGTATGCGATTTTCAATGTGCATACGACGGTATGTGGTTTTGGTACGAGTAGAAGTATTACAAGTACCCTAGAAATCGGAGTAAGACTCACCTGAATATCGAGTGACACTGATGATATAGACAACAAGCCTTCACACAAAAATCAGCCAATGTTGCCATATTAGGCGCCCTGGCTTTGCTCGAATTTATAGTGGTCGAGCGATACAAAATATATTTCAGAAATAACACAAAACGAAACTTTTACACAAATCTTATTACGATGTAAGGTGTGCTCTCACTCTCTCGCTCTCTCGCTCTCTCTCTCTCTCTCTCTCTCTCTCTCTCTCTCTCCAATTTCTCCCAGAAGGATCCAAACTTTTGAATACAAGTGTTACGGACGCATGCTATGAATTTATAATATATTTATCAATATTAAATAAAGAAACGCAGCTCGATCGTAAACCATTTTTGGCACGAAGGAAATGTCTTCAATTTGCATAGGCTGTGCATATAATTAGTCATGATAAACTTTCACATTTTATCTTGTAATGTACAGTTAAAGTATGGTTAGATATCGAACATATGCAATCATAGATTGTTTAATTGATTGATTTGATTAATAGGACCATTATCATTACACTTCGGTGAGTAACCATGTGTGCTGCGATCTCTTTCTTACACAAGAAGATCTCAGCTGCAGTGCACGAACTCTTTAGCAACCGCCAGAGTCTCCGATGTCATTTTGAAGATGGTAAGGATATTTTCGTAGGAATTTTATTTTCATTTTTTTAAATGAATTTTGCCCGGGTAGAGGCTTTCCAGTCTGCTCTTCTAGATTTTGAACTGCTAGTGGTTCTTTTACGTGATCAAATTGAGCACTGGAGCTACGTTTTATCGTCAGTCTCCGCTAGGACTAGGAACTCGATCTCACCTACACTGAATTCAGGGATGTCTAAAAAAATATCAAGATGGCTCCACCAGGAAGCGAACCTGGTCCCTTTGATACGAAAGACGAGGCACCTATCCTCCACACACTACTCAGATCCTATATCGACAACATTAGGAGCAGGGTAGGATGTCTCCTATATTCTCTGAAACGTTGAGAACATAGAAAAATGGTGGGCTTTATGTGGTGTTGTTTCCACAGGGATCATCACTACCACCCTAACAGGTTAGGGTTATAATCTTATAATTTGGGGGTCTCTTTGGCGTGGAGGTAAGGCAGAGCCAACTATAAACTTATGGACCTTCGGACTCAGGTAGGAATTATGGGAAATCAGACCACAACTACACCACGTGACCTCGCATTCCAGCATTGGTGTATATAGACGATTCATGTTAAAATCAACACAAAATGCTAACTCGAAGTTATATTATGCAACAAGTTAAGTTTAACAATAAGGAATATCAATATTATGAATATGTTTCACCAATAAATAACCATAGACTCACAGAATTGAGTAAAACTGCAAAAAGCTTGCGGTGTTCTATCAAACGTCTTTATTTTCCAGCCCTCTTCTCTGATCTAGGTCAGGGAATCCCCAATCAGTTGTCTGGCCTAATTATCTAGAGTTGGTTGTGTTTTAGGTGAGATCGAGTTCCTAGTGTATCGGAGACAGACGATAAAACGTAGATCCCATGTTTAAATTAAGCATGTAAATGAACTATTGACAGTAGAAAAGCAATAAGACTATGTTGCATAGCCGCTACCTGAGCAAAATTCATTTTTAAAAAAGGGACTGCAGCTCGCATGAAGAGCAAAGAATAGTACCACTGTGGCCTACAAGGCGTGTTGTAAGAGGCGAAGAATGTATGGGTCTAGGGAAGTTACCTTAGTAAATAAAAATTGTCACAGAAATCGGATGTGCTTGTCTACTTCTAGGCGCATAACTTGCACAATGTAAAATCGCTTTTAGGCTCAGATCACATGCAGATCACACAGAGTGGTCGATATGGAGCGTTCTCTCTCTCTCTCCCTCTCTCTCTCTCTCTCTCTCACTCGCTATCACCGCTTAGACTGATGTACCAGATTTCCACATGAATTCTGCTGTTGTTATTAAGGACTCCGTCCCTCCGTACAGTTTCTCATTTATTTCGATATTTTCCGGCCATGTTTCATTTCTCATGTCTGCTAGCAGTGGACAGTCTTGCAGTAAGTGCTCTACCGTCACGTCAGCCTGCACGCAGTGGCACAAGCTAGTTGTGATAATTTTAAATTTGTTATACACATGGTATCGAAGTCTGTTATGCCCGGTACAGAGGCGGAGTATGATAACTTGTTTGCTACGGGACAGACCATAGTACCCATCTTTGGCGATGTGTTGAGGGTGGTCTTGCGACCACTTCTCTCTGTATCGCCATCCGATGGTTGTTTTAATGGAACGCTCGAATATGAAGAATAAATTATTACAAAATACCCACCATGTTCCAAATTACGTCGAGGTTCCCAACCAGTGCTAAGAAGTTCGTGCAAGGTCGATGAGATTTTTCTGTGTCAACAAAAATAATTGGAGCACACATGGTTGTTCAGAGCACACATGGTTGATCAGAGCACACATGGTTGTTCAGAGCACACATGGTTGTTCAGAGCACACATGGTTGTTCAGAGCACACATGGTTGATCAGAGCACACATGGTTGTTCAGAGCACACAAGGTTGTTCAGAGCACACATGGTTGTTCAGAGCACACATGGTTGATCAGAGCACACATGGTTGTTCAGAGCACACATGGTTGTTCAGAGCACACATGGTTGTTCAGAGCATGGTTGTCAACCACATGGTTGTTCAGAGCACAATGGTTGTTCACAAGGAAGTTGATGGTCTTATCAAGCAATATATTCATCATCACATCATCATCATCATCACATCATCAAATCATCATCACATCATCATCATCAGACTCATCAACATCATCAACATCATCAACATCATCATCATCACATCATAACACTCACACTTAACATCATCATCATATCAACATATATCAACTCAATCATCATCATAACACATCATTCATCATCATGTCATCACATCATCGACATCATCATGCATCATCATCATCATCATCATCAACATCATCATCATCATCATCATCATCATCATCATCAACATCATCATCATCATCATCAATCATCATCATCATCATCATCATCATCATCAACATCATCATCATCATCATCAACTGACGTATCCTTTATAGGACGTTGCTCTTTGCAGCACATCTGAAATTCACTCTGTCTCCAGTTCACCCACTTCGTCGATGGTCATGTTCATGGTTTCTTTAATATCTTGTAGCCATCTTCTTCTTGGTCTGCCTCTGCTTCCTGGGACCCTGCCCTCTAGTATTGTTCTTTCCAGGCCATCGTGACGCTTGATGTGACCAAAGTATCTAATTTTTTCTGTATAGTATGTTGTTTATCAGCCAATTCTCTTTAACATTTAGTTCTTTCAGGACATCAGCGTTCTATCTTTTTCTGTTCATGTATTCGTAGAATCTTTGTAGCATTAGTTCAGGACTGATTTTCTGTAGCATTTAGTTTCGACGGACTGGATTTTCTGTAGCATTTAGTTTCGACGGACTGGATTTTCTGTAGCATTTAGTTTCGAAGGACTGGATGTATTTCGTTCTTGTTTAGCAATATATTATTATTATTAATTTCTCCCAACTTTGTTGCTGAAAAGTGACAATATTCTCAGCTTATACTTTGATGGCGAAATATTCAAAAATGAGAATCTAATATGTAACAGAAGGCAAATATATTTGCATAATGAAGTCACAAAATAAAGTACTGAACGAGAGATGATAATGCTGGCAATTACATTACTTAACTCAATCAATACCATGAACCCTTATAGCGGTTTAGAGATATGCGTCAAACACACCACCAGGTGTATCTATGACGGCTCTTCAATAAATCACTTTCTTTCACTTTGTTGCAAACCTTCCAAGTTGGTATCGTAGCTTTAAGTAGTAAAACGCCCGTCTGCCCAGCGTGTTTGTAGAGCGCTGGACTACGGGTGACTATCTCTGTGTGTGTGTGGATGCAATTCCGCGGGATGGCAGAAAAAGCCACAGATTCCCAGATTTACGGTGTTCGTGGCACCGAACCGAAGGGTTACGATGTCCATGGCACCGAGCCGAAGAGGTGAAAAGCTCAAGTGCTTCTGGATCGAAAAAAAAAAAAAAGTTGTAAAACAGATGTATGAGTAAATGTACAACGCTGATTTATTAGGGTAGCTTCCCTTGGCTCCTACCTCAGTCGACTCCTACGACATGCATTGTAGGGGCAGTTTTACTACTCTTTGCTCCCCTTTCGATCCCAGCAACACACGGGCGAGAATATAAAACTTTGCAAGAGACCGATATGATTGCAAATCTATTAAAAAAATAATCGTCAATATGGAGATGGCACTTGATCTGATCTTATCTGAAGTACATCAACTAGGGGTAATATATTGTTACAGATGTGGACAAACAAAAAACAATCAAAATCGATAGTTTTCTACAGATTGTCTGTCAATTAGAACGACAGAAACACGTAAAGTGGTCAATTATAACAAACGATGTCTGTATTTTTATGTCATGACGTTCTGTGTCTCTGGTTCCTGTTCAACATAAAGGCTGGGACAAGACTATCCTACTAACTCATGTGTACTTAGAAAATCGACCAATCGTTTACTGTAGTTGACCGTGAAGTCTTATAAAGGATATACCACGATTTTCATTTGTTAATAAAGAACAGTAGGTTTATTGTCCATGACTGGCTTCCTATGTTAGTATTGATTCTATGCGAGTTATTCAGTGCTACATAGAACCAATACTGACATACGGATGCCAGTCATGGACAATAAACAAACAGATCGAAAAATCTCTGGAGGCCACAGAAATGTGGTTTTACAGAAGAATGATGAGAATCCCATGACTGCTAAAATGACTAATGTTGAGGTGTTGAATGAGATCAAGACACAGAGAAAGTTTGTCATCAATTTAAGAAAGATACAGTCATAATTTTTCGGGCACGTGATGAGGAGGGGAGGTTTAGAACACATTGTGACAACCGGTAAAATTGAGGGTAGACGAGACAGAGGAAGACAGAGAGAGAGAAAATTTTGTATAGCCTGACTTCATGGCACGGTAGAGCGTCAACATCTGAGTTGATAGCAAACAACAACGACAAAGATTTGTGGAGATCCATGATCGCCTACGCCAGCCGACACGGCACCTGATGATGATGATGATAATGAACGGGTTTGTGATATCATATATGACAGATTCTCAATGATCTCTTAAAAAGGTTGAAATTCTTCCCATCTTTACTATTTAACAAAAATGTCGCTCGTTCATATGCTCCACTTTCGTATATACATATCATTTTCGCTCGTTCATATGTTCCACTTTCGTATATACATATCATTTTCGCTCGTTCATATGCTCCACTTTCGTATATACATATCATTTTCGCTCGTTCATATGTTCCACTTTCGTATATACATATCATTTTCGCTCGTTCATATGCTCCACTTTCGTATATACATATCATTTTCGCTCGTTCATATGCTCCACTTTCGTATATACATATCATTTTCGCTCGTTCATATGCTCCACTTTCGTATATACATATCATTTTCGCTCGTTCATATGTTCCACTTTCGTATATACATATCATTTTCGCTCGTTCATATGCTCCACTTTCGTATATACATATCATTTTCGCTCGTTCATATGCTCCACTTTCGTATATACATATCATTTTCGCTCGTTCATATCCTCCACTTTCGTATATACATATCATTTTCGCTCGTTCATATGCTCCACTTTCGTATATACATATCATTTTCGCTCGTTCATATGTTCCACTTTCGTATATACATATCATTTTTCTCTGTAAACTTTAGTGTCTACACAAGCGCCATGTCTTCTTCTTCTTCTTGTTCTTCTTCTCCGAACGCTCCATAACGATCACTCGTAGTGATTTGTATGTGATCTAAGCCTAAGAGTGATTGTACGTTGTGCTAATTCTGCGCCTATAAGTAAGACAGCCCAAATTATTTCTGCCACGCTTGTTATTTACTAGGTTGCTTAGCTAGGCCCCTACCTAGTCGCATCTTACGACATGTCTTGTGAGTCGCAGTGATACTTATACAATGTTACTATTATTTGCTCCACTTGAGAATCCCGGCAACGTGCAGCGTTATTTAACTGATTCATTTATTTGACTCGATTTATCCAGAGAAAACTATAAACTTATGGACCTTCGGACTCAGGTAGGAATTATGGGAAATCAGACCACAACTACACCACGTGACCTCGCATTCCAGCATTGGTGTATATAGACGATTCATGTTAAAATCAACACAAAATGCTAACTCGAAGTTATATTATGCAACAAGTTCAGTTTAACAATAAGGAATATCAATATTATGAATATTTTTCATCAATAAATAACCATAGACTCATAGAATTGAGTAAAATTGCAAAGAAAACTTGCAGTGTTCTATCAAACATCTATATTTTCCAGCCCATTTTTCTGATATAGGTCAGGGAACTCCCAGTTGTCTGGTCTAGTTATCTAGAGTTGGCTGTGATTTATCACATAAGGATTGTGCTTTATAAATCATAAACAATGTACAGACTATAAACAAGAGAAGACATCTGTTCTATCAAGAAATGCAACTACTTCGCTTCAATGAAACTTCATTAGAACTGTTATTTGTTAAGCCGAGTCACATCTCTTTCAACTTAAGAGCTAGTCTTTTATTGGGTTGTATTTTCCACACAAAAATAGAATTAACTTGTCGAGAATTCAATGTAGTAAAAAAAAAAATTGACCGCCCGATAAGGGACTTGAACCCTTGACCCTCAGATTAAAAGTCTGATGCTCTACCGACTGAGCTAACCGGGCGTCTGGATTGATAGTTTTTTTATGTAGGTTATTGAAATAATTTTAAATTGAGGAACGCTTTTTTAACTTAAAGTTTAGTTATATTTTGTTGTGCTATCAGGGGGTATATGTCAATACACATGGCGAGAGCGGAGGGAGGAGAGGGTGAGGAAGAACGAGAGAAAATGTACTTTTTGATGAGAACAATGCTATACTGTGTCCCATTCTAATTCAGTGATGATCGAGATTCACACACGTGCTATGTGGGTGTATGCCAGAGTCAACTATAAACATATTTACAGTTGGCTGTGGTTTATACACTGCTGTCACTGATCGGTTGAAACTAATGCGTCAGATAAACACAAGCTGTAAGAATTCGAATTCTTATATTTTACATTTTTGTTAGCTTACGCGCCCTGATATATATATATATATATATATATATATATATATATATATATATATATATATATATATATATATATATATATATTAAAGCAACAACTCGTTCTTATGTTGAAAGAGTTAGAAGTGGGGCATACAGGACAACTACTTCTAGTATGAGGACGGAGGTTGAGGTCGTTACTGCTGCCCTCCATTGGATCTCTGGGACTTCATTTACTGGGGCCGTTGTTGTATCTGACTTCTCAGTCGATGCTTCACAAGATCCAGAAGGGCAGGTTTCGGTATGAGTGGATATCGTTTATAGAAGTTTCTAACCTCCAGAGGCTTATGTGGATATACTGTTCTGGGCATGCGGGTGTTTACGTAATGAGAGCCGGACAAGCTTGCATCAACAGCATCGATTGTTGGGGAGTTGAAGATGGATAAGGGATATTCTTCAGTCTCTTCGTGACTCTCTGTTGGATGAGGACACTAAAATCGATGTTGAATCGATCAAGCGATTTAAGCAGTTTGGAGTTACTCGTTGTACAAGTCGAACTGGATGCCTGAAGGCAGAGTGAGAAGTGTGTTTAATCAGCGAGCCACTGGAACCATCAGTATGCATACTCTTCGATATCTGTTGGGGAGACTGAGCACCTATGGGTCTGCCCAGAGTGCAATGACGTCAGTTTAGTAACCAATAACCAATGTATGTGATCTGAGCCTAAAAGCGATTATATGTTGTGCAAGTCATGCGCCTACAAGTAGGCTAGCACACTCGATTTCTGCAACACTTTCTATTTACTAGGACAGCTTCTCTCCCTACCTCAATCGCCTCTTACGACATGTCTTGTAGGTCACAGTGTTGCTATTCTTTGCTCAGATTGCGGGCCCCGACAACCAGGTCCGTGCGGTATATTTTCTCAGTTGGTCTTCGAAATGCCGCCCCTTAAATGTTCAAATTGTATTTTAATTTCACTGCTTATGCCGTCCCCTAACGGACAGCGCCTTATGCGGCCGCCTCTCTGTGTCATAGTACTTCACAGCCCTGCCGGCAATACACTGGCGGGCGTCATATTCGACTCTCAAGCCACGCATTACGAACCTAAGAATAAGCACTGATGTCAAAAAACATGATGCGATATTTAACTATAACTCATACTACACATGTGTAAGATGATCCTGGATTACACGACACAGATAACATGTCAAACACTGCAAGTGAACTAAGATTAATATTGATTCCTTTCTGCACCCGTAGCATAACCGTGAAGTCAAGAATAACGGTCATCTTAGATCTTCAGTTTTATTATTTTAGTATTTGTCTCCACTGAAATATCATATATCTGTTCGGCAATAATGTCAACATCGCAACAACAAAATAATTGAGAAATTAATAATGGAAGAGCAAGGAAAAAGCGAAAAATCAAATCTATATCTCAATGTGGAAAGAAACAAAAATAATGACAGCGGATAAAACAAGCATGACAAAAGATTTTTTATCACCGGAGAGAACAACAAATTTTGAACAGTTTTGAATATCTTGGTTCACTGCTAAAAACAGATGGAAACGGGATGAATGAAATGAAAAGAAGAATAAACATGGTCTTAAAAAATTGTCAGCAACTAAAAATAGTATGGAATGGAATTGATAGGAAAACAAATATTGGAATACTATGATCATGCATATTCCCAGTAGTAAAGTATGGATGTGAAGCATGGACAACGCAGTGAGAAAACATATATGTGTTTTTGAATATAGATATTAGAGAAGAGTCCTCCATATATCTTGGACAGAGAAGAGAACAAATAGATCTTTCTAGAAATAACTCAAAAATCAATGAAAACTGGATTATCCTACACATAAGAATGAGATAATTGAAGTATTTTGGACATATAAAGAAACACGGAGGGCTGGAGAAGACCATTATGGAAGGAGGCATACCAGCAAAGAGTAGAAGAGGAAGACTACGGAGAAGATGGATTTAGGATGTAACTGATGATTTAAACATGATGGCTGTAGATGAGGGACATCTGGCCTGTGAGATAGAGAGATTCCAAAGGATTTTAAGGGTGGAAATTGTCTGCTCAGGAGAAGATACCTGATGATGTTCAGTATTAGTAACCTGATGAGAAGATACTTGGTGATGTTGAGTATTAGTTACCTGATGAGAAGATACTTGGTGATGTTCAGTATTAGTAACCTGATGAGAAGATACTTGGTGATGTTCAGTATTAGTAACCTGATGAGAAGATACTTGGTGATGTTCAGTATTAGTAACCTGATGAGAAGATACTTGGTGATGTTCAGTATTAGTAACCTGATGAGAAGATACTTGGTGATGTTGAGTATTAGTTACCTGATGAGAAGATACTTGGTGATGTTCAGTATTAGTAACCTGATGAGAAGATACTTGGTGATGTTCAGTATTAGTTATCTGATGAGAACATACTTGGTGATGTTCAGTATTAGTTATTTGATGAGAAGATACTTGGTGATGTTCAGTATTAGTAACCTGATGAGAAGTTACTTGGTGATGTTCAGTATTAGTAACCTGATGAGAAGATACTTGGTGATGTTCAGTATTAGTAACCTGATGAGAAGATACTTGGTGATGTTCAGTATTAGTTACCTGATGAGAAGATACCTGATGATGTTCAGTATTAGTAACCTGATGAGAAGATACTTGGTGATGTTCAGTATTAGTAACCTGATGAGAAGATACTTGGTGATGTTCAGTATTAGTTACCTGATGAGAAGATACTTGGTGATGTTCAGTATTAGTAACCTGATGAGAAGATACTTGGTGATGTTCAGTATTAGTTACCTGATGAGAAGATACTTGGTGATGTTCAGTATTAGTTACCTGATGAGAAGATACTTGGTGATGTTCAGTATTAGTTACCTGATGAGAAGATACTTGGTGATGTTCAGTATTAGTAACCTGATGAGAAGATACTTGGTGATGTTCAGTATTAGTAACCTGATGAGAAGATACTTGGTGATGTTGAGTATTAGTTACCTGATGAGAAGATACTTGGTGATGTTCAGTATTAGTAACCTGATGAGAAGATACTTGGTGATGTTCAGTATTAGTAACCTGATGAGAAGATACTTGGTGATGTTCAGTATTAGTAACCTGATGAGAAGATACTTGGTGATGTTCAGTATTAGTAACCTGATGAGAAGATACTTGGTGATGTTCAGTATTAGTTACCTGATGAGAATATACTTGGTGATGTTCAATATTAGTAACCTGATGACTTATCATCAAGATCACCCGTGTGGTGCCGGGGCCCGCAAGGGAAGTAAAGAATAGTACCACTGCAACCTACACGGCATGTCGTAAGAGGCGACTGATGAAGGCCCTAGGATGCTACCTAGTAAATAAAAAGCAGCGAAGAAATCGGATATGCGGGCCTACTTGTAGGCGCATAACTGGCACAACGTACAATCGCTCTTAGGCTCAGATCACATACAAATCACACAAAATGGTTAACAAGTGGTGGATATGGAGCGTTCGAAGAAGAAGAAGAAGATCATGAAGATAATATTTGGAAATGTTCAAATTTTTCTGTTCGAATAAGACTAGAATAAATGGATTCAATATCAGTTTCAGTTTACTTATTGAACAGGCGGTCGCTGAGTAAACAAGTGAGGTTCACCCTTATCAATCTTCAACTCACAAATGATCGGTGTGTTCTCTCCTTCATCCTCTCTCTCTCACCAGGGCCGTGCCGTGCTATGATACAGAGAGGCGGTCGCATCAGGTGGGCCCGTAAGGAGGCGGCTTAAGAAGCAAAATCAAAATTACAATTGAAGGTTTTTTTAAGAAAAAAAAACATTTAAGAGGCGACATTTCGAAGACTTGCATCATATTGAGAAAATATACCGCACGGCCCTGTCTCTCACTATCATTCTCTCTTCATCTTTCTCCCTCTCTCCTTCTGCCTCCCTCCTTCTCTCTGTCTTCTTCCTCTCCATTCACCCTCCCTACTTCTCTCCTCCTCCTCCAACCCCTCACAATCTCCCTCCCTCTCTCTGTCTTCTTTCTCTCCCTCCACCCTCCCTCTCTATTTCTTCCCTCTCCCACTCTCACTCTCCCTACCCCACTCTCTCTCCCCTCCCTCTCTCTCTCCCTCTTTCTCTCTCCCCACTGAAAAGTGACAAGCATATGTAAAATCGGGACTATACATTTCAAAAAGTAAGTACTAACAAGTGAGTTACAAGAACCATTAGCACGCATACTCATTGCCATCTGTTGACAGACTGTGTACATATAGGTCTGCGCAGCGTGCATCAAAACAGGCTACTATAACTAACGTATAAACGAAGAAAGAATCAAAACACACCAAAAATGTATATGGCCTTCATAAACACAGCCATGCAGTTAATGAATGTAGGCGTGTCTGTATTCGGCTTGCAAGAGCACATTAACAAATATGTAATAATAAGTATCGATTCGAACGGATGTTGTTATTAAAGGTAGCTCGCGTGCGAGGCGAGCATGGCCACTGTTGTGTTGTTCGGTATTCGTGTTTTTAATATTAAAAAAAAAATACAAAACATTAACAATAGAATCATCATCAAATAGCTTGTCCTGAGCAGAATCCTGAATCCATCTTCTCCGTGGTCTTCCTCTTCTCCTCTTTGCCAGGGAAGCCTCTTTCCATGATGGTCTTCTCCAGGACTTTGTGTCTTTTTATATGGCCACAGTATTTCATTTATCTCATTCTTATTTGTAGCTTCAGTCAGTTTTTCTTTGATTTTGAGTTCTTTCTGGCTAGATATATGTGTCTCTCTCTGTCCATGATATACAAGCTCTTCTCTGTCCATGATATACAAAGCTCTTCTCTGTCTATTATATATGAAGCTCTTCTCTGTCTATTATATATGAAGCTCTTCTCTGTCTATTATATACGAAGCTCTTCTCTGTCTATTATATATGAAGCTCTTCTCTGTCTATTATATATGAAGCTCTTCTCTGTCTATTATATACGAAGCTCTTCTCTGTCTATTATATACGAAGCTCTTCTCTGTCCATGATATACAAAGCTCTTCTCTGTCCATGATATACAAAGCTCTTCTCTGTCTATTATATACGAAGCTCTTCTCTGTCTATTATATACAAAGCTCTTCTCTGTCCTTTATATACGAAGCTCTTCTCTGTCTATATATACAAAGCTCTTCTCTGCCCATATATACAAAGCTCTTCTCTGTCTATTATATCAAAGCTCTTCTCTGTCTATATATATGAAGCTCTTCTCTGTCCATATATACAAAGCTCTTCTCTGTCTATGATATATGAAGCTCTTCTCTGTCATATATACAAAGCTCTTCTCTGTCTATATATACAAGCTCTTCTCTGTCCATGTATATACAAAGCTCTTCTCTGTCATGATATACAAAGCTCTTCTCTGTCTATATATACAAAGCTCTTCTCTGTCTATTATATACGAAGCTCTTCTCTGTCTATGATATACAAAGCTCTTCTCTGTCCATGATATACAAAGCTCTTCTCTGTCCATGATATACAAAGCTCTTCTCTGTCTATTATATATGAAGCTCTTCTCTGCATGTATACAATCTTCTCTACATGAATACAAGCTCTTCTCTGTCTATATAACTCTTCTCTGTCCATGAATATACCAAAGCTCTTCTCCTGTCTATATATGCAAAGCTCTTCTCTGTCCATGATATGTCCAAAGCTCTTCCCTGTCCATGAATATGCAAAGCTCTTCTCTGTCATATATATGCAAACTCTTCTCTTCCATGATATACAAACTCTTCCTTCTTTATATACGAGACTTTTCTGTCCAGATATCAGCCTTCCTATCCATGATATACAATCTCTTCCTGTCCATGATATACCAAACTCTTCTCTTCCATGATATAGAGACTTTCTGAACATCTTTAACAATAGAATATGATCAAATATATATAAGGAGATATGTCCAAACTCTCCACCTTCCATATAAGGAGATATATCCAAACTCTCCACCTTCCATATAAGGAGATATGTCCAAACTCTCCACCTTCCATATAAGGAGATATGTCCAAACTCTCCACCTTCCATATAAGGAGATATGTCCAAACTCTCCACCTTCCATATAACGTGTCTGCGAAAGATCTTGCCAGTGTTCTGGTCAAATGATATCTGTAACCAAGAACTGCTTGCAGTGTCAACAAGAGATTCTATGCGCACCATTATCCTAAAGAAATGTGGATAGATAGATCAGACATGTGATACGCATTGAGACTATTATCCTAAAGAAATGTGGATAGATGGATCGGACATGTGATACGCATTGAGACTAACTCTGTCACGCAAACTTCACTGTGATGACACCAGGGGGTAAACGAAAAGTGGAAGACCCAAAACGACCCGGAGGAGAAATGTAGAATAAGGACTGGAAAAGGGTCCACATGTGAAGAATTGACTTCATTGCCCCATGTTTCTCCAATGTGGCTCCGCCCCTGTCGACAGAGATAGCATTCCATCTGCCGAGAGCATTTCCTAAAGAACAAACTCCGTAATTCCGACAACAATCTTAGGGAACATTTGAAAAAATTGCACGTGTTTCGGTCAGAGTTCGAACCCCCAACCACAGGCAAACAACTTAACTACTTCATCATTGAGACACACCCCCTTATTCTCCTTCTTTGCGTTCGTTCTTTACACAATTTTAATCACTCTTTGCGATATGTTTGATTTTGCCAAGAACGTGTATACGTTGAACATTGGTTTGGTATGCCCCTAAAATGCACAGACTTCTACACGTTTAGGACACGTGCATCCGATTTCAACCAAACCTCCTTAGTCGCCTCTTACGACATGTGGCATGTAACAGTTGTTCTATTCCTTACACCCCAAAAATAGGCCCCAGTAACCACTCGGGTGAATTGAGACGCTCTAGAACTGAAGAAAATAACCACAAGATGGAACACAATACAGAAAGATGTTGATGACGATCTATGTTCTAACTGTATCTCCTTCATCTCAGTTTGCTACATAAAGCTTCCACAAGGGATTTCAAATGTTGCCCGTTTTGTTGCCTTTCTAATAATTGTTTCCCAATGTCAGGGCACAATCTTTCAACTCTTTTTTCAGTTTTTATCTGTATACTTTGGACGCCCATGCCTTCTTTTCTCATCCGATGCCTTAGCTCTAACCAATGTAACTACATTGACTTCACGGCTACGACTTGGATGCAGAGAGCAAGAAATAGGGGCCTTAATTGACTTTCAGTTTTTGGCATATGTTTCCCCCGAGACCATCTTACACCTTTGTCGTATCTTTTCTTTTGTCCTTCTCTGCTTTTTTTGTTTGCAGGTTTAACTGATGATCGGTTTCCAAGATAGTGCACGCTCGGACGCTTGCTATTCTGTGGTATTGTGAAGTTTTAAAATGTCTGTAACTCCATCAACCTATCTTTTTCTTGGTCTGCCCCTTCCTCTTAATGATTCCATATTCAGGTTGTACGCTCTTGCAACTGGTGTATTCGGGTTCATTCTCACCAAGTGGCCAAACCATTTGAGTCTCTGTTTTTCAATAAATCTAATAGCAGGTGTTGTTCTGACTGTTCTTCTAATTTCCTCATTTCTTATATGGTCTCTTCTTGTTTTATTTACTGCTTTCCTCAAGCATCTCATTTCACAGATCGTAATTTTCCGTTCTTGTTCTTTTATTCAGTTTGTATAGTATGTGTTAATGAAATATCGCATCATATTCTTTTACATATGTGCTTGTTCTTAGGTTTGTAATGCGTGACTTGAGAGTAGGACTGGACATAATAATTGCTAACTACTATAGACCGGGTTCAACTCCAGCAGTGGGCGTGGAATTTTTCCCGACCGCGACGGCTCTTAGCCTCAATGAAAGTATGCTCTGGGAAAGTAAAGGCGGTCAACACTGTAACACTGTATTGCACTATATACCAAGATGTATAAAAGAGTTTCTTTATTTTTTTACTTACTACTATAGTCAGTGGCGGAAACCCACATACTGCTGGAGTTTAAATCTCGATATCACATTAACCATTGAATTAAACTGAGACAGTATAAATACATCGCAACCTGCTGCCTTTCAAGCCGGCAGGGGACAGCCAAAGGCGGCTGACGGAGAGCGAACCCAGTAAACGCTGGCTAAAACCGGACACATCGCCGAAGGATAAGCAGCAGAGCTCCAAATGACACTGAAGATGTGACGAAATCCACCCATGCTAAGGTAGAGAGAGAAAGAGAGAGAGAGAGAGGAGAGAGAGAGAGAGAGAGAGAGAGAGACAGAGAGAAATACACCGCATATATCTCAGTAAGTAGTTCAATATTTTCTTTTATCTCATGTGCATTCAAGACAAATAGATGTTAAATTACATCCAAATGTATGTTATCAAAGAGATATTGCGAGCGTGGCTGTTCCTGTTTTGTTCTGTTACATACGACATACATTATGAAGACATAAAACCAAAAAATACTCCCAACGTGGGCTCGAACCCCGACCCTGAGATAAGAGTCTCATGCTCTACCGACTGAGCTAGCCAGGATTCCATAATTAATGATTCATTTGATTTTTTGTTTTCTGTGATATTGTTCGAAGCACAGAATTGTCAACCTAAGACAGATGTTTTCTTGGTTACATCAGTGTATTGATCTTCGTCTGTGTATTGATCTCCAAAAATGCAAAGCTTGTTCATTTTAAAAATTCTTCAATTCCTATCGTGTTTGGCCATAAATTGTCAGCATTTTTCTTAAACATTTATTTTGAAATGTCTCCAGCGTGTCTATGATGTATGTCATTTCCTAGAACGATCTAAAAGATATACAGTTGTAAAACTACATTACTCACATTCAAATATAATGTTGCAATGTATAAGTGGACACTTGATCGTCATCGCCCTGAAGTTAGACATTCTGAAGATTGTTGATGAATTTGTCTGATTATATCTCTACATATAGGCAGAGGAGTTGAGGCAGTGGAAGACCAAGAGATATGTGGCAGCAGGACATTAAAGAAACCTACAACACGACGTTAATAAAAGACACGAGAGAACTTGTTAGAGACAGAGAGATTTGATAAGCTATTTTAGGCTATGATAAAAGCGACGTTCTGCAAGGGACATGCTACATGATGATGATATCTCTACTCTATTGTACACTGTCATCGTTTTCAGATTAGACAATGAGAAGTTTGACGATAGTGTCTAGTCTTCATGTCTCTTCATTGTACTCTGTCAACATCATCATATTAGACAGTTTAGGGACTTGTGACAGACAGCCACTTCTCTCTCTCCCCGCCTAGACTGATGAACCAAATTTTTTCATGAATTCTGCTGTTGTTTTTAAGGACTCCGTACAGCTTCCCGCGAAACCTTGTGTTATCGGGCAAGGTTTTCTTTTCTCAGGCCTGCTAAGAACTGGCAGTCTTGCAGTATGTGCTCTGCCGTCATGTCTACCTTTTCCAAGTGGTACAGGCTAGTTGTGCCAATTTTAAATTTGTTGAACATGTGGGCCCGGAGTCTGTTATGGCGGGAACGGAGGCGGAATATAAACACTTGTTCGCTACGGGATAGATCATAGTACCCCTCTCTGACGCTGTGTTGATGGTGGTCTTTCAACCACTATTGCCATCCGATCATTGTTTTGGCAGACATTCACTTGATATCTTTGCACTGTATCCTATTCTATCCTCGGTAGCTCTTCCCAGATCAGTATAAGTGTAAATCCCAATGTATCTTTGTGACTACACAACGAGGATAATCTGCGGACATCTACATGTTCACCCCAACAGTAAATTCTCCTACCCAGTATTTTCTGTAAAATACTTCTTTGTTTCATGAAAATCGTAGCATATCATTTACAGAAAGGTCGTCATCAACCACTGTAAACGAGTCGTCGATTTATAGGCACCATTTATACGTTCAGAAGTTTGCCAATGCTTTCTGAACGGTATGGTCTATTTTTACCGTTCGCTACCCAGGAAACAACCCACTCTGTATGAATTGCATGTGATCTGAGCCTAAGAGCGAGTGTACGTTGTGCCAGTTATGCATCTACAAGTAGGCCAGCAGATCTGATTTCTGCAACTCTTTTTATTTACTAGGGCAGCTTCCCTAGGTTCTACATCACTTGACTCTTACAAAATGCCCTGCTGGTCGCAGTGGTACTATTCTTTGCTTCCCTTGCTGGTGACAGTACCCACAGCCTGGCTCTAGCACAGGCCAGACAACTGGCCGGGTATTCCCTGACCTAGATAAGAAAGGGATCTGGAAAATACAGATGTTTGATAGAACACTGCACGCTTTTTGCAATTTTACTCAATTCGGTGAGTCTATGGTTATTTGTTGGTGAAACATATTCATTATATTTATATTCCTTATTGTTAAACTTAACTTGTTGGATAATATGACTTCGAGTTAGCATTTTGTGTTGATTTTAAAATGAATTCGTCTATATACACCAATACTGGAATGCGAGGTCACGTGGTGTAGTTGGGGTCTGATTTCCACAATTCTTACCTGAGCCCGAAGGCCCAATAGTTTATAGTTGGCTCTGCAGTACCACAGGGGCGGAACATAATTTAAAAGCTCTGACAATTCGTAGAATAATTTAATCTAAATTAATTTAATGTATAAAACAAAAACAAAAACAACGCCCAACGTGGGGGTCGAACCCACGACCCTGAGATTAAGAGTCTCATGCTCTACCGACTGAGCTAGCCAGGCTTTTATGGATACATTTGTTTGTTTTTTAGGTTGTAAATCAAGCCTGTATTAGGCCAAAGCACGGCGTTTTCAACCTTATAGTCCTGAGATGTACCTTGTGTTGATCAATGAGTATGCGGTTCTATGCTATTGGTATTAGTCTTGGCTAAGGTTGGACTTTATGCTGACTGACTTGCAGTGGGATAGTGGAATAAACTTGTAGACAAGACATTTTATGTGAATGATAAAAATAGAGGTGATATCAGCGATATGGAAGGAACCTTATGTGACAAAATTGACTTCCTAACCCCTTCGTCCTTGTAAACCGATATGCTGTCTCCCATAATATTTTAAGATGGTGCAAAGCCAGTATGCTGGCTAATTCAGTATGCACTGCCATATTAACCCTTTCACTACTTTAACCTCCATCCGCACTTATTTTGCAATGTATACGGAATTGGCCAGTATTCAGGCTTTGCGTCAACTTAAAAAAACATCACTAGCCAGTATATCGGCTCATAACGGCGAAGGAGTTAATGCGTCCGGAAGTTACAAAAAAAATTTACGTGGTGAAAGGGTTAACGGTCGATATGAAATCAAACATGCAAATTCTGGGGTTTCTTCTTCTTTATCGACCACTTGTTAAACCACTATTTGTGATATGTATGTGATCTGAGCCTATGATCGATTGTACATTGTGCAAGTTATGCACCTACAAGTATCCTATATCTGCTACGCTTTTTATCTACTAGGGTAGCTTCCTAGGCCCCTACCTCAGACACCTCTTACGACAACCTTTTATGTCGCAATGGTACTCAGTGGCGGATCGTCATTAAGGGCCAGTGGGGCCGGGTTCCACCAAAAATAATGTATAACGTGTATTTATTATTTTATAAATTAAAATATAGCAACCAAAAACCATGATTTATCCCGAAATAAATGTCTGGCCCCACCAACAAAAATGATCACGAGTCGCCACTGGTGGTACTATTCTTTTCTCCCCTTGTCGGGGTATTCTGGGATTAAACAAGGGATGGTAAAATCAACACTTTATTGAAAAAACAGAGACTCAAATGGTTTGGCCACTTGGTCAGAATGAACCGAATACACCAGTTGCAAGAGCGTACAACCTGAATATGGAATCATTAAGAGGAAGGGGCAGACCAAGAAAAAGATAGGTTGATGGAGTTACAGACATTTTAAAACTTCACAATACCACACCATATCAAGCGACCGAGCGTGCATTATCTCGGAAACCGATCATCAGTTAAACCTGCTACGCCTAGCGGCAAAAAAGCAGAGAAGGACAAAAGAAAGAAGAAGAGGTAAAATCAACGCTCATTTTCCACATACCTAAATCGTGGTAACCTACTTCCATAAATCTACATCATTTTTGAACAACTTGGACAACAACTTGGACAACAACTTGGACAACAACTTGGACAACAACATGGACAACAACATGGACAACAACTTGGACAACAACTTGGACAACAACATGGACAACAACTTGGACAACAACTTGGACAACAACTTGGACAACAACTTGGACAACAACATGGACAACAACTTGGACAACAACTTGGGCAACAACTTGGACAACAACATGGACAACAACTTGGACAACAACATGGACAACAACTTGGACAACAACTTGGACAACAACTTGGACAACAACTTGGACAACAACTTGGACAACAACTTGGACAACAACTTGGACAACAACTTGGACAACAACTTGGACAACAACATGGACAACAACTACTAGCATCATTATCGATCTCTTTTATTGATCTGTCATTACGTCAGCGTTGCAGGAACAGGCGTCAGAAGAGTGGAATCACTAGAGATTTAGAAGAAATATTTCCTTGTAAGAATCGGATGAGATGAAATCTCGCCAGAGGTCAAGTACGAGAAAAGAAAAATCTTTGAGAAGAAATGATGAATGTACAAGATGAAGAAAATGGCATCAAAGAGAAACACACTCATGAGAATTGTGAGTCGTGCATTGGATTTTTAAAATGAAACTTGCATGAGATCACAGAGAGATAGAGAGGGCGGCAGAGAGAGAGAGAGAGAGAGAGAGAAAAGAAGAGAAAAAAGATTCACTATTATTATAATCATAAAGTTGAATGTAGACTATAAACGTTTCATGACAAGCTACTGGATTGATGATGAATATTTTCTCAAGTTTCTCTATTCTTCACTCTCTCCTTCTCTTCTCTCTTCTCTCTATCTCTCTTTATCTCTATCTCTTTTTCTCTCTATCTCTCTTATATTTTCTCTCTCTTCTCTCTCTTCTCTATCTCTATCTCATCTCTCTTTCCCTCTCTCTCTCTATATATATATTCTTCCTCTCTGTCTCTCTCTCATCCCTCTCTCTCTATCTCAGTTCTTTTTCCTCTCTCTCTTTCTCTCTCTCCTCCCTCTTCTCTCCATCTCGCTCTTCCCTCTCTATCTCTTTCTAATCTTTCTCTCTCTTCTATCTCTCTCTCTCTCCATCTCCTCCTCTTTTATCTCTCCTCATCTCTCCATCTCTCTCTCCTCTCTCTCTCTCTAGTCTGTGATGCCTCTAGCGCTTATGACAGCAACAAATGCATACAATTTGTCTCTGCTCTTGGCCTATTCTGTTCCAGCTATGATTATTTTTTCCAGTTCTTGTTCTACTGTTTTTCTCCAGATCGTTTTAGGTCTTCTACGTTTTTGTTTACTCTCTGGTGTCCATCTCTCTCTCTCTCTCTCTCTCTCTCTCTCTCTCTCGGTCGTTCTTTTTCCTCCATTTTTATCATTCTTATTGTGATATATAAATAGCTTTTGCCAAGAATATAGTTTTACGTCACAATCTTCAGTACCATTTGGAGCCCTCT
The DNA here is from genome assembly GCA_020796225.1 of Arion vulgaris. Lineage (NCBI taxonomy): Eukaryota > Metazoa > Mollusca > Gastropoda > Stylommatophora > Arionidae > Arion > Arion vulgaris. Next base: position 58,169,472 of record CM036762.1, on the reverse strand, counting down.
AGTGCTTGTCCTTCGGCGATGTGTTCGGCTTCAGCCAGCGTTTACTGTGTTCGCTCTCCGCTAGCCTTTGGTTGTCCCCAACCAACCTACAAGGCAGCAGGTTGCTATTTTCTTTTAGGGTAGCGACTTTTAGACGACCTGCCATCTCGGGTTGTTGAGCGTCATCTGCCCAGAAAACCTGTCTTTTTTGGACTACTTGGACGTGGTTTTCCTGCGGTCCAGTATTGTGTACGGTTTACTCCGCTAGCCTTTGATTGTCCCCAATCAAACTACAAGGCAGTAGTAGGTATCTATCTCAGTGCTAAACAGTAAATATATATATATATATACAGTGGCGGCTCGTGATAATTTTTGTTGGTGGGGTCAGACATTTTTTCCGGATAAATCACTGCCTTTTGTTGCTATATTTTAATTTATAAAATAGAAAATACACGTTATATATTACTTTTTGTGGGGCCCGGCCCCACTGGCCCTTAATGACGAGCCGCCGATATGCTGATATCTCCACAGTGGCACCCCTACGACCCTAACGGGTTATGAGCTTTATTATTATTATTATTATACACTACTTTCAACCTAAGGTGAACCTTGTTTTAGTTATATCAGAACGTGAAGGCCAGCAAACACAACAAATAAGAATTAACTTCTATCGGAGAATCCAAGTAGTTTGATTTAAGAATAGTATCTGCTTGTTCAACATTCTTATCCACGAGTGGCTGCTATAAGACAAGATGTCACTGACGAAGTGTATCTGTTACTTCCATTGAATGAAGGTTTGCTGCAAACTGTAATGTCTTTTGCTTGGAAAATTAGTGCTTATTTCAGCCATTCTGTTCTTTATTATTTATTGAGACAGCCATAAGTTAAAGAAGATAATGGTAGCAAACGATGAAAAATAAAAACCAATCAAAAATAATTACTTCCCTTGAAAATAAGGGGAAATAATAATAAACAGATATTGTAGACGCGATATGATAAATCCAGTGAAAATTTAAGAGTAAAGATGGAACACTTCAGAATATAGAATCGATCATTCATGTTGAATTGTGTAAGGATTACAAGGAAATACACAAAGATTATGAATCATAGAAGAATTGTAAAAGAAAGAGACTGACAATAAACTGTTCGATGTTAGACCCAAGAAAGTATTGTTTTAGTTATGACGTCATAAGCCATACCGAAGCTAAAAATAACACAGAATGAAACATCCCATTTGCATCCAACGATAACACAAAGATATGGAATCGTGATAAGGCATTATACAGCTCAATAAAGGGATTACTAGAAAATATTTCGCCATAGGGGTGATAATTATTTGCATATCTGGCTGGTGTCAGTCAGACTCAAGACAAAAATATGAAACTGTTTTACGTACTTTTGGTTCTTCTTCTTCTTCTCTTCCACCATTTACTTCTTTATGGAAGTGTTGGTGGTGAAACGTAGTGATCTTGTGTGTGCTTGTTCTTCTCTTCCACCATTTACTTCTTTATAGAAGTGTTGGTGGTGAAACGTAGTGATCTTGTGTGCTTTTCTTCTTACCATTTACTTTTATAGAGTGTTGGTGGTGAAACTAGTGATCTTTGTGTGCTTGTTCTTCTCTACATTTACTTATAGAAGTGTTGTGGTGAAACTAGTGATCTTGTGTGCTTGTTCTTCTTCCACCATTTACTTCTTTATAGAAGTGTTGGTGGTGAAACTTAGTGATCTTGTGTGCTTGTTCTTCTTCACCATTTACTTTTATAGAAGTGTTGTGAAACGTAGTGATCTTGTGTGTCTTGTTCTTCTCTTCCACCATTTACTTCTTTATAGAAGTGTTGGGGGTGAAACGTAGTGATCTTGTGTGTGCTTGTTCTTCTCTTCCACCATTTACTTTTTATAGAAGTGTTGGGGTGAAACGTAGTGATCTTGTGTGTGCTTGTTCTTCTCTTCCACCATTTACTTCTTTATAGAAGTGTTGGGGGTGAAACGTAGTGATCTTGTGTGCTTGTTTTTCTTCTCTTCCACCATTTACTTCTTTATAGAAGTGTTGGGGTGAAACGTAGTGATCTTGGGTGTGCTTGTTCTTCTCTTCCATTTACTTCTTTATAGAAGTGTTGGGGGTGAAACGTAGTGATCTTGTGTGTGCTTGTTCTTCTCTTCCACCATTTACTTCTTTATAGAAGTGTTGGGGTGAAACGTAGTGATCTTGTGTGTGCTTGTTCTTCTCTTCCACCATTTACTTCTTTATAGAAGTGTTGGGGGTGAAACGTAGTGATCTTGTGTGTGCTTGTTCTTCTCTTCCACCATTTACTTCTTTATAGAAGTGTTGGGGGTGAAACGTAGTGATCTTGTGTGTGCTTGTTCTTCTCTTCCACCATTTACTTCTTTATAGAAGTGTTGGGGTGAAACGTAGTGATCTTGTGTGTGCTTGTTCTTCTCTTCCACCATTTACTTCTTTATAGAAGTGTTGGGGGTGAAACGTAGTGATCTTGTGTGTGCTTGTTCTTCTCTTCCACCATTTACTTCTTTATAGAAGTGTTGGGGGTGAAACGTAGTGATCTTGTGTGTGCTTGTTCTTCTCTTCCACCATTTACTTCTTTATAGAAGTGTTGGGGGTGAAACGTAGTGATCTTGTGTGTGTTTGTTCTTCTCTTCCACCATTTACTTCTTTATAGAAGTGTTGGGGGTGAAACATAGTGATCTTGTGTGTGCTTGTTCTTCTCTTCCACCATTTACTTCTTTATAGAAGTGTTGGTGGTGAAACGTAGTGATCTTGTATGTGCTTGTTCTTCTCTTCCACCATTTACTTCTTTATGGAAGTGTTGGTGGTGAAACGTATTGATCTTGTGTGTGCTATTTTTAAGGCACTTTGTAAGCTGATATTCATGTTCGTAAGGCTGTTCTTGATGCCGTCGCTCATCTTTTGCGTGGTCTTCCTCTTGCCTTGTACTCATTATACTTTTTCTGTGTGCATTTCATAAAGAACGTGTCATCTCTTTGTAGCAACATCATCATGGCTGTGCCGTGCTATGAAACAGAGATGCGGCCGCATCATAAGGAACCGTAAGGGGGTATAAGCAGTGAAATCAAAATGCAATTTGAACGATTCAGTAATCAAAATCTTTACGCAACTTTTCTATATTAGTCTATGTTATTGATTATGCGATTTCGTATTCGTATATTTTGTACAGTGTGTTTTTTTAATTCACAGTCCAAGGTTATTTTGACGAAAAACATTTAAGGGGGCGGCATTTCGAAGACTTGCATCATACCTAGAAAATATACGGCACGGTCCTGAACATTATTAAGTAAGAACATTTCAAGAAGACTATCGCTTCTCGGCCTTTTGGCTAAGATCAAAGTGCTTGTGCCCACTTGAGCGAGGCCAAAGGGCGGGAGTCTTCACAGATCCAATATGCAACTAAATGCATTTAAAACAAATTCCCAGCAGCTCTTATTTGAAAGAAGGAAGACGCTCGAATATTTTACACGTTCTACCGTAACTGTGTCCACTCGTTGTGGCACTTCTGAGTAGGTAAAAATCAAAAGTAAAGGAACCCTATTTATTAATAATTAATTAATAATTCCTCTCGTACCGTTATACGTTACATAGGGTAATTACTGCAAGTAATTTCTCCATACCGCTCTATCCTGGACAACTCGTTCAATCTCCTCCATGGAACTGAGACCGATATTTCCTGCCTCTCTCAGCAAAGTTCGCTTCAGGGTCTCCTTAGGTCGACCTCTGTTTCTTGAACCCTTTGCATCCCACTTCAATGCCTGCTTTGATATTCGTTGATCATTTCTCCTCAAGGTGTGCCCAACATATCTCCATCTTCTCTTTCTTATAACAGTGCAACATTTTCGCATCACCCAGTCAATGGCCACTCCAAACAATAGCGGAGATAGAATACAGCCTTGCTTTACTCCGGTTTCAACCATAAACCAGTCGCTGTGTCCACCATCAGTCCTAACTGCACACTGTGAACCATCATAGAGGCTCTTAATAATGTTTATTATTTTGTCTGGTATTCCATAGCATCTCGAGATTCTGTGTAGACTATCAAAGGCTTTTTTAAAATCGATGAAATTTAGTATAAGTGGTTGTTGCTTCTCAATATGTTCCTCCAAAATTAGTCGTAGGGTAATTATTTGGTCTAAGCAGATTCTCCCAAGTCTAAAACCAGCTTGTTCTTCTCTCAGGGTTGTGTCCACTGCTCCTTTGATTCTATTAAGAATGATTTTGCAGAAAGTCTTGGTCATTACTGATAATAGGGTGATCCCTCTCCGGCTGTTGCAATCTTTGAGATCACCTTTTTGGGGGGATATTTATATTTATCTATTCCTCGGGGTAATACAGTGTAATACAGTGTTACAGTGATACAGTGTTACAGTGTTACAGTAATACAGTGTAATACATTGAGTAATACAGTGTTAGTCCTGTTATTTTTATTGACCGTCGGCACACGATGGGTGATGTGGTCGTTTTACTTCCCAGTGCTTTTCCTAGTACCCAATTGAGGCTGGATAGACTTGAGAGCCTTAACCAATGCGTCATAAATGTATGTGTATTTATTTAATAGTCCATTTTAACAGTATTTCGTGAATACAAGCAGTCTTTACTATAGAAATCGTGGCAGCAATTAAAACGATAGTCTGGCTGGAGTACAGACTTTTTTTCCATGCATACTTTCTCGGTGACCCAATGAGTATGCTCATGAAGGTTGCAACAGGCTGGGCTAGAAGATAATGGATGTAGTCTCTAAAAAATATCTAAACTTACAAAATCATTTTAATTTGGTAACAGTGCATGCAGGTGTACGGGAAAACGAACACATCGATAGGCTTGCATGTATAGTAAAGGAACCCTTTCATACCTCGTGGTATATAGGCCAATACAGTGTTAGGCCTGTATTTTTCATTGACCGTCGGCACACAATGGGTGATGTGGTCAGCATCACGCCGGCCGCCTTTACTTTCCCAGTGCTTTTCTGGTACCCAGTTGAGGCTGGGTCGATCTGAGAGCCGTCGTGGTCGGGAAACATTCCATGCGCATTGCGGGAGCTGAACCCAGACCACCAGCCTTGAGAGCGAGTTCACTAACAACTACGCTACAGCGGCTCTCACTGCTTGCATGTATAGCTGTGGTAAAAAGCGGACAAACAATGGATCAGGCTGATATTATAAATTCCCTAAGGAAGAGAGAACGTGTAAATGATTCAAGTAATAGTGGTGAATCTACCCACAATCAACTCTAAATAACTAGGCCTGACAACTGACAGGAAACCCTGAACTAGATCCAGTCAATTGGCTGAAACTTATATATGTTTGATAGAGCACTGCAAGCTTTGTTGCAATTTTACTCAATTCTGTGAGTCTATTGGTGAAAAATATTCATAATATTGATATTCCTTATTGTTAAACTTAGCTTATCGCTATGAGTGGATGTCGTCTATAGAAGTTTCTAACCTCCAGCGGCTTACGTGGATATACTGTCCTGGGCATGCGGGTGTTTACGGTAATGAGAGAGCGGACAGGCTTGCATCAACAGCATCGATTGTTGGGGAGTTGAAGATGGATAAGGGGATATTCTTCGGTCTCTTCGAGACTCTCTGTTGGATGAGGACACTAAAATCGATGTTGAATCGATCAAGCGATTTAAGCAGTTTGGAATTACACTTTGTTCAAGTCGAACTGGATGCCTGAGAGGCAGAGTGAGAGATGTGTTTAATCAGCGAGCCACAGGAACCATCAGTATGCATACTCTTCGATATCTGTTGGGGAGACTGAGCACCTATGGGTTTGCCCGGAGTGCAATGACGTCAGTTTAGTAACCAATAACCAATAACCAATATCGCATAATATAACTTTGAGAGCCGCGGTAGCGTGGTTGTTAGTGAACTCGCTTCTCAAGGCTGGTGGTCTGGGTTCAACTCCCACAGTGCGCGTGGAATTTTTCCCGACCGCGACGGCTCTCAGGTCGACCCAGCCTCAACTGGGTACCAGACATGCTCTGGGAAAGTAAAGGCGGCCGGCGTGATGCTGACCACATCACCCATCGTGTGTCGACAGTCAATTAAAAATACAGGCCTAACACTGTATTGCCCCATATACCACGAGGTATGAAAGGGTTCCTTTAAAAAAAAATAATAATATAACTTTGATTTAGCATTTTGTGTTGATTTTAAAATAAATTCGTCTATATACAACAATACTGGAATGCAAGGTCACGTGACCGGTTGTGGTCTGATGTCCCATACTTTTTACCTGTGCCCGCAGGCCCATAAGTTTATAGTTGGTTCTGATCTACCTCACTAACCATACTGCAAGAATACCGAGTCAAATGTCGTGTGGCTTGACAAGAGCACTATACTGGTAGCCAAATGAGATAGTAAACCAACAAAGAACCGATGTCGTTAGTCGACACACTCTGAGACACATACTGAGGAGATCGGACTAAGTATGGACTAATTGTTTCGATGTGCAGTGATGATGATTCAACAACTAAACTAAGAACTGGTGTCGCTAGTTGCCACGTGCAGAGAGACAAACTTAGGAGGAAATCGGAGCACTAATTTACTAATTGATTGTATGTGCAGTGATGATTATCCGACAACTAAACTAAACTAAACTTACGTAGTTCACCCACACTGCAAACATTATTATTGTAATCGAAAAAAGTTGTGCTGTCAGTAATTGCTCACCAAACAACACAGTCGTTCAGTATGGAAGTTCATTAAGGACATTATCGCGAGAAGGAATACTGTGTATCGCAGCCTCGGTAACATAAGGTCGAATAATTTAGCCAATAAATCGGAAATTCCTTTTAGATGGGGGCTTGTTTTGTATATATATGATACAATACTGTAAGCTTTTTTTTTTTTGCAATCTTGCTCAATTCTATGAGTTCATGCTTATTTATTGATGAAAAATGGTAATAATACTGATATTCCTTAGCTTTAAACTGAACTTGTAACATAATACAGGGTGTTCAACTTAAAAGCAGCCCGTGAATGGAGCTAATCTGGCATATATGTATGGGAATGGAAGGTTCAGTTATGACGTAGTATAGGTCAAGGTTGTGTGATGGTGTGTAATTGTAGTGCGGGAAGGGGCGATGAACAAATGTGACGTAGGACAAGCTAGTCAGAACCGGTTTAAATAGTAAATATACGAGATGCGATGTGTACTTGGCAAATTTCTATTTATGACTGGGGCTGCTTTTATAACCTTGGTTTATAATGTTGTGTTGTTTTTAACATGAATTAGTCTATATACAACAACAATGGAATGTGAGGATCACAAGATAATTGTGGACTAATTTCCTAGAATTTTTACCTGAGCCCGCCGGTCGTACGTGTATCGGAGGCCACGGTGTGTATGAACTGTGTGGGTAATCTCGTCTTTGTAGACTATAGTTTTTCTTCTTCAAATGGTCAACAAATATTGATATAAACGATAGAAGGTGGAAGAAATGCAAACATAGGATATCTGCTGAAATGTTGACTTTGGTCCAGGCGTATAGTTTCCTGTTCACGGCATGCACATTCATGATTAACTTAATGTTCATGCTACTGATGTATTTAAGGAATATAAGTACGCGTGACCTAGGACCAGTGGTTCTCAAACTATACAGTATAGGTCCCCATTGAGGGGTAAGTAAACACATGAAGGTTAGACCTCGTTTTCAATAACAATGACGGAAACTTCTTCTTCGTCTGTCTGCCCAGCGTGTTCGTAGCGCGTTGGACTACGGTGACTATCCCTCTGTGTGTGCGGGTTCAATTCCGCGGGATGGCAGAAAAAGCCACAGATTCCCCAGATTTACGGTGTTCGTGGCACCGAACCGAAGTGTTACGATGTCCATGGCACCGAGCCGAAGAGCTTAAGTGCTTCTGGATCGAAAAAAAAAAACTTCTTCGAATGCTCCATATCGACTACTTGCTAACCACTCTGTGTGATTTGTATGTGATCTGAGCTTAAGAACGATTGTACGTTGTGCCAGTTATGCGCATACAAGTAGGCCAGCATATCCGATTTCTGCGATGCTTTTTTATTTACTAGGGTAGCTTCTCTAGGTCGTACATCAGTCGTCTCTTACGACATGTCGTGTAGGTCGCAGTGGTACTATTCTTTGCTTCCCTTGCGGCCCTGGCACCACACGGGCGAATGAAGGAAACAAAAACGCTTATCAATGGGAAATGGTGTGGCCACCTGGTAAGAATAAACCCAATTATACCAGTTGCAAGACCGTACCACTTGAAAATGGAATCATCAAGATAAAAGGGGCAGACCAAGAAAAATATGGGTTGATGGAGTTACAGACAGCTTAAAACTACATAATACCACAGCATATCAAGAGACCGAGCTTGCACTATCTCGGAAACCGATCATCAGTTAAGCCTGCGACGCATAACGGCAAAAAGCAGAGAAGGACAAAAGACAGAAGAATAGAAAATATAAATATACATGGAGTTATAAAACAGGCAGCAATTATCCACAAGACCCCATCTTGGAGAAACCAATAAACAATCCTCTAGGCTGAGCGTAATACACTGTAGATTACAAGAAGACCACATCTTGGAGAAACCAATAAACAATCCTCTAGGCTGAGCGTAATACACTGTAGATTACAAGAAGACCACATCTTGGAGAAACAAATAAACAATCCTCTAGGCTGAGAGTAATACACTGTAGATTACAAGAAGACCACATCTTGGAGAAACCAATAAACAATCCTCTAGGCTGAGAGTAATACACTGTAGATTACAAGAAGACCACATCTTGGAGAAACCAATAAACAATCCTCTAGGCTGAGCGTAATACACTGTAGATTACAAGAAGACCACATCTTGGAGAAACCAATAAACAATCCTCTAGGCTGAGCGTAATACACTGTAGATTACAAGAAGACCACATCTTGGAGAAACCAATAAACAATCCTCTAGGCTGAGCGTAATACACTGTAGATTACAAGAAGACCACATCTTGGAGAAACCAATAAACAATCCTCTAGGCTGAGCTATACTGTAGATTACAAGAAGACACCATCTTGGAGAAACCAATAAACAATCCTCTAGGCTGAGCGTAATACACTGTAGATTACAAGAAGACCACATCTTGGAGAAACCAATAAACAATCCTCTAGGCTGAGCGTAATACACTGTAGATTACAAGAAGGCCACATCTTGGAGAAACCAATAAACAATCCTCTAGGCTGAGCGTAATACTCTGTAGATTACAAGAAGACCACATCTTGGAGAAACCAATAAACAATCCTCTAGGCTGAGAGTAATACACTGTAGATTACAAGAAGACCCCATCTTGGAGAAACCAATAAACAATCCTCTAGGCTGAGCGTAATACACTGTAGATTACAAGAAGACTTCATCTTGGAGAAACCAATAAACAATCCTCTAGGCTGAGAGTAATACACTGTAGATTACAAGAAGACCACATCTTGGAGAAACCAATAAACAATCCTCTAGGGTGAGAGTAATACACTGTAGATTACAAGAAGACCACATCTTGGAGAAACCAATAAACAATCCTCTAGGCTGAGCGTAATACACTGTAGATTACAAGAAGACCACATCTTGGAGAAACCAATAAACAATCCTCTAGGCTGAGCGTAATACACTGTAGATTACAAGAAGACCCCATCTTGGAGAAACCAATAAACAATCCTCTAGGCTGAGCGTAATACACTGTAGATTACAAGAAGACCACATCTTGGAGAAACCAATAAACAATCCTCTAGGCTGAGCGTAATACACTGTAGATTACAAGAAGACCACATCTTGGAGAAACCAATAAACAATCCTCTAGGCTGAGCGTAATACACTGTAGATTACAAGAAGACCCCATCTTGGAGAAACCAATAAACAATCCTCTAGGCTGAGCGTAATACACTGTAGATTACAAGAAGACCCCATCTTGGAGAAACCAATAAACAATCCTCTAGGCTGAGCGTAATACACTGTAGATTACAAGAAGACCACATCTTGGAGAAACCAATAAACAATCCTCTAGGCTGAGCGTAATACACTGTAGATTACAAGAAGACCACATCTTGGAGAAACCAATAAACAATCCTCTAGGCTGAGCGTAATACACTGTAGATTACAAGAAGACCACATCTTGGAGAAACCAATAAACAATCCTCTAGGCTGAGCGTAATACACTGTAGATTACAAGAAGACCACATCTTGGAGAAACCAATAAACAATCCTCTAGGCTGAGAGTAATACACTGTAGATTACAAGAAGACCCCATCTTGGAGAAACCAATAAACAATCCTCTAGGCTGAGCGTAATACACTGTAGATTACAAGAAGACCCCATCTTGGAGAAACCAATAAACAATCCTCTAGGCTGAGCGTAATACACTGTAGATTACAAGCCCAACGCCATAAAGTGAAAGCTGCTCAAATTGAAAATTGCACATGCCAAAATGACCCTTGACTCTTAAACCACAGACAACTCTAGATAAGTTTATAGTTGGCTCTGCTTAAACACATCCTTTAAACCTGCCCCCTTCTCAATGATTTGAGGTCTCAAACATGGCTCAGTGAGTCTAATCTGAAAGAGAAATCGTGGAGCACTCGCAAGTACCTCATGTTGACAACTGGAATCATAGAGACAACTCATCCAGTTAATTTCACTCTAAAGTATATACTTTATTTTTGATAACTACACTTCTAAATGATTAATTCCTTCATTATACTAACACTCTTCAGTGATTAATTTATCAATGTTAATAGCACTCTAAAATGTATACTTCATAATAATAATAATAATTCCTCTCGTACCGTTATACGTTACATAGGGCCTGCATGTAACTTCTCCATACCGCTCTATCCTGGGCAACTCGCTCAATCTCCTCCATGGAACTGAGACCGATATTTCCTGCCTCTCTCAGCAAGTTCTTAAGGGTCTCCTTAGGTCGACCTCTTTTCTTGAACCCTTTGCATCCCACTTCAATGCCTTCAATACTTCATAAATGTTAATAAATAATTTTAATGTAAACTAATAATTATAAAAACTACACTTAATTATATATCATATATATATATATATATATTAATATATATATATACAGTGGCGGCTCGTCATTAAGGCCAGTGGGTCAGGCCACATCAAAATAATGTGTAACGTGCATTTATTATTTAATAAATTAAGATATAACCAAATCCAAAACCATGATTTTCCTAACATTTGTGCTGCCACCAACAAACAGGGTCACGAGCCGCACTGTATACATCTATATATATATATATACTCGTATATATAAGTCTGATATATGGTATATGAGTCAGATCATGAGGCTCCATTATCAGCAAGATTGGATACCATACAGTATGTCACAGTATATGTATGTGGTCTTTTTCGTCTTTACAGACGGTCATTAGGCAAATGTTTTACTGTGACAACTTCTGAGTTTTCGCTTGTCTCTCTTGTCTTGCAGCTCATCCTCTTTTCAAAAGATTCTGCACCTTTATGTAATGATGTTTTCCATATGGCTCGATCATCACCTAGTTTTATATAGTTTTATAACACAGTATAGTTGCTACGACAAAGTAGGGTTTTAGGTCTACAACAATGTCATCAGTAACACGTCTGTACAACAATGTTATCAGTAACACGTCTGTACAACAATGTCATCAGTAACACGCCCGTACAACAATGTTATCAGTAACACGTCTGTACAACAATGTCATCAGTAACACGCCTGTACAACAATGTCATCAGTAACACGTCTGTACAACAATGTCATCAGTAACACGCCTGTACAACAATGTTATCAGTAACACGTCTGTACAACAATGTCATCAGTAACACGCCTGTACAACAATGTCATCAGTACACGTCATACCAATGTCATCAGTAAACGCCTGTACAACAATGTCATCAGTAACACGTCTGTACAACAATGTCATCAGTAACACGTCTGTACAACAATGTCATCAGTAACACGTCTGTACAACAATGTTATCAGTAACACGTCTGTACAACAATGTCATCAGTAACACGCCCGTACAACAATGTTATCAGTAACACGTCTGTACAACAATGTCATCAGTAACACGCCTGTACAACAATGTCATCAGTAACACGTCTGTACAACAATGTCATCAGTAACACGCCTGTACAACAATGTTATCAGTAACACGTCTGTACAACAATGTCATCAGTAACACGCCTGTACAACAATGTCATCAGTAACACGTCTGTATACCAATGTCATCAGTAACACGCCTGTACAACAATGTCATCAGTAACACGTCTGTACAACAATGTCATCAGTAACACGTCTGTACAACAATGTCATCAGTAACACGTCTGTACAACAATGTCATCAGTAACACGCATGTACAACAATGTCATCAGTAACACGTCTGTACAACAATGTCATCAGTAACACGCCTGTACAACAATGTCATCAGTAACACGCCTGTACAACAATGTCATCAGTAACACGTCTGTACAACAATGTCATCAGTAACACGCCTGTACAACAATGTCATCAGTAACACGTCTGTACAACAATGTCATCAGTAACACGCCTGTACAACAATGTCATCAGTAACACGTCTGTACAACAATGTCATCAGTAACACGTCTGTACAACAATGTCATCAGTAACACGTCTGTACAACAATGTCATCAGTAACACGTCTGTACAAATGTGTCTAGAGAAAGCTACATTAGTAAATAAAATGCTGGTACTAAATCGGTTGTGCTGGCCTAGTCACCATAGGGGCATAACTTGGCACAACGTAAACTTGTTCTTAGGCTCAGATGACACGCAAACCAAAAAGAGTGGTTTAAAAAGTGGTCGTAGGAAGCGTTCGCAGCAGAAGAAGTACAAATGTGTGTTCTATTGAACAATATTTTCTATTTCTATCGAGAGTTGGGTTAGATCTAGCAACCGAAACATAAGATATAATGAAGCTACTAGAGAAACTGTAATAATAAAATCAAATGTATAACGTTAGAAGCAATTTCAGCATTGTAGTTTATGATCTATTCGTAATTATGATATGAAAAACTGGTATACATTTTCCTTATTAATGTACAGACCTAAGCTTCATTGGGAACGAAAGAGAATATGACAAAGGAATAGAGAGAGAGAGAGGAGGAGAATGTGCACTGTATCATAGATAATGATAATAAAGTTAACAATGATGAACTAATTGTTAACCCTTTTGCCTATCTGAGCCGATAAACAGGCTGGCAAACGGTGTTAAGATAAAGCAAAGTCAGTACAGTGTCTAGTTCTCTATATCATCATCATCAGGTGCCGTCTCCATATCGAAGGTTGGCTGCAATGAATCTCCAGCATCCTCTGTCTTTCGCCTTGGTGTTGCACTCTGCCAGATTGTAACCTGTCCATTTCTTAAAGTTTCCCTTCCACTTATCTCTCGGTCTTCCTCTTGCTATTCCCTCTCAACTTTCCTCTCTAGTAAATGTTTTATCATGGTGTCATGTCTTTTATTACAAGCTATAGGAGATTGAACAGTTGCCCAGGATAGAGCGGTATGGAGAAATTACTTGCAGGCCTATGTAACGTATAACGGTACGAGAGGAATTATTATTTATGTCTTTTATGTGCCCAAATACTTTACTTGTCTGAATTTATTTCTCTTAATAATTGTTTCTTCATGCCTAGTTTTCCTAAAACTTGTTTATTTATCTGTTTTCTGTTCATATACTCTGTTCATTTCGTCCATATGTTCTCTATATATTGCAATATAAATGCCTCCGGGAGTTACAAAATTACGCAGTGACAGGGTTAATGACTCTCTAAAGTGGGCAACCATTGTTTGGTCCGATGATCAGGTACAGAATTACACAGCAAGCTGGAGCCAAACTAACCAGAAATTTAACACTAAACATAACACCCACATTTTGTAATAACAAATCCTGATATTTTTTTGTGCTGATCTAAATCTCACGTGCTATCTGTGGAGGAGGCATAACAAACAGGAAACTGTTGAACTGATTTCTTTAACGTTTGTTTAGTCGTTATGTGGGACAGATTAGCGTACGCGTTCGCCTATCGATTCAGGAAGGTTGTGGGTTAAATCTCACATTCACCCGTCATTCAATTGATACCATCACACTGCAGCATAAGCAGTAACGAGGAAGCCGACAGGCTAGCAAAAGAAGGTGGCGACTGCCGCAGACTGACCACGAGATCAGCTACGGGGATGCCAGGACAACCATCGGTTGGCAGTACAATAAAAATGGTCGAAAGACCAACCACAACACAACAGCAGTGATGGGTACTATGGTCTGTCCTGCAGTGAACAAGTTGCCATATTCCGCCTCCGTACCGGCCATAACAGACTCCGGGCCCACATGTTTAACAAATTTAGAATTGGCACAACTAGCCTGTGCCACTGTGAAAAGGCGGACATGACGGCAGAGCACATACTGCAAGACTGCCAGCTGTTAGCAGCCCTGAGAAAGAACCTTGGCCCTATAACACAGAGCTTCACGAGAAGCTGTACGGAGGGACGGAGTCCCTAAAAGCAATAGTAAAATTCATGATAAAATTTAGTTCATCAGTCTAGGCGGGAATCGCGAGATAGAGAGAGAGAAATCCCACATCCGACGTTTCATGCATGAGGAAAAGAATTGGTCCTCCTACCTTCTGCACATAAGGTTCTAGAAATATGAAGTGACAGTCCCTTCGTACTCTAAGATCTGAAAAGGTTACGGGAAATTGTATTATTTTATATTAACTATCATGAATGTCATCGATGGATATACCCACTCTCCGACGGGAACGTCACTGGAGAGACTTATATTTGCTCAGTACATACTATTTACAAAGCAATGGATAAATATATGCTTTTGAATATACGTGTTACAAGTGGCGGCTCGTAATAATTTTTGTTGGTGGGGCCAGACATTTTTTCTCGGATAAATCGTGGTTTTAGATTGCTATATTTTAATTTTAAAAATAATAAATACACGTTATACATTATTTTGGTGGAGCCGCCCTGGTCTTATAGACGAGCGCACTGCGTGTTACAGAAAAGTCATCCGTATATCTTGGGCAGAGATATGAAAACAAATTTATCCAGAAAGAACTCAAAATCAAAGAAAACTGGCTGATGCTACCAAAAGCATCAACAAATTTCCTCAACCAAATCTGTCTTGAGCAAGCCAGTTTAGTTCATTCTCATGTAATTCCTGTTTTTTCTCATTCTCTGTGTACAGTTCGCTTCCATGTCTCTCTAGATTGCCCCTACCTCTCTTGTTACCCGGATTTCATTTCTGAGCCACACGCGGAAGTCTAATCTTCAGAATTCTTAAAGTGTGTCCAATAACTTCCGTCTCCTTTTTATTTCCTTGTTGATATTGTTTAAAAATGTGTGTTGGGAGATCTCAGTATTAGACATTCTTTGATCCCAACGAGTTTGGGGAATTCTCATAAGACATCTTCCCACACACCCTCTTATGTGACTGTCTTGGTGCATGTTTTCTCTATCTATGATCGATACCTGTTGGACATCGCTGATGTACAGGGTGTTCAACTTAAAAGCAGCCCAAGTGATAAATAGAAATTTGCCAGGTACGCATTGCATCTCATCTATTTACTATTTAAACTGGTTCTGACTAGCTTGTCCTACGTCACATTTGTTCATCGCCCCTTCCCGCACTACAATTACACACCATCACACAACCTTGACCTATACTACGTCATAACTGAACCTTCTCATTTTCATGCATATATGCCAGATTAGCTCCATTCACGGGCTGCTTTTAAGTTGAACACCCTGTAGAATGTATACAAGAAATCAGAAGAGGACGAGTCATGACAATTCAGATGGAAATTACGCCCGAGTGGTTAATAATAATTTCTCTCGTACCGTTATACGTTACATAGGGCCTGCAAGTAATTTCTCCATACCGCTCTATCCTGGGCAACTCGCCCAATCTCCTCCATGGAACTGAGACCGATATTTCCTGCCTCTCTCAGCAAAGTTCGCTTCAGGGTCTCCTTAGGTCGACCTCTCTTTCTTGAACCCTTTGCATCCCACTTCAATGCCTGATTTGATATTCGTTGATCATTTCTCCTCAAGGTGTGCCCAACATATCTCCATCTTCTCTTTCTTATAACAGTTGTCACTAGTGGTTGACCAGACATGTCTCTGATTTCATCACTTCTCCTGAATTCGTTCCATTTATATTCATTATTTTTCGCAGATATCTATTTTCAAATGCATTCAACTTGCTTTCTATATCTTTAGTCATTTTCCAACTCTCGCTAGCATATGTTAGGATTGATACAACATCTGAATTGAAAATTCGTAATTTAGTTTTAATACTATATACCTTGCAGTTCCATATTTTATTTAACCCGAGTGGTACCTGGGCTCAAATTGGGGTGTAAAGAATAGAACCACTGTTGCCTGCCACGCATGTCGTAAGAGACGCGTGAGGAGGTTGGGAGTGGGGCTAACTACCCCACACCACAAAAAAACACTAGATGGCTACAGAACGGAGAGCGAACCGAGTAAACGCTGGCTGAAACCGGACACATCGCCGAAGGATAAGCACCAGAGTTCCAAATGTTTCTGAAGATGTGATATAAAACACACTAATGCTAAGGCTGAATGAATCAGATTTCCACATGAATAGAATTTATGGGGAAATCTAGTACATCGGTCTGGGCGGTGATCACAGGCGAGAGAGAGAGAGATGGAAATTAACACGCAGAAAATATAGCATAAAACGAGCAAGGAAATGGAAACTGAACTTTTGAGAACACATTTTTTCATTCGCAAACTGTGGTTGTGACCCATGGACGATAACACAAGCATTAACTCATACAGTGCGACAAGCCACATGACATTCCGTAATATTGAGCGCACATTTGATTCAGCAGCAGGTGTATTATTGTTTCAATAAGTCACATTATCAAAATAATATTACTAATTATCGTGAAGATGATAGAATGGAAGTTGAACTATGAAATAAACAGAGAACAGGCGGGTATTATAAATGACATTACTACCAGAGAAACACATTGTTGATATGAGAAATAACTTTGAGAACTGCAGAGTATAATATGATTCTACATATCTGTTGTTATAGATTACACCAAGAATTTTTTTCTGACCCAGAAGCACTTGAGCTTTTCAGCTCTTCGGTTCGGTGTCATGGACATCGTAACCCTTCGGTTCGGTGCCACGAACACCGTAAATCTGGGAATCTGTGGCTTTTTCTGCCATCCCGCGGAATGAACCCGCACACACAGAAGGATAGTCACCCGTAGTCCAACGCGCTACCAACACGCTGGGCAGACTGGGCACACAGGATTTAAAGACTACGTCTATCAGAAATTGTGGATGGTTTATCCCGAAGAAACAAACAAGTTACTATATTCCACCTCCGTACTGGCCATACCAGGCTTCAGGTCCATATGTTCAACAAATTCAAAATTGGCACGACTAGCCGGTGCCACTGCGAAAAGGCGGATATGACGGCGGAGCACATACTGTAAGACTGTCAGCTGTTAGCATGCCCGAGACGCAAAACCTGGCCCGCTAACACAGAGCTTCGCGAGAAGCTGTACGAAGAGACGGAGTCCCTTAAAACAACAGTTCAATTCATGATAAAATTTGGTTCACCGGTCTAGGCGGGAATGACAGAGAGAGAGAGAAAAATGGTGGAACAATATGAGGGCCATGTGGTTTAGTTACTCTTGATCAACCTAATCGAAACATTATTTCATGAACTACTTCTTCGAACGCTCTATATTGAACACTTGTTAACCACTCTGTGTGATTTCTATGTGATCTGAGCCTAAGAGCGATTGTACGTTGTGCCACTTATGCGCCTATAATAGGTCAGCACATCCGATTTCTGCGATGCTTTTTATTTACTAGGTAGCTTCCTTAGGCCCCCTACATCACTCGCCTCTCACGAAAGGCCCAGTAGGTCGCAATGGTACTACTCTGGTTCCCTTGCGGGCCCCGGTACCACACGGACTTGGAGGGCATCAATATTAATGACACTAAACTGTATAATGATCAATATAATATTAATGACACTAAACTGTATACTGATCAATATAATATTAATGACACTAAACTTATATGATCAATATAATATTAATGACACTAAACTGTATACTGATCAATATAATATTAATGACACTAAACTATATACTGATCAATATAATATTAATGACACTAAACTTATACTGGTCAATATAATATTAATGACACTAAACTATATACTGATCAATATAATATTAATGACACTAAACTATATAATGATCAATATAATATTAATGACACTCAAACTGTATATTTCATCAATATAATATTAAATGACAGCTAAACTATTAGTTTCAATAAATAATTAACCTCACTAAACTGTAATGAACACAACAGCAGAATTTAACTATCATAAATCTTTACTGTCATATAATATTATTACACTCTAAAATCTATATATTTCATCAACATTGATTACCTAACTTAAATAAAGACAGTAGAAGACTGCCTATTTAGATTGCACATAAAGGCATACATTAACCTCACGTAACACCGCTCAAGTGAAACACAACAGCAGAATTTCAGACCTATCTATCCTCCATAATTCTTCTTCTTCTTCTCTTCCACCATTTACTTTCTTTATAGACCCTCCATCATTGATTTTCAATATAGCTATGTAGATTTCTAAGAAATGGAATTCCCACATTGTTCTACTTCTTCCAATCCGATTTGTCTTTGTGTGTACAGTGTTGTCGCTAAGCGTTGCGTGAAGATGAAACTGTGTGCTCATTTGTTTCTCAGATACATTTTTACGCACAGATTACGTTTCCTTACATTTCTTTCTGCTGAATCTTTTTGTTTTCCTTTTTGAAACATAAATCTTCCGGTAAAAATTTCAAACGTTAACATTCTACGTACCACCTTTCATTAATTAATTGATTGATTGATTGATTGATTGATTGATTGATTAGACCAACATCATTGCATTTCGGTGAGTAACTATGTGTGATCTGATCTCTTTCTTACACAGGAAGATCCCAGCTGCAGTGCAGGTACTTCGTAGCACCGGCAAGAGTCCCCCGATGTAGTTTTGAAGATGGTGAAGATATTTGTGTATGAACTTCTATTTTTAATATTTTCTACTGAATTTTGCCCGGGTAGTGGCTTTCCAACTGTCTTCTCGATTTTAAACTGCCAAAGGTTCTTGTACGTGCTCAAACTGAAAATAGGATCTACGTTTTATCGTCCGTCTCCGATGGGAATAGGAACTTGATCTCACCTACATTGAGATCGGGGATTTCTGAGAAAAAAAATATTCAGATGGCTCCACGAGGGAGCGAACCTGTTACCTTTTGCACGAGATACGAGCACCTAACCTCTACGCCACAGAGATCCTATTAATTATTTCCAATGTCACGTTCCAATCTTTCTTCTCTCTTTCCACAGTTTTTCCCATGTCACGTTCCAATCTTTCTTCTCTCTTTCCACAGTTTTTCCATGTCACGTTCCAATCTTTCTTCTCTCTTCCACAGTTTTTCCCATGTCACGTTCCAACTTTCTTCTCTCTTTCCACAGTTTTTCCCATGTCACGTTCCAAACTTTCTTCTCTCTTTCACAGCTTTTCCCATGTCAGTTCCAATCTTTCTTCTCTCTTTCCACAGTTTTTCCCATGTCACGTTCCAAACTTTCTTCTCTCTTTCCACAGTTTTTCCCATGTCACGTTCCAAACTTTCTTCTCTCTTTCCACAGTTTTTCCCATGTCACGTTCCAATCTTTCTTCTCTCTTTCCACAGTTTTTCCCATGTCACGTTCCAAACTTTCTTCTCTCTTTCCACAGTTTTTCCCATGTCACGTTCCAAACTTTCTTCTCTCTTTCCACAGTTTTTCCCATGTCACGTTCCAAACTTTCTTCTCTCTTTCCACAGTTTTTCCCATGTCACGTTCCAAACTTTCTTCTCTCTTTCCACAGTTATTTCCCATGTCACGTTCCAATCTTTCTTCCCTCTTTCCACAGTTATTTCCCATGTCACGTTCCAACCTTTCTTCTTTCTTTCCACAGTTGTTCCCATGTCACGTTCCAACCTTTCTTCTTTCTTTACACAGTTATTTCCCATGTCACGTTCCAATCTTTCTTCTATCTTTCCACAGTTTTTCTTCATGTTTCCCATGCAGTTCCAATCTTTCTTCTCTCTTTCCACAGTTATTTCCCATGTCACGTTCCAATCTTTCTTCCCTCTTTCCACAGTTATTTCCCATGTCACGTTCCAACCTTTCTTCTTTCTTTCCACAGTTGTTCCCATGTCACGTTCCAACCTTTCTTCTTTCTTTACACAGTTATTTCCCATGTCACGTTCCAATCTTTCTTCTCTCTTTCCACAGTTTTCTTCATGTTTCCATGTCACGTTCCAATCTTTCTTCTCTCTTTCCACAGTTGTTCCCATGTCACGTTCCAATCTTTCCTCTTTCTTTCCACAGTTGTTCCCATGTCACGTTCCAATCTTTCTTCTCTCTTTCCACAGTTATTTCCCATGTCACGTTCCAATCTTTCTTCTCTCTTTTCACAGTTTTTCCCATGTCACGTTCCAACCTTTCTTCTTTCTTTCCACAGTTGTTCCCATGTCACGTTCCAACCTTTCTTCTTTCTTTACACAGTTATTTCCCATGTCACGTTCCAATCTTTCTTCTCTCTTTCCACAGTTTTTCTTCATGTTTCCCATGTCACGTTCCAATATTTCTTCTCTCTTTCCACAGTTTTTCTCCATGTTTCCCATCATCAGAATCAACATCTGGAACAGACAACAGAGCATGCCCTTTCATGGCTGTACTCTCCTAGGATAAGCTGATAAGGAACATGTGACCAAACCCATTCGACCTAAAACTAAGATTTGGGAAACCTGACAGACCTGAAGCTGACTGTCAGTTTGTGGTCAATGTGGTCATTGAGCGCATATCCAGAAATCATCCAAGATGAAGACAACGTTGAGGATCATTGTACAGAATAAATGCTAGCCAATCTGATTGCAGGTAAACAGATGACGTGATTGCAGGTAAACAGATGACGTGATTTCAGGTAAACAGATGATGTGATTGCAGGTAAACAGATGACGTGATTGCAGGTAAACAGATGACGTGATTGCAGGTAAACAGATGAAGTTATTCCTCATAAACATATGACGTGATTGCAGATAAATAGGTGAAGTTATTCCTCATAAACATATGACGTGATTGCAAGTAAACATATGAAGTAATTCCTCATAAACATATGACGTGATTGCTGTTTGACAGATGAGGTTATTGCTAGTAAACAGATGACATGATTGCTGTTAGACAGATGAGGTTACTGCTAGTACACATATGACGTGATTGCTGTTAGACAGCTGCGTTATTGCTAGTAAACAGATGACGTGATTGCTGTTAGACAGATGCGGTTATTGCTAGTAAACATATGACGTGATTGCTGTTAGACAGATGCGGTTATTGCTAGTACACATATGACGTGATTGCTGTTAGACAGATGCGGAAGACCACGAAAAAGATGGTTAGATGGCATAGCAGAATCCTGATAACAAGCAAAAATAACAATCACCCAAGCCTCTAGATCAACGCAAGAGAAAAATAGAAAAACCACGACACTGGGCAACTACCTGGTAACAGTGACGACAAAAGAAGAAAGAAGGACATATTAACTATACTTCACTTCCCGTAATGTTAGGAACTTTTTGTCCAATTCTACATGTAGTGTGCAGTGTAAGAAGTGAATGTCCTTCCTACAGTTATATACTTTGCTTGATAAAGACCTTTTGGTCAAAACGTTGATGTATATTGTTATTGTTTTTGTATTTTGTAAAAGTAAGTAAAGGAACCCTTTCATACCTCGTGGTATATAGGGCAATACAGTGTTAGGCCTGTATTTTTTCATTGACCGTCGGCACACGATGGGTGATGTGGTCAGCATCACGCCGGCCGCCTTTACTTTCCCAGAGCATATCTGGTACCCAGTTGAGGCTGGGTCGACCTGAGAGTCGTCGCGGTCGGGAAAAATTCCACCGCACTGCGGAGTTGAACCCAGACCACCAGCTTTGAGAAGGAGTTCCTAACAACTACGCTACCTCAGCTCTCATTTTGTAAAAGTACAGTACCTTAATTTTACTTAAAGGGTTTTAAAACCGAAGGATTGACCTCATTGCACCGGGTTTTAACGCATATGGCTAGATCCCTCTACGCAGAAACCGCACGCCACCTACCGAGAATATTGCACAAAGCACGAACCCCGTAGCTCCACCAACAATCCTAGGGGGTCTCTGGAAAAAAAACTGCACTCGTGAACAGAACGGAGCGGTCCGGATTCGAACCCACGACCTTCGACTCGCTAGACAAAGGGCTTAACCACTTGCTTATTTTCGTCATTGCTACATAGTTTTACTGTAGTCTTTCCTGATATCGATAAAAGCTACAGAAGACAATAGTAATACAAGGTTATTGTGTTTAGAAACAAGGAAAAGTAAAAAAAAAAAAAAATTATCACCCACTTACAAGACAAGCGCCCGCCTGCCCACTGCTCGTAGCGTGTTGAACTGCGGGTGACAAGCCCTCTGTTAGTGCGGGTTCAGTTCTGTGGGCTGGCAGAAAAAGCCACAGATTTCCCAGATTTACGGTGTTCGTGGCACCGAACCGAAGGGTTACGATGGCCATGGCACCGAGCCGAAGAGCTGAAAGCTCAAGTGCTTCTGGATAAGAAAAAAGAGACAAAAAGAAAAAGACAAGGAAATCATGCACACAGCAGGAGAAGTAAACAAAATCAATATTCTAATACTTTCTTTCTCTCGTATCTCTTTAATTGCTGATTATCTTTCAACTAATTACAATCAATAACGCTGAGCATATTTTGCTAATTAAGTTGCTTTGTTTATCGAGATCGTTATGGATTTGTTTTTAATTCCAGCCATTTTTTTTAAACGTAACATTTCAAAACTGAATTCTATTTTTAGAATGAACGGTGAATTGAGAACATAAAGGATACGAAAGCAGATTTACAAAAATGAGATAGCAAACTATGAATACATTTTATAATGCACACTTATTTTATACTATATGAGATTCTAAAGCAGATTTACAAAAATACAGTAGCAAACTATGAATACATTTTATAATGCACACTTATTTTATACTATATGAGATTCTAAAGCAGATTTAATAAAAGCAATCAATGAGTTTGTCTATCTGTTTCCTGCTGTGCTCTTGTGGTTGGAGTGAAGACACGACAGAGCATGTTCTATACATCATGGTCGTCTATATGTTGAAGCAAGAGAGGAAGGGGAAGAGCCGAAGGACCTCCTTCCTTCCTCCCCCAACAAAATGACTGATGTTTTATGCTAATCGGTCTTCTCTCTTTTCCGTTTAGCAAACTACATCCCTGTAGTTTCAAACAGACACTTGACGTTCTACACGTGAGGAATGAATTGGCCCTCCTACATACTAGGTGCTAGAAATGTGACGTGACAGGCTCTTCATACCCTAAGGCATAGCCCAAACGTTTTGGGGTCCCCGCCCACTTTGCACGACATAAACTTTGTAACGCCCCTCTCCTTTATAACCGCCCAACCATCCCCCACACACATATATATATATATATGCTCTATTTTATCTTTGAGATAGAAAATTGATATATATTTTTGTCAGACATAGTCAATTATCAAATGATTCTATACATGAAATAGAAAGTTGATATATATTTTTGTCAGACATGGTCAATTATCAAATGATGCTATACATGTAATAGAAAATTTATGGAAAAATTGATGTGTAAGAAGAGCATAAGATGAATTAAAATGCAAATTTAAATTTAAAATGATTATTCAATAGCAAAATCACAAAATATTTTTTAAATATATATAATTAATTTTCTCTATAAAAGTCACCACACCCCCAATGCTTCCACCAACTATCGCCCCCTAGAAGGCTTCAGAGCCCACCGGATGGGGGAGGGACCGTCCACCTTGGGAACCTACGCCCTAAGGTCTGAAAATGCTACAGGAAATTATTTTATTTATAAAATACCACCCACAAATTTTTTCAGCTGTTTTGTCTCTCCTGGAAAAATGTACATGGACGCCCATGATTCTATATGATTGTCTTATGTATAGAAAGAAACTAGCTATTTCTACCAAATGCTTACTTCATTATTAGTTATGAATGTTCTTCAGCTATAGTTGCCATGCTCAAAACATCTATCCCATCTTGTATCAATCTTCGCATTAGCCTTCCTATTTCTCCGCCACTGCTTGTTATTAATGAATCAAGATATTCAAAACTGATCACCATCTCCAATTACTATTCTTCAACATAGTTGTATCGCCTTCAGTATATGTCAGACAAAATTAATTTCTCGTGTGTCAAATTTACGCAGCATGACAAATTAAAACGTAGCAGCGATGGAAATTTGTAACTCTACGTGATTCAAACACAAAATATTAGTAAATAAACACGTGAC
This sequence comes from Arion vulgaris, assembly GCA_020796225.1. NCBI lineage: Eukaryota > Metazoa > Mollusca > Gastropoda > Stylommatophora > Arionidae > Arion > Arion vulgaris. Next base: position 58,144,984 of record CM036762.1, on the reverse strand, counting down.
TTAATCTTGAAATGTACAGTTACCGAACATGACGCGGGTCTTACGTCACCAGAGGGATCGCAGTGTTCTAGAGTGAAACAGACAGTGTAATAATATTTCAGGGCGTCTCTCATTAATGATAAATATCAGTGTACGCCTCTCATTAATGATATATATATCAGTGTACGCCTCTCATTAATGATAAATATCAGTGTACGCCTCTCATTAATGATATATATATCAGTGTACGCCTCTCATTAATGATATATATCAGTGTACGCCTCTCATTAATGATATATATCAGTGTACGCCTCTCATTAATAATAAATATCAGTGTACGCCTCTCATTAATGATATATATCAGTGTACGCTTCTCATTAATGATATATATCAATGTACGCTCTCATTAATGATATATATCAGTGTACGCCTCTCATTAATGATATATATCAGTGTACGCTTCTCATTAATGATATGTATCAGTGTACGCCTCTCATTAATGATATGTATCAGTGTACGCCTCTCATTAATGATATATATCAGTGTACGCCTCTCATTAATGATATATATCAGTGTACGCCTCTCATTAATGATAAATATCAGTGTACGCCTCTCATTAATGATATATATCAGTGTACGCCTCTCATTAATGATAAATATCAGTGTACGCCTCTCATTAATGATATTTATCAGTGTACGCCTCTCATTAATGATATATATCAGTGTACGCCTCTAATTAATGATATATATCAGTGTACCCCTCTCATTAATGATAAATATCAGTGTACGCCTCTTATTAATGATATATAACAGTGTACGCCTCTCATTAATGATATATATCAGTGTACGCCTCTCATTAATGATATATATCAGTGTACGCTTCTCATTAATGATATGTATCAGTGTACGCCTCTCATTAATGATATATATCAGTGTACGCCTCTCATTAATGATATATATCAGTGTACGCCTCTCATTAATGATATATATCAGTGTACCCCTCTCATTAATGATATATATCAGTGTACGCCTCTCATTAATGATAAATATCAGTGTACGCCTCTCATTAATGATAAATATCAGTGTACGCCTCTCATTAATGATAAATATCAGTGTACGCCTCTCATTAATGATATATATCAGTGTACGCCTCTCATTAATGATATATATCAGTGTACGCCTACGCATAAACGTCAAACTATAATCAATAATTTCGGCAGCTAGCAGCGGCTCCCATCTGTAGCGTTGCACTTTAGCTACATCTCTCTATTTTCTGTGTATAGCGTGTTTTTCTTTAAAAAGGCATTATCGATTTCCTAGAAATGACGTCATGTTGCCAACAGAACGACGTTATATGGACTTGTGGAGCTGTCGCTGATGTGATCCGACTAAACATCCCCACGGAGTAGACCAGTGGTTCTAAAAATGTGTTGTCGGGGACTCGAGGTGTAAAAATAATGCTAGTTGATAGGTGTATAAACGGCCCTAAATAGTGGCTGTCAACTAAATGGATCTTCATCAGGTAACGTGTCTAATGATGATAGCGATCATAGTTTGTCATAACTATTTCCCCAACTTTGGTGATTTTCTATGTTGTTGACGCTTGTCCATGCTGTGTTTTCAGGCTGTTCTCTCTCTTTCTCTCTCTCCCTCTCTCTGTCTCTCTCTGTGAGTGTATGTGCTTGCGTGCGTGAGTGTGCTTGCGTGCGTGCTTTGTAGTCCTCTATCTCACTTCGTAGCAATAATGCATATCATTACAATGTGGCAAGTCTTCTCATTTTAACATAATTTACCTTAGCTTTTTCAAACTTTAAGGTATCTTTAAGCCACTTCACTTTACATTTATAGACTCTAGTATGCAGGAGCTATGAGGGTCAATTCCTTTCATCACTGCGGAACGTTGAGTGTAGCACTGAAATCACAACCCTCTTGTATCCTAGTCGCAAGACGAAAGCCTATACATTACGCAGTCATCTCATTACAAACCAACACCAAAAAAAAAGCTTACTGGAATGTTTGTGGGAATGTTACTTGTTTTAATGACCTGTCACGCCCGCCTTCCCAGCAATGTTCGTAGCGCGTTGGACTGCGGGTGATTAACCCTCTGTGAGTGCGGGTTCAATTCCGCGGGCTGGCAGAAAAGCCACAGGTTCCCCAGATTCACGGTGTTCATGGTACCGAACCGAAGGGTTTGTCCATGGCACTGAGCCGAAGATTTGAAAGCTCAATTGCTTCTGGATCGGGGGAAATGACCTGTCTCATCACTTCTACGTTTGTTCTTCTAGCAGCCCACGTGTTTCTTAACATTCTTCTGTACAAACACTTCTTAATGGTCTTTACTCTGTCAGATTATTTATTGTTAAATATTCCCTTCTATTTATGGGTGTATCTATGGCCAAGTGGTTAAGATGTCTGCCTTGCGAGGTTGTGGGTTCGAATCCCGATAGCGTGGTTCAGCATTTTCTATGGAGATCACTTCGGTTATTGTTTGAGCTACGGAGTTCCTCTTACACGACAAAAGCAAGTCATTATTTTCCCCTTAGGACATAACATGTGCCCCTGAATTCTCACCTACATTGCATCCAATCAAAGATTGCCCCACAATGTCAACTTTGTGATTATTTAGAAGAAACTGTTTCACACCATCTCTTCCAGTGTGCCCTGCACTCAGTGACCTATGCCACAAGTTCCTACCCCCATATCCAGATGTTGAAAACACTCTCTATGCTAACACACCACAACTCAGACAGACCTGTAAATTCACTCCCATGGCCTCAAATCAAAGGGCAACTGCTCAGATGACTGCTGGATCGGAAAAGAAAAAAGAAAAGTGCAACACATAGGAGTAGTTAGCGTGACATTTCTGCCGAGAGAGAAGGCGGAGTCATATGGGGTAACCCGATGTAATGAAATCAATCCTTCACCTCTCGACCCTCTATTCATTTCTATATGACATTTCTAGATGTATATAACATTGAATAACTCGCGACCGAGTGGTTAGTTAATTGCATATCCTTTACAGGACTTTGTGAATCAACTCCCAGCTTTTTTTTTACGCTGTTTGTGATTTTTCTAGGTATTATTACGTTCAGTAGTTTGCAATTGGTTTCTGAACGGGTGGTGCTATCGTCCTTTTGTAAAATTCCACACGAAACAATTTGCAACCAAACTGTCCGTAGCGTGATTCGAACTCAGAACGTCGGGGCTAATAGATCGAGTCACTAACCCCTAAGCCACAGACGCCACCACCCGAGTGGTTTGTTTGTGATTTTTTTTAGGCATTATTACGTTCAGTAGTTTGTCATTGCTTTCTGAACGGGTGGTTCCATCGTCCTTTTGTAAAAATCCACACGAAACAATTTGCAACCAAACTGTCCGCAGCGTAATTTGAGCTCATAACGTCGGGGCTAATAGATCGAGTCACTAGCCCCTAAGCCACAGACGCCACCACCCGAGTGGTTACGGGGTGTAAATTTGGGGTGTAATGAATAGAAGCACTGTTACCTGCCACGCATGTCGTAAGAGGCGCCTAATGAGGTTTGGCCGAAATCGGATGTACATGTCCTAAACGTGTATAAGTCTATGCGTTTAGGGCCTACCAAACCAATGTGCAACGTATACACGTTCTTGGCAAAGATCAAACATATCACAAAGAGTACGTGTCCTAAACGTGTATAAGTCTATGCGTTTAGGGGCCTACCAAACCAATGTGCAACGTATACACGTTCTTGGCAAAGATCAAACATATCACAAAGAGTGATTAAAATTAATCGTAAAGAACGAACGCAAAGAAGAAGAAGAAAAAGAGAATAACTCTCTCGTCTCAATAGAAGAACATTTGCTGCTTATTATAACCCATATTAGAAATGAAATGATTGAGGAAGAGCGGTGGGGACACCAGGAAAGATAGACTACGTAATGAAGACATCAGAAGCTGAGTAGGCATAACTTCATACACCGAATACATCGATAAACACCAAATGCAGTGGTGTGGACGTTTAATGAGAATGGGATACAACCAACCACCACTAACAGCATACAATAAAAAAGATATCAGGTACTAGAGCGAGGGAAGACCAAGAAAAAGATGGATAGAAAATATCAAGACCACACTATATAAACACGGATATAACACAACATAATCGACTCATCTGGCCCTAGAACGCAAATTAAAGATCCCACCCCTACGATTAACGGCAAGAGTGGACAACCAATTCCATCATCCACCTGAGGACAGAAAATAGGCAATATGACCATATTTTTCTGGAACACTGCCTTTCCCTGACTTATTCTATTCTTTAGTTCAACTTTACTCAATTCTTTAGAAAGATTGAGGAGTCGCAGGAGAGAACAGTAAGGATAAATTACTTGCAGGTCATATGTAACGCATAACGGTACGAGATAAATATATACTATATAAGGTTTCTGTGGGTAAGAAATAAATATATACTATATAAGGGTTCTGTGGGTAAGAGATAAATATATACTATATAAGGGTTCTGTGGGTAAGAGATAAATATATACTATATAAGGGTTCTGTGAGTAAGAGATAAATATATACTATATAAGGTTTCTGTGGGTAAGAGATTAAGAGCTCTGCTTTCATTCCGAAGGTACTTGGTTAGCTCCCTCGTCGAGCCATTGTGATATTTTTCCAGAGCTCCCTGATCTCAGTGTAGGTGAGATCGAGTTTCTAAGTCATATCGGAGACGGACGATAAAACGTAAGTCCCGTTTTCAAGTTGAGCACGTAAAAGAACCCTTAGCAGTTAAATATCGAAAAGAGCAGGCTGGAAAGCAGCTGCCCGTGCAAAATTCATTAGAAATATTAAGAAATAAAATTCCTCTAAATATTTTCATCCTCCCCATGAGGCCATTACCTTGTAGTGGTGGGGAGGCTTGCGTGCTCAAATGATACAGTGAGCTATGACGGCGGGAACTTATGTTCCCGGAAGGGTTACACAAGCCGGAAAGGTCACTGAGGAGGGGACAGACGAAGCATGGTCTCCTGGTCCTCCAGGTTGGGGTTGGGCTTGGGACTAACGATCCCATCCTTTAAAAAAACTTAAAGTTACGGAAACAACAACAAACATACAACCTATCTACGGGCATGAAGGGCTACCAGAGTCATTGACTCACATGACTGGAATTGGTGAAAGCCGAAAGGAAGCTACTTTCATGAGGACGGAAGTCCTGAATGCCAAAACCAAGACCAGAATTGGATGCTGGAATGTAAGAACAATGTACGAAACCGGAAAACTATCACAAATAACAGCAGAAATGAGAAGATATAATTTACATATACTAGGGGTTAGCGAGAGCAGATGGACAGGAAATGGAAGAAGTACCACTGCAACAGGTGAAACAGTCCTTTTTCTGGACGAGACGATGACCTACACCATGAAGGAGTAGCAGTAATCCTAAGAAAGGGCGTGGAAAAGTGTCTGTTAGAATGGAAACCTATCAGCAGCCGCTTGATTAAGATCAGGCTAAAGGGGAAGCATACAAACATCACAATCCTACAATGCTATGCGCCAACTAATGATAGCGAAGATACAAAGAAAGACTCGTACTACGAAAACCTACAAGCAGAATTAGACAAGTCACCATCCCATGATGTTATCATTGTTATGGGAGATCTAAATGCGAAGGTCGGACAAGACAACACACATAGTTATAGAACTATGGGAAAATATGGATGTGGTATGATGAACGAAAATGGGAACGTTTAGTAAACTTCTGCAGCATGAACAATCTCGTTATAGGAGGAACCCTATTTCAACATTTAGATATCCACAAATTAACATGGTATTCCCTAATGGCAGAGATAAAAACCAAATAGACCATATAATGATCAATGGACCCTGGAGACGCTCGCTGCTAGATGTTGTAGTCAAGAGAGGTGCAGATGTTGGTAGTGACCACCACCTAGTCACAGCTTATGTCAAACTTAAACTAAGAAAAACAGGACAACAGAAAAACTTCCAAAGAGGTTCGATGTGGATAGACTAAAAGACACGGAAGTAAGGGATAAGTTTATAATGCAGATAAAGAACAGATTCCAAGCCCTAGAAAGTAATGAAACTACGGATGAAACTGACAACATAGATAAAACATGGGACAACATAGCATCTATATATAGCAAGAGCAGTGAAACATGTCTAGGCTACCGCACAAAGAAAAGAAAAGAATGGATAACACCAACAACATGGAAAATAATAGACAGCCGAAGAATATTAAAAGAAATTGTTAGAAGCAAAGTCCGAAAGACTGAAAGCAAGATACCAAGAACAGTACAAAAGCGCAAGTAAAGAAATCAAACGGGCTGTGAGAGCCGACAAAAGAATGTATGTTGAAGACCTGGCAGTACAGGCAGAAGAAGCAGCAAAAAGTGTGATCAGGGAACAGTGTACAAAATTACAAAGCTAATAAGCGGAAAACATTACAGAAGATCAAATACTCTCATAAAGGATAAGAATGGAATACTATTGACAACGGAAAAGGAACAAGAAATACGATGGACAGAGCATTTTAAAGAATTGCTAAACAGACCACCTCCAACGGTAGTAGCAGACATACCAGAACCAACAGAGGAGTTAGAAATTGGCATTGAAACACCCAGCCAGGATGAGATCATTACAGCAATTAAATCTCTTAAGAATAACAAGGCACCAGGAATGATAACTTAAACGCAGAACTATTCAAAATAGACCCAGAACTTGCAGCTAATATATTGCAACCCTTGTTTACTACTATATGGAATGCCCAAATAATACCTGATGCATGGAACAGAGGAGTCATCATCAAGATACCCAAAAGGCTCCTTGCCGATTGTAATAATTGGCGTGGAATAACACTGCTTTCTGTCCCAAGTAAAATCTTAAGCAAAATCATCGTACAACGTATTACTGACGCTGTGGATAAGAAACTGAGAAAGGAACAAGCAGGATTTCGCAGAGGACGGAGCTGTATAGGCCAAATATTTGCTCTTAGAAATATCATAGAACAATGCACAGAATGGCAAAGCAAACTCTATATCAACTTTGTAGATTTTGAAAAGGCTTTTGATAGCATACACCGCGAAAGTCTATGGCGTATCTTAAGATGGTATGGAATCCCACTGTGTTTTATAAATATTATAAAAGCTGCTACAGCAAGTTTGCATGCAGTGTTGAAACTTCAGAACTAAAGTTTGAAGTAAAAACAGGCGTGCGACAAGGATGTGTTATGTCAGCCCTATTATTCAACACTGTCATAGATTGGGTGATGCGTAAAACAACGGAAGATAAGGCAAGAGGTATTAGATGGACGCTCACATCCACTCTGGAAGACCTAGATTTTGCAGATGACATCGCACTCCTATCTCATACACATAGAGATATCCAGGAAAAGACCAGCCGCCTTAACCAATATAGTGAGATGGTTGGGCTGAAAATAAATCAGAAGAAAACTGAAGTAATGACTCTGAACATAGCAACCCCAGCACCAGTCAAACTAGAAGGTAAAACCCTCCGAGATACAACCGCTTTCACATACCTTGGAAGTGTTATTAGCAATGAAGGAGGCGCTGGATCTCACATTAAAAACAGACTGAGTAAAGCACGCAGTGCATTCATGACCCTTCAGACCGCCTGAAAATCTGCCCAATACAGCATCAGAACCAAGACTAGTATCTATAACAGCTGTGTGCTGTCAACTTGCTGTACGGATCGGAATGCTGGAGAATGACAGAACAGGATATGTCCAGACTCTCCGCCTTTCATACAACTTGTCTGCGAAAAATCTTACGCGTGTACTGGCCGACTACTATCTCGAATCAAGAATTGCTTGCACGATGCCAACAAGAGAATATGGGCACTATCATCCGAAGACGACGCTGGAGATGGATTGGACATGTGATGCGCATGGAGACTGGCTCCGACACGAAAACTGCACTGAGATGGACTCCAGAGGGTAGGCGAAAGCGTGGAAGACCCAAGACGACCTGGAGGAGAACGATAGAGCAAGAGCTGAAGGAAATGAATCATAGCTGGAACACAATACAGAGGAAGGCCATGAACAGGGAAGAATGGTGTACGTTTGTTGCTGCCTAAACGCCAGGGCGTAACAGGCTAAAGAGAGAAAATATTTTCATAATATTTTAAATTATATTGGGAACCCTTGGTGTAAATTCGAACCCCGACCTTCGTAACACAAGGCAACATCTTAACCAAATTAAGCGACCGTAAACTACAGGCAGTCCGCCATTTATTTAGCTGGTGCAAGCTGGTCCCCATGGAAGACACATTATGAGAATCACTGCTGTATAGAAACTACTAGTTAGAAGAAAAAAATGTCAGTAATAGTTGAAGGGAAAAAAACAACAACGATTGGCTTGTGAATGAGGCCGGAGAAGTGGATAGTGTGAAAGGAAGGGAGGAAGGGTAGACAAGAGATGAAAATCGATATGGTAATCACTCCTGCATGCAGACAAGAAACTGTGTGTTATATAGATCGACGGTATTTGGGACTGCAAACGTGAGTGTGCGAGTGTACTTCATAAACGCCCTTATAAACAGAAATGCACACGTACCGTGTGTTGGCGTGTGCCAGAAGTGTGCATGAATGATTATAGATGTGCGGTGTGTGAAGTGTGCAGTTTAAGATGTGTAGTTTAGGCACTTAGAAAGTAGTTGAGCAGATTGCAAAGTCACACCTAACCTACACAATGAGGATTGTATTCGAGGAAACTTTATTTTCAATAGCACATTTAAAAATAACTAACATCACTTATGAAAATATTTGGTTACTCCCACATATTTTGTACAGGCAGTATCCGTTTGTGTCTGTGTATCTGTAACATCCGATCCAACAATCTTTTTTTTAAAGCTATGAATTTGATTGACAGATTGATAGGACCATCATCATTGCACTTCGGTGAGTAACCATGTGTGCTACGATCTGTCTTACACAAGAAGATCTCAGCTACAGTGCACGAGCTCCGTAGCACCGGCGAAGGTCCCCGATGTAATTTTGAAGATGGTAAAGATATTTTTGTAGGAATTACACAGGGGACCCTCGCCGGTGCTACAGAGTTCGTGCACTGCAGCTGAAATCTTTCTGTATAAGAAAGAGATCGGGGCACACATGGTTACTCATCGAAGTGCACTGATGATGATCCTATCAATTAATCAATATGTTTGAAATAAATCAGTTGTTAATGTGAGTCTGTTATGGTTTTCAAACAGTTTGTACTAAACACACCGACGTTTCAATAAAAAGCCCTTTATCAAGCACAGGATGCAGTCTTCCCTTAAATACATAGTTTTACTGCAGTCTTCCCTTATATCGATAACCAGTGGCGGCTCGTCTTTAAAGGGCCAGTGGGGCGGGCCCCACAAAAATAATGTGTAGCGTGTGTTTATTTAATGAATTAAAATATAACCTAACCCAAAATCATGATTTTTCCGCAAATTTTTTCTGGTCCCACCAACAAAAATGATCACGAGCCGCCACTGTCGATAACAGAGTAGGAGCTTCCGCATCTATGGGCATTTCCTGGACTTCCCTGCTCTTAATAGGAAAAATAGTGAAAACTCATTCTTTGGGGTTCAAGGAGGAAGAAACAGAAGACGGATGTTGATCGTGTCCGTGTACATTTCTTCTGTTCCTTATACTTGCAAATATTATACATATCTTTGTTTTCATGTTGTCAGTCCCACAATCCCACTCATAAATCAGCTACCAAGTATAGTACTAAATACGTTGTGTGTACAAATATAACCCCTCCCTTCCCACTCACTGAACAACAACGACACTCAAAAGTAGACAGCCACTTAGAATGAAATAGAAGCAAGATGATATTGAATCAGGATTTCGCGAAAAGTGATGTGCTTGTGACAGTCAAGTCTACTGCGCCCTAGAAAACATGTCCACAAAATAGGAATAGAGAATGTCGTCATTGGGGTCAACAAAGTGTAAAACAAACTTCTTCTGTGGGCGTCTGTAGCTTAAGTGGTAGTGAGCTCGATCACAATCCAAGTGTCTTCTTCTTCTTCTTTTGTCGTCACACTGCTACCGGGTTGTTGCCCAATGTCGTGGTTTTCTGTTTTTGTCTTGCGCTGTTCTGGTGGCTTGTGTGATTGTTATCTTTGCTCTTTCACAGGATTCTGCTACGCCATCTAACCATCTTTTCCGTGGTCTTCCTCTTGCCTTCTTTCCCGATATTCTGTTGTAGAAGACTATGTATACTGTGGAGTTTGGATGCATTCTTATTAAGTGGCCAAACCACTTCATTCTTTGTTTCTCTATGTAATTCAAGCACGGTTTTGTGCCAACTTTCTTTCTTATGCTGATGTTGGTGATTCTCTCTTTTCTTGTGTTGGTAACTTTTCGCAGGTAACGCATTTCACATGTAGTTATTTTTGTGACTGCGCTTTGCTCAATGTCCATGTTTGGCTGTGGTAACACAAAGTAGGTATAAAAATGCTGTTGATCATCTGTTGCTTAGCTGCCTGTGAAATTTGTGGGTGCCTTAACAATGGGGCTAGCTGGTAGGTTACAGCATTTGCTTTTGTACTCTAGCCTCTATCTCTCTATCTAGTCTTCCGTCTTCTGTGAATATGCTTCCTAAGTATTTGAATTCTTTCACTTGGTTTATTTTAGTGCCATTGACATGGATGTCTAGATTATGTCAATGGCACTAATGGTACAACCCAAGTGTACCTGGTTCAAACTCCGCGGGGGCAGTTTGGAAGCAAATTTGTTCCCGTGGTAAAGACTGGGGAAAATAGACCTCACAGTTCAGAAAGCATTGGCAAACTGCGGAACGTATAAGTTATTCCTAGAAAATCAACAACTCGTTTACTGTAATTCATGTCGTAGTACTCTAAAGGATATGCCACGTTTTTCATTTCATCAAAACAAAGTTCTAGTGCAAACACAACATTAAGATGACGTCGTCCCAAAAGCAACCATTGGTTTAACTATCAGCATCAAATAGCTTGTCCTGAGCAGAACTTTTCCACCCCAACAGTCCTCCAGAATTTATCTTTCCCATAGGCCAGATGTCCTGCCTCTGCAGCCGTCATGTTCAAATCATCAGTTACATCCTGAATCCATCTTCTCCGTGGTCTTCTTCTTCTTCTCTTTGCCGGTATGCCTCCTTCCATGATTGTCTACTCCAGCCCATCATACTTTTTATATGTGAAAAACATCTCAATTTTCTCTTTCTTATTTGTAGCATCAGCCAGTTTTGGTTTAACTATTGCAAAATATAACTATTGGATTCTTCGCAAGGAGTTTATTCTTATCTTTCATGTTTGTTGGCCTACACACTCTGATATAACCTAAACAAGGTTCGTTCTTAGGTTGAAAAGGGCGTCCCTAAGCTTAAACAGGCTTTCACCCGTATGTTGCCGGTGTTCGCAAGGGGAGTAAAGAATAGTAACACTGCGACCTACAAAGCATGTCGTAGAAGACGACTGAGGTAGGGGCCTAAGGAAGCTACACTAGTAAATAAAAAGCGTCGCAGAAATCAGATATGCTGGCCTACTTTTAGGCGCATAACTGGCACAACGTACAATCGCTCTTATGCTCAGATTACACACACATCACAAATAGTGTTATAACAAATTATCGATATGGAGTGTTCAAAGAAGAAGAAAGAGGCTTTAATTGCATATATAAAAAACAAACAAAAACAAACAAGCAACCATCTGCAGCTGTGACAATAAGTGCTTCTTCAGAAGTGAAAACAAACAAGTAACCATCTGCAGCTGTGACAATAAGTGCTTCTTCAGAAGTGAAAACAAACAAGTAACCATCTGCAGCTGTGACAATAAGTGCTTCTTCAGAAGTGAAAACAAACAAGTAACCATCTGCAGCTGTGACAATAAGTGCTTCTTCAGCAGTGAAAACAAACAAGCAACCACCTGCAGCTGTGACAATAAGTGCTTCTTCAGAAGTGAAAACAAACAAGGAACCATCTGCAGCTGTGACAATAAGTGCTTCTTCAGAAGTGAAAACAAACAAGTAACCATCTGCAGCTGTGACAATAAGTGCTTCTTCAGAAGTGAAAACAAACAAGTAACCATCTGCAGCTGTGACAATAAGTGCTTCTTCAGAAGTGAAAACAAACAAGTAACAATCTGCAGCTGTGACAATAAGTGCTTCTTCAGAAGTGAAAACAAACAAGGAACCATCTGCAGCTGTGACAATAAGTGCTTCTTCAGAAGTGAAAACAAACAAGTAACCATCTGCAGCTGTGACAATAAGTGCTTCTTCAGAAGTGAAAACAAACAAGTAACCATCTGCAGCTGTGACAATAAGTGCTTCTTCAGAAGTGAAAACAAACAAGGAACCATCTGCAGCTGTGACAATAAGTGCTTCTTCAGAAGTGAAAACAAACAAGCAACCATCTGCAGCTGTGACAATAAGTGCTTCTTCAGAAGTGAAAACAAACAAGTAACCATCTGCAGCTGTGACAATAAGTGCTTCTTCAGAAGTGAAAACAAACAAGTAACCATCTGCAGCTGTGACAATAAGTGCTTCTTCAGAAGTGAAAACAAACAAGTAACCATCTGCAGCTGTGACAATAAGTGCTTCTTCAGAAGTGAAAACAAACAAGTAACCATCTGCAGCTGTGACAATAAGTGCTTCTTCAGAAGTGAAAACAAACAAGTAACCATCTGCAGCTGTGACAATAAGTGCTTCTTCAGCAGTGAAAACAAACAAGCAACCACCTGCAGCTGTGACAATAAGTGCTTCTTCAGAAGTGAAAACAAACAAGGAACCATCTGCAGCTGTGACAATAAGTGCTTCTTCAGAAGTGAAAACAAACAAGTAACCATCTGCAGCTGTGACAATAAGTGCTTCTTCAGAAGTGAAAACAAACAAGTAACCATCTGCAGCTGTGACAATAAGTGCTTCTTCAGAAGTGAAAACAAACAAGTAACAATCTGCAGCTGTGACAATAAGTGCTTCTTCAGAAGTGAAAACAAACAAGGAACCATCTGCAGCTGTGACAATAAGTGCTTCTTCAGAAGTGAAAACAAACAAGTAACCATCTGCAGCTGTGACAATAAGTGCTTCTTCAGAAGTGAAAACAAACAAGTAACCATCTGCAGCTGTGACAATAAGTGCTTCTTCAGAAGTGAAAACAAACAAGAACCATCTGCAGCTGTGACAATAAGTGCTTCTTCAGAAGTGAAAACAAACAAGCAACCATCTGCAGCTGTGACAATAAGTGCTTCTTCAGAAGTGAAAACAAACAAGTAACCATCTGCAGCTGTGACAATAAGTGCTTCTTCAGAAGTGAAAACAAACAAGTAACCATCTGCAGCTGTGACAATAAGTGCTTCTTCAGAAGTGAAAACAAACAAGTAACCATCTGCAGCTGTGACAATAAGTGCTTCTTCAGCAGTGAAAACAAACAAGCAACCATCTGCAGCTGTGACAATAAGTGCTTCTTCAGAAGTGAAAACAAACAAGTAACCATCTGCAGCTGTGACAATAAGTGCTTCTTCAGAAGTGAAAACAAACAAGTAACCATCTGCAGCTGTGACAATAAGTGCTTCTTCAGAAGTGAAAACAAACAAGTAACCATCTGCAGCTGTGACAATAAGTGCTTCTTCAGAAGTGAAAACAAACAAGTAACCATCTGCAGCTGTGACAATAAGTGCTTCTTCAGAAGTGAAAACAAACAAGTAACCATCTGCAGCTGTGACAATAAGTGCTTCTTCAGAAGTGAAAACAAACAAGTAACCATCTGCAGCTGTGACAATAAGTGCTTCTTCAGAAGTGAAAACAAACAAGTAACCATCTGCAGCTGTGACAATAAGTGCTTCTTCAGAAGTGAAAACAAACAAGTAACCATCTGCAGCTGTGACAATAAGTGCTTCTTCAGAAGTGAAAACAAACAAGTAACCATCTGCAGTTGTGGCAATAAGTGCTTCGTCAGAAGTGAAAACAAACAAGCAACCATCTGCAGTTGTGGCAATAAGTGCTTCGTCAGAAGTGAAAACAAACAAGCAACCACCTGCAGCTGTGACAATAAGTGCTTCTTCAGCAGTGAAAACAAACAAGTAACCATCTGCAGCTGTGACAATAAGTGCTTCTTCAGAAGTGAAAACAAACAAGTAACCATCTGCAGCTGTGACAATAAGTGCTTCTTCAGAAGTGAAAACAAACAAGTAACCATCTGCAGTTGTGGCAATAAGTGCTTCGTCAGAAGTGAAAACAAACAAGCAACCACCTGCAGCTGTGACAATAAGTGCTTCTTCAGCAGTGAAAACAAACAAGTAACCATCTGCAGCTGTGACAATAAGTGCTTCTTCAGAAGTGAAAACAAACAAGCAACCATTTGCAGTTGTGGCAATAAGTGCTTCGTCAGAAGTGAAAACAAACAAGCAACCACCTGCAGCTGTGACAATAAGTGCTTCTTCAGAAGTGAAAACAAACAAGTAACCATCTGCAGCTGTGACAATAAGTGCTTCTTCAGAAGTGAAAACAAACAAGTAACCATCTGCAGCTGTGACAATAAGTGCTTCTTCAGAAGTGAAAACAAACAAGCAACCATTTGCAGTTGTGGCAATAAGTGCTTCGTCAGAAGTGAAAACAAACAAGCAACCATCTGCAGCTGTGACAATAAGTGCTTCTTCAGAAATGAAAACAATCAGAAATCGACTAATGTACAGTATGCTTAATCGAGGCATATTGATCTTATTATGGGTATCGGTTATATGAGGGCTATCACTATAGCACTCCGAACTTGTCCATTTGTGTTTCTATCCTCGCCTCAAAAATTTCAACAGCATCCAGCGACCCAACACGCCAGTTCTACATTAATTAATCTGTTTGTTTGGCCAAATGTATTAGAGGGTGGCTCCCAATGCGAGAGATCTGTGTTCAAATCACGGTAGGGCAACGGATTTTTTTTCTGTTGTGGGCATAATGAAAAATCCTAACATGAACAGCTTCGCAGCGACTGCACTAGCCATGTAGCCATTAAATTCCTCAGACTCTCGTTCTCCCTGTCCTACACCGCCCTAAAACGAGGTACTACAGGCAGTAACCGTAGTATTTTTTATTTTGTTGTTTTTTATGGCGAAGTGGCTAAATCGTTTGCATGTCGTTCTGCCGATTGTGTGTTTAAATTCGAACCTAGTCACATGTGCAATATTTTCATTTTCCTTAGACGAGGCATACTGACATACTGTGTTCATCTCTCTCCATCGTGGCATATTAACCAAATATATAGATAAATAATTCGGTTACAGTGTGTAACTTTATATAGTTACATTCCAACTATGATAACCCCACCTAGTTATTAGAAGGAAAAAAAATAAACAAAGAAAATGGTTGTTTATGAGTCTAACAATCGTATTGTGTAAAACAATTATCTGCAGAAAACAAAACAAAAACGAATATAAATGCTTTGGCACAGGATTAGTGCAATAAAGTGTTGGCTCTCATGCACTGACTTGTGTCATAAATTATCAACTTAAAAAATTGCAAAATACCAACACACGAATACTTCATCTTTGGTATTACATAGTTTTATTCTAGTTTTACCCATTTCTAATAGATTATTCAGAACTGTAGATTATTCTAAATTAGAATAACTAGATCTTCTATATTTAGAATATCTATTTCATCTTACTTTGAATGGACTCAACTATTATTGGAGAATGGACTCAACTATCACTAGAGAATGGACTCAACCATCAGTAGAGAATGGACTCAACCATCATTGAAGAATGGACTCAATCATCATTGGAGAATGGACTCAACTATCCTTTGATCATTGGCCCATCTATCATTGGAGAATGGACTCAACTATCATTGGAGAATGGACTCAACCATCATTGGAGAATGGACTCATCTATCATTGGAGAATGGACTCAACCATCATTGGAGAATGGACTCAACTATCATTGGAGATTGGACTCAACCATCATTGGAGAATGGACTCATCTATCATTGGAGATTGGACTCAACCATCATTGGAGAATGGACTCAACTATACTTCGAGTACTTCATCGTCTAGATTTGAAATAAATAGGTCATCGTAACTAGGATAACTAGCCCATGTGCTGCCGGGCCCGAAAGGTGAAGAAGAAAAAGAACAACAATTAGGATAACTAACTAAGCATAGATTTTACTACTTCTTCGACAAAATACTACAAAATAATATAAAATAACACAATATTACTCCGTTTAAAATCCGCGGAAGTTATCTGAACATACAAGCAGACAAACCTTAAAAAAAAGAATAGATTAAAATAATAACCAAAAATAACGTTATGCACAAAAACATATACATCAACCAAACACTTTAGACTTATACAGATTGCTTGACTCTGCTCAGGTGTGCTGTCGTTATTATTATTATTATTATATTATCAGGTATTGTGGCAGGGCGTTGAATTAAATTACTAATATGTGGGGTTCAATTCTACGTTTAGTCGGTTCCATAATGTTCTTCTTATTCCCAGCGAAGCTTGCCTTTCATCGTGGGAATGTTCAGAAGTAGAAAATAACATCATACCCCAACAGGTTTTATTATGTGAACTTACGTCATCGTGGGAATGTTCAGAAGTAGAAAATAACATCATACCCCAACAGGTTTTATTATGTGAACTTACGTCATCATGGAATGCTCAGAAGTAGAAAATAACATCATACCCCAACAGGTTTTATTATGTGAACTTACGTCATCGTGGGAATGCTCAGAAATAGAAAATAACATCATACCCCAACAGGTTTTATTATGTGAACTTACGTCATCGTGGGAATGTTCAGAAGTAGAAAATAACATCATACCCCAACAGGTTTTATTATGTGAACTTACGTCATCGTGGGAATGCTCAGAAGTAGAAAATAACATCATACCCCAACAGGTTTTATTATGTGAACTTACGTCATCGTGGGAATGCTCAGAAGTAGAAAATAACATCATACCCCAACAGGTTTTATTATGTGAACTTACGTCATCGTGGGAATGCTCAGAAGTAGAAAATAACATCATACCCCAACAGGTTTTATTATGTGAACTTACGTCATCGTGGGAATGCTCAGAAGTAGAAAATAACATCATACCCCAACAGGTTTTATTATGTGAACTTACGTCATCGTGGGAATGCTCAGAAGTAGAAAATAACATCATACCCCAACAGGTTTTATTATGTGAACTTACGTCATCGTGGGAATGCTCAGAAGTAGAAAATAACATCATACCCCAACAGGTTTTATTATGTGAACTTACGTCATCGTGGGAATGCTCACAAGTAGAAAATAACATCATACCCCAACAGGTTTTATTATGTGAACTTACGGAAGTGAAGAGGCTTCAATGCAGATCACATCTCATGTAAGGATATCTGCAAACCCTCAATGAAAAACTTTTCAATCGGTCTCAACAAATGGGAATAACTTGCTGATGACAGAGTTATGTGGAAAAACAACATTACGCAAAGCTGCAGAATCGTTTTTTTTACAAGAGACTTAAATATATGCTTAAAGACAAGAGAGGCAAGCGCAAACTCAGAAGTAGTCACATTAACATTCATTCAGATTTCAGTGACCTCTTTGTCTCAGGAGACAATAGGTATTGCGTCACGTAGTATGTTCTGAGCTGTATCACAACGTTTCTTGTGGCTGTAATGGCCTATTCTGGAGTGGCAATCCTTGCCACAGTTGCTGCAGGTAAAACTGGAGCTGATACAAAGGATGTTCTCTCTGCCCTCTGTGCTCTATTTTGCCTCCACATGTGTTGTTGTTTTTCTTCTTTTCTTTTTGAGCCGCCCCTCACTGCCGCTCGCCGCGCTTGCCTGTCTTTGGTCAGCCGCTCCCAGTGTTCTTTGTCTATGCCGCATGACGTTAGATCATGCTTGCAGGTGTCAATGACGCGTAATAATGGGCGCCCAATCACATTAACATAATTGCAAATTAACCGTCTGTAAAAAGATAATTTTTGTATTAAAGAAACTATCGTTACTGTCTATAATACCGTTTTTTAAGACAGTGTAAGACAGTGGGGACGTGCATGAGGAATTTAATGTCTGCATGGCTAGTGCAGTCGTCGCGCAACTGTTGAAGTTCGGATTTTTATGTATGCCCTCGAAAGAAACAAATTTTCTTGGCCTTACCGGGAATGGAACCCGGGTCTGCCGTATACGACCCCACGCTCTAATCCATTCAATTAACCGTCTGTAAAGACGAAAAATTACATATCTAAGTCTCGAAATCGGACGGACAACATTCTCTAGCCTACTCAGCTGAACTTGGAGACCCATACTTTCTTAATCCGATGAAAACTTCAACTAATTGTCAAAGCTACTGTGTAATTATGATAACGCGGATATTTACAACTGAAAAGACTCGGAACCTATGGGAGTGTAATTGGTTCATATCAGTCTGTTGTAATTAATTATTCATTACGGCTGAACTCGAAGTTAAGCAGCTGATAGAAGATAGTCTAAGGAATAATGGTTTTGTTGTTTATACCGATAGGTCTGTGCATCGTTGGAGAAGTCAGGTTGGGGTTTCTTGGCTGGCAGGCATGGCAGGATTATTGTAATGCAAAGCGGTGCATACAAGACTACAACTTCCAGTATGATAATGTAGGTTGGGGTCGTTACTATTGTTCTCCAGTGGCTCGATGAGACTCTGGTTACTGGGCCTTGTTGTATCTGACTTTCATTTGCTGTTTCGAAATATCCAGAATGTCAGGTCGCGGTGTGAGTGGCTGTCGTTTACATAGGTTTTAAAAATTCAAAGTCTCGCGTGAATCTACTGTCCCGGGTATGCTAGTGTATGCGGACATATTTTCATCGATAGCATTGATTGTCGGTGAGTTTAGGGTGGAAAATGAGAAGATTCTCTGGTCTCTTGACGACCTCATGCTGGATGAGGACAGAGAAATTTCTGTTGAAGCTATCCAACGAGTTAAGGAATTTGAAACAATACGTTGTACAGTGTTTAACCGGCAACCCACATGAACCATCAGTATGCATTACCTTCGACATCTGTTGTGGAAGACTGAGCATCTATGGGTCCTAACTATCTCAGGGCACTCACAATGCTATGATATCGTTTTAATAACAAATAACCAACCAATTATTCAGTATTTTTGTGTAAATTTCATCTGATACAAATGAAACTGTGCGTAAAATGCGTACCAGTAAAAGAAAATATAGACTATTTCTTCGTTCTTATTTTGTAACTCCTATATCTCATTTCATTTGTATATTGTGTCATTAATCATTCACCCAATTTTGTCTGAGCAAGTATCTAACTAAAGTCAGCAAGTATCTAACTAAAGTGTGCAAGTATCTAACTAAAGTGTGCAAGTATCTAACTAAAGTGTGCAAGTATCTAGCTAAAGTGTGCAAGTATCTAACTAAAGTGTGCAAGTATCTAACTAAAGTGTGCAAGTATCTAACTAAAGTGTGCAAGTATCTAACTAAAGTGTGCAAGTATCTAACTAAAGTCAGCAAGTATCTAACTAAAGTCAGCAAGTATCTAACTAAAGTGTGCAAGTATCTAACTAAAGTCAGAAAGTATCTAACTAAAGTCAGCAAGTATCTAACTAAAGTGTGCAAGTATCTAACTAAAGTGTGCAAGTATCTAACTAAAGTGTGCAAGTATCTAACTAAAGTGTGCAAGTATCTAACTAAAGTGTGCAAGTATCTAACTAAAGTGTGCAAGTATCTAACTAATGTCAGCAAGTATCTAACTAAAGTGTGTAAGTATCTAACTAATGTCAGCAAGTATCTAACTAAAGTGTGCAAGTATCTAACTAATGTCAGCAAGTATCTAACTAATTTCAGCAAGTATCTAACTAAAGTGTGCAAGTATCTAACTAAAGTGTGCAAGTATCTAACTAAAGTCAGCAATTATCTAACTAGTGTCAGCAAGTATCTAACTAAAGTCAGCAATTATCTAACTAATGTCAGCAAGTATCTAACTAAAGTCAGCAATTATCTAACTAATGTCAGCAAGTATCTAACTAAAGTCAGCAAGTATCTAACTAAAGTCAGCAAGTATCTAACTAAAGTGTGCAAGTATCGTCCTAAAGTCAGCAAGCATCTAACTAAAGTCAGCAAGTATCTAACTAAAGTCAGTAGTATCTAGCTAAAGTGTGCAAGTATCTAACTAAAGTGTGCAACTAAATAAACAAATTAATAAATTGTTCACTTACCATGTCAAATGCACAACAATCATAAATATCATGGGAACAACCAGATCGTCGGAACCAACAGACCATCGCCGTCTGAAAATAACAATCCCAGGCATGGCTGTATCTATCGGATGAAGATAGACCGTTTATTTTACACAATGTGATGGCTGTATATGTGCGGGATGCTCCTACATATTCGATCTCACAGCTGCCAATATATTTCTGTTTGCAATCTTACTTCCACTAGTAACAAGAAGGTCTACTAACACTTGTATGTTTCTCAATAAAGGTTTAATATTGCAGACTGAGCAGAAATAGTACATATCAAGTGTTATCACATACACCTAACAAATATAGACTGCATATTTTACATCGAATAATCTATAACCCGACACAGTAGCGACAAGTAAGAATCCAACACAAACTGGTGAGCAACATGTGAGAGAGCAACTATATTTACACTTTGCAACAAATGCAATATCCGTGTTCCATATATTGAAAAGAATATCCGTGTGCAATGGTATAAATAGACAGTAAAGGGTCAGGTGTTGTAATAATGTGAATTCTAACGCACTTGGAATTTTTTCCTACCTAGTTTACGTTTTCTACTACTCTCTGGTATAATACCTCTCTTAGGCTGCGCATCGATTAACACAGGTTATACAGAAACTCAGACTCTAATATGATTGGTTGCTTTATTAAGAATAAAATTATTCCCTTTCGTTTATTGGATGATAAATTTGGAATATGCAAGTTCCTGCGAGATAACTTAGGTTAAACTGAGATATGGTTAGTCTGGTTTGGGTTATTTACCTTTGAATATGTTCATAATTCTTCGAGCGTAAATTAGATTATTGACATCAAATAATAGAAGAAAACTAGTCACGACAGAGATGAAGTGTCTACGCAGACTGCTGGGTGTATCAAGAAGAGACCGGTTGAGAAATGAAGACATCAGGAAAAGAGTGGTACAACATCAGTACTATACTTCATCAAGAAACAACAAATTAAATGGTTCGGCCACGTAAGCAGATTACCAACAGACAGTGCACCTCAAAGAGCAATGCTGCTCCGATACAATGGGTATAAAGCAAAAGGCTGGCCACGCAAAAGATGGACCTCAGAGATAACATAGGCGACGAAAGACATTATCTACGAAGCGCACACAGGGGCCCGTTTTAGGAATCTCTTGGAGAAAAGAAAAAGAAAGAAAGATATACATTTTGAGTTTGGTTACCTTCTTCTTCTTCTTCTGCGTTCTCACTAGATTGGGATTTCGGACTCTCTAATAAAGGCAGCCGTCTGCCTCAGATTATCTTGATGGATAAACTGTATCCACGCCATACAGTGTGTCTAGGACGCTGGTGTAAGTGTGCCACCTCTTTCTTCTCAAGTCTGCATACTGGGGGCAGTTATGTAGGATATAATTCCTATGATTTCTGCTTCCCCGTTTGTGCCGACCTCTTCACGAAGTAAATTTTGGCCACCCTCGTGATGGTAGGTCTGACATTCTTACTGCATGGCTAAATCTCCGAGGCAGATTGGCGACCGTAGAATCTGTTATCCCATTCCTCATTGTGAGGGTTGTTGCACCATGTTATGCACCTTACGGCCTGGTGCATCCGTGTTCTGTAAGCATTTGTTTCGGGTTAGCATTCCCTAGTTTGGTTACCTGAGTCGCCACATTTCTGCGTTTTTTTAATGGGATAAGTAAGTCTTCCTCTGTATTTCCTTCTTTTCTCTAACCCTGTTTTGTCTTAGCGTCTGGTTACGAAAAAAATTATAGAACGGGCTTTTGTGTAGGCCTCATAAATATTGTTCTTCACAGCCTGTTATCTCTGAAGTCCATCTTTTACGTGGGCGGCCTTTTACTTTGTATTCACTGTATCGGAGTAGCATTGCTCTTTGAGGCGGACTGTCTGTTGGTAATCTGCGTATGTGGCTGAAACATTTAATTTGCTGTGTCTTGATGAAGTTCAGTACTGATTTTGCACCCATTTTTTCCCTGATGTATTCATTTTTAAACCGGTCTCTTCTTGATACTCCCAGCATTCTGTGTAGACAGTTCATCTCTGTTGTGACTAGTGTTATTCTATCATTTGATGTCAGCGTCCAGGTTTGGCACTGATAGCATAATATGGGAAAAAAGATTGTGTAGAACAGTGATGCTCTTTTACATGTTTGCACTACAAATCTGACGCCATTGGTCCAATGATTTGATTTGCTTTATTGCATCTATGTTGGATTCGTTAGTTATTCTTCTGTTTGGTGAACTATTATCCCTAGGTATGTACAGTCTGTGACGTGTTTTAATGGGTGTTTGTCGATGAAGATATTAGTAGTGTTTTCTTCTCTAGAAAATGGCATTACTTCGGTTTTGTCGATGTTTCTTATCATATTGTATTCATTGTATGTTAACTCTAACTGTTGGTATATGTCTGTACATGGAGCGAAGTTTACACATTTCCATTCTCAACAAATCAACTACGACGGTTATACTAACTTTCAGCAATCAATCCTCTGTGCCTGTTGACAACACTAGACACCTTGGAGTAACGTTTGACACTCGACTAACGTAGAAAAAAAATAAAACAAGAAAAATCATGTCTGCGGAGTATACAAAAAACAGCTAGTCT
Organism: Arion vulgaris; assembly: GCA_020796225.1. Classification (NCBI taxonomy): domain Eukaryota; kingdom Metazoa; phylum Mollusca; class Gastropoda; order Stylommatophora; family Arionidae; genus Arion; species Arion vulgaris. The sequence continues at coordinate 58,122,209 of CM036762.1, read as the reverse complement.
GACGGCTAGAGAATCCCGTTGTGAGGGACATTCTTAGTACCCTCAATAAAACTGTTTTAGAGTATGTGAGACCAAAGCTTGTATACGGAATAGCAGCCTGGGGAACAGCTGCACAATTTAACTTTCAAAAAATCAACGGTACAAATGGAAGCTCTTCATAGAATGACAGGTACTATTTCTCAACAGTACAAAATAAAGCTATTCTTACAATGGTAAGTGCTATGCGTTCCACTTCCATAATTGCCATTGAAACACTAGCTGGCATTCAAAGACTTAAAGACAGTAGAGATGAAACATTACTCTCTCAATTCTCTAAATATCCCCATCTGACACAACACGTGTCTCTGTGGCTAAGTTGTTACGTCTTCGCTTTGCGTTCCGAAGGTCGTGGTGGTTCGAATGCAAATCTAAATCTGTTTGCGAGTGCATTTCCCCCAGAGACCTCTAAGATTGTTACCGGAGCTATGAAGTTAGTGCAATACTATCGACAGGGGGCGCGACATTTCTGATGAGAGGGACCGACCAATATGGGGTAAAACCCGGTGCAAAGAAGTCAATCCGTCAGCCTTAGATCCCCCATACATTCCCGCATACAATATCATAAAGAAAGACTAAAAGAACCAGTTTCATTCACACACGGCTATTGTCTATTCCCATGTGGAAGATGTAGTCCACTCTTGCCGTTAAGCGTAGGGATGGGAGCTTTAATTTGCGTTCTAGGACTAGATGAGTGGCCCGTGTTGTGTTATATCCGTATTTATGTAGTGTGGTCTTGATATTGTCTATCCATCTTTTCTTGGTCTTCCCTTAGTTCTAGTACCCGATCTCCTTTTATTGTATGCTGTTATTGGTGGTTGGTTGTATTTCATTCTCATTACATGTCCAAACCACTGCATTTGTTGTCTTTCGATGTATTCGGTGCATGAGTTATGCCCACTCTGCTTCTGATGTCCTCATTTCGTAGTCTGTCTTTCCTGGTGACTCCACTGCCTTCCTCAAGCATTTCATTTCACATGTGGTGAGCTTTCTGTGGTGTGTTGCAGTAAGAGACCAAGTTTGGCGCTGGTAACAAAGTGTTGGTACGAAAATACACACACGGCTACGCTCTTAAAATCAACAACTGAAATAAATTTGGTTCCGTTCGAAACAAATGTTCCACTCATATCATTCTTCTTCTGCTTCGAATGCTCCATATCGATCATTTGTTAAAACACTCTTTGAGATTTTTATGCGAACTGAGCCTAACAGCGATTGTACGTTGTCAGTTATGCGCCTATAAGTAGGTCAACACAGACAATTTCTGTGACGCTTTTTATTTACTAGTGTAGTTTCATTAAGCCCCTACCTCTGTCGCCTCTTACGACATGCCTTGTAGGTTGCAGTGTTACTATTCTTTGCTCCCTTGAGAGCTCTGACAATATGCGGAGACTAATATAATTCCAAAACTATCCACCTCGATCATGTGACAATTTCCCCAAGATTATTAACTCAATTTCGGGAATAGCAAACAAATCAATCCTGGCCACAACGGAAATGAAAAATATAACAGAAAAACACTTTCATCAGTCAGTCATAGATTCGTTTTTGCATATGATTGTGCAAAGGATACTGTGTGTGATGAAGGAGATGATATTTATGTTATAGAGATGGGCCGGATATAGCACAAATTCAACAAGATCCTTTTCTTCCAATTTCAAAAGCAGATGCTCGCCGTGTGTTGCCAGGCCTCGCAAGGGGAGCAAAGAATAGTAATACTGCGACCTACAAGGGATGTCGAAAGAAGCGACTGAGGTAGGGGTCTAGGGAAGTTACTCTAATAAATAAAAAGCATCGCAGAAATCGGATATACTGGTCTACTTATAGGCGCATAATTGGCACAACGTACAATCGCCGCTGTGGATAAGTGGTTAAGCCCTTGCCTTGCGAGTCGAAAGTCGTGGGTTCAAACCCGAACGCGCCGTTCTGTGCATTTCCCTCCAGAGACTAATATGATTGTTGCCTGAGCTACAATATTCGTGCAATACTCTAGGCAGTTGTAGTACCATTTCTGCGGAGAGGACAGAGCCATATGGGGTAAAAACTGGTGCGATGAAGTCAATCCTTCGGCTTCCACCCCCTTCCCCCCCCGATCCAGAAGCACTTGAGCTTTCAGCTCCTCGGCTCGGTGCCACGGACATCGTAACCCTTCGGTTCGGTGTCACGAACACCGTAAATCTGAGAAACCTGTGACTTTTCTGCCAGCCCGCGGAATTGAACTCGCACTCATAGAGGGCTAGTCACCCGTAGTCCAACGCACTACGAACACGCTAGGCAGGCGGGCCCTTCGGCTATAAAAACCCCTTTGGGGGAGCGTGGTGCAGTCTCAGACACGCTCTTTCAACCTAAGACTGAGTTGCGTTTTTTTCTCATGTCAGAGCGTATTGATCTAAAAACATGATGTAGAAGAATGAACTCCTTACAAGAAATCAAGTATTGACTGGACAATGAATGTATATTCAATTCAAATGCTTAATGTCCACGATAATTATAAATAAATTGTACCAAAACAAAAAATCAAATGAAATCAAATAACCACACAGTGTGTACGTCAGTCATTAGCCAATAAAATTCGACATCACAGATAAATCTGTCCAATGGGCGTTGGACTTCTATCGGCGAACAAGATTCAAATTTGTTTATCGGATCGTAACTTAGAAAATGGAGGAGGTAAGATTTGGCAAATAATGCCTCTTTAAACATAAGATATGTTGCGTATTAGAACAATGAAACTAAATGTTATCATATGTTTTTTTGCCTAACGAAATGTGAAAGCGGTGTCGAATATTTAAGTTAATTATGTGTATGGCATTGATGATTGTTAGTGAGCACGCTCATTCAGTTCACTTTTGTTTTACTATTTAGCCAGCAGTTTACGCACGGTTTACTTACTTTATTATAACTATAGTCTTAGTATCTTAACTATCTAATTATTAATAATTATAATTACAGTAGTAGTATTAGTAGTTAAGAACTTAAGACACCACACAACACTCTACACTACAGATAGTACTACTACTAGTAGTATTATTATTATTATCATGTATAAATTAATAATTATAGTCGTAACAATATAATAAATAATCATATAACTTAAGTTACTTAATATTAATTATAACTTGAGTTTACTTTTACTTACTACTAATACTAGTCAGACTATTCTCTGACTAACTAAGCTAACTTAACTAGTCAGACTCAGTGAAACACGTACAAACAAAGTACTATAGTTTTACAAAATACATAAACAGTGACGATAAACAGTTTATGTATTTTGTAAACTATAGTACTTTTTTGTACGTGTTTACTATTTACAAGTTTTACTGCAGTCTTCCCTATTTCGATATTAGTCAGACTCAGACAGTCCCAAACTCATAAATTTGAGAAATGCAATCTGAACGGTTTAAAAGTCAAAATAACACCAGCCCCAGCACACCGTCATTTAAGTTACTAACTTATTTACTAACCGTACGGTGTGCTGGTGTTGTTTTGACTTTTAAACCATTTAGATTGCATTTCTCAAGTTTATGAGTTTAAAATTTATAAATCTGTAATCAATGTCTTAGTGATGATTATCTCATCTGTAATAAAATAAATTTTACCCCTTCTTTCATTATTGTGGACAGGATACTCATTCATATGATGATCACATCATCATTTCATTGCATAGATCAAAATCATACAATCTAATCTTTGATAACATTCTTTGGCTACTTTGCGGTGTCATACTCACTGGCACATAGAGTATAGAGTCATACAGTGGGCTCAAATAGGACAATTGGTTAATTATTAAGTTCTACACAAGTCTAAAAGACCAACAATCCTTTCTCTCCCCTCCCTACTGAGGCTACTCCCTCCTATTTTCTAGTCAGCATATTTCAGTTATGTGAGGTTTGACACATCACATGCATGCTCCATTCAGCCTATCTGCCAAACTTAGCAATGTGGTAACTTAGGGAAAGTTAGTGAACAATAGCACATACCTCCAAATATCTTCTTTGAACGCTCCATATCAACCGCCTGTTAAACCAATCTGTATGAGCCAAGCCTAAGAGCGATTGTACGTTGTGCCAGTTATGCCCTTAGAAGTATGCCAGCACATCCTATTTCTGTGACACTTTTTATTTACTAGTTTATCTTCTCTAGGCCCCTACCTCAGTGTTCTCATACGACATGCCTTGTAGGTCGCAGTGTTACTATTCTCTGCTTCCTTGCAGGCCCGGCTCAAAATGTCTAATACTGATATCTTCTTGCTCTAGCCTGTGATCCTCCCTGTAGCATCAGAACTATGAGATTACCTTTTTTAAAAAATAAAAGTAGTCTAAAACAAATGTTGATTGTGTATCCCTTTTACCTCTAGAGGAAGCCATTAGCTTCCCACAGCAACATGAGCAGACTACCTGTGCCAGGTATGCGGATGAAAAGAGTACGCAGTCCAGATGACAGCGAGGTATGTTTTCGTTATCGATATAAGGGAAGACTGCAGTAAAACTATGTAGCAATGGGGAAACACTTAAAAACAAAGTACAAAAACAACATACAGCAATGTTTAAACCTAAAGGCCAAGAGTCAGACATTTTCATTTTATGGCATTTATTAATCAAATTCATCAATTCATAAAGGAACAACAGATTAAATGGTTCGGACACCTGATAAGAATGCCCTGGTATTGCCTACCACAGAGAATCACACAGAAAAAGTATAACGAGTACAAAGCAAGAGGAAGACCATGCAAAAGATGAGCGACACATCAGGAACAGCTTACGAAAATGAATAACAGTTTACAAATGGCATTACAGTGAGCACACACAAGATCACTACATTACCACCACATCCCTCCCTCATCCCAACACTTCTGTGAAGAAGTAAATGGTAGAAGAGAAGAAAAAGGGATTTATTATTTGAATATGTTATATCTGCTATCCAAGAAATCTAAATTTCTTTGATTCTGTTGTATCATTTGCTTGATAAGGCCTTTTGGTCAAAACATCTCTGTATATTGTTTTTCTACTTTGTAAAACTACAATACTTTGTTTTTACATGTTTCGTGATGTTTTCCTTAGTAAACTAAATATGCTACTAACCTTTAAGATGTCTCTCATCCCGGGTGAAATGCACTAAATCTGACCTTCATTTCAAATATTTTGTTGCTTATGATACAGGGTATCAACCATAAAAATGCATAACTAAACTAAATAAGAGAAGTACTGTTCAAACTTTGCTTGTGATTTCAAATATTTATCATACAGGGGTTACCATCTGATTGCAACATAAATTGTAATAATTAAGTGGTTAAGTTTTTCTCTTGCGTTTCGAAGGTCATGGGTTTGAATCCAGGCTATGCCGTTCTGTTCACAGGTGCATTTTTTTCCAAAGACCCTAGGATTGTTGCCGAAGCTACAGAGTTTCTGTTTTGTGCAATACTCCTGGCAGGTGGTGTGCCACTTCTTAAAGAGGGTCAAGCTATATGGGGTAAAAAAGGATCTAAAGGCGAATGATTGACTTCATTACACTGGGTTCCCCATATGGCTCCTTCCCTGTTAGCAGTGATGGCATGACATATACTGAGAGCATTGCACAAAGCACAAACTCCATAGCTCCAGCAACAATCCTAGGCATCTCATGTAAAAATGGCACAGGTGTCTCAGCCTGGATTTGAACCCACAACCTTGAGTACAACAGGAAAATGACGTAACCACTTTGCGTTGAGACCCCTATATGGGGTAAAATCTGTTGCAATTAAGTCAATCCTTCGGCTTTAGACCCGTAGACATTTTAATGATGTGGCGACAGGCTCGCTAATTAGGTTAGGCTGGTTACTGACACAAGCACAAATTATGAAGGGCCAAAAGCAAACAGATCATTATTCAAGCCACTGGAGAAATGAATCTTATTATCTCTCAACCTTTGGCACGATAGCGTTGTCGATAGCATGCTTCACTGTAACCACTTTATGTCAAATTCTCAATATCACAATCTTGTTGATGACTGCATCATCATGAAAAGGGGGTATTGAAGTCACTGCATGTCACCTCAATCCAGATGAAATGTGTAACATAACTAACAAAAATAATAAAGAGATGTCAGACTATGTAATTTGCTTGTATAGAATAAGAAATATTGCTTTTATTTTCTTCTTTCAAATGTTATAGGCAGTCATGGCGATGAAAAAGACACGTATTAACAGCGTCGATGACAAGATTAGTACAGGACAAAATGTGCCCACAAAGTCAATATCATCATCGTCCTTATCGTCGGTTTCATCAAATAAATTGGCCATGACTAAGAAGGTTAGAAGGTCAATGTCATCGTCAAAGTTAATGAAGAGACCAGTTGGTGGCACTGCAGCAATCAGAACTATTAGCACAGTTATGGCTCCACGAAATACAAAACCTCTGACCAGGGAAATATCAAGTACAGTTGTTAAATCAAGTAAGATTTGTTTTATTTGTACAGCAAATTAGTTGCTCATTTCTATATCCTGTATCAGCTATTCTGTTTTAATAGACTTTGAAACAAAAGGTGAGCACATCCACATCACAGAAACCTTGTCCTGTAGGTGTTGACCTACATTTCTTGTATGTGTTCACTGAATAGTTTCTTTACAGATAGTTTGTTTTTCCCCTGAATAGTTTCCTATTGTTTAGGTTTTTCCCCTGAATAGTTTCCTGTTAGGTTGTTCTGAACGCAACGGTTTCTTGTAGTGTTCACTGAATAGTTTCCAGCAGGTGTTCACCGATGTTTCTTTGCGAAGGATTAAGTTTCTTGCAGTTTCGAATAGTTTCCAGTATGTGGTCACCGAATAGTTTCTTGTATGTGTCCACTGAATAGTTTCCAGCAGGTGTTCACCGACGTTTCTTGTAGGTGGTCAATGAATAGTTTCCTGTATGTGTCCACTGAATAGTTTCCAGCAGGTGTTCACCGACGTTTCTTGTAGGTGTTCACTGAATAGTTTCAGCAGGTGTTCACTGAAGTTTCAGTAGGTGTTCACTGAATAGTTTTCCAGCAGGTGTTCACTGACTAGTTTCCAGCAGGTGTTCACGCGTTGCTTGTAGGTGTTCACTGAATAGTTTCCAGTAGGTGTTCACTGAATAGTTTCCTGTAGGTGTTCACCAATGTTTCAGTAGGTGTTCACTGAATAGTTTCAGTAGGTGTTCACTGAATAGTTTCCAGTAGGTGTTCACCGACGTTCTTGTAGGTGTTCACTGAATAGTTTCAGTAGGTGTTCACTGAATAGTTTCAGTAGGTGTTCACTGAATAGTTTCCAGAGGTGTTCACTGACTAGTTTCCAGCAGGTGTTCACCGATGCTAGGTTTCAGAGCATGGTGTTCACTGAATGTTTCTGTAGGTGTTCACTGAATAGTTTCCAGAGGTGTTCACTGGAATAGTTTCCAGTAGGTGTTCACTGAATAGTTTCCAGTAGGTGTTCACCGATGTTTCTTGTAGGTGTTCACTGAATAGTTTCAAGTAGGTGTTTACTGAAGAGCTGATAAGTATCAAACCATATGATGTAAAACCGGGTTCAGTGAATTTAATCCTTCGACTTTGAACTAATAAATAATGTACATTTTGTTAATATGTAGCCCATTGTACATCTCCATTGTGTCCGCCTAGGTTTGCTGTGTAATGGACTGTTAGTTCTGTCAGCACTTATATTATATGTCAAAAGTTTAACACTTGTAACAAAACATGAAAGTTGCAAGTGTTATAAAACATAATTACTGTGTATTGTTGTGTTTTTTTATTTTGTAAAACCACAGTACTTTGTTTTTACGTGTTTCACCATTAAAACATAATTCAAAATAAATGGAAGTCTTAATCGTTTTCAGAACCAGCTGCAGGTGTAACAGGGAAACCGGCTTCTCTGAACAATGTTAGCCTCAACTCAACAGTAACTAGTACAGGTAAATAGAAGGGTACAGTTTTCTGGTACTTCTACATTAACACTTGTTAATAGATATATTAGTTAATTGCGATATGTCGGCCATACTCTACAGAAGACAAGTTAGTGTCACTAGACAAGCATGAGTGGAACCCGCAAGGAAAAACGGAACGTCTAAATAGACCTGGAGATGGATTCTTCTTGAGGAACTGAGGGATGCTGGACTATCCTGGGAGGCCATAAAGTAAACAGTCAGAGACAGGGAAAAGTGGCGAACAATTGTTGAGGCTCTATGCTCCACAAGGAGCTGAGAGGAATAAACCAAGTCATTACATATTAGTTAGGTTATTCGCCCGAGTGGTCACCAGAGGCCCAAATTTGGGATGTAAAGAATAGAACACTTACCTCCAGCATGTCGTAAGAGGCAACTAAGGAGGTTTGGCTGAAATCAGATGCACATGTCCTAGCGTGTAGGAGTCTATGCGTTTAGGGGCCTACCAAACCAATGTGCAACGTATACATGTTCTTGGCAAAGATCAAACATATCACAAAGAGTGATTAAAATTGATTGTAAAGAAGAAGATGATGAAGTTAGGTTATTGGTTACTGAACCAATGTCATAATTCTACAAACACATTCAGATGCTTAGTCTCCCCCAATAGATGTTGAAAGGTATGCATGCTGATAGTTCCCATGGCTCGCCAATTAAACACACTCCTTGTTCGGTCTGTTAGGCACCAAGTTTTGCTTCTACAACATGTGATTCATCTCATCTTGTGTGTCTTCTACCCTTGCAGTGTCAAGGTGAATTATAGAGAAATGAAGATGGTCCTGTTATTGGTTACTAAACTGACATCATTGCACTCTGGGCAGACCCATAGGTGCTCAGTCTCCCCAAACAGATATCGAAGAGTATGCATACTGATGGTTCCGTGGCTCGCTGATTAAACACACCTCTCACTCTGCATCCAGCACAGAGACAGGCTGCGCTATCTTGGAATAACTTTTGATCGCATTCTATCTTTCAAACACCATGTTGAACAGACGAGACAACGTTGCAAACGTGGTATTGCGGCTCTCAAAGTTATGGTGGCCGCACACCTTGAGCAGAGACTACTTGCCTTTTGTTAGATCGACTGGTTATGCGCTTCATATATCGAAGTTCATGGACTCTATTATTCCATCAGTCTACTGATTGCATGGTTCCCCTGTTTATCCTTACTCTGTGTACCACTTCCTGTTGTGGAATACTGTTTGAAGGCAATCATGTTATATGGTGAAACCATTTACCTATATCCTCTGGGTAAATTCTGTAGATGCTCACTCGTACACCCACTATGGACCTGATTGTATCATTTCTGATTTTTATCTCTTCTTAATACATTGAGTATTCTCAAGAATCTCATTTCTGTTGTAATTTTTCTTCTGTTGTCATTGTTCATTTGTTATAATTTTTCTTCTGTTGTCATTGTCATTTGTTATAATTTCTTCTGTTGTCATTTATTTTAGCATTGGTAGCACATAATTGAGAGAAAGATTGTTTATATATTGCTCCGTTTGGGTCTGTGGACACATTTGTTGTTCAGTATTGGTGCCATTTGCTCAATAAGTGGACTTTCCCAGAATCTTGTATACAGAGTCTTCTATAACAGAGCATGAGGAATGAAGGTGAGAGCAAGACCACGAAAAACTGGGGGGATGGCATAGCAGAGTCCTGTCTAAAAGCAAAAATAACTATCACCCAAGTCACTAGAGCAGCGCAGGACAAAAACAGAAAACCATGACACTGGGCAAAAATTCGGTAACAGTGTGATGACAAAAGGACTTTTGCATTGTATACACTGTATTGGAGTAGCATTACTCTTTGAAGCGCACAGTCTGTTGGTAATCTGATTATGTGGCCGAACCATTTAATATCTTATCTTAACCACATTTGCCGTGGGGAGAGTTAGTTTTCTATCTTGTTCCAGGTGTGTTGCCTTGCGTTGTCAGTCCATGCTTTCGCAGGGACTCTGGGATGTCACCTATCCATCGCGCTCCTGGCCCACCTCGCTCGGCCTGAGCGTCGATCACCATAGGCATGCGATGGCAGCAAATGTGTTCCACTCTCACCAGACGGCCGAACCACTTGACTCTCGCCCTCGATGCACCGCATGCATGGCACAGCACCAGATCCTTGATATTCTCGCTTCTTACTCTATCTCGCCTTGCAACATTGACATCCCACCCCATTTAATTTGTTTTCTTGATGAAGTTTCGTACTGATGTTGTACCCACTTTTGTCCAGATGTCTTCATTTCTATCAACGACTCGTTTACTGTGGTTGATGGCTATGTACTCTAAAGGATATCCACGTTTTCAATTTTATTAATTCCTAAACTGGTCTCTTCTTTATACTCCCAGCATTCTGCATATACATATTAGTTTTCTCGCATGTTCATATATATATATATATATATATATATATGCTATGTCTACCTGCAGCTGTCATAGACAGAGAACTGAGAGACTGCAGGTAGACATAGCCGCTACGAAACCAGTCTTCAGACTGTGGCTCAGTAAAGAAAGAATTACACATTCTTCTGCAGGGCCTAGCACCAATCAACCTAGACTGTATGGAGTCGGCTTCTGCACAATAGACTTGTGAAAGCTATTCATACACCAGTAGCTGCATCAGACGAGTAATATCACTCGACTCAATGTAAAAGTGGACTCTAAACATCATATGTGTCGCCCAACCTAGCAGCGTCTGCAGAAGATAAGACAAGTTTTATGTCTCATTACAGAATTCGTTAATTCATTTCAGTAGATGAGCAACTGTTTATATTGGACTTAAATGCCGCATAGGATCTGATCACCAGTCATGGCCAGTATGCCTGGGTCATCATGGCATTGAAATATCACGATAATGGTCAAAGACTGCTTGAATTCTGCTCCCAAAACAACATGTGTGACAAATCGTTTTCTGTCAAACAGACACAGGGTGTCATGGTGCCACCAAGATCAGGTCACTGGCACCAGCGATTTTGTACTCACCGCAGACAACACCTCAACACAGTGAAAATCACCGTACTTTCCACGCGCGGACTGTGATACAGATCATGCACTAGTTATCAGAAAAGTCAAAATACTTCAATGAAAACCTATTCAACAAAGACCACCAAAGTCAGCTCACCAAAATGGGGATGACAGAGAATAGAGACTTTCAGATATATATGCTATAGCTGTTGTATGAGGCTTCAAATAAATTGTTTAAATATGTTTTTCAAGGAGCTCCCAAGAAGCGACCAGTTTGGGATCTAAAGGGACGTATTCAGGATATGGAAGCTCATATTCAGCAGCAAAACAAAGACAAAAGCAGTTTCATGGTAATTTTTATTTTTGTCATTATACATACAGTGTCAGGTTTTTATTTGTTCTTATCAACCAAATTAACCATTCTTTGTTATCACTGTGATTTGCACGGAGAACATGAGTAGATGTTCTACCCTCTGGCTTGTAAAGCAGACATCGAAATTTTGGCCAAAGTGTACACATATTATCAAACAGGATACAAATTTGTACAGATTGTAGCTAATATTTTACAAATAGTAAAACCCCACTTTAAAGTATAACATCTGGAATTATACATCTTCGAGCGCTCCATTTCGACCACTTCTTAACCACTCTGATCTGAGCCTAAGAGCGATTGTACGCTGTGCCAGTTATGCCCTAAAGTAGTCCAGTACATCAGATTTCTGCAATGCTTTTTATTTACTAGGGTAGCTTCCTAAGTCCTACATCAGTCGCCTCTTAGAAATGCCTTGTAGGTCACAGTTGTACTATTCTTTGCGGGCCTGGCACCACACGGGCAGGAATTATACTGTAGCATGGTATCAGATTTGTCATAGGAAGGCCATCAGTGCTGACTTATGACAATGATTTTATTAGATCTAAAACCAAAATTGTAATCCTGTAGAGATACTTTTATACTGGGTTATGTATTCATAGAATTAAACAGAATCTATGTACATAGAATTAAACATAATTTGAATACTTATACTGGGTTATGTATTCATAGAACAGAATCCTGTAGAGATACTTTTATACTGGGTTATGTATTCATAGAACAGAATCCTGTAGAGATACTTTTATACTGGGTTATGTACTCATAGAATTAAACATAATCTATGACATAAACATAATCTGTAGAGATACTTTTATACTGGATTATGTATTCATATAATTAAACAGAATCCTGTAGAGATACTTTTATATTGGGTTTTGTGTTCATAGAATTAAACAGATCCTGTGAATACTTTTATATTGGGTTGTATTCATAGAATTAAACAGAATCTGCAGAATACTTTTATACTGGGTTTTGTATTCATATAATTAAACAGAATCCTGTAGAGATACCTTTATACTGGGTTTTGTACTCGTAGAATTAAACAGAATCCTGTAGAGATACCTTTATACTAGGTTATGTACTCATAGAATTAAACAGAATCCTGTAGAGATGCTTTTATACTGTGTTTTGTATTCATAGAATAAAACAGAATCCTGTAGAGATACTTTTATACTGGGTTATGTACTCTTAGAATTAATAGCGTTGCTAGCGCTTAATGAAACGACCCTCTATATTATTTGTGCGCAGCCCCAGTCCAGTGTTTCCCGGGGCCAGGAAAATGCAGAGTAGTAACTGCAAATTGCCAAGTGCTGACGCGTGCCTCGAAAAGGCTGAGAATGTTTCTACTCCGAAATAAACTCTTAAGTGGTCAGAAAAATAAGGCGGAAAATGTAAAGATTTGACAGGCTGTCCAAATCCATACATTGGCGATGGCCGACACTTTGCACTGTGTGTTATATGAGTAAGACACAATCCCAGGACAAGCTTATGTGCTCCAAAGACGAGAAATGTTTCTAATTCAGAACAATCTCACAGTCAGGGCCGCTCAGTGTAGATTCACTGTTTGGCGTAGATCACCAAGCCAAAAGATACGGCACAATGGATCGTTCTAGGGCAGGTTACCCTAGTAAATAAACAGTTAGCTGAAATGGGTGGCGGTCCTAGTCACCATGGCGCATAATCACACAACGTAAAAGCCGTTCTTGTCAAAGATCAATTATATATCACAAAAAGAGTGATAAAATTGTCTGTGAAGAACGAATGAAAGAAGAAGATAGTAAGAAACTTATTACAAATGATTGAATCCATGTTCTAACATAATTTTTGCATGAACAGTTTGGTTGCAATTGTGTTGCTAGTGTTGAGTTACTTTCATGTTTTAATGTGTTATAAAACTGTCAAGCAACTGTTAACTATTCAGGGCCAGTTTTCAAAGTACAACGACAGAATTGGTCAACTTGAGTCACAGAATCAACAATTAAGCACAAATGTTGCCCAGAAAGAAGTGGCAAGTGAATCAGCAATGAAAGAGATTCAGAATTTGCAAAGCAAACTTGGGTATGATTTATTTGTCTTGTTTCTGTTATTCTTCGTTTTTTTTTGACATATTTAATGTTTTGACAAATGGAACATCTATCTTATCTATATTGTCTTCATGTCCCATTTAACACATACAGCTTCTACAAGAGATTTCCATTGCTGCCGTTTTTCTTCTAATTGTTTTCCATGTCGGCCACAATCTTACAACTCTCTTTCCACAATTCTTCTCCATGTTTCCTTTAGATGTCCAGGCCGTTCTTTCCATTCCGATGTCCATCTCAGAGCTGTTCTAGCCAATGCCCCTTCTGGTGGCATACAGCATATATGATCAATCCATCTCCTCCTTTTAATAATGGTCTCCAATAATGCACAGTTTGTTTGTTTTAAAAGTTCTTCATTTGATATTGTATTTGGCAAGACTGTTTGCATGATTTTTCTGAAACATTTATTTTGAAATGTCTTCAGCTTGTGAATGACTTTTGGTGTCATTTTCCAGTACCTCACTACTGTATATTAACAATCCCAGGGCACTGTTTCTATATATTTTTAGTTTTATTTTAATATTCAAACCTTTGGGTTTCCAGAATTTGTTGAACATGGTGAAAGTTTGACTTGCTTTCTTGATGATGCCTTTTACTGAATCACCATCTTGTGATATTGTACTTCCCAGGTATATAAAATTCTGAACTGCCTCTATGATTTCAGTTTGTAACATAATTGGATATTTCCGATTTTTGGTTATTTCTCATTACTTTTGTTTTTGCAATATTAATTTTGAGTAGTCCTATTGTTTGAGCTATTCTTCAAAATGTATGTATTTTCAATTGAGCATCCTCGTACAACTGGCGAAAACATCAATATCGCCTGCACAATTCAAATCTTCCAGTACTGAGGTAAGTGTCCATCGAGTGCCTCTCTCATCAGTCAGTCTACGGCAAGATTAAACAAGAATGGTGAAAGAATACACTTCCGGAATATACATGAAGCAAAATAACAATTTAGTAGCATTTGCAAGCACTACTACATGGTATTTGGCTAAAGAACAAAAGTCAGAACACTATTGTTACCTCTGAAGTTGGAGAAGGCACACCTGTATGGCAGGGAACACTGATTGTACGAAAATTATGCCTTCATGCAAAAATCAGTCAGAAGCACCCGGGGGAACAAAGAACACTATTGTATACTTGAAGATAAAGATTTTAAAGATATTTTTGTGCAAAAAAACCCCATAAAATTTATTTTGCAATTAATTGGTCTGATTGTTTCAGGATTTCCATTGTGTCATCATCTTCAGCCATTTTTTTCTCCTAAGGGCACATAATGCAAATAAAAAAACATTTCCACTCAAATGAACAGTTTAGGTTTTAATATTTCTGCATCTGTTTATTTTTTATTGTATAATGCGGGTCCCCATTACCATCTCCTCCATTAACAGCTTTTTACTGCATGTGAGAGGAACAGTAGTTCTATTCTATGCTGCTCCACAAATAACATAGGGTGCAGGATAGACGTTACTTTAATTTAAAAACAGATCTAACTTTTGCAGTCATATTTGTAGTATTTCCGCAGTGATCCCCAAACACTTAGTCATTTTCTCTGAAAAATCTCCTCAGCAAACGAAACACCAACACACACATTAGGACATGTACGTTCTTGTGGTTTAACATTTTAAAAAATTAAGTGCCTGCTATTTTACCATGTTGTATATTGGAGAATACAGTGTTTGGTCCATATTAATCTTTGACCTGTGGTTTAACAGACTAAAAAAACATTATAAATAAATTTTTCAGTCGCTTAGGAATACTGACAAGGAAAATAGAAATTAATTGTGGCTTATTACCAATTGCAGACAAACAGAAGAGGAGCTGCGTTCAACGTTGAAGAAGTTTCAACTGGAGATTGACAATCTGGAGTTTCAAAAATCATCACTTGAAAGGAGTAAACTAACATTGGAAGGTGAACTTAGTGCCTCTGTGAAAGAAGTATCTGCTCTCAAAGTGGCAATTGCAGATTTGATGGCTTCTCAATCTACTCTACAGACTTATTTGGATGCTACAAAGGTATAGATAGGCATTCGCTAATTAATAGTATTGTTTTGCAATAATATAATTTGACCTGACCATAGTTCTCTTTATTTCCTAAGCAATAATAAACCCACTATCATCTTGATGCAGAGTTTTGAGTAGATGCTGTTATCTGTTTATAATGGAGGTCTCTGTGGTTATGCCAATACTGCTCTGTTTACGGGTGCATTTTTACCTGTAGATCCCAAGATTGTTATGGGAGTTTGTGCAATATTCTCGGCAGATGGCGCGCCATTTCTGCGGAGAGGGATCGAGCCTGATGGTGTAAAGTCCTGTGTAATTAAATCCTTTGTCCTTTTTAGGTCTGTTAATAAATAAATTTCTTTTTCGTTCATTGTAGTAAAAAAAACTTGTGATTTCTATGTGTTGTGCTATGCGTGCATCAAAGCTGTGATATTTTTAGTTTAGAGAACTCGATTTTATCATTGTTTTTTTTAAAATGGGTTTGCTCCTTCGAGATATTTTGTGATGGTAGATTTGGAAGGAATTAAATTTTAATAGCTCGAATGGTGGTTGGTCTGCGAGGTCATGCTTTGTTTGCCAGGGATAGATAACTTTCTTCGGAAGGTGAAAAGTGAAAATTACTATCCTACTGATGAACCATGCTCTTACAAGCATGGTAGCAGAACATTTGTTGCTAAAATGTTCGCTGACTGAGGTACAGGAAGTAACCCATGGTCACAAACACAAGAAGTCACCTGGCAACGATGAACTCAGTAATGAAAGAAATGCTCATAAACTTGATCTAAAGCAAGAGTGAAGCTTTTTTTAAAATAAGTACGTCAGTTTTAGATCAGAACAAGTGTTCTCCACATGGAAAGAAACTAGCATGATGGTTATTGGTTACTAAACTGACGTCATTGCACTCTGGGCAGACCCATAGGGGCTCATTCTCCCCCAACAGATATCGAAGAGTATGCATACTGATGGTTCCGTGGCTTGCTGTTGTTTTTCCCTGATCCAGAAGCACTTGGACCTTTGGCTCGGTGCCATTGGACATCGTAACCTCGATTCGTGCCACGAACACCGTAAATCTGGGAATCTGTGGCTTTTCTGCCAGCCCACGGAATTGAACCCGCACTCACAGAGGCTGCACGCTGGGCAGGCGGGCGGCTCGCTGATTAAACACACCTCTCACTCTGCCCATCAGGCATTCACTATCATGGTGAGCATTCTAAAACAAGGAACAGATAGACTTGACCAGAGTAGCTACTGACCGATCTTTACTGAGCTCAGCTGTATGGGCAAGTTAATATAGAAGAAGAAAAACTGGTTAACAGGAGACTAATGGAAAATCTGGAAGGAGAACTGACAATAACACAACAGAGTGACTTCTGACAAAATATCAATAATGCCTACACATATTTTGATTTGCAATCGCCACTTGATCTTTAACGTTCACAATTTGCACACTGGGCCTCTTTGTTTCTCAGCAATCTATAATAGACACTTCACCTACACTAATGTCGGAGGTCACTGTAATTTTTCTGAATATTTTTTCTGTTACAATGTGACAGCAAACTCAGAAACCTATTGTATAAAAAAATTAAAAACACATGTGCTATCTCTGTGATTATATATATATATATATATATATATATATCATCTGTGTGTTGCTGGGGCTCACAAGAGGAGCAAAGAATATTAACACTGTGACCTACAAGACATGTCGTAAGAGGCGACTGAGGTAGGGGCCTATGGAAGCTACCTAATAAATCAAAACCATCGCAGATATCGGATGTGCTGGCCTACTTGTAGGCACATAACTGGCAGATCGTACAATCGCTCTTAGGCTCAGATCACATACAAATCACAAAAGTTGTTTATCAAGTGGTCGATGTGGAGCGTTCAAGAATTTAATATATATTTTCATATATATATATAGGTGTAAGAAAGAGAATACATAAATATGTTGGACTTGTTCTGAGAAGAAATGATCAAAGAAGACATTGAAGTAGGAAGTAAATGGTTCAAGAAAGAAATGATGCCTAAGGGAAACCCTGTGTCATATATATACATATGCACAGTCCCGGATTTGTGTAAGCGTTCGCCTATCGACTCGGACACAAGAAAGTTGTAGACTCAATCCCACATTTGACTTTCCACATGTGAGAAAAGAAATTGGTCCTCCTACCTCCTGCACACTGTGGACTAGAAATATGAAGCGACATGCACTTCATACCCAGGTCTGAAAAAGCTACTAGAAATGTTGTTCTATTTTATATACACACACTCTTGACAGTTGATATAATAAATATTTGCTTTCCTTTAGCTGCAACTGAAGAATGCCCTCAATGATGTAGCTGAGCAGAAGAAAACCATTGCTGACAAAACAGAGACCATCGTACAGAGAGATGAATGTATAGAGCTTTACCAGCAGAGAGAACGGGACCATGAGACAGAGAGAAGAAAGTTACATAACACAATACAAGAGCTAAAGGTGGGATATGCTAGTTTAAGATACATGTTAAAATGTTCAGATATTATTTGGTTTAATATTTACAATCATCTTCAAATCTATTTTCTTATTTAATTAAGCTGGCAATGAAGAGTTATGTATCAAAGTATTGTATTCTATATTCAAACTTTTGTGGAATTAAAGTGTATGCACTGGATTCAAAAATCACCTGTGTGTTGCCAGGGCTCGCAAGGGGAGGAATAAAAATAGTAACACTGCGACCTACAAGGCATGCTGTAAGAGGCGACTAAGGTAGTGGCCTAGGGAAGCTACCCTAGTAAATAAAAAGCGTCCCAGAAATCGGATGTGCTGACCTACTTGTAGGCTCAGATCACATACAAAGAGTGGTTTAGCAAGTGGTTGATATGTAGCATTCAAAGAAGGAGAGGGTTCAAAACTGAAAACTGGCTCAAGCTACTAGGTCTTAGTAAAGACGGTAAATAAAATAAGATGATATCGCTACTGCAGTCTATATAAAAAGAAATGGTTCCATAGTTTAACATATTTTCTTGTTTATCCTTCACTTAGGGCAATATTCGAGTGTTCTGCAGAGTGAGGCCATTGCTTGGGGAGGAGCAGCTAGGTAATGAGGGCATTATCTCACACATGAGTTTTCCTGACATTGATATGAAGGTCTTGGAGCTGGATAAACTCTCAGATATGTCTGGGCAATGAGGTAGGAACAAGTTTACAAATATTAATTCTATACAATAACAGCTTCATTTTAAAATGTATATTACATGTTAGTAAACTGGTTGGTTAGTAGTTATTGAACTGATCAACACTCCAGGCACTGAAGGGCTGACATTCAGCAGGTACAGAAACCTTAAGCATCTAGTTCTCTGCAATATAGAACTCGCAAGATCGCAATAGCAGAGAATCATGTTGAGAATGTCTTGCTGTTGAGGCACAGAGAAAATGAGCTGGGCGAAACATAACATCCCATGTCTACTTTGATATATGTGCCCCACCTGTGTAGGGATTGTGTTATGGATTGGACTCTACAATACCTCGCACACTTAAGTGCCAGCACGTGTCTGAGACTGTTGTGTATCGCTTGCGTTGCAGACTTTAATTTACCATGGATCCATAGGTGATCAGTCTCCTCCAACAGATGTCAAAGTGTATGCATGTTGACAGTTCTGCGTCTCGCTGGTTAATCACACTACTCTCTGTAAGCTGGATTCAAACACTAAACCATCATGTATTGAAATCCCTAGTACAGTGGTTTTGGTAGTCTTCCACCTGAAAATGGTAACTTGAGTTTGTGAGGAATCTTGAGTCTTCACCTGAGATATTCTCCAAGAGCTCTGAATCTGACACTTTCTGTAAGCTGAAAGTGGTTGAGAACATATCGAGTCGAACTCCTTTTTTCCTACCATAATTTGCCTGCACTTGTATCAGACGTCATCATTCTAATTTGTATCATTTCAAAATAATAGAAGTCTGTTTCTTCTTAGGCTCCATATCGACCACTTGTTAATGGACAGTTGACGTGTACATGTGCCTACAAATAGCCAACACATCCGATTTCTGCGAGCTTTTACTAGGTAGCTTCCTAGGCCCCTACTTCAATCGCCTCTTGACATGCCTAGTAGATCGCAATGTTACTATTATTTGCTCCCCTTCACACACACGACAACACACGGGCGAGTCTGTATCTAATTTGTATCATTTCAGTATAATAGAAATCTGTATTTAATTTGTCATCTGATCTTTTGCAGAGTGTTCTAAATGCTACAAGGGGATCCAAGAGTGTTTCCAAATATGAGTTTTCATTTGATAGAGTTTTCCAGCCAGAGTCAATGCAAGCTGAGGTCTTTGAAGAAATTTCACAGTTAATTCAGGTAAAGTACTTTTCATTCTACTACTATATCATCGATATAAAAGAAGACTGCAGAAAAACTATGTAGCAATGGGAAACACGTAAAAACAAAGTACTGTAGTATTACAAAAACAATACACATCACTGTACGGAATGTGCATACTGTAAATTCCCTACATATACAAAATCTTGGATGTCCTCTATAATTTGTAATTATTGTGTACTTATTACTAGCATACCCAGCCGTCCTGTATTTTTGACTGATAACTGCTCTCATATTGATATCGTGTGTGGTCATGTGAAGAATTTTGTTTCTCTCCACAGAGTGCTCTTGACGGGTACAATGTCTGTATTTTTGCTTATGGTCAAACTGGATCTGGCAAGACATTTACAATGGAAGGTGCTCTGAATGATGAATCAACACTAGGAATGATCCCAAGGACTGTGCAACAGATCTTCAGAACAGCAGTAGATATACAGAAAAAAGGCTGGGAGGTGAGAGCCTTTTTACTTATTAAACCTGTCACTTTTCTTTTAATTTTGGTTATTTTTCAAAATTACTTCTTGCAATCCTCTCCATTATACTTCTTTTTTTTTCTCTAAATTTCCGTATTTTTCCAGTCTTTTCAATCCTTAGGGTAAGAAGTGTTTGTTGCTTCACATTTCTAGGCCCGCTAATCAACCCTATTGTGTCCAAGTCGATAAGCGAACGCCTACGTATTACACTAATCCGTCCCCACCCATTATAACTACACTAGAAAAATAATTATGGTCTCAGCAATGATAGAACTTCTAATCTATGAAAAATTCCAAAGGATTGTTAAGGTGTCAAAGTTCTGCCTTCTCTGAATTGACAGATTAATTGATTGATAAGACTATCATTATTGTTCTTCGATGAATAACTATGTGTTCTCTGATTTTTTCTTACACAAAAGATCTCAGTGACAAACTCTGTAGCACCGCGAGGTTCCGGTGTAATTTAGAAGATGGTGAAAATATTTTGTAGGAATTTTATTTTTAATTTATTCTAATGAATTTTGCTCAAATTTTGCTTGCTTTGGATAAATTATTGAATGAGGATGATGACATAAAAGGGGCTTAAAAGCCGACGGATTGACTTCATTGCACCGGGTTTTACCTCCGCAGAACTGTCACGCCACCTGCCAAGAGTATTGCACGAACTCTGTAGCTCCAGCAACAATCCTTGGGGTCTCTGCAAAAAACTGCACTCGTGAAAAGAATGGCGCAGTCCGGATTCAAACCCACGACCTTCGACTCACAAGGCAAAGGGCGTAACCACTTAGCCATGGAGACACTTCTCTTCTTTCTTTCTTGGATGATTAGTACACTTATCTAGTACACATATCTCTCTCTCTGTGTATAATTTATTTATATTACTTGATTGGTTTGTCATTGATTCTGTGAACTAATTAATCAATTGACATATTTGACAGTACACCTTTCAAGTCTCCATGCTGGAGATCTATAATGAAACAATTCGAGACCTCCTTGGTAAGGGAAAAGATGAGAAACTTGATATCAAAATTCAAGGGAAAGGAGACAGTGAAGTCTATGTTCCAAATCTTACAGTTGTGGATGTCAACTCGGAGAACAAAGTAAGTCAGCGTGAACTTTTACTAATGTGATGTATTATGGTGTCCACATAGCATAGCGGATAATATGTAGAATTCCAATATCTTATTTTCCTTGGACATGGATCGATAAAACAGTTTATGGTTAACACCTTGTTGTAGTCTTATATATGTATATATATTCCTCGTACTGTTATACAGTACATAGGGCTTGCAAGTAATTTATTGCTCTGTCCTGGCAACTTGCTCAATCTCTTCCATAGAATTGAGTTTATTTCTTGCCTCTATCAGCATGGGAGGCATACCAGCAAAGAGAAGAGGAAGACTATGGAGAAGATGGATTCCTTCTTCTGCGTTCTCACTAGATTGGGATTTGGATTCTCTAATAAAGGCAGCCGTCTACCTCAGATTATCAGCCACGCAATTTGTCTTGGACGCTGGTGTAAGTAGGCCACCTCTTTCTTCTCAAGTCTGCATACTGGGGCAGTTCTGCAGGATATAGTTCCTTCTGATCTCTACTTCCCCGTTTGTGCCGACCTCTTCCCGCAGTAAGTTTTGGCCACCATCATGATGGTAGGTTTGACATTCTTACTGCGTGGCTAAATCTCGAGACAGATTGGTGATCGTAGAATCCATTACCCCATTCCTCATTGTGAGGGGTTGTTACACCATGTTATGCGCCTTACGGCCTGGTGCATGCTTTTTCTGCAAGCATTTGTTTCGGGTTAGCATTCCCTAGCGAACACGTGCATCCGATTTCAGCCAAACTTCCTTAGTCGCCTCTTACGACATGCGTGACAGGTAACAGTGGTTCTATTCTTTACACCCCAACTTTGGGCCCTGGTAACCACTCGGGCGAGATGGATTCCGAATGTAACTGATGGTTTGAACATGACGGCTGCAGAGGCAGGACATCTGACCTATGAGAGAAATTCCGGAGGACTGTTGGGGTGGCAAACATCAACTCAGTTGGCAATCATCAGCTATTTGATGATGATGATGATGAGAAATAAATCACATTTTCTAGATTCTGATTGATCTGTGAGTAACATTGCACATTTATTTAGTAATAAAGTTGATGTTTTCCTATCATTTTGTCTGGCAGGTTTTCAGTTTGCTTAAAACAGCAGGCAAGAATCGGGCAGTGGCTGAAACCAAATGTAATGACAGATCATCCCGAAGTCACTCAGTGTTTCAGATGCGATTGAGTGGGTCAAACAGCATCACTGGGGAATCATGTAAAGGTAGGTTCTGTATAATCAGCTATATCTTCTTCTTCAAACTCTGCATATTGATCACTTGTCAAACCACTCTTTGTGATTTGTATGTGATCTGAGCCTAAGAGCGATTGTGCATTCTGTCAGTTACGCACCTACAAGTAGGCTAGCACATCTAATTTCTGCTATGCTTTTTTATTTACTAGGATAGCTTCCCTAGGCCCCTACCTCAGTCGCCTCCTATGACATGCCTTGTAGGTCGCAGTGGTACTATTCTTTGCTTCCCTTCCGGGCCCCAGCACCACACAGGCGTTTGTCATTGTAATTTATTTGAAATATGGCCATCAATTTTTTTAAAAAAGCAAGCTCTTTGTTAAATGACTTTCACTAAAAGTGAGTTATCTGAACTTGATATTTGGTGGATAATTGAATAACAGATTTCAGTCATCAAACAATGAATGAAAATAAACACTTAATAAAGTTACGTGGTTTTTCTACCAGGTTTGTTGAATCTTGTTGACCTTGCTGGAAGTGAGAGAATCAAAGACTCTGGATCAGAAGGTCAAAGGTTAGTTGAGGCACAAAGCATCAATAAAAGTCTTAGTAACCTTGGAAATGTCATCATGGCTTTGGGGAAAAAGGTGAGTCATTATGTAGGGGTACATTTAAGAATCTATCCTTAACTGATTCGCTAGGTTTTTTTTGCCCTCATGGCATAATTTATTAGTTCCAAAAATTGCATTGTAGTTCAGCAAAACTAAAATATTGTTTCTAAATATGATTTAAATATGACTATATATATCAAATTGAAGTGGATGTAGTTTCTCAAAATATTTACTGTATTAGCAAATATAATGCTAATGTTAACTATGCAGAAAACATATTAGCATGCATCAGAAATTAAAATTGGAGAACAAAAATTCAACTTATCAAGCTTAGCTCACCAACCCAAGCTATTGTGCAGCGTGTCTGCTCCCTGTCCACTATAGTTTAGTACCTATATACTTGGGAAAAGTGTCATAGAAGACAAAAAGGATGTCAGCAGGGGTGCAAACACCGAAACATGTCCTGCAAGACTATCCTCTTCTGGATGAGCTGAGAAACACCATGGTGCCACACCCAGTCAACCTGAAAACTAAGCTTTTGGGAAACCAGACAGACCTGAAGCCCAGTCTGTGGTTCACAGTAAATTAAGCGCATAACCAGAGATCACCGAAGGAGATACAATCTTTTTATCAATATACATAATATTCTTGCTTCAATTTTAAAATAGAATAATTGATGATAATATTTCAGGAAAAACACATCCCCTATCGCAACTCGAAGCTAACGTACTTACTACAGAACTCTCTTGGAGGAAACAGCAAGACACTCATGTTCGTCAATGTATCTCCAAAGGAGGAATGTTTTTCAGAAACATTGAGCTCACTTCGATTTGCTACTAAGGTAAACATATTTTTTCTAGTAACACTTTCCTTTCTTAACTGAAACAGAACTATTATCAAACGACAATTTATTTCAGTAATCAGTTATATGAGGACTATCATCATAGCAGTCTGAACATGTCCATAGCTGCTCCGATCTCCACCTCAACAAGTCCAGCAGCTCAACACGCCAGTTCGATGTTGATTAATTAATCTCTTAGCATATTTGTTATGTCGTTCTTTTTGGGCTGCACCAATATCGACACCCATCTCTCTCAATCTGGTCAGCGAGTGGGATTCACAGCCCTGAAACTCCTCTGTTTGGAAAGACTATCTCTGTGCGTTAAGAATGTCATTTCGGTCCATGGCAACTCCATCTGATATTGTAGCCGTGCCAGCCAATATGTAAGCTTGTTCATTACCACTGACTTCTGTGTGCCCAGGGACAAAAATGAATGTGATTTCTCAGATCGCTGTCTGTACCAGTACCTCCACCCAGTTTCGCCTCACAATTTCTGATTCAACTTTACGAATCATGCTCATGGAATCCTGAGTATGAAAACACGAGAGTAGTTATTAGATCCCAACCATTTTACCGCCCCTGTAACCGCCGTACCTCCATTGTCAAACTACTTGTAGTTGTCACATAGACCCCACTGGCCTCTCGTATTTTTTCATTAATACATTCACATCTTGTCAGTCACTTTACACTTTTGTTTTTCCCAAATAAATGATTATCCAGTTCATTATTGTTATTGCTTGTAAACAATTGTTAGAAAAGGCGACAGCAATGAAAATCTCTTGTGGAAGCCTTGTGTCAAAAATACAAGAAGTGTCATATAGATAAATATAAGTTAGTGGCGTCCATCATTCTTTTGGCTATTGAATTCGAGAATTAGGCGTTAAGTTTGGACATGCCAGATAGTGTCGTTTTCATGGTAGAGAGAAAAGATATGGTAATCAACTTCTCATGGGTACTGTGAGTAAATGGACTTTGGGATGGCTGCTGCAGCGGAGGATAGAGCACGAATGGGAATGCCCAATGTGCCATGACGTCGATCGCATAACATAACATTCTTTTGGCATGTCAAGAAAACTGAACTTCATCAAGAAACAAATTAAATATTTCGGCTACATAAGCAGATTACAAACAGACAGCGAGTCTCAAAAAGCAATGCTACTCTGATACACTGGATACAAAGCAAAATGCCGTCTACGCAAAAACTGGATCTCAAGAGATAACAGAGGTGACAAAAGACATTGTTTATGAAGCGCACACAAAAGCCTGTTCTAGAAATCTCTTCTTATCCTCATACAGTGAGGTAAAACAGGATTGGAGAAAAGAAAGTAGAATGAAAACAGGATGGTTAAAACATATGATGACAGCTAACAAAATAAATGGAGGACAAGACCAGGGAGGACACAGAGAGAATATACTAGACACCCTTAAAGACACAGAAAAATGTCAACATTTGAACTGATAAGTCAGTAGTCAGAACAGACATTTAAAAAATATATTATCAACGTTGCCAGCTAACATGGGATATGTTAATGATTACTATATGTTCTTCTATGCTTCAAATATTTCTTTCTTCCTCAAATTTCTATGTTAACTTTTTTTAAAGAGAGTCTGCGATAATTTTGCTTTTCAATTTTGTTTCCCAGGTAAATCAGTGCAACATAGGTACTGCCCAGAAAAGGAAATGAAACCCTTTTTGTTGTGAATCTTGAGAGGAGAAGGACTGGTGAAAATAGATATATTGTAACGTTCTTATTGGCTATATTTTAAAGTGAAATTGAGAACATTGCATTCAGGACATATTCGTAAGTGCTTCCCCAACAGGTATTGAATGGTATGGTTCCCATGATGCAGTAGTCATTGTCACAGGAAATGATAGACAGCACTCTCTTGGGAAAACCATTGCAACTGACCTTTTATGCAGAAGCAGCATTTATTCAGTAGTAATATATTATAACAGAAGAGTTTCAGGGTTGCTATTCTCACTTCCGAAGGTGGAAATATTTAGGTCATGTTCTTAGATCAGAAGAAAAGAGACTAAGTCCTTATGTGGTCACCAGTTGGGAAAAGAAAACGTGGAAGACTAAAGACCACTCTTCGAAGAACCATCCAACAAGAAAGTAAACTATTGGGATGTAAAACCATACAAGATCTCTAACTGCTATCAACGAACCGCATTACATGGAGATCTAAAACCTCTCCCCTATGTGCCACTTTGTTACGAAAGGAACTAACTAACTAACTATTCTCACTCGCTGACCAGACTGAGAGAGATGGGTGTCAATATTGGTACAGCCCAAAATGAACGGCATACCAAATATGCAAAGAGAATGGTTAATCAACAACGAACAGGCGTGTTGGGCGCTGAACCTGCTGGATTTGTTGAGTCGGAGACCGAAGCACCTATGGATATGTCCGGAGTACTATGATGATAGTCCTCTAATAACTGATTATAACAGATTTTCCTTGTTAATGTAGAAAATATTTTGTTATATTTTCTCATGATACACATAATTGTATATATATATATATCTGAGCAGATACCTGTTATCACAACGCCATCATGTTCATTCTGTTCCCTAGTTCTGTACATGGCACTGTGTACTATTCCTTTCTAAGAAAAGATATTATCCAGACTAAGAATTGGTCACTGTCGACTAAATTATTTTAGAAATATGTCGGGGGGTCTCAATGGTGAAGTCGTTTGCCTGTCGTAATGAAGGATGTGGGTTCAAATCCAGACAGACATGTGCAATTTTTTCATGAGATCCTTAGGATTTTTGCACAACTATAGAGTTTGTGCAATGCTCTTAGCAGATGGCATGCCTTGCCTTTTCTCCCTACATGAATGGAACCATATAGGGAAAACTGGTGCATTGAAGTCAATCCTTCACCTTTGGACAAATATGTATGACATGTTAACATAAAGACAGTCAGGCATGCTTTGTGGTGCAGACAAACAAAGAGCAGAATACATCATCCAAGACTGTTAGCTTAACAAGAAAAACAGAGTAACAACATAGCCTTCTTCTACCGGGGTACAGACTATATAGTAATGTGAAAGAAATCACAAAATGTATGAAACAAATTAGTTATTTTATAAGAATGAATACAGAGAAGAAGGCGGTGACTACAAATGGCAATAGAAATTATAGAAAAGCTTCATTTTGGGACATATTTATATTTCTTTTAGTTTTGTTTTCTCACAAGAAGTTGCAAATGAGAAAATGTTTTTAGTCATGTTTTTGTTGAATTATGCGTATCATAGTCGAGTTTCTATTGAAGTAGACAATCTTTAGTTAAGTTTGGCGAGAAACGAACCAAGTACCTAGGTAATGGGAGATGAGGGCCTTGCCTCCACACCACCGTGAAGATAGTAAGACATTGTAATGTGATGAGAAAATGTTCTCCACATTTAGTCTTTACTATCAATGTATCTTATAAATTGTGTGTGACACCTATCTCTCATTTATTTTCTTCTTTGAACTCTCCATATCAACCACTTAACCACTCTGTGATGTGTATGTGATCTGAGCTTAAAAACAATGATACATTGGGCCAGTTATGTGCCTACAAGTAAGCCAGCACATCCGATTTCTGTGACGCTTTTTATTTACTAGGTAGCTTTCCTAGTCCATACCTCAGTCGCCTCTTACAACATCTTGTAGGTCACAGTGTTAATATTCTTTGCTCCCCTTGCTGACCCCACCAACACAGGGGTGTTATTTATCTTCATTTTCTTTCATTATCTTTTACTTTTCCTCACTTATTCTCTGGACATCACCCTTTTTTTTGTATATATGTATGTTAGCCTATCATTTTCTGTTTAATCTGAAATAGACCTCTATGTACGAGGACTCCATCTTGAAATTATGTGTTTGGAAAATGTCAACATTTTTACTGACCTCTGCCTATTTTCTTCTCTATTGTTATATAAGTGTTATATAATAAGTGTCATCTGAATAACTCTATTATCTATATGATGCATTCTATTATTGATTTATTTTGAAACAGACGAACAAGACATAACACTTTGTTTCATTTAATCAATCCGTAAAAATAAACTTGTGTTATAGTTTTTCTGCTTTTATTTCTTTGTAAATTTTACAGTTCAATTGTGTGGTGTTATTTTGTTTTTTAAAGTTCCTCAATTTAGTAATGCTATTGTTTATTGTGAATGTTAGTTCCGGAAGATTGTTCATATCTTTATTTCTACAAACTGGCATGTTTGAGTATATGGCCGTTAACCCCTTTCTGGCTCTGGTGATCATGGTAACCACAGAACTTAGTGCTAACATAAAGAACGGAGTCACATGCTTATTCACTAAAGTGAAATGATGATGTCCGAATCGATCAGTAATACATAATTTTATTCACAGAATATTTGTTAAATATTTTGTACATTAAAACAGAATAATATACATTTTTTTAAATGTGATTAACGCATAATATTTACCATAGACACTATGTTAACCAATAATACCGATATGTGGGAAATCCCAAAGTGGGGAAGTCAGATAACCAGTGTCTTCAACTGCAATTTTTCCAATTCTATAATTAACTACATCAGCCCCTGTTAAGTTCAACTTGCCGTCATGGAACTGTTGTGTCCCGGCTGAGACATAGTATAGACTAGTGTTGTCTGGATTACCGAACCCCAGACCATCCGGCCACTGCAAGGTCTCCCAGTTCTGTGCCAGAGGGGTTTCTGTTACTAACTTGACTTCACCTTCTAGTACACCCTGTTGCAGTAAGTCTTTTTCTATCTCCCATCTGGAAATATAAGAGAAGACTGCAGTAAAACTATATAGCATCAGTGAAACATGTACAAAGTATTATAGTTTTACATAAACAGAATACGCAACGTTTCGACCACAAGGCCTTTATCAAGCAAAGGATATAAGAGAAACGAAGAAATTCAGACTTTCTATACATCATACATAGCGTATACAATCAAGCATAGTCACAAAGCTGAAAGTTTACCTGGCCATAGTGCTAACTACACTGCTGTACGCAAGCAAGACATGGACAGTGTATAGAAGACACGCAAGAAAACTAAACCACTTCCACACAAGTTGTCTACACAGACTACTAAAAATAGACTGGCAGAACAAAATTCCAGATACCGAAATCCTCATAATAGCAAAGATCCCAAGCGTCAACACCCTGTTAAAGAATGCACAAGTGTGATGGACCGGTCACGTTGCTCGGATGCTTGATAAGCGCATCCCAAAACAACTGATATGTGGTGAGCTTCAAGGGGGCAGACGTTCAGCTGGTGGACAGAAAAAATGCTTTAAAGACACTGAAATACTTCGATATAGATAACACGTGCTGGGAATCCCTTGTGCAAGATCGCCAAATGTGGGACTGTAACAACACAAGAGGAACTTACATAGCTGAGAATCGTCGTGCCGTTGAGGTACAGAGAAAACGAGCTGGTGAAAATACGCAACACCCGCATGTCTAACCTTGATCATGTATGCCCCACCTGTGGTAGGAGATTGTCTCTAGGATTGGACTCCGCACACACCAGAGAGGTGCAGCAGCACACGTCAGAAGCTGTTGTCATCATCGCTTGCGATAGACGGCTATTATTATACAGTCAGACAAGGTTAATGATTTATTGTCTATTAACAAGTTATATATTGTCTATTAACAAGTTATATATTGTCTGTTAACAAGTTATATATTGTCTGTTAACAAGTTATATATTGTCTATTAACAAGTTATATATTGTCTGTTAACAAGTTATATATTGTCTATTAACAAGTTATATATTGTCTATTAACAAGTTATATATTGTCTATTAACAAGTTATATATTCTTCTTTGCGTTCGTTCCTTACGACCAATTTTAATCACTTTTTGTGATATGTTTGATCTTTGCCAAGAACGTGTATACGTTGCACATTGGTTTGTAGGCCCCTAAACGCATAGACTTCTACACGTTTAGGACACATGCATCCGATTTCAGCCAAACCTCCTTAGTCGCCTCTTACGACATGCATGGCAGGTAACAGTGGTTCTATTCTTTACACCCCAAATTTGGGCCCGGAACCACTCGGCGAGTTATATATTGTCTGTTAACAAGTTATATATTGTCTAACAAGTTATATATTGTCTATAACAAGTTATATATTGTCTGTTAACAAGTTATATATTGTCTGTTAACAAGTTATATATTGTCTATTAACAAGTTATATATTGTCTGTTAACAAGTTATATATTGTCTATTAACAAGTTATATATTGTCTATTAACAAGTTATATATTGTCTGTTAACAAGTTATATATTGTCTGTTAACAAGTTATATATTGTCTATTAACAAGTTATATATTGTCTATTAACAAGTTATATATTGTCTATTAACAAGTTATATATTGTCTATTAACAAGTTATATATTGTCTATTAACAAGTTATATATTGTCTATTAACAAGTTATATATTGTCTATTAACAAGTTATATATTGTCTGTTAACAAGTTATATATTGTGTGTTAACAAGTTATATATTGTGTGTTAACAAGTTATATATTGTCTGTTAACAAGTTATATATTGTGTGTTAACAAGTTATATATTGTCTGTTAACAAGTTATATATTGTGTGTTAACAAGTTATATATTGGCCTTAAATTATCAACTTCAATAAAGAATACCTTTTTTTTTATTAACTCCTTGTGAACCAGGAGCCACACTAAGTGGTGTTTTTTTTTACTCTATAATGGCTTTTGCCCTGGTCCACTAAGAGTTAAGGAGCTCTTTATAACATCTGCCACCGGTCCAATACCAGCTCAATCCTGGAATGCTTACAAGCTTGGAGAAGAGACCATGAGACTCTTACCTGTAAATAGCGTCATATCCTATTGCTGCATAGTACACGCCTTTATGTCCAAACAGAAGAGCATCAGAGTTGGACTTCTTGTTTCCAACAAGTCTAAGGTTTGCTAAGAAATCTGCGTTTTTATTTCGCAGTACCCATGTTGGGATCTGCCACAATTTTCTCGAACCAAGCGCAGAATAGTAGACATAATTGAATGTTGGTGACAACGCTATGCCGTTAATGCCAAATGTAAAATTGAAGGATTCTCCGTTGATTGAAACTGCACTGAGAAATTCAAATAAATGCAGATTGAAAAATTATTGAATGTAAGATCGATAACATGTAGGTTTTTTTCCTACTATTTTTCTTCTGCTTTCACTAACTATAAATTCAGTTAGTCTGGTATGGCGCTTCTGATTTGTGTTGAAAAGACTGCTTTCCTTATTATCAGTGTCTGCTCCAACTTCAGAAGTTACTATTTGTTTTTAATTGTCATAGTTTAATGATCATATTTACACTATGTCCCTCCCGCCATTACTTTGTGGGAGAGGGGATCTTGCGTGCGTCTGTGACACGAAGAGATATGCCGACATGGTTGTTGTCTCAAACCGGACAGCGCCCGAGTGGTTATCGGGGCCCACATTGGGGTGTAAAGAATAGAACCACTGTTACTTGCCACGCATGTCGTAAGAGGCGACTAAGGAGGTTGGGCTTGGGGCTAGCTACCCTACACCGTAAACAACACTAGATGGCTACAGAACAGAGAGAAAACCGAGTTAACGCTGGCTGAAACCGGACACATCGCCGAAGGATAAGCATCAGAGCTCCAAATGGTGCTGAAGATGTGATGTAAAACACACTAATGCTAAAGCTGCATGAATCATATTTCCACATGAATGGAATTTATGGGAAGGTCTGGTACATCGGTCTGGGCGGTGATAGAGAGTGAGAGAGAAACCGGACAGGTCAAAGAAGAAAGATCAGATTAAATGTGGCATAGATTCTAGAAGATCTTCTTCATTATGTGTTATGCCCCGACGAACAGTACAGAAGAGGAGAAATACCATTATTTATCACAGCTTCTTCTCTTTCACCATTTATTTCTTTATAGAAGGGGGTGTAGTGATTTTGTGTGTGCTTGTTCTAATGCACTTTGTAAGCTTCATTTTCTTAAGGCTGTTCTTGATGCCGTCGCTCCATCTCTTGCGCGGTCTTGCTCTGTACTGGTTATACTTTTTCTGTTGTTCTTTTATGAATTGCATGACTGTTTCACATCCAGTCTTCTTCTGATGTCTTCATTTCTAATTTTATCTCTCATTCTCACACCTGCAGTTCATCTAAGGCACATCATCTCCGTCGTTATGATTTTCCGCTCATTAACTGCTGTTATTGGCCACCAGAAAATCACTCTTATAAGATTGCCCTTAGTTTTTAGCGATGTGACAACAATGTGTTAACTGCCTCAGTGCATGGTTAGCTTGTGTACATCGATTGCTGATTTCTCTGTTAATACTTCCGTCTGAAGTGAAAATTGCCCCTAAGTATTTGGACTCATTAGTTTGTTTAATTTCTATGCTCTGGAGTTTTATTGTAAGGTTTTCAGGTTGTCTGCTTATCACCATTGTCTCTGTCTTCGTTATATTTATTTTCATGTTGTACTCCTCACCCTTGATGTTAACTAAGCTCAAATTGTTCTGGTGAGATTCTTCGTTTTCTGCAATCAGTACTTGGTCGTAAGCGAAAAACAAAGTTCTGAAAAATTATTTTCTCTTCTTTTCCTGCTTCTTTATTTATGTTGTCCATGTATGTTATAAACAGCAGTGGGGATTGCACACATCCCTGTCTAACTCCTGAGTTTACTATGAATGTTCTTGATGTGCAAGCTTTTGTTCTTATGTAACTTTTACTTGAAGCGTATACACTTTTACAGACCATGATGAGATGTTTGCTGGTTCCATATTTTCTTAGACAATACCATAGTTTGTTTCTATCGACTGTCGAAGGTCTTTTCCTGGTCTATGAATGCCCCACTACCAGTGGCGGCTCGTGATCATTTTTGTTGGTGGGGCCAGACAAAAATTATCGGAAAAAATCATGGCTTTGGGTTGTTATGTTTTAATTTATAAAATAATAAATACACGTTACACATTATTTTTGGTGGAGCCGGCCCCAGTGACCCTTAATGACGATCCGCCACTGTCCACTACATGTCTTGTTATGCTCTATTGCGCATTTCGTCAGTTGTCTTAATGTGAATATTGCATCGGTACAGCTTCTATTTTGTCTGAAACCCATCTGTGCTTCTGAGAGTTGTTCTTCAATGGTTGATCTTAGTCTTCTTTCAATTATCTTAGCATACATTTTCCCTATGTGACTTAGTAGGAGATTCCCTGTTAGTTATTACATTCCTTCCTGCTGCCTTTGTTTTTCCAAATTTTCTATTCACAGCTGCAATCAATTATTGACAAAGCAAGACATTCTGATTCTTATGGGGGACCTGAATCAGAATAAATGGTGGCTACGTACCTAGTAGTGATAAAGTAACGTATACTTTTTCTTATCTGATATTCGGATCCAAGTAATAATAGATATTAAAGTAACGGGTAGTTTTATTATTATCACACCTCTAGTATATAGTGGACTCACCTATCCTGGTCGAAGTCCATTGAGACTGAATCGTTGAAACTCCACGAAGAATTTGTGGTGAAATCAAAAACAACCAGTTGCTGACCTGCACAAAAAGAAACAATATTTATAAAAATAAATCATAACAATTTTGTTTCTTTCAATTAAAACGTGTTATTGTTTTATCTTTGATTGATAGAACGTTCATCGTTGCACGTCTATAACAAATCATATGTGTCATGATCTTTGTCTTATACAGAAGAATCTCAATGGCAATGCGCCAACTCTGTATGTAGCATCGGTGAATGTCCCAAGTATAATTTTGAACAAACTAATATGAGTATTTCAGGAATTTTTTCCCTCCTGGCATCAGCTTTCTAGCATTCTCTTATCGATTTTCAACTGCAAATAGTTCTTGTATGTTCTCAACTTGAAGACGTGGCCTACGTTTTAACATCATTCTTGCTGCCCGCCTGTCCATCGTGTTCGTAGCGCGTTGGACTACGGGTGACAAGTCCTCTGTAAGTGCGGGTTCAACTCCGCGGACTGACAGAAAAGCTACATGTTCCCCAATATGTCTTCATAACAACGTAAATCATGTCGATATTTAGTTTGTTAGCTGAACAAGTTTGTTGTCAGGAGGTCAGACGAGAAGGTATAGCTACAGCCAACTGTAGGCCTAATCATTATTTACTGAGTGTCAATGAAAAGCATATGTCTTGGTCTATGTGTGTGTTACTGATGCAAACATCCTCAAAATTACACACATTGAAGTTGTAAAATATCACTACTATTAATGATCTGTCTTTGCTGCCGTACTATTTACATTTTAGCAATGGTTATATTTTTCAATTGCAGATATCTTTTTTTCTTCTGTGTAAATAACACAAAGACAGGTACATAATAAATGTATACGACGTGAAGGAAAAATGTACATGCACATTTCGACAAAAAGTGATGCTTGCTTGTGTTTGCCTGACTCGATAGTCCCAGACATCTTTCATTCTTTCTTGCAATGAACTTCATTCAATCTCTATTGATCACTTTTCAGCCAGTCAGTAGCAGGTTGCATATGATCTGAGGCCAAGAGCATGTTCAGGCTTTGGTACGTTTTTCTGACTTAGTGAGATCGTATAAGGAGCATTTTCAACCATTTTGGAACGTGTATCTTTGTTGTCGTTACCAAGCAATTTGCAGTTTCACCCTACATTTCCTTTTCCATGAAGCGAAAACGTTGGACATAAGACAAGTAAAATCACAGCAAGGTAGATTTACAAAATACAAAACACGATGTTGTTTTTGTACTTTGAAAAATCACCCCCAACTGTTCCACTTGTATTGTCTCAGGTGCATAGCTTTATTGCACAGTCTTCCCTTATATCGATACGAAACTGATATGTTTATATCAGTAGTATTGAAAGAACCAGTTAGTGTGGCTGTATTGTTACGTATTTCTGTTTTGCTTTCTTTACAGCAGTACAGGGACATTAGCCATTAACAAAGTTTGACCAAACCGTATAATTCTGGTAAGACCAACCAGCTTGACTTTGTGGAGCATGACTGTGCCCCATACAGATACTTTTTTTGGCATGATTGTCTGTACCAGTATCTCTTGTCACTTGTACATTTATTGCGCCGGTTATCAATCTCTAGACGTCAGCCAGAAGACTTGTGTAACGCTTCAACTCTGAGATTAGATTATGTTAGTCTGTTGTACAAACACATCGCATACCATTCGCAGCTGCACATTCACTAATACCTGATCTCACAGTATAGGTTATCAGAGGACTATCATCATAGCACTCCGGACACGTCCATAGGTACTCCGATCTTTGTTTCAACAAATGCAGCAGCGGCCTAACACGCCAGTTCGATGTTGATTAATCAGTCTCTTTGCATATTTGGTATGCCGTTCTTTACTGGTGGCACCAATATTGACACCCATCTCTCTCAATCTGGTCAGCGAGTGGGACTCGCAACCCTGAAACTCTTCTGTTCCAAAACACTCTCTCAGTGCGTGTCATTTCGGTCCATTGCAGCTCCCTCTGATACCGTAGCCGTGCCAGCCAATATGTCAGCTCGTTCATTACCCATGACTCATTCGTGATCACACAGTAGCTCTTCTTCAATACCTTCCTGCTTTGCTAGACTACAGCACAGAAATATGTTTCCATGGCCACCACATGAAGGTGAAATAGGGTGTCGGTCGGTGAAAGCTCACTGATCATGTCACTGCCTTGTCACCTTATTTCATTGCGCATGTGACCCTTTCGTTCTGGTATAACTACTTATAGATCACAGTCGGTTACAAAAATTATGTTGGTGGTTTGAGAGGTAACACTATTACATCGTGTTTGCAACTAAGCTTTGATATTTGTGTCTTTTGGGTCCAGTGCATTCTATTTCATTGTTCGATTTTTGTCGTGTTAGTTCTCTCAGTTATTTCGTGCTGGCAAATTTGGTATACCTTAAATTTTGCCTTTGACATCGGCTTTACATCCTGGTATATTTGATTTTCAACTGCAAATTTTTCTTTGACATGTTTAAACTCCACCATGGGGTCAAAGGCGCATGAGGGGGTGTGCCAGGATTAGTGAGCTGGCACTAATCAAGACCCTGTCCCCTACATCCACGCGGTGACCCTGGAAACAGACTTTGGTTCCAGTCTGGCTAATGGGGGCAGGGATCGGGAAGAACTACTGGTGGTGGTAGAATTGCAAGCACGAAAAAGCAAGGCAGGTCCGAACAAAATGCAAGAATCTCCTGGCTCATCTCCAACAAAATATTGCCCAAGTTCCCGAACAAAAAGAAACAGCAGCGAAACGTCTTTGATAGAATCCCTACTTCCCCGGAGTAAGGACAGAACACAAATTGCCATCTCCAGAGCATGAGACTCCGTACACAAGCTCGAAGTGTAAGTCAAAGGTCCTGCCACAAATTACCAGTTTCTCTGCCGATGGGGAGATTCGTAAACATGAGAGGATGAGATATGCATCCAGTGGCGAAACGTGTGCCCACATAGGGCGAAACTCGAAGCCCTGAGGAGGGGCAAAGATTGCCTCTATGGGGCAAGAATAGATAAGTCAGATGCTAACGAATAAAAGTCTACCTTCGTGTCGGTACGAGGGAAGATTGCAGCTGACTCCGTATCGGTGGCCTGGCGCAGATACATTTACGGGGCAAGGTTGGCCGAGCGCAAAACATAAAGTTGCGTTTAATTGCATAACGAAACTACCCTCCCCGGGAAAACCGTGCAAGGTACTGTTGCGATAACAACTAACATCCCCGGAAGAACTGAGGCGGGTGATGCCTAACGGAGCTGCCAGCCATGGGGCAACCTCACAGTCAGAAAAGGCATAACAGTGTAACTCCCTTTTTTTGCGTATATCACAAAGCCCAAATATACGGCAAAGCTGATCGAAAAGGCAAAGATCCGGGCCGAAATAGTCGGCAGAAAGGATCGTACCTAGGGAAAGCTCACCCTAGTAAATCAAAAGCTGGCTGAAACCGGATGGCGGGCCTAGTCACCATGGGCGCATAATCGACCCAACGTAGATCACCCCGTTTTAGTCAAAGGACCAATTATATATCACAAAAGGAATGATAACATTGGTCGTGAAGAACGATCGAAAAGAAGAAGAAACTCCACCATGGGACCTACATTTTATCTTTTGCCTCGGATGAAACAAAGTACTCAGTCTCGCATACTGTCAAGTGTTTGGTCAGCGGAATATTGCCTGGTCGCTCCACGTGAAATGCGAATCGAGTCATTATGAATAGTAAAGCGTACACAGTACATTAGAACAACATAGATATGTGATCAACACTATCAATAAGAAGTAACTATCAAAGAGGGGTCAATTTACTGTCTCTCGCAAGAAAATGACAATGTAGAAATGTTTGTGATCAATTTCAATCAACCTTCAACATGGACATGGCATTGTTTGAAGCTGATGAGATTCTGACATCAAAATTAAAAAAATTGTAGTAGCTACTTATTTATTCATCATCATCTTCACTGACTCAGCGACTCTTGGACCGTCGATCCAACTGTATTTTGTATACATATCTTTGAATAAAGGGAGTGTATGGGGATTTTCTATCCACTCAGGACGTAAGGCAGAATTGGACTGACTTGCCCTAGCACTAGAAGTTTCTATGTGCTGCTAAATGATACAGCAGCCAAGGTATGTTTGTTATACCGAGTTTCACTTTAGACCATAGATTCCCACAACTTTTCGGCCCACCGCCCACTTTGCCCAACATAGCTTTGTAACGCCCCTCTACATTAAAACAGTTTGCCAACGCCCCCCTTCCCACATATATAGATGCTCTATTTTCTCTTTGACATAGAAAATTGATATATATTTATGTAATAAGTGGTCAATTTTCAAATGATTTTATGCATGAAATAGAAAATTGATGAAAATATGGATCGTGTAAGACGGGCATAAGATGAAATAAAATGCAGAATTCAAGTTTTAATTGATTATTCAATCGCAAAATCACGAAAATAATTTATTTTAAAATATTTATTATTGATTTCTTCTTTAGGAGCCACCTACCCATAATCGCATGAACACCCGCCAAATTCTTCTGAACCCACAACGCCCCCTCTCTAGAATGCTTCAGCGCTTGGGGCGGTATGCCATTGGGGCGGACGCCCACTTTGGGAAACGCTGCTCTAGACATAAAGCCTACTTTCAAACATTCAAGATGACTGGATCGTTACATCCCAAATCACTGCACATTGCAATGGGTATCAGACAAGAAGCTGAACATATTCCTTTCTACCACATAGAGTATATGCACAGTGTTAAATAGGACACACATTTATACAGACAAAAGGGCTGCTGGTAAGGTTTAGTCAACCAAAAACAAGCACCACTTTAAAGCACATCTAGTGAGTTATGCTATAGCAATTCTGTCAGATCTGATCGTTCATATCGGAGACCGTCACAGCTGACACATGACGCTCAATCAATCAAGTATCATGCCTCCCGGAGTAGGCGATCATGTCTCTTCACAACTCTTTATGCCTGGTACATGTAATCAGTTCTGACGTTGATCTTTTGTCGAATCACGATGTCAGGCCATCCAACTTCTTGTCCCTCTTTCTTCCACGATATATCCTTCCCTAAATGTTACCTGTAGTCACCAAATGTTCTAATCCTTCTCTTCGCATTATATGCCCGAAGAACCTTGTTTAAGAACCTCATTTGTTTTATTCGATGTTCATGGAATTTTCAGCATTCATCTGTAAAACCACATCTCTGTGGCTTCCAATGATCTTATTGAGTGTTTGCTCATGGTCCATGATTCGCTGCCAAACATAAGTAATAACATGACGTTTTATAAAGACACTATGTACTTATTAAAGATAATTATACAATAGATCACGTGGTATGCTCACCCATTGTGTCAGATATGTAGGCGTACTTAACACCGGTGATGTGGTCAGGGTCAACATAGTCCAGGACAATATCATTGAGGGAATTGCCCGTACTGGAAACCACAGATTCTGGAAGCACATGACTGCGGACAACCCTACCGTCATTTCTTGTATCAAGAACAACAATCTTGGCTGGGCATAGATTCACTGGCGGGTCAGTTGGAGACATAATGCCGACACGCCCAACATCAATAATATAGAGGTAACCAGTTCTATAGTAAGGAAAAAAACAGTCATATGTCATGTAATATTAGTAAAACATTTTGTGATGAGCATCTCAGATATCTATAGCTCATGTCGATATGATTAAGAAGCAAATATCAATATCGTATTGAGAAAAAGAAGAAAAGTGTTATATAAAAAGATGAATCCACGCTGCACCTGGAGCACATGTCTCAGCAAACCTATGATATTCTTTTATCTAATACAATCAGCTGATCTTCCCAACTCCTAGTATCATCATCAAGGTGCGTATTCTTTATAGGACGTTGCTCTCTTTGCAGCACATCTGAAATTCACTCTGTCTCTAGTCAACTCACCCACTTCGTCGATGGTCATATTCATGATTTCTTTAATATCTTGTAGCCATCTTCTTCTTGGTCTGCCTCTGCCTTTGCGTCCTGGGACTCTGCCCTCTAATATTGTTCTGTCCAGGTCATGTATACGCACATTCAAATTACGTTTCCAAGTGTTTATTTTCATAATACAATTTTCAATGGAGCACCAAACTACTATTTCACTTAACAGAATGTACCAAATTGAAATCCTTGTTTTATAAATTTAACTGAAGTATTTCACAAAGAATTATTCATAAATATCAAACGAAACGTGTGAATAATCTTGGTTAAAAAATCATTGTGACACATGATGTAATTTGTCGGGAAATTGGTACTGTTTAAATCAGGGTTCCCAAAGTTGGTGGTACCGCCCACCCTTGGGCGCTAACATCTTCTAGGGAGGGGGAGGGAAGGGACAATAGTGGGCTTAGATGCATTTGGGGGCGTTTAGATGCATAAGGGATCGGTGGCTTCTTAAAGAAGAAATTAATAATAAATGTTTTAAAATAAATATATAAATCGTGATTTTGCGATTGAGTAGACATTTAAATTTTGAATTCTGCATTTTTCATCAATTTTATATTTCATTTATATCATTTGAAAATTGACCCTGTATGACAGAAATTTATATCAATTTTATATGTCAAAGAAAAAATAGAGCATGTATATATGTATATATATATATGTGGGGGGGTCGTTGGCACACTGTTATAATGGGGAGGATGGTGTTACAAAGTTTATGTCGTGCAAAGTAGGTGTTGGGCCGAAAAAGTTTGGCTCTAAACGATGTGTCATGTGGCTAGTCGTATTCTGTAAAGGTAATAAATGACGTTTATTTACTGTTCAATTGTTGACTATTTGGTTGTTGTGATAACTTCACTATAATTAGTTTCTTACAACTTCAGTCATTGTTTTATGCTCAAGCCTCTATTTACTAATATCTGTAACATTGTTGGTAGCAGGTTATGTAGCTCGGCATGTCTCCTAGCCACACATAGTGTAACTGATATGTTGTCGCCGTTTGGTGAACGTGTGGTCGCTGTGTGGTGGATGTTTCCTCTCTGGTGTATGTGTGGTTTGTGTTTGGAGGTTGGGGATTGAGAATATAGAAGCATAAATTAAATGTTACATAATTGAAAGACTGGGTGATGATGGACATAAATTGTCCATGGACGCCCATACATTAAATCAAACGAGGACAAATGGCACTAACTGAAAATTAATTTTTGATAAAAAAGAGTTTTATGTAAATCTAGTCTTCTCCATTTCCGCGTAACAAACTAAAATATATAATATTTAAAAATTATTTTTTCCTCTCCCTGGAACAACTTATGTGAACGCCCATCAGATTATCCCTGAAATTTGTATGCATTCGTTCTCCATGAACTTCTAAAATGACTTGATATGTTGATATCTTGAAAGTGATCAACACAAACTGAAAGCTAATTAGCAATATAGAAGGAGACAATCACCATTTTTCTGACATGTCGTGAGGAACAAATTGTTAGAACACATACTGACAAAATCAACGGAGTAAGAAATAGAAAACGACATACAAATAAAATTATGGATAGGCTAACTTAATGACACTGTACACATTTAACATCTTAAATTAGAGTCAGTGTACTGTAAACTAGTCACAACAGAGATGAAGTGTCTACGCAGAATGCTGGGTGTAACAAGAAGAGACCGGTTGAGAAATGAAGACATCAGGAAAAAGTGGGTACAACATCAGTACTAGACTTCATCAAGAAACAACAAATTAAATGGTTCGGTCACGTAAGCAGATTACCATCAGACAGTGCACCCCAAAGAGCAATGCTGCTCCGATACAATGGGTACATAGCAAAAGGCCGGCCACGCAAAAGATGGACCTCAGAGATAACAGAGGCGACGAAAGAGACTATCTACGAAGCGCATACTAGGGCCCGTTTTAGAAATCTCTTCCTGACCTGACGCTGTGAGGCATACAGGATTCGAGAAAGAAAGACTGAGAATATACGTTTATAGAGGTTCATGATCACCTACGCCAGCCTACATGGCACTTAATGATCGAAATGCAGACTTACATGGACAAGTTCTCAATGGCCTTTGATAGGTTTGGCCTCACCATTAACACCAAAAAAACAGAGGTCATGTTCCAGCCCGCCCCTAGAGAACAGTATTACGATCCAGTCATCAACATTAAACACCAGCGTCTCCAGTCAACGGACACTTTGCTTATCTTGGCAGCCTCCTATCCAGATCGGCAAACATAGATTCTGAGGTCAACAATAGGATATCCAAAGCCAGTGCTGTGTTCGGAAGGATACGTGTCACTGTGTGGGAACGGAAGGAGATAAGCATAGTCACAAAGCTGAAAGTTTACCAGGCCATAGTGCTAACCACGCTGCTGTACGCAAGCGAGACATGGACAGTGTATAGCAGACACGCAAGAAAAGTAAACCATTTCCACACAAGCTGTCTACGCAGAATACTAAAAATAAACTGGCAGGACAAAATTCCAGACAGCGAAGTCCTCACAAGAGCAAAGATCCCAAGCGTCAAGACCCTGTTGCAGAAGGCCCAACTGAGATGGGTCGGTCACGTTGCTCGAATGCCTGATAAACGCATCACAAAACAGTTGATGTATGGCGAACTTGAAGGAGGCATACGTTTAGCTGGTGGACAGAAAAACGCTTTAAAGACACTCTTAAAGTGTCTCTGAAATGCATCGATATAAACAATACATGCTGGGAATCCCTTGAGCAAGATCGCCAAATGTGGCGCTGTAACAACAAAAGAGGAACCCGAATAGCTGAAAATCATCGTATTGTTGAGTCACAGAGAAAACGAGCAGCGCGAAAAGACAGAGCACACAACACGCACATGTCTAACCTTGATCATGTATGCCCGACCTGTGGTCGGGGATTCTGTTCTAGGATTGGACTCTACAGTCACCTCCGCACACACCAGAGAGGTGCAACAGTACACGTCTGAGATTGTTGTCATCATCGCTTGCGATGGACGGCTATTATTATAATAGTAACGGTCGTCTGTTGATAACAATGGCTTTACTTATATATTATTGTAACAACTCTATAGAGGACATGAACATTATTTTACCTCGGATCTATATCCATGCTCATTGGTAGTTGAAGATTTTTGCAGTCTCCGAGTTTATTAGATTCCCAGTCAGGATACGGGCGCAAGATGCCTTCATAAGTTTG
This sequence comes from Arion vulgaris, assembly GCA_020796225.1. Lineage (NCBI taxonomy): Eukaryota > Metazoa > Mollusca > Gastropoda > Stylommatophora > Arionidae > Arion > Arion vulgaris. The sequence continues at coordinate 58,079,582 of CM036762.1, read as the reverse complement.
ATTGTTCTTTAAATGGACAGTGTTTAAACTGGCAGGGACACCATCTTTGAACCGAAGGCGGGGAACTGTTACAAAAACGGTGTTGTTCTCTCCAATCTTTACGGCAGACAGTTGACCCGCCCCCGGAGCGTATTCTCCTCTGGCGATGTAATCAGCCCTGACACTGCTGTTCGGGAAGTCCCAATCTAGTGTCGTAAACTCAAATAGAACAGAACATTCAACTTGTCTCAGGTTGACACCAAACGTCAGAAGTGTGATATACAGAAGACGCATGGCGACTTGGTGAATTTAGTTTGAATTCTGTTGAATAGAGCAAGAAATAGATAGATACATATCAAAATAATATGGCAACGTCTTATATTTACTCGTTTATACCTGACACATAAAACTTACAAGAAACTGATACGACGCAGAAGATATAGTTGCGTATTACCAGGCAAATATAAAAGTATGAAACTATAATGAAGGATATTATTATTATTATTAATATATATTTTACGCCCATGTGGTGCCGGTTCTACAAGGAGAGCAAAGAATAGTAACACTGCACCTACAAGGCATGTCATAAGAGGCAACTGATGTAGTGACCTAGGAAGCTACCTAGTAAATAAAAACGTCGCAGAAATCGGATGTGCTGGCCTACATGTGGGCGCATAACTGGCATTCTTCAGTCTGATCCTGATACACGTTCAATCTTCCAACACTATCCTTTGGTGGCGTACAGACGGGACAGAAGCCTTAAGGATATGTTGGTTCACAGTCGCCTCAAGCCTAACATCCAGAGTCATTTTGGCACCATCCAGTGTGGCCGTCGGCGCTGCAACACTTGTGCTTATGTAATACAGACCCGCACGGTGTCTTTTCCAAAAGCCACGTTCGTTGTTGAAGACAGTTTCACGTGCGAGTCCCGTAATATTATCTATGCCATTATCTGCAAGCGGTGCAACAAGGCCTATATTGGGAAACCGGCAGGAGACTCAGTGACCGATTCGCCCAACACTTGCGCGATATACGCCAATGCTCTGTGACCCTGTAGCTACCCATTTCAATGATACTGGCCATTCAGGAGCTTGCGATGTCCAGGTCACAGCCATCCGATCATGTTCCTCTGATGATCGTAGTCGATTTGCTCTGGAGAATCGGTTGATTTCTTTGTATGGTACCTTGCGACCACGCGGGCTCAACGTATTACATTCTTATGCTTCTTAGTACTTTCTCTTCCCATGCTTTGTAATCTCTATGGGTATATGTTGCATGTATTACATTCTTATGCTTCTTAGTACTTTCTCTTCCCATGCTTTATAATCTATATGTGTATATGTTGCATGTATTCAAGTTATATATTTACTAGATGTTTCATTGTTTCTTTTCTATTTCTAGTTTTTATGTGTGTTTTTGTGTTACATTTATTTCGTTATTCGTTTTTATTCCAGATTTTCCTTAGATACGTTGGTATTTGGTCGTCCATTTGTGTTTCATTTTAATTTGTCACTCCTGTTTGTTCGTTTGCTTGATAAAGGCCTTGTTGGTCGAAACGTTGCTGTTTATCGTCACTGTTTATGTATTTTGTAAAACTATAGTACTTTGTTTGTACGTGTTTCACTATTTACCAAGTTTTACTGCAGTCTTCCCCTATTTCACAACATTTAATCGCTCTTGGTTTCAGATCAAATACAAATCACACAGAGTGATTGACAAGTGGTCGACGTGGAGCCTTCGAAGAACAAGAAGATATATATTTTAGTGACGTATGTAACAACAAGATCCAAGTTTCGCGACATCTTTTTGAACACAGAAAATTGGAAGCAGTTGGCTAAAGCTTTCCCGCCGTAATTTCCTTTGAAGGAAGCGGGAACGTTGAACACTAAAATATATGTTTATATCAGCCGCATTGACAGGACCATTCAGTTTGGCTGTATTGTTACATATCAGTTATTTGCTTTGTATTTAGCAGTGCAGGAACATCAGCATTTAACCGAGTTTTGCAGGGTACGGGCAATTGTGGTTCGAATAGCAATAATTTGCACGCTTGTGTTCATTATCGATCTTTAGACGTCAGCCCAGAGACTAATGTAGCTGAAACTACTGAGATACTGAAAGGTCTTATGTGCACACAAATCTCAAACCACGAGCTGCTGAGTTTAACTAATGATCGGTACTTCGCCATGAAAAGTCCGCAGGGTCTTCTCTGCAATCTCATTTGGTAGAATGGTCAAGGAAGCCAGTTGTGCATTAGGTATGACAACAGGTAAGCATGACAATGAAGTATGGAGATAGGCAATACTCTGTATAGAGTCACAACATTAGCGTCATTCTGAGTGATTCATTGGTATGATCCGAAAGATGGAGCTGGTTCGTTGCAGGCAATAGACTGAATTCTACAGGTCAATAATTTCAATACATTTATTCGTTCCGATGCACATGGTGTCGTTGAAGTAGAGAGAACTGGTTCAGCCTTGACAGGGTCAGACATGATAGAGATGACGTTTGAGTCATATAGGGGTGGCGAAAGGATTCAAACCAATCACTGAGGTTACGGACCCAAATTGGGTTAAAGAATAGAACACTGTTAAAAGCCTGCATGTCGAGAGGCGCAAAGGAGTTGAGGTGGAGGAGCTACTCCACACCGTAAACTAGATGGCTACAGAACGGAGTTGAACAAGTAGGCTAAAACAGACACATCGCCGAAGATATGACCAGAGCCCAAATGGTGCTGAAGAGTGGAGAAAACACCCAATGCTAAGGTTGCAACTGAATCGTTTCACATGTAGGAATTAGGCGAAATCTGGTATATCGGTCAAATGACGGTGAGAGAGAGGACTTAAATAAATGCACGAAACTGGTTAATTGGAGACAGGATTGAAGTGGCCAGGAAAAAGCACACATACGGTATATGAGTAGGCCACAATCAACATAGGTATGGATCAGTGGACGCTGGGGAGATTTTGGAGAAGATCAGAGCACTGCAATGAAGATATTCCAAACTTGAAACTAATGAAACAAACTACTAATATTAGGCAGCTCCACTTTATCCATATCCGCTTGCCCAGACACATTACAGAAACTGTTTACATGGTCACCGATTGGAGGTGGAGTAGGTTTTAGTAGGCCAGTCACTGACCATAGTTCTGCCGAATCACTTATTTCATTGCCTATTGCTCTGATATTGCATCATGGTTCATCATATATTTTCACAAACATTGGCTTTTGTTCCAAGTGGACAGACAGGAATCTTTGAAATAGAACCAAACTGAATAAAATACCTTTGAAGTAGGAGAAGGCACTCATGTATGACGGGCAACATTGACGTTTGAAGTAGGAGAAGGCACTCATGTATGACGGGCAACATTGACGTTTGAAGTAGGAGAAGGCACTCATGTATGACGGGCGACATTGACGTTTGAAGTAGGAGAAGGCACTCATGTATGACGGGCGACATTGACGTTTGAAGTAGGAGAAGGCACTCATGTATGACAGGCGACATTGATGATAAGGAAAGAAGGCTTTTACGCAAAAATCAGACAGAAGCGCAATACACAACGTCATGACTACGCCTGAATTGATAGGGAACGAACGCAGAAAACGAATAATAGATAAGATGGGAGATCTACATACCATTTTATGATAAAATAAATTCACTTTCACAAAACAGTAACCACCACATTCACTCTACTTACCTCTACAAGTCTATGGCCGACAAAATCGTAATATTTTACTATGGACTATTAGTTCTTTATATACGGTTATCCAAGAATCATGGCTTCTCATTCTGTCCTAACAATCGAGGTCTTAGTATTAAAGATAAGATTTCTGAAAATTATTGTTGTGTTCGCAAAGGTCAGGGTTATATAATAGTCTTGAAATGAGTTCATAGTAAAAACTTAGTTTGTAATAAAATTGAGATCATTCACAATGAGCAAGTATTTACATTATCAGTTGGACACGATAGTGCAAAAATGGAATCATCAAACTTGTTTTGAGAAAATATTGTTTACCAGTGGTGGCTCGTGATCATTTTTGTTGGTGGGGCCAGACAGATGTTTTCGGAAAAATCCTGGTTTCGTTTAGGATATATTTTAATGTATAAAATAATAAATACACGTTACATCTTATTTTTGGTGGGGCCGGCCCACCGGCCTCTAATGACGAGCCGCCACTGATGTTGCCGCTTCGAGTTTTCTCTCTCTCTCTCTCTTTCTCTCTCTCTCTCTCTCTGTGTGTCTTCTTTTTGCACTTTTGCCTCATTCAGAGGTACATTGATGCAAAAACACCGACAATGCTGCTGTCTACAAAGTACAGAATATTCTGCTGCTTATTGCACTAATTTCCTGTCTGTAACTTATAGGTGTGAAACATGGACATTTTGTAGGCAGTGAAAAGGCACATATTTGCTTTTTGAAATAAAGGCTAGGCAAAATAGTCCTTCGTATACCATTGAACAGAAAGATAACAAATATAACTTACACAGAATGAACTTAAAATTAAAGAGAAAATGGCTGATCTTACACATAAGAACGATAGAACTGATATATTTTAGATAGCGAAACACGTACAAACAAAGTACTATAGTTTTACAAATAGTTCCCTGAAACATGAGTATAAACAGCAACTGTTTCGACAAAAGCCTTTATCAGCAACACACAGCAACAGGAGTACGAATTATAAGAAGAACACTTACAAATGGACGATAAACAGAAACATGCAAATGTATCTGATATAAATATATATTTTAGATACATAAAATGACACAAGGGCTGGAGAAGAAAAGTATGGAAGGAGGCATACCGGCAAAGACGAGAAGAGGAAAACCACGGAGAAGATGGATTCAGGATAGGATAGATGATTTAAGCATGACATCGTGGGAGGGGACATCTGGTTTTGAGAGAAAAAATGCGAAGGTCGGTTATGGTGAAAAATCTATTCAGGACAACCTATTGGATGATGTTGACGCTTGTTGCATTCTATTCAATAGACATGATCTTTCCGAAGAAACCTCTCAACATTGGACCATGGCCTAGGTAGAATTAAACCAGAGAGGTCACCGGAAAACCCTGCCTCAAATTGTGGTCTGACTAGATTCGCTACATGGTTAAGAGACAGTCAGGCTCTAGCACCAGAGCCAACTATAAACTACTAAGACATAGCCAACTCTAGATAACTAATAAGTTCTAGTAATAAGCTGATAAGTTTATAGTTGGCTCTGGTTAAGGTCTCTTTACGAAATCCGTTACTGTAAAGATAGACATGAGTGTACAAGTGAAACCAGATGTGACAGCACATGTATTTGTTGTAAATGAGGTTAATGACAAACATCGTAAATGGATTATAGATAACAAACTTGAGGTATGGTCACAATTTGATTTTTATTTTATTCAAACGATCATGGTTTTATTCATATTCAACACAGAAATGGATTTTAAAAAGTCATCAAAGAAGCTCAAAGTAATTGACAATGTTGCAAAACAATAGTTGCCGTATAATTTAATACTGAGTTGCCTAATAATGTACAATAAATATTTCTAACAAAAAAAATAGAAGGTGTAATAAGTAGTACTTTGTTTTGCTTTGAGACATCTCCATCTTGCTCAGATCATTGATATGAATTGATAAATATTGTAAACAATTGACTATAAAAATTGCTTGATAGTGATGTTTGAAGTACCCTACCAAGTTCCTCAAATATTCCTATGCTATACCACACAAGAATGTAGCTAGTTTTATCAACTACTTTTTTAAATAAAACATAAACACAACATAGAGCTAACATAAAGAGTGGAGACTACATGGTTATTCGCTAAAGTGCAATGATGATGTTTGAATCAATCAGTCATACATCAATTTATTCACAGAAAGTTTGTTAAATATTTTGTACATTAAAACATAATAATATACATTTCTTTTCAATACGCATCATCGATATAGAGCTTGATAAAGTCCTTTTGGTTGAAACGTTGCTGTGTAGTGTTATTATTTTTGTATTTTGTAATATTACAGTACTTTGTTTTTACGTGCTTCGCCAATACTCATCATCAAGTAGCTTGTCATCCTTCCGGAACTTGGCTCCCATGACAGCAGTCCTGAAAAACTCCATTCTCTGCAAGTTGACCGGCGTCAGCAGCAGTCATTCTCAGATCGTTAATGACATCTTGCATCCATCGTCTTCTAGGTCTTCATCTCGTTATTCTTCCAGGCCCCATTCCCTTCAAAATTATCTTAAATGCCCTCATGTCATTTGATGTATCCGAAATATTTCATTTTCCTTGTTTTTATGCTCTTTAATAGCCAACTATCTTTAATATCAAGCTGTTGCAGAACAGAAGCCTCTATCTGACCATGTTATTCTAAGTAATCTTCTGTAGCATTTGCATTCAAAGGCATTACTGATCTCCGCCGCTTATTTTCAATACTACTAACACATAATAATATAATACCATATACAATATGTTAACCAATAATACCGATATGTGGGAAATTCCAGCGTGGGGAAGTCAGATAACCTGTGTCACCAACTGCAATTTTTCCAATTCTATAATTAGCTCCTTGAGCTCCAGTAAAGTCCAGCTTGCCGTTATGAAACAGTTGTGCCCTGGCTGTGACATAGTATAGACTAGTATTGTCTGGATTACCGAACCCCAGACCATCCGGCCACTGCAAGGTCTCCCAGTTCTGTGCTAGGGGGGTTTCTGTTACTAACTTGACTTCACCCTCGGATACTCCCTGTTGCTGTAAGTCTTTTTCTATCTCCCATCTGGAAATATATAGAGTTGGCACTGAGAGATCATCGTGATTGATAGGTTTGAGAGAATAGAAAGAAGAAACTATGAATATTGCAAATAAGAAGGCATAAATAATATATACTTGATTGTAATGTGATACCACAAATGTATACTTGAATATAGAAAGTCGGTCGTGTGTTGGAGGGGACTGCAAAGGTAAACAAAGTAAAGTAACACTGTGACCTACAAGGCATGTCGTAAGAGGAGACTAAGGTGAGTGCCTAGGAAGCTACCCTAGTAAATAAAAACGTCTCAGAAATCGGATGTGCTGGCCTACTTGTAGGTGCATAACTGGCACAATGAATAATCGCTCTTAGGCTCAGATCACATACAAATCATAAAGAGCGTTTTAACAAGTGTTCGATTTGGAGGATTCGAAGAAGAAACAGAATATAGAAAGTAAAATTACATTAGGAATCATAATTTAACTTTTGAAAATGATATGCCAGGAAATATAAATACTAGAAATTTGAAAGTTAGATGACATGAAGAATCTATACTTGAATACAAAATCTCAGATCTGCCTGACCTACAATCATAAAAGCTTATGAACTGGGATGCTAAGTGTTCTCGTCTGAAACCATATAAATCACAAAGAGTGATCAATTTGGTTGATAGGAAGAAGAAATGGCATAGATCTATTCTTGAATATCAAAAGATGAAATTCTGAATCTATTCTAGAACATTAAAAGATGAATCTATTCTTGAATATCAAAAGATGAATCTATTCTTGAATATCAAAACATGAATCTATTCTTGAATATCAAAAGATGAAATTCTGAATCTATTCTAGAACATCAAAAGATGAATTTATTCTTGAATATCAAAAGATGAATCTATTCTTGGATATCAAAAGATTAAATTCTGAATCTATTCTAGAACATCAAAAGACAACGATTACGAATCTATTCTAGAATATCAAAAGATGAATCTATTCTTGAATATCAAAAGATGAATCTATACTTGAATATCAAAAGATGAATCTATTCTTGAATATCAAAAGATGAATCTATTCTTGAATATCAAAACATGAAATTCTATTCATGAATATCAAAACATGAATCTATTCTTGAATATCAAAAGATGAAATTCTGAATCTATTCTAGAACATCAAAAGATCAATCTATTCTTGAATATCAAAAGATGAATCTATTCTTGAATATCAAAAGATGAATCTATTCTTGAATATCAAAAGATGAAATTCTGAATCTATTCTAGAACATCAAAAGATCAATCTATTCTTGAACATCAAAAGATGAATCTATTCTAGAATATCAAAATGAATCTATTCTGAATTAAAACTGAACATACTTGAATTCCATGAACATTTAAAAAAGATCTAACGAATATATGAATCTATTCTGAATATCAAAAATGAATCTATTTTTGAATATCAAAAGATGAATCTATTCTTGAATATCAAAAGATGAAATTCTGAATTTATTCTATGAATATCAAAAGATGAATCTATTCTTGAATATCAAAAATGAATCTATTCTGAAATCAAAAGATGAATCTATTCTTGAATATCAAAAGATGAATCTATTCTTGAATATCAAAAGATAAATATCTCTGAATCTATTCTAGAACATCAAAAGACAACGTTAGGAATCTATTCTAGAATATCAAAAGATGAATCTATTCTAGAACATCAAAAGATGAATCTATACTTGAATATCTACTGTAAAGTAAGATGAAATATCTGGAACAAAGCTGGATTATCCTAGTAATAAATATTGTAAGCCACACAGTACTTTCTATCTATCACTGCTTCAGTGATTTTATCTTCTTATTCTTTTGTTGTCACACTTCTACCGGGTTGTTGTTGTTCAGTCTCGTGGTTTTCTATTTTTGTCTTGCGCTGTTCTGGTGGCTTGGGTGATTGTTTCAGTTTCAGTTTGGAATATCTTCATTGCACTCCGGACATGTCCATAGGTGCTCCGATATCCTTCGCAATATCTCCAACAGCGCCCAGCGACTGACCGTACCAGTTCTATTTTGATTGATGAGCCGACTCGTATACCTGTTGTACCGTTCTTTTCTTGCCACACCAATCTTCAAACCCAGTTCTCGCAATCTAGTAGTTGACGTGGATTGGTTTAGATTATAGATTACCAAACTTTTTCGGCTCACCGCCCACTTTACACGGCATAAACTTTGTAAACCCCCTCCCCCTCCACATTATAACAGTTTGCCAACGCCCCCTCCCACATATATGCATGCTCTTTAAATTGATAAATATTCTCTATTTAAATTGATAAATATTTCTGTCATACATGGTCAATTTTCAAATGATTATATGCATGACATAGAAAATTGATGTAAAAATGGATAGTGCAAGATGGGCATAAGATGAATTTAAATTCATAATTCACATTTTTTATGATTATTCAATCGCAAAATCATGAGAAAAAAAAACACAAATGCTTCTGAACCCACTATCGCCCCCCTGGAAGGCTTCAGCACCCACTGGGGGGCGGTACCGCCCACTTTGGGAAACGCTGGTTTAGATGAAGGTCTTCTCTGCGGCCACGCTCTATGAGGGCGTTCACGATGTCAGCTCTGTCCATTGGCTGGCCGTCTGATATAGCGGCAGAGTCAGCTATATTATTATTTTTGTTATTTTTGTTATTTTTGTTATTTGGGTGATTGTTATTTTTGCTCAACATATATTGACATGATTCAGCTATGCCATCTTACCATATTTTTCGTGGTCTTCCTCTCGCCTTCTTTCCTGATGTATACTTGCTCTATTACTATAGTACTATACTAATTTTAGGATCACCATAGTGTGGTGGTTTTTTTCTCTTCTTTTGTCCTCTATGAATTCAGACATATATCATGGCGCCTGGTATTTGCGTGAAGACTTGCTTACATTATTACAATCGTGGTGGTTAGTGCACTTGTTTCAGACATGTGGTCCGGGTTTAATTCCACGGTGAGAGTGGAATTTTTTTCCGACTGTAACGGCTTTCAGGTCGATCCAGTTTTAATTGGGTACCAGAGAAAGACTGGGAAATGAAGACGTCCGGCGTGATGTTGAACACATCATCCATCGTGTGCAGATGATCAAAGATAAATATCGGTCTAAAATTGTATCACCCAAGTGATAACTGGTTCCACCTTTTTGTATTCTAACTTTAACTTGTATGAATAATTGGGTGTTTCATGTTAACAAATATTATCCTTTTCTTATCACATTCAATAGAGAATACTTTTTAAGTTATGGGGCCCTTTATAACACCTGCTACAAGTCCAATACTAGCTTAATGCAATAATGATCTGGAATGCTTACAAGTTTTGAGAGGAGGGAAGAAATACCAGATCAACATAAAAAGATTTTATCAGGGCTATACCCAGAACAAGACCAAAAGTCTTCTCGGGACTGCACATCAGAAAAACACAATATTCAACACACAGTCCGCACCAGGACGGGTTCTATGCCACACCAAGAAAAACGACCATTACATCCTGTTATAACCAAGAAAGACACATGTCTTAGGTTGAAAAAGGCGTTCCTTGGCCATATAGAGGTTTAATCCCCTACTTAACAAACAAGACAACTCTTACCTGTAAATAGCGTCATATCCTATTGCTCCATAGTACACGCCTTTATGTCCAAACAGAAGAGCATCAGAGTTGGACTTCTTGCTTCCAACAAGTCTAAGGTTTGCTAAGAAATTTGCGTTTTTATTTCGCAGTACCCATGTTGGGACCTGCCACAATTTTCTTGATCCAATTGCAGAATAGTAGACATAATTGAATGTTGGGGACAATGCTATGCCGTTAATGCCGAGTGAAAAGTTATAGGATTCTCCGTTGATTGAAATTTCACTGAGGAATTAAAATAATTGAGAAAATAAATGCAGATTTAAAAAAATGATAAATGTAAGACCGATAAATGGTAGGTGTTTCCACTACTTTTCTAAATGTTCTAACTTAAGACGATCGGGCCAGTTAATTGGCCCGACTTGATGTGCCTAAAAGACGATTGGTCAGTTTACTGGCCAATGTTACGAGTGATCTGGATGGTTAGTATTTAAATAAAACTAACTATGAAATACTCAGATTTATCTCTAGTGTGTTTAGTCACAGCCAACTATAGACTCAAAGGGCCTGCGGACTCAGGTAAAAATTATGGGAAACCACAACCGGTCACGTGACCTCGCATTCCAATATTGTTGTATATAGACGAATTCATTTTAAAATCAACACAAAATGCTAACTAAAAGTTATATTATGCAACAAGCTGAGTTATAAGGAATATCAATATTATGAATATTTTTCATAAATAAATAACCGTAGACTCACAGAATTGAGTAAAATTGCAAAAAATTTGCAATATTTTATCAAACATATATAAAATTCAGCCCCCAACTGAAACTAGGTTAGGAGTTTCCCCGTGAACCCTGCAGGACCATAAGTTTATAGTTGGCTGTGGTTTAGTCATCCATTTTGGAAACTACCATGCTTGTTTACATTGCGTTTGGTAGAAAAGATTATTTATTGTGACAATTTTTCTGTGATTATCAAATATTTCAATCATGTCCAGTTCGGATTTTAATTAGATACGCTTTAGCTACTTTGATGTAAGTGAAATTGATATTTAAGAGCTAGATAATGACTCGAGTTAAAGTGAAAAATAATGTACTGAAATAGTAATTCTCTCATGATTCAAGCATGGTATAAAATCATATTCTTTGAGTACAATGTACTTTATTATTGTTCAGTATTTTAAAAAAATAGATCGGTATGTAGATAATTTTATGAATAATATAAAAATTCACTGATATAATTGTCACACAAAATGACAATTATCATAGAATAATACTTCAGTATATTCACTCTAAGAATACATATTTTTCGATAAGCTTGCTGGTATGGTTGCTGTAGAAAAAAACCGGCGAGCAATGTACCAGACTGATTCAGGCTGATATTCTGAATTCCTTAAGGGCGCGAGGACGTGTAAATGATTCAAGTAATTGTAGTAAATCTACAACCCTAACCAGACTGCAAAAATACCCAGTCAAATGGTGTGTAGCTAGACAAGAGTACTATACTGGTAGCCAAAGAAAATGAGTAAACTAACAAAGAACTGGTGTCGTTAGTTGTACACGCTGAGAGACATACTGAGGAGGCAATCGGAGAACTTTTGGATTAATTGGATCGATGTGCAGCGATGCGATCAAAGGCGAATCACGTAAAAACAAAGTACTGTAGGATTACAAAGTACAAAACAGTAACAATGCACACCAACGATTCGACCTATAAAGGTATTTTGTTTTTACGTGTTTCGCCATCGCTATATAGTTTTACTGCAGTCTTCCCTTGTATCGATAGCGACGATGATCTGACGACTAAACTATCCACCGGTCTATTCCGTATTATTGTTATGTTATGCGATCGACGTCATGGCACATTGGGCATTCCCATTCGTGCTCTGTCTTCCGTTGCAGCAGCCATCCCAAAGTCCATTTGCTCACAGTACCCATGAGAAGTTGATTACTATATCTTCTCTCTCTACCACGAAGACGACACTGTCTGGCATGTCCAAACTTAACGCCTAATTCCGTATAATTATGACTTCTTACCAAGCACAGAGGTTGCATGGATATTGTCTTATATGAAGCAGATTTGTCTAGATAGGCTAGTGTTAAGAATTTTGAACACACAAAATCTGTCTCAAAGTAGTATGTCAGATCTGATCGCTCTTCGAAACTGACACTTGCTCAACAATCAATGCACTTTACTATCGCCATAGAAAATATTATTATCTCGCACCGTGATACGTTACATAGAGCCTGCAACTAATTTCTCCATATCGCTCTATCCTGGTCAACTCGTTCAGTCGCTTCTATGGAACCCAGTCCGATATGTCTCGCCTCTCTTAGTAAAGTTTGTTTCCCTATGGCTCCTTCATTTTTAAAACTCTTTGCCACCCCAGCCCGTCCCCACTCTCTCCATTCCCTGATATAGAGCTAGTCACGAATACTGAGATACGGAACGAATGCTGGCCACGTAGGGATAAAATACCGAATACTTTTTTCCTTATGTGATATTCGGATCCAGCAATATTATGTATTAAAGTAACGGATAGTTATTATTATCACACCTCTAGTATATAGTGGACTCACCTATCCTGGTCGAAGCCCATTGAAACTGAATCGTTGAAACTCCACGAAGAATTTGTGGTGAAATCAAAAACAACCAGTTGCTGACCTGCACAAAAGGAACAATATTTTATTTTAATGTCATAACAAATTTTTCTCTCAATTAAAATGTGTTATTGTTTTATCTTTAATTGATCAGACTGTCATCGTTGCACTTCGATAAAGAATCATACGTGCCCCGATCTTTGTCCTACACTGAAGGATCTCAATGGCAGTGCACGAACTTCGTAGCGTTGGCGAATGTCACCAATGTAATTTTAAATGTGTTTTCAGTTTTGCAGGAATTTTTCGTAGCAGTAACTTTCCAGCATGCTCTTATCGATTTTCAACTCCCAATGGTTCTTGTATGTTCTCAACCTCAACATGTGACTTAGGTTTTATCCTCATTCTTCTATTGAACTGGAAACTTGGTCAGGGATCACTAGTAAAAATATTTGATCGCTCCACGAGGGAAACGAAATGATTGCTTTTGTAGTGAGCACCATAGCTTCACGCCATAGAGACTACAAAATATGTTAGCTCGCCCAACGTGTCTTAACATACGACTCTGAAATTTAGAGTCACCACTCTACTACTGAGCTAGCCAGGCTGTTGATGGATTACTAGTTTACACACTTATCATCCCTGTTCCAACTTTGGTTTGTATTTCCGACTCCATTCTGTCGCGTCTCCTGTTTTTCTTCGTTTGACGTCACACTATTACCGGTTTGTTGCACAGTGTCGTGATTTTCTGTTTTTGTCTTGTGATGCTCTAGTGTCTCCGTAGTGACACTACGTTCTTATTAAAGATAATTATACAATAGACCACGTGGTATGCTCACCCATTGTGTCAGATATGTAGGCGTACTTAACACCGGTGATGTGGTCAGGGTCAACATAGTCCAGGACAATATCATTGAGGAAATTAATCTTACTGGAAACAACAGATTCTGGAAGCACATGACTGCGGACGACCCTACCACCATTTCTTGTATCAAGAACAACAATCTTGGCTGGGCATAGATTCACTGGCGGGTCAGTTGGAGACATAATGCCAACACGTCCAACATCAATAATATAGAGGTAACCAGTTCTATAGTAAGAAAAAAAACAGTCATATGTCATGCAATATTAATTAAACATTTTGCGATGAACATCTCGGATATTTATTTATATATATATTTTTAAAGTGGGTCATGCTCGAAGTACCACAATGAGCGGAACCAGAACTGTTCAACGTGCAAACTGTGAGAGTCGTCATTCTTTCGAATAAGACGCTCGGAGTTTGTTTAATGCTGATTATGAAAGGTGATTGTGCCATTTTATTTTTATTTTAAGGCTCCCATCTTTTGGCCGCAACCAACTGGGCACTAGACTTTGTTCTTAGGCAAAAGGTTAGAAGCGATATATATATTCCCCCACCACCCAAAAAAAATTTAATAGGGCCGAACTGGAAGTGTCACAACTTGTGGACCCAGTACTAGTGAACGTGAAAACGTTTTAAGCTCCGAGCGTCAATATTGTTTGGAGTGAGAGCGCTCGGAGTTTGTATAAGTGGTTTTATTTTGCATTTTGGATTTTAATGAAGTCCACCCTTTGGCCTCAAGCAAGTGGGCACCACACTTTGATCTTAGTAAAAAAAAAAGGCACAGAAGCGATATAACTATATCTCGGCTCAATATGATTATGGAGCAACTATCAATATCGTATTGTGAAAGGAAAGAAAAATATTTCATTCAGCTATATGAAAGATGAAGTCGGTACAGTCAGTAAGATTGCTTAGTTCATTCCAAGTTATTCCCACCTCTTCCATTTCTCTGTCTACAATTCGTCTTCATGTCTCTCTGTCTGTCACTACCCATCCTGCTGTCCGGATTCCATTTCAGAGCCACAATCATTGTAGAATACAGAATATAGTAACATTTATCAAATATAACTTTGTACATTCTAATCCACTATTATGGATCAACAGTCGATGCTGGTTATGAAAGACATTACTCAGTGAAGGTCTTTTTTGTGGAGAGCTAGTTGTTTGTGTTATTAAAAACGCTACTCTGTATGGCAAGGCAATGGGTGCGTAAAAAGTAACGGTTCATGATTCGAATCCTATGTTTGGTAATTTATTTTTTTCGGAAGCCACTAATACTTGTTCGCTGTCTACTTATTGATCATTTTCATTGGATTTGTTGCTGCCCCTGGGATTTTTAAATCTCTTTATTCTCTTATCCAAGTTCATGATCACCTACACCAGCCTCTACATGATCATCTACACCAGCCTATACATGATCATCTCACCGCCTCTACATGATCATCTACACAGCCTCTCATGATCATCTACACCAGCCTCTACATGATCATCTACACCAGCCTCTACATGATCATCTACACCAGCCTCTACATGATCATCTACACCAGCCTCTACATGATCATCTACACCAGCCTATACATGATCACTTACATCAGCCTCTACATGATCACCTACATCAGCCTCTACATGATCACCTACATCAGCCTCTACATGATCACCTACATCACCTATACATGATCACCTACATCAGCCTCTACATGATCACCTACATCAGCCTCTACATGATCACCTACATCAGCCTCTACATGATCATCTACATCAGCCTCTACATGATCATCTACATCAGCCTATACATGATCATCTACACCAGCCTCTACATGATCACTTACACCAGCCTATACATGATCACTTACACCAGCCTATACATGATCACCTACATCAGCCTCTACATGATCATCTACATCAGCCTCTACATGATCACCTACATCAGCCTATACATGATCATTACACCAGCCTCTACATGATCATCTACATCAGCCTCTACATGATCATCTACACCAGCCTCTACATGATCACCTACACCAGCCTATACATGATCACTTACACCAGCCTATACATGATCACTTACATCAGCCTATACATGATCACTTACATCAGCCTCTACATGATCATCTACATCAGCCTCTACATGATCACTTACACCAGCCTATACATGATCACTTACACCAGCCTATACATGATCACTTACACCAGCCTATACATGACACACAATGCCCTACTAATAGTAACATTCGTCTGTTTCAAGCTATGATGAACAATGGCTTTACTTATATGTTGTTGTAAAAACTCTATAGAGGAAAGGAACATTATTTTACCTTGGATCTATGTCCATGCTCATTGGCAGTTGAAGATTATTGCAGTCTCCAAGTTTATTAGATTCCCAGTCAGGATACGGGCGCAAAATGCCTTCATAAGTTTGATTGTTCTTTAAATGAACAGTGTTTAAACTGGCAGGGACACCATCTTTGAACCGAAGGCGTGGAACTGTTACAAAAACGGTGTTGTTCTCTCCAATCTTTAAGGCAGACGGTTGGCACGCCTCCGGAGCGTACTCTCCTCTGGCAATGTAATCAGCTCTGACACTGCTGTTCGGGAATTCCCAATCTACTGTCGTAAACTCAAATAGAACAGAACATTCAGCTTGTCTCAGGTTGACACCAAACGTCAAAAGTGTGATATATAGAAGACGCATGGCGACTTGGTGAATTTAGTTTGAATTCTGTTGAAAAGAGCAAGAAAAAGATAGATACATTTCAAAATAATATTGCAATACCTTATATTTATACCTGACACATAAAACTAACCTGATAATAATCTCTACTATCCAATCTTATGGTAGCTTCCCTTCTATCCATACCCGTTTGCCCAGACATGGCCTCCGTTAACATAAGGTCGGCGAGCTCAGGTACAAATTCTAGGAAATCAGACCACAATCCTCGCGTGACCTCGCATACCAGTATTGTTAGATAAAGACAGATTCATTTAAAAAATAATACAACATGCTAAATCAAGGTTATATTATGTTACAAATTAAGTTTGACACTAAGGAATATCAGTATTATTAACATTTTTCTTCAATAAATAACCATGGGCTCGTAGAATTGTGTAAAATTGCAGAAAACCTTACAATGTTCTTTCAAACAGTTATAAAAACCAGCCCCCATCAAATATGAATTTTGGTTTTCCCGTCTGAGCTAGTCGGTCTTGTGTTTCCGGAGGCTACAGCTCGGACTACATTACCGCAATCCGTTTTCTAAGGTCACAGATTGAAGGTGGAGTAGGGTCTTGGTTACTGCCAGCTCACTGACCATGGCAATGCCGAATCACTTTATTTGATTGCACTTTTTACTCCGCTATTCCATCGTTTTTCAACATACATTTTCAAATTGTTTTCCATTGTGGACACAAAATTGTGAGCAGATATTGAAATTGTAACCAAATTGAGTAAAAGATAAGACGTGAGATGTACATAACATTTTAAGATAACATAAATTCACTTTCATAAAACTTCGCCAACATAACCAGCTACCTTACTTACCTCTACAAGTGTATGATTGATAAAATCAGTAATATTTTACCATGCGGAATTAGTTCTTTATATACGGTTATCCAAGAATCATGTCTTCTCATTCATCTGTTCTAACAATCGAGGTCTTAGTATTAACGATAAGATTGCAGAAAATGATTGTTATGTACGCAAAGGTCACAGTTATGTAAGGTTCTTGAAATTAGGTGGTAGTAAAAAGATAGTTTGTAATAAAATTGAGATCATTATGAACAAATATTTAGATTGTCATTGTCAGTTGGACAAATTAGTGCAAAAATTGAATCATTAAACTTGTTTTGGGGAAATAATGTTGACTCATCGCGTTTTCACGTTCGACTTTCTTCTCTTGCTCTTTTGCATCATACAGAGGAACAGTTATGCAAAAACACCGCCAATTCTGCTTTCAACATCGTACAGAATATGCTGCTGATTATTATTGTATGTGAAACAAATATTTAACAAGGCAGTGGAAAGGCATATATGTGCTTTTAAATATTAAAATCTATTTTTAAAAAAAAAGTATACTGTCGTTGCTACATGTAATACCGCTGTTATCTTCTTTCCCCTTCGCCTCCATGGAGGCATAGGTCCTCAATCAAGGTCTTGCAAGCTCTCCTACGCTTGGTTGTGGTTTTTATAGCTGAGTGCCCTCGTGCCCAGCGTGTTCGTAGTGCGTTGGACTGCGGGTGACTAGCTCTCTGTGTGCGCGGGTTCAATTCCGCGGGCTGGCAGAAAAGCCACAGGTTTCCCAGATTCACGGTGCTCATGGCACCGAACCGAAGGGTTACGATGTCCATGGCACCGAGCCGAAGAGCTGAAAAGCTCAAGTGCTTCTGGATCAGGAAGAAAAAAAAAAGCGGAGTATTTTTAAAGGATGGGGTAGCTAATCCCACGCCAAACCTCCGCGTTTGCTGTATACATCATGTGGTGGGTAATAGTGGTTCTATTTTTTACACTGAATTCGGGTCCAGGTAACCACACGAGGGGCAGAATGTTATTATCTGTCGTCTTTGACTCTTTATCGGACAGTAGAGACGTATAGGTGTATTTACTGTGATTCTCACCGTCTATATTGCGATCAGATCTCATATCAGATATGTATGCACCTGCACTTCTACGAGGCGTGTTCAAATGAAAACGGGACTTGTTACACCATGCGTGCTAGAGTGCACGGATATTGATGACATTTTGCACTAGTAATTAGTATCCGAGAGAGATCCAACAGAAAACCACGACACTGGGCAACAACCCGGTAGCAGTGTGACGACAAAAGAAAGAAAGAAAGAATTAGTATCCAATAATTAACATACGGTCACGTGTTCATCTTCCCAGCATGCATATGTGCTGCATGAGACTGTTAACAATATGGCGGGTGTGATACCGAACCCGTCCAAAGTAAATCAGCGTGCTGTGATCCAGTTTCTTTCATTTGAAGGATGTCAAGCAGTAGACAGCAGGGGGACTGCCTAGAGTAGTTGATAGTAGCTCGGCCTGCTAGCTGTGAGACGCCTCATGGCTCGGGTTCGAACCTACTGTCCGGCATTTGTTCGAGTCCCTGGTCTTACTCAGGACGATAACGTGAGTACCTCTGAAGTCTGAGAAAATCTGCCTGTATGGCGAGGGAATACTAATTACGAGTACATTGAGCACACGGCTGCCAGTGTAAGTAATTTACAATGTGCACGCTGTTGCCATTGTAAGAAATTGGAAAAACGGATTTTCACGCAAAAATCAGTTTCAGAGATGAAACTTCGTCTGAGTTGAAAGCGGACGAAAGAAAAAAAAGCAGTAGACATTCATCGGAGAATGAAGGCAGCATATTGTGACAAATGTTTGTCGAAGACAAGAGTGATGGAATGTGCGCGTATGTTTAAAGACGGACGTGAGTTAACAGCAGATCTTGCACGGCCAGGTCAGTCGCATATTGTTGCAACAGCAGATCTTGCACGGCCAGGTCAGGCGCATATTGTTGCAACAGCAGATCTTGCACGGCCAGGTCAGGCGCATATTGTTGCAACAGCAGATCTTGCACGGCCAGGTCAGGCGCATATTGTTGCAACAGCAGATCTTGCACGGGCAGGTCAGGCGCATATTGTTGCAACAGCAGATCTTGCACGGGCAGGTCAGGCGCATATTGTTGCAACAGAAGAAGTCATAGCCTTGCTTGATAAAGCAGTACTGACTGACCGTCACCGGAGCATTCGTTTGCTTGCAGAAGAATTTCATATGTCAATTGGGACAGCCCACATGGTTGTTTGGAAGAAATTGAACTATCGGAAGGTGTGTTCACAGTGGGTCCCACGGATATTGACTGACCACCATAAGGAAGAACGGATGGGGTGGAGTTTGAACCACTTGATGCGTTACAGGACAGAGGGTGATGCATTTCTGTTGAACATTGTGGCAGGTGATGAATCGTGGTGCCACCACTATGAACCGAGCAGCAAAATTGACAGCATGCAATGGAAACATCCAGGTTCACCAAAACCCAAAAAAATTCAAGACACAGATTTCTCCTGGGAAGGTTATGGTGACCGCATTTTTGACCATGAAGGGCTTTTGTTGGCCGATTTTAAGGAACCTGGTGTCAACATCAATGCCGCCCATTATAAAGACACTTTAGACAAGCTGCATAAGGCCATCAAGGCTAAGCGACCAGGCAAGCTTTCTCAAGGTGTGATTCTTCTCAACGACAACGCTCGTCCGCACGTCGCAAAAATTGTGCAGGAAACATTGGCAAAGAAGAATTGGGAAGTTCTTCATCACCCAGCCTATAGTCCCGATTTGTCCCCGTGTGATTTCCATTTGTTTGGACCGTTGAAGAAAGCACTAAAGGGACAGCGATTCAACAGCGACGCAGACGTGAAGACAGCGGTGACCACATGGTTCAGTGAGCAGCCACGCACCTTTTTCTCGGACGGCATTCGACGTCTACCTAAACAGTGGGATGCTTGCCTAAATGCATACGGAGATTTTTCTGATGAACCCAGGTGCATTCGTATTCACAAGTGGTTGCTTTGTTTAATTCCGTTGAAACTGTTAATTTGCGTATGATACTTTTAAATAAATCCACAAGTCCCGTTTTCATTTGAACACGCTCGTACTTATACCAGAGTAACTCTCCTTCCATCCCTCCCCAATTAGCCAGACATTAGTCTGTTACCAGGGTCACCCCGTGAAAGTGGGGTAGGGTGCGATATATGGTACTTAGACGACGAAGTTATTTTCATAATCATATGACCTCTTGCAAAGACAGTGGCTAGAAGATTTATTCTTTAGAACTTCTTTCTTAGCCAGGACGTCGGCGCTCTCATTACCTTCAATGCAACAGTGAGATAGAATCCACGTCAGGGGAATTTCGGCCTCTTTTTTTAAACACACTAGCAAATTTATGTTTATGGTTATAACTGTGATGTCGGATGATTTAGCCTCTATGGAGTGTATAGTTGACAATATAAGAAAGCTCATCTTGCCTGGAGATGCCTGAAGCTTATACATATGTGCCGTGCGGCCACCAGGAGAGTTAAAAGTTCTGCTTTGTAGTTGGAGTATATTCGTCCAGTTGTAACTGTTAGAGACCGTTGTAACACCTGGATTCTTGATGTAAAGTTTCCCTCCGACATTAATTGTTACCTCCATTGTCGATCGGTCAGTGTAAGTTCATCTCCAATACAGTCAAACAATAATTTAAGTGTTCGACAAAATATTGCAAATAAGAATGACAAAACTGAAATATTGTGAACCTATAAAAAATAAAAAGACATAACGAGTTAGAAAAAACCATTATGGAAAGAAGCACTCAGGCAAGAAGGAAAAGAGAAAGACAACGGAGAAGATGGACTCTAGATGTGACTGATGATTTAAGCATGGGAAACATCTGGTCTTCTTCTTCTTCTTCGATCGTTCTAGGCCTGTTTTAATCATTCTCATTGTGATATATAAACAGCCAAACGTCCGAACGTAATGTACGTGCACCAGCCTTCAGCACCTATTGGAGCCCAGTTGCTTATCCTTCGGTGGGGTGTTCGTTTTCAGCCAGCTTTTGATTTACTAGGGTGAGCTTTCCTAGGGTATGATCAGCTTTGCCGTATTTTTGGGCTTTGTGATCTACGCCGGGACAGTGAGTTACGCTGTTTATGCCCGTTCTGACTGAGAAATATTTCTCGGGGCTTGTAAGCTTATCCTCGGACGGCGTCTTACTCGTATAAGACACCGTGTAAAGTATCGGCCTTCGCCAATGTTCAGACCCGAACTTCCTGTTTGGTCCGTACATTGTCGGCCTTGCTTTACCGTACATTTTGAGTTTGATCCGGGGAGGAACATTCTCAGCCTTTTCTAGACGCGTATCGGTACGTGGCAATTTGCAATTAACCTCGAAAGCACTGGCATGGGACCGAGTACAAACAATGTAGAGGTTCGTTTCAGTCGGCACTATCAGCGTAACTGAGGATTTTGCGCTCGCCGCCATCACCCGCCCCAGTTATTCCGGGGATGTTAGTTACGACTGGAATCGAACCTTGCCCGGTTGCCCCAAGGCTGGCAGTTCCGTTAGGCATCACCAACCTCAGTTCTTCCGGGGATGTTAATTTTAATCGCACAGTACCTTGCACGGTTTTCCCAGGGCGGGTAGTTTCGTTATGCACTAAACGCAACTTGTTCTTTTGCGCTCGGCAAACCTTGCCCAGTACATGTATCTGCACCGGGCTACCAATGCGGGGTCAGCTGCAATCTTCTCTCGCACCAACACGAGGGTAGACTTTTATTCGTTACGGTCCTGTCTTATTTATTCTTGCCGACGGGCTGGCAATGTTTGCCCCTCCTCAGGGCTTCGAGCTTCTCCCTACGTGGGCATACGTTTGGTCACTGGATGCACCTCTCATCCATGTCTGAGACGTTTCGTTTCTGTTTCTTTGCGTTCAGGGACTTGGGCAATATCTTGTTGGACATCGGTCAGGAGATTTGTGCATTTTCTTTGTATGTATCTTTATCGTGTTTCCGTACTTGCACTGCTACCCCTACCAGTAGTTTTCTCTCCCCGATCCCTGCCCCTCTTTGCCAGACCAGAACCATAGTCTGTTTCCAGGGTCACCGCGTGGAGGTTAGGGGCAGGGTCTTGGTTAGCGCGCCCCTCGCTAACCCTGGCTCATGTTACCACTATGACCTCATGAGCCTTTTGACCCCACATCTGGTCTATTAGAGAAATAAATTCAGAAGAACTGTTAGAATGGCACTATTCTGCTCAAGACAAACTATTGGATGATGACAGAAAGATATTATTTAATAGTATCAAAACGAATCATGGAAGCCTGCCATGTGTTTCAACAGTTTCTAAATTCTAAGACAAGATTAGCCAGTGACAAAGCAATTTATATTTGTCTCTAAGTGACCAGCAGAAAATCTTGAGAATGATACACGTTTTTTGAACTTGTATTTCACGTATGTAAAGAATACATATTGATAGTCTAATACAATTTTCTGTTCTGTTTTTTAACGTTAACAAAGTTTGCTAAGTCATTTAATGCTGACTTTTTTTTATCTGAGCAATTTTACTTATATACGTCGTTTTGGTTAGAGAATCTGAAATCGTGAACTCTAAGTAGGCGCAACAAGAGAGAAGCAGTGGAGAAGAAGGAATGAAATCTCAGTAGAAACAAAGTGAGTTTGTTAACATGTTTGCTTTAATACGCTATGTCTAATTATAGATTAATATTTGTCTAAAATACAAATGATCGTTTTTAACTCGTTATCAATGTTATTGATCCCAGAATTCCTAGTTTTCAATCTTTTTTTTTGCCATTGTGAAATATGAGATGTTATAAACATGGACTAACTAAATACAAATATATATATGAAGCAGTCATCATTTTTCTGGCATGTGATGAGGAGGGGAGTTTTAAAATACATTGTGACAACCGGTAAAGTCGAGGGTAGATGAGACAGAGGAAGATAGAGAGCGAAATTTTTGGATAGCCTGACTTCATGGCACGGTAGAGTGTCAACATCTGAGTTGATAGAAAAACTCAAGGAAGAGATTTGTGGAGATCCATGATCACCTACGCCAGCCGACACAGCACCTGATGATGATTTATATATATATATATATATACAATTATATGATTTCGAGCTGTTGCACTACTGAAGAAAGAATCAAGGATGGTTGGACAACACAACAGTAAATCAACAAGTTATTAAATACACAGAGAGACACAGATATCCGATGCCGGCAAGATGGCAGCTGAATTTCAAACCGTTGGAATTAATATGTGATATTCTGTAGTTTTGGTCATTTTCTAAACGGTGACCGGATCCGCTCAAAGTGTGTTCACGTGCTGATGAGCTGTACGGTTGACGATCTATTCAGTCTTCAACATGAAACGGGACTTATGGTTGTGCTACAGAAAAGCGTGCACTGGCTCTGGAAACCATCACAGATAGATGATATACACAGTGGCGGCTGTCTTAAGGGCCTGTGGGGCGCGCACACCAAAAGTAATGTGCGTGTATTTTTTATTTATAAATGAAACAGCAGACATAGAATGGTCTGACAACAGAAAAGTGTCGACATGCTCTGAAACATACAGATAGATGATAACAACAGATGCGAGACTAGATCAGAAGAAGACAGATAGAAGACAGACAAGACAGAAAGTAATGTAGACAGATAGATAGATAGAAGATAAAGATAGACTAGACAGACAGAAGCCATGATCAGAAGAAGATCAGAAGACAGACAGACAGACAGAAGATAGATCAGACGACAGAAGATAGATAGATAGATAGATAGATAGATAGATAGATAGATAGATAGATAGATAGATAGATAGAAGAAAGATAGATAGAAGATAGATAGATAGATAGATAGATAGATAGATAGATAGATAGATAGATAGATAGATAGATAGATAGATAGATAGATAGAAGATAGAAGATAGATAGATAGATAGATAGATAGATAGATAGATAGATAGATAGAAGAAGAAGATAGATAGATAGATAGATAGAAGATAGATAGATAGATAGATAGAAGATAGATAGACAGACAGACAGAAGAAGAAAATAGATAGATAGATAGATAGATAGATAGATAGATAGATAGATAGATAGATAGAAGATAGATAGATAGATAGATAGATAGATAGATAGATAGACAGACAGACAGACAGACAGACAGACAGACAGACAGACAGACAGATAGACAGATAGATAGAAGATAGAAGATAGATAGATAGATAGATAGATAGATAGATAGATAGATAGATAGATAGATAGATAGATAGATAGATAGATAGATAGATAGAAGATAGATAGATAGATAGATAGATAGATAGATAGATAGAAGATAGATAGATAGAAGATAGATAGATAGAAGATAGATAGATAGAAGATAGATAGATAGAAGATAAAGATAGATATAGATAAAGATAAGATATAAGTAGATAAATCATGTCAATGATTTTCCATTTTTATTTTTCAGAGGACAAACAACCATGAACAACCAAAATCTATCATCCATGTTTCACCTTTGCATTTTCATCTACATTGTCGTCATCAGATCAACATTTTGCTCCATTTTGTTTGAGTTTACAACCGTAGACTACGACTGGCCGAATGCTAGTGTAAAGGCTGCTTTTATTGCCAGTGGCGACTACGTTCCAGAAGCATGTCAGCCGTCAGCTTTAAAAGTCGGTGGCACTGACCAGATTTTTGTAACAGTACCACGATTGCGGTACAAAGATGGCGTTCCTGCTAGTTTAAACACTATTCATCCAAAGTCTCCAGGGTCCAGGGAAGCGGTATTCAGACCTTATCCAGACTGGGAATCCAACAAAGTAGGGAACTGCAGTGCCCTTCACATGCCGCCGAGCTTAGCTATTGATCCAAGGTAACTTATTAATAACATTAGCACATTTTAAAAATAGTATGTTTGTAAGGTGCAGAAACTTTTGAAGAGAAACTTGGGAGTAATTGATTGAGTGATAGAACCATAATCATTACACTTTAGTGAGTAACCATGTGTGCTAAAATCTCTTTCTTACACAGGAAGATGTAACCGGCAGTGTGCGAACTCCGTAACACTGGCGTGGGTTAACATTGTAATTTAGAAAATTATTAAAATATTTTATAGAAGTTTTTGTTTTTTTAAAAATAATTTTCTTATAAATTTTGCTAGGGCAGCGACTTTCCAGTCTACTCTTCTCGATTTTAACTGCCAATGGTTCTTTTACGTGCTCAAATTGAACACAGGGTTTACATTTTATTGTCCCTCTCCAACAGGGCTATGAACTAGATCTCACCTACACTGAGATCATGGATCTCTGAAAAAAATATCCCGACGGATCCACGAGGGAGCGAACGGAGTATATTTGAACGAGAAGGAGCACCTATCCTCTACGCCACAGATTCCTGTGATTCTTATCTTGGTATCAGAAAGTCAGCGCAGAGTTGCAACAGTTGCTGAAATCTCTATCCTCATAATGAAGGTTAGACGGTAGTGCATTTGCTCCATAGAATTGTACACTGGGTCACGACGAGAACTAATAACGATTTCGAAACTTTAAAAATGCATTACAAAACAAAATATTAAACTATATGAAGATTTGGTCAGTTTTATGAATATAATTCTCTAGAACTGGATACTTATACGTTATCGACGTTGGAAGAGTAGGAATCTGGTCTCCAACGTTGCCCTCAGAAAACCTGTGTCCAGCGAAGATTGTTGTGTATGATACCAGGCATGGTGGACGGGTTGTCAGGAGTCATGACTTTCCAGAGTCAGTAGCACCTAGAGCGACCAACTTTTTAAATGATATCGTTCTAGACTATGTTGATCCTGATCACCCTACAGAAGTGAAATATGCCTACATATCAGACCCATCAAGTAAGTGTTTTTGTGTGTCCACTATAGAATTATAATTTGTAATCCTCTAATCGGAATTTGTCCAGCCTTGATCGTGAATGCCCTACCTGTGGTATGGGATTGTGTTCTAGAATTGGACTCCATAATCCCCACCGCACATACCAGAGAGGTGCAACAACACACGTCTGATGCAGTTATCATCATCGCTAGCTATGAGCGGCTATTATTTGATCTATCTATTGTCTATTCCTGCTGTCTGTCAGCGTTCAGTGTATACGAAGAGTTTTGAAAAGTGCCTCAGAATGCACATCGTATATGGTGTTTCCTAATGCCTTCGATATTTCTGAGTTCCATAGTTTGGAGGGTCGACATTTGACCTTGAAATAATTTATCATTTCGGTTTCCGGCTTACCGTGAGTCACACTGAAAAAGTATAACGAGTACAGAGCAAGACTAAGACCACGCAAAAGATGAAACGACGGCATCAAGAACATACTTAGAAAATGAATAACAGCTTACAAAGGGCCTTTAAACAAACACACACAAGATCCTTCCCTAACACTTATATAAAGAAGTAAATATATAGTATAAGAAGTATATATATATATCAATATAAAAAATATATATTTGAAAATTGTTAGCTATGCAAACAACTTGAAAGGTTTAGCACAGCATGAAATAAAGTATATGTCAAAAGTCCCTTTAAAGACTAATGTCATGATTGGCGCATATTTCTACGCCTCTCTAGTGGTTAATGGTACGGATTGAGTTAAACATAGAATTTGCCTTTTTGACTTTTATATATTTAACAGTGCACGAAACGTTCCTCCAGCATTATGTAACATTACATTGCTTATCTTCTTCTGAATTCTTATCTATATTGCAATCAACATATTAACAACGTTTCTATAGCGAATTAGCTTAGGTTTGTTGACCTTATTAAAAGAAAAATAGGTTAACAAAACAAAAAAAGAACATTTACAACATACAAGAGTGGACATGCTCTTACGTAAATGACCTTTATAATAAAACGCATAATATACAGAGACTAGATCTAAGTTAACAAGAAAACCATGTGTTTAAGTAACGAGTATTAGTTGCAAAAGTCACGAACAAGTTAAATACTTAAAAGTAACTGAAACACGCATCTAATAATCATTGTTTTACTTCTATTCCAAAAGGTGAACAGCTGGTAGTCTTTGACTTCACCTCCAATACTTCCTGGAGTTTCAAAGATCCAAATTCAATGAAACCTGATGAGGACAGGTACAATATTTATAACAATTTTACACTTCTTCAGAACAGACCGATAAATGATAGAGAGAAGAAGATAAGTGGACAACTCTATATGCGTTGATGCAATTGAGAACATTGGTTCAGAGATGGGACTAGGACTGGATAGAAAGCACGAAATAATGAAAAGTAATAACCAATAATAGTTAGAGTATTCATCAGGTCAGACTAGAGTCGTCACCGTAAAGAAGGTTGGTTACAATAACAAACAATATATGCATCTTGCCATGATGGTACGCTTATGTTTATATATAACGTTTCGTCTGTTAAAGTTTTATTCTCACGTACAGAGTTGTCCACTTATTTCACAACATTTTTTCTCTACACGTTTACGTAAGTGACAACAATACAAATAATGTTACTCTGATTTAAGAAATTTAACACCAACCGTTGCACGAGAGGGCATTCTATAGAACTTCATATGGAATGGATACCTATATCAGAGGATGTGATTGATTACATCAGGGTTGTCAGTACACTTGGACGCTGCTGTGGGGAATGGGCCCCTGGCGTCGCCAATGTGGAGATTCTTGCACTCGTGGATCAGCACTCCCATCCAGGTGATATCATTATCTACATCAATGGCTCTGTCAGAGGCGGAACCAATCATCGTGGGCTTATTCAGCACAACGAAACGGTAGCACACTTCATGAGGACTGCGGCGCTTTCGAGACAACATCGAGCTTGACTATGGAGATCACCGCTGCCTCCAGGGATCTCTCATGGGTGGCTAAGCAGCAGGTAACCCATACGATTATCATATCAGACCCGATGAATATGCTAAAAATGACTGAAACTGGACGTATGCGCGTGAAATGGGTGGACAACATTCGGAGATCACATCTCAAGAAAATGACTTGGCTGTACACATCTGGACATGCTAGAATGCATGGTAACGAACGTGCTGACTTTCTTGCAAACAGTGCCCCGACTCAAGTGGGCAGAAGTATGGACATAGCCGATATCATCATTGCGGTACGCTCTCAATTGTGTGACATGGACAAGTCTCAGACACTGGAACGAGTTCGAGAATTAGGCGTTAAGTTTGGACAAGCCAGACAGTGTCGTCTTCGTGGTAGAGAGAGAAGATATAGTAATCAACTTCTCATGGTACTGTGAACAAATGGACTTTAGGATGGCTGCTGCGCGGAGGACAGAGCACGCATGGAAATGCCTAACATAACATTATATGAAACAGAACTAGGAATGTGTTTAACTAGAACGCCACGGAAACAATGATTCGTATACATACAATTCAACATCTGATGTGGTGCATCGTAGATTGGGCGTTTATATGGCAATGGTCTGCCCGGAAGTACTATTAGTCAATTCTATAACCTTTGACACTTAATTATAATGTTTCCAACCTCCAACGGCTTACGTGGATCTACTGTCCAGTTCATGATTTTATTCAGTTTTGTTAATGATTATTTAAAAACCGTGAAATCAGTCTGAAATTGAGGTGGCAGAGCAATCCATTCTTCTTCTGGTTTAATTCCGGAAGATTCACATATTTTCCCATTAGTACATTCTGCTTGACTCAGCCATGATCTGTCTCTCTTGAGTCCACACATCCTTTCTCTATTATGAGTTCTTCGTGGAGGGATGTTCCTTGTTTACGTTGCTTTCTTTAAATTTAGATACGATCCAACCTCCATGTTTCAATTCTGTGAACAAGAGTGGGGAGGTCAAGAAGGAATTTCATGACCCTTCTGATGTCCGCCATGATTCTCAGTACGGATAGTGAGTTGCGAGCCTTGGCAATAACTTGGTCGATTCTTCTTTCTTTCTCGAATCATGTTTGCTCAAGCGCCAGGTCAAGTAGAGATTTCTAAAACGGGTCCTTGTATGCGTTTCGCTGATAGTCTCTTTCGTCACCTCTGTTATCTCTGGGTCCATCTTTTGGTGGCCGGCCTTTTGCTTTGTACCCATTGTATCGGAGCAGCATTGCTCTTTGAGGTGCACTGTCTGTTAGTTATCTGCTTACGTGGCCGCACCATTTAATTTGTTGTTTCTTGATGAAGTCTAGTACTGATGTTGTACCCACTTTTGTCCTGATGTCTTCATTTCTCAACCGGTCTCTTCTTGTTATACCAGCATTATGCGTAGACACTTCATCTCTGTCGTGACTAGTTTTCTTCTTGGTCTATATGATCCCTAAAGCATAAACTGCAATCAAACTTTATACTTAAAAAACGCATAGATGCATTTCGAGTGATTGTATGTCCGCCTATTTTGACGTTTGGTGTTTCAGAATTTACCCCATGTGATTATTTAGGGAGAACCATTCCCCAATATACACTGAGGTATGAAAAAGAGTTCCTTTACTAAAAAAACCAATGTTACACGCCTTTGAAGTACATGCTATATACACTTTAAAGAGCTAGAACTGAACTCGACGTTGTCTTCCTCAGTGATATCACTATCCAAGGACACTTTTATACTTTTGCAATGGGCATCGACGGGATAGCGTTGTCACCCACATTCAACTACGTGTATTACTCTGGCGTGGGCTCCAAGAAACTATGGCAGATTCCTACCTGGGTTCTGCGAGACAAAAACGCAGACTTTTCAAGCAATGTTCGTCTTGTTGGCAGTAAGAAGTCAAACGCAGACGGCATCATATTTGGACATAGAGGCCTATACTATGGCGCATTAGGACTTGATGCTGTTTACAAGTAAGTACGTGTGAGACTTCTGTGTTTACTGGTTTAGATTGGAGAACGAAACACTGTATGTTGAAGCTGATTGATAGGACCATCATCATTGCACTTCGATGAATAACCATGTTTGCCTCAATTTCTTTCTTACCCAGATATATCTCAGCGGTGTAGCACTGCAGTGGGTCCTCGGTGTAATTTCGAAGATGGTAAAAACATTTGTTGGAAATATTTTAATCTTGTGCCAGGACAGCAGCTTTGTCGCCTACTCTTGTCTATTTTCAATTGCCAAGGATTCTCTTATGTGTTTGACTTGAACAAGTAACCTACATTTTATTGTCCAGTCTCTGATATGACTAGGATCTCACCTACGTTGGGATCAGGGATCACTTGGGAAAATCTCCTGATAGCTCCATGCATGAAACAAAGTGAGTAACTTTGGAATGAGAGGTGAACCCCTCACCCCCAGATGGGCCCCCAAATATATGTAATGAGAGGTAACAATTAAGGATGGATGGGACTAGGGTTTGGTTGTAGACACATCTCAGCTATCAACTGAACATTCATGTAAACTTTACATATAAAAGGAAATGAATTTTCAACCATCCAAATCTGAGCAACTACATTGATCTAACTCAGGGACTGATAAAACACAGAAAAATCTGGATGGAAAAAGTACAAGCTAGAAAAGAAATATGCATGATGTTTCAGGACTTGTCTTTAAGAAGAAGATGAAAGAATATGCTTAAACTATAAGATACTGATGAGAATGATAGATACGGTCTGCTGGTTGTCAACTCTCTTTTGAATTTCATTTACACTACATGATGTCCACTCTCTTATGTTGTCGTTTCATTACTTTCTAATTCAATTTTGTGTGTGTGTATATGTGCTCCAAGGTAATTTGAAGGATAGTATTAGCAAAGGTTGAAAGCCACAATAAGTAGTTAGTGCTCTTGCTTTGTAGGCCAGTGACCCCAGGATCACATTCTACAGTGAAATAATTTCTACTATATGGTATCATGTCAACAGTCTTGTTTGGATGCCCAATATATTTCATGGTATGAAAATGGGTTCTTTACTTTTTTTTTATCACTATATTCTCCAGTCATTTAACTTAAAACTGGTGCCCAGTTTTTCGGTTTTATTTTAGTGAAAATTCATAATTGTTGCTGGAACTACTGTGCGAGTGATCTACCGCTGAAACTTTCCGCTATGTTATACAATGTATTCTTCCTTTTGGTTACTTGAAATATTGTTTATATATCCCCTATTGTCGCTTGTATAAACTCTTTTGTAACTCATCAGTGTGGGTTTTTTGCCAGTGTGGTTTTTTTTTCACAAGAAAGTGTATATTCTACTACCTAGTTATTAAGTATGCATATTCCCAGTGGCAACATATAAGTGTGAAGCATGGACATTTAACAAGGCAGTGGAAAAACATATATGTGCTTTTGAATATAAGTGTTACAGAAGAGTCATCCGTATATCATGGGCAGAAAAGAGAACAAATAGTTCTATCCAGAAAGAACTCAAAATCAAAGAAAACTGGCTGATGCTACAAATATGAATGAGTATTATCGATATTAGGGGAAAACTGCAGTAAAACTATGAAGCAATGGAGAAAAACACGTAAAAACAAAGACCATACTTTGTACGTGTTTCGCCAAATATGAATGAGACAATTTAAGTATTTTGGACATATAAAAAGACACAAAGGGCTGGAGAAGACCATCGTGGAAGGAGGCATCCTGGCAAAGAGGAGAAGAGGAAGATCCAGGAGAAGATAGATTCAGGATGTAACTGATAGTTTGAGCATGACCTCTGCAGAGGCGGGACATCTGGCCTTGCGAGAAAAAAATTCTGAAGGACTGTTACGGTGGCAAAGTTGTGCTCAGGACAAAGCTATATGATGATATGAGTTATTAAGTGTGTACAGATTATTTTTATTGTTTCAGGTGGGACATAGAGAAAGACATCTTTTTACAAGGTGTCTCTGAAGGTGAAGTCAAACTGGTCACTGACACACCTGTAGCTCAGAACTGGGAAACTATGCAGTGGCCAGATGGTTTAGCTTTTGGCAACCCTGATTTTGAAAACCTGTACTTCATAACCAACCGAGCACATCTCTACCACGATGGTACATTAGATTTCTCTGGAGGTCATGGACCAAATTTTCGAGTGTTCAGTGTTGCTGTCAACGATTCTAGTTATTTAACCAGCCCACATCATAATTTTCCATATATGAATATAATAGGATAATGAGACTATAAGTTCAAATTCTGTGTACATTTTCAGACATCAAATTAAATATGTGAAGCTGCTAGTCTTCAAACAGAATTTTGTAGAGTTATAATTGGGATGAATAAATACATTTTAAATTCAAGCAAAGATACTGTTTTGGAACCCGTAGGGAAAGAGGAGAAGACCTAGACAGACCTGGAGAAGAGAGCTAGAGGCTGATATTAAAAGGATAGGTAAAATGAATAGAATTGGAAGAGATGGCAGGAGAGAGGAAGAGCTGGAAGAAGTTTGTTGAAGACCTGTGCTCCGTAGCGAGTTGGATAAGAAGAAAGATTTTAATAGTGATTAGTGAGGATCATCATCGCTACACTCCTGACAGTGCCATAGGTGTTCTAATTTCCTCTCATATATCATTCACATTGCGTAATGATTAATCCCACTAGTTTGGTGTTGGTTAATCAAATGTCTTGTGACTAACAAAGTGTTTGTGTTTGACAGTTCCCATTTTCACCCTCGTCTCCTTCACTTTGGATAGGGATGTAGATTTATAAATGTTTTAAAGTCTTCTATACAACCTGCTTCTCTTATTGCATTGACGATATCTGCATTATCCCTTGGCTGTCCTTCCTCGACCACTGCTATATTAGCCAGGTGATCTGATCGCTTATTGCCTGCATTGTACTCATGCATGAACTCAATTGTACTCAAGCTGAGGGAGGGAGAACCCTTAGAGCAGAGATATTGACCATAACCAATTTTTCCTTCCTCATGTGATTATCTTCGAGGTATAAGATTCAGGGAGAATTGTGTAAATACAATTATAGAAAAAGCAACCTAGTCATATACGGCAGAAAATACATTAAAATTAGATAATATATGTTTTTTATTCAAACACATAATATAAACAATTGTTATGATTTTTAAATATTGTTATAATTTAGTTAATTCTCGATAAAAGTATTTTGTTCTATTGGAGACAAACACTAAAGAAAAAAACTACACCTGAAAAAGGAAGTCTTAAAAACACCTAACATTCTATTTATTAAAAACATTCTATTAAACTTCATGATGTGCTAACTAATGGTATTTTAAACAAATTATATATATATTTCTATTGTTTCTCATTCTTCACTATTTTTATCCTTGTTGGGCCCAAAGATTTGTCTTAATGATCTGTTTTCAAAAGTCTGTAATAATGTTTTGTTTTGCTCCAGGTTTCAGATCAATATAGAACAATTACATTCATTTTTATTTCAGGGCCCATAGGTGTAGATGGCAATGAGAGAGAGAGTGGACAGTCTGGCTGGCACTGTCACTATATCAGGGAGGAGGGGGAGGGGGCAGTCAATTAATAGATCTGGTATTCTGAACGCCCTCATAGAGTATGGCCGCATAGAGGACTTTCATCTAAACCAATTCAAACCAACAGCTAGAATAAAGGTTGGAGTGACCAGAAAAGAGCAGTACAACAGACGTATTAGCAAACTCATCAAACCAACATTAAACTGGTATGGTTAAATGCTGGGCGCTGTTGGAGATATTATGAAGGAGAACAGAGCACTTATGGACATGTCTGGAGTGCAATGAAGATATTCCCAAAATGAAACAGAACAATTGGTCTTACTACCAAAAAAAATCATGTGTGTTAAGAAACAAAACACAACCTATTAAAGTGGATATTCCAATTAACATAATTTAGCGTACGTTAGTTCAACTCCATTTTGTTTTTACTAAGACCATTATATTTTCATATGCTTTTTATGAAGGATTGGGTAAAATTAAAATCTGGTACAAACAGTATTATGCAAATTTCAGATTTAAATATATCTTTCTTTCTGATTCTGACCAAAACTTGGCCAACACATTTTTTGAATATAGCAATTGCTGCCACCATCACATAGATCACACAAGTTACAACAGCATAGTGATTAGTGTGCTTGCTTCGTAGCCTTAGTATCAACTTCCCCGGCTGGAGTGTGATTTTTTCTCCCGACCATAACGTTCACAGGTTGACACAGCCTCAAAAAAATACCAGAGAAACACTGGAAAGTAAAAGTTGCTGGCGTGACATTGCCTATCATGTGCTGTTGGTTAAAGAAAAAACGCAGCTAACACCATATGCCCCAAAATACCACCTGTTATCTTCTTCTTCGAAACCCAGGAATTATGAATTTTCACTCTTTTTCCTTTAGTGCAGTGGGAGGAGTACCCAACTTTCTTTAAAACTCAGAAATCTCCAACAGCTCCAGGCGTGTAGTGTTATGCTTAGTGCTGCGGAAACTCCTACTCAGGGAGGGTTCACCACCTGTTATAAAAACAGGTTCTTTACTTACTTCAACTTACATAGATCACAGAACAGCTTTTTATAGCATAAAATATCTTAATATCATAATAATAACATAAACAATGATATCTGTACATCATATGATATGCATAAATAAAACATCTGAAACACTTAAAATGATAACTTCATAATTTGTGCTATACTGAAAAATAACACTGATATATTTAAGTCATATTTTGGACGGAGAAAAAACGCATATATTTGATTTGCATAGGCATAGTTCATTAGTTAGTAAACACAACTGATGTGACTGCACTCCAGGTAGATCTAGTGGTGCACAGTCTCTTTCAGCAAGTAGCAATGGGTATGCATGCAGGTAGTTTTCATAGCATGCTGGTTATACACACATCTCATTCATCCTAATATGGCTCCATGCTAACTTCTGCCATCTCTCTAGCCTGTGATGCATTGGCACTTAGGACTGTTCTCTGCCATCCTCTGTATTGTGATCCAGTGTGATTCATTTTTTTCAGTTCCTGTCCTACTGTTCTCCTTCAGGTAGTTCTGAATCTTTCAAATTCATGCCATGCTTGATGTCAAATTACTCCAGTTTTAGGATCATATCATTGTTAATGGCAGAGCCATCATCATGGAATTGTCTGACATTGTGGTTTGACAAAGATCAAGAACGATTAACTGCATAAGGAGAAAATTGAGAACTGATCGCCTACAAGAAGGAGGCAATACATAGCAGATTTGGAGGAGATCAAATATAAAGAGAGCTGGAGAGCTGCAGAGTGCTAGAGATAGAAGCTTGCAGGTGGGAGGCCTATGCCCCGCCAAAGCAAGAGAGATGATCCCCCAGCGGCATGGCACTTGATTAATCATCATGGAAAATGAGATTCTTCAGAGACCCCTAATTAGATCAACTGTTCTTACTATAGATACTTTTAACGACAGTATGTCAGCTTTTTCTTTACACCAAACGCCTCTGGGCAAAACAACATACCCGCGCACAAGACGATAATGCTGATATAGTTATCATCCATCAAGAATATATGTCTAAAAGAATCAACAGTAATCATCAGAACAAATTACAAACAATACACATAAAATCTTAAACAGATAAAGAAAACATGTTGATCTAACTAGTAAGAACTGAATATAGAACAGGCTATAGTCAAACTTACTGAATGAAAATCATGGCATATGCTTTACAGGACATCCCATCAACACAGTAAATGAGTCATTGATTTTCAAGGCACCACTTATACATATAGTAGTTTGCCATTGCTTTCTGAATGGTGAGATCTATGTTTACCATCCGTAAAAATTCCATGGGAACAAATTTGCTTTCAAACTGCCCGCCGCAGTTTGAACCAGATACGCCTGAGTGGTTACGGGGCCCAAACTGGGGTGTAAAGAATAGAACCACTGTTACCTGCCACGCATGTCGTAAGAGGCGACTAAGGAGGTTGGGCTTGGGGCTAGCTACCCGACACCGCAAAAAACACTAGATGGCTACAGAACAGAGAGCGAACCGAGTAAACGCTGGCTAAAACCGGACACATCGCGCAGATAGTCAC
Source organism: Arion vulgaris (assembly GCA_020796225.1). Taxonomy (NCBI): domain Eukaryota; kingdom Metazoa; phylum Mollusca; class Gastropoda; order Stylommatophora; family Arionidae; genus Arion; species Arion vulgaris. Next base: position 58,043,318 of record CM036762.1, on the reverse strand, counting down.
CAGAGCTCCAAATGGTGCTGAAGATGTGACGTAATACACACCAATGCTAAGGTTGCATGAATCAGATTTCCACATGAATAGAATTTATGGGAAATCTGGTACATCGTCTGGGCAGTTATCGCAGAGAATCAGGTACACTGGGTTGTGATCGAGCTCCACCGCTTAAGCTAGATGCCCACATTTTATTACCAATTGCAAAGATACACAAAAGTATAACAGCTTTATAAAGGGCAATAACAAACAAATATTTCATGTCAGACAAGCTGATGTTTTTACACAAATTAATATAATGTCTGCCACTTGTATATCTGTCGAAATTATGCTATGGCAAGCATCCCATCAGAATATGACAAAAAAAGTAACCACAAATTCTACAAATAGGAAGAGATTAAACTTTCCCAGACATGTTTTCCAAATGCGATAACACAGGGAGCATCATACTCGAACTTCTGTAAGTTACCACAAATCTCAAGACTATAGTTAAAGCCATTTTGCATTCAACTCATTTATTTCTTTGTCAAGTTACCATCAAAGAATCTAACTATAATGAAGCCATGCATTCTGCAATTAACTTCTTCTTTTTCAAATTCCTTATGAATCCATTCAGAATCTTCATAGAAGTGAGGTTCCCCAAGCTTCAGTGCAGTCCTTTTATAAAAATAGTAGTAGAAAACAGCAGCTGTGGGCAGATAAGAAAACAAATCATTATCCTTCAGAATACATTAAAAAATATCACCAAATGTTTTTTGTAAAGTATAGTAAAAAAATATCACCAAATATTCTTCGTAAAGTACAGTAAAAAAAATATCACCAAATGTTCTTCAGTAAAGTATAGTAAAAAAATATCACAAAATGTTCTTCGTAAAGTATAGTAAAAAATATCACAAAATGTTCTTCGTAAAGTATAGTAAAAAAATATCACAAAATGTTCTCGTAAAGTGTAGTAAAAAAATATCACAAAATTTCTTCGTAAAGTATAGTAAAAAAATATCACCAAATGTTTCGTATAAGTAAGAAAAATTACATGTTTACTAAGTATAGAAAAAAATACACCAAATGTTCTTCTAAATAGTAAAAGATCACCAAATGTTCTTCGTTAACTTACGGACTGCAGAGCGATTATCGGTTCAGAGTAATTTCATGATGTCGAGAACCGATATATCGGCTTTGGATGTCTGTTCACGGAAACAAATGTATCTTCAGAACCCCTTTACTGAAGTTTAAAAAATCTTCAGAAATGGAAAGTACATATATGTAGGTACATTACTATCTCCATTTAACAAAGATTTGAAAGAGGAAAAGCAGTGTATTATTGCATTCAAGTCTAGACTTTTTTTTAAACGTTAATGTTTCCGACGATGTTTACAGTGTAATCTTGAGTATTATTAGATCAAATTATAACTTGTGATAGTAATGAAAAAGATTTAATTGATGGTAATAATGACATTTGATTGTTTATGAAATGCAGTATCGATAGTTGTAAGTCTAATGTAATAATTGCATCTAAAGAATGGGAATTCCACATTCCATTTATTGACGTGTCCGCACTAAAAGTGAATATTATAAAAACTACTGCACCTAGTTAGATGAAACTTATAGAATATGTTCGCACATGGATTATCTTCATTTTACTGCTACTTCTGGAAACATCTATGAATATTAAGATGTAAGACAAACCGGAGAGTAAAAATATTTTTTATGATTTTTCGTTTTTCAAAATAGTCATCTACAATAATCTAATTTTCTCAAACGTATATCACCTGATGTAAAATATTATTATATTAATGTATTCCACATCCAATTAGCAACAAGTTAATATATAATATGTCATACTTTAGAGAAACAGTACAAGAGTTATAAAGGATTAAAATAATTGACATTGAATGTTAAATTTGAATCGCAAAATAAATGCGTCCAGAGGTCAAAATAATACAGGCGAAAGGGTTAAGTATAGTAAGAAAAGATCCTGTTTTCATACCCTGAGATTTATTGGGGAATATGGTGTTGAGCCCGCATTTTCCCTTGACCAATGGTATATAATGGGTGTTGCTGTAAACGTTACACTAGCATTTGCGTATAAACTTCTTCTCTGTTGTGATATTTCTTTTTTAGTCACTAACATGAAGGTATGAAAGAAAATAAAGAATACAACAATTTCTCAAATCTATCTTTCAATGTTCATATAAAGTCTATGAATAATCCATATACATTTACTCAACCTGAAGTTTGTTTGTGTTTGTTTGCATTCATTCTTATCATTCAAGTTAACCCCTCTTTGTGATTTTCAGTGAGAACATGAGTATGTTGCGTCCCACTAGGTCTCTACTGTATGTAGAACAGACACATTCTAATTTTGGTCAAAGATGATGCTTGGGTTTACTTGACAGTCCTTACACTTTTCATTCTTCCTCGCACTCAACATTGTTTACTCTTTATTGATCTCTTCTCAGCCACCCAATGCAGCTTGTAAAAATGGCTTGGGCAAAAGAGCATGTGTGTGCTTTGTCACTTTTTCTGATGCTGTGAAGTCGTTCTGGATGAGGAACATTTTAAACAATTTTGGGATGTGTATCATTTTTGTCATCCCAAGGAATTTTGAGTTTTCACTTTTACCCATCTCAGAGAAGAGGAAACATTGGATATAAGACATATATGTTTATATCAGTTGTATTGACAGAATCAGTCAGTAGCTGTATGATCACATATCTTTGTTTTGTTTTCCCTGTAACAGTACAGGAACATCAGCCATTAACAGAGTATTGTCAGGACCCGACAATTCTGGTATGACCAACATCTGTCATGAGACTAGTGTAGACACGGTCACTTTGAGATTCTGCTTGTCTGCAGTGCAAATTAATCTCATACTATTTGGGGATGCGTTTACACTACTACCTAATTGCATGGTAGCTTCCCTTTGATTCCTCACTGCTTTGTCAGACTACAGTGCAGCAATCGGTTTCCAGAGTCACCATAAGGTGGTGACGTAGGGTCTTGGTCACTACCAGCTCCCTGATCCTGGAGCAGTCTTGTCACACTATTATTTCATTACGTCGGTGCCCCATCGATCCTGATGATTCTATCTATATTCTCTTCCCACAAAACTCTCGAGCATCAGAGATGAAGTGGATAGAAGAGGTTTTAAGAAAACAAAATCTTACCTATTCTTTGGAATGCAAAAAGCACATGATAACCTCTGTTATCCCATATATAGTAGTTGACATCATTCCATCTAAGATTCTGAAAAGAAATACATTTATTATATGTTAAGTTACAAATAATATAGTACCATTGAAATAAATACTCTCTTCAATGGAACAGAGGGTTGCAACTAAAGACTAACATTTATATTAAATTTTGATTTCAGAGTTTCTAATGGAACACAGTGTTGATATTGTTTTTAACACTATGTCAGATATGGCAACTCATTGAAGGTTTTTAGTCACATATTTTCATTTTAGGGCAGTTAGGCATTTATTGTCTGGCTGTATATGTTACATCTGATGTACAGGAAGTCTGAATTTCTTTGCTTCTTTTGTATTCTTTGCTTCTTCAGCGATCTCTAGTCATGCGCTTCATTTACTGTGGACTACAAACTGGGCAGTCAGCTTCAGGTCTGTCAGGTTTCCCAAAGCTTAGTTTTCAGGTCGACTGAGTGTGGCCCCATGTTGCTTCACCCAGGAGAGGACAGTCTTGCAGGACATGCTTCAGTGTCGGTTCCACCTGCTGATACTGGCAAAGAGCTATTTGACTTATTCTTAGTCTATATAAATGTTTGTTGAGTCTGCAGTGTCCTATACGTAGTCGAAATATAATGACCTAGTCTGTTCTGTTTAGATCTTTGAGGAAGTCTTTTCAATAATCATATCCAGTGTTTGTTTTCCAGTCTACAGCAGAGAGGGTTTTGACCTTCTGAAAAGACAGGGGTTGGTAAATTTGCTCTTTCAAGTGAATTTCAGCCTTTTCTGAAAGCTGAGCAAGTTCTCTTCTTAGGCATTCTTTGTTTGATATAAGTCATTTGGTCAAAAAGTCACTGTATATTGTTTTTGTACTTAGTAAAACTATATTACTTTGTTTTACATGTTTCACCTTTGCGACAGAGTTTTACTGTAGTCTTCAATTATATCGATGTGTTAGCTATAGCACAACTGATAAATCTTCAGAAAAGTCTCATTCCTTTATCTTCATATCTTTATGATAATTTCATAAATAATTGTAAAAAAATATATTATATATTTTTAAGATGTCTAATCTCGTTGTTTGAAGCACTCTTATTTTCTAACCGGCACATTTGAACCTACGCCATTTTGTCAAAACAGTCTCGACGTGTTTTCCACTTGCTTCAGCCAAAATCGAAATATTTTTAATTAAATGGATTCTAACAACCCAGATTACTGTCCTGATGAAGACAACAGTGAATCTTCAAATTTGTTAACATCAGAAGTTGACATATCCGAAGCGGAGATGGAAAATATAACAAAACTATCCCTGAACATTGTCGCATTGCACAGGTAGGAGTTTACGTCTTCGCCATTAGACTTACCTATGTGAAACTGAAACTAACATTGTTTTTGTTATGGGACTATGGTGGATTCTGTGATAATAATATGTTGTCTTGTTAAATAAATTAGCAATGTTGATGAGTTATATTGTTATAAATGCTAGAAAAAATAAGTTATTGATATTTAATATGCTTAGCAACTGGTTGCTAGGAGAAAGCTATAATTTGTTATTCAAGATACAGGCTTCTTGTTTACGCTATTGTACTTGTTAGATCTTGTTTATTTCCACGTTTTTGTGATTTTCAAGTCAGATGCAATGTTCCTACACTATGTATGTTTGTATGAATGTTAAAATTATTTACTTATTCCTATATCTAACAATTATATTTGTTTCTATTTTTGTCAAGCCCTGTAGGACATGACCAGTCATACGACAATCTTGACTGTGGTCCAGAAGATACATTGCCACCTTTTCGACCTGCAAGGCTCCCTGGTCTGCATCTGCCAGATGTCATAACAAGAAACGATCATCGACAGTATCTCACCCTCATAAGTAATTATTAACAATAGGAGTGTATGGCAGTTTTCTCATGGCAATTTTTCTCATCTTACAGTATGGAAAAGATGTGATTGATAAGTGCATTATGACTGATTTTGTGATTGATAAGTGCGTTATGACTGATTTTAATGTATGTAAAACTGACAACTGTGTGTTCATGTTATTCACATTGTGTTAACTGCTTTTCCATGCATTTTGTAAAGTAGTATTGCAGGTTTTGAATCTGAATTCCCAGTCAGTGTATTTTAACTAAAATAATTTCACAAATATAATGTTTTTAAAAATCTTTTTCCTCATCTACAGTAAGCTTCTTCAAGCTGTATTTTTGTACAGAATTGTTGCAGCAAATGTGCAATTTTACCAACCAACAAGCAGCTGCAACAGGGCACACAAAGCCATCATATGGTACATGGGCAGACCTACATGAAGAGGAACTTTTAAAATTTGTTGGTCTGCTCATGTACATGAGTCTAGTACAGGCTCCAAATGCAGAATTATATTGGTCTAGTAAGCAACTCTTTCATGGTTTGTGGGCTAGGCTTTATGCCTATAGACCGATATAAAATAATTCAAGCATTCTTGAAAATCTCCAATCCTGAAACTGAGCGAGCTGACGACAAACTAAAAAAGTTAGGTTCGTGCATGATTTTCTTAGGATGAAATGTATGAAGTTTTGGCAGCCGCATGAGTGTATTAGTGTAGATGAGAGAATGGTTAAGAATAAGGGAAGATATGGGTTTAGACAGTACATCAAGGATAAGCCAACTAAGTGGGGGATGAAATTATGGGTGGTTGCAGATTCAATAACGGTATATACATATAATTTCGATGTTTATACAGGGAAAGACGCAGCTCGCTCAACTCAAGGATTGGGATACGATGTTGTTTATAAATTATGTAGATCTATTTTCCAGCAAGGGTATCAAATTTTTATGGATAATTTTATACTTCTTTTCATTTATTTGTAGATTTATTAAAGGTGAAGACTTTAGCATGTGGGACTATTTTGGCAAATAGAAAGGGATTTCCTCAAGAACTAAAAGATACTAAATTATTTAATAAAAATGCTAATAGGGGGAAAATGAGATGGGTTAGGAAAGGTAATGTGGGATTTGTTCAATGGAAAGATAATAAAATAGTTAACTTAATTAGCACTATGCATAAGTCTGTAAGTAGTAATACATTTTGTACCCGTAGAACAAAGTCGGATGGCCAGTTTCAGAATATCTTGGTGCGTCAGCCTATAGTTATTAAAGATTATAATAAATACATGGGGGGAGTTGATAGGTCAGATCAAATGATTGGAAAACTCTCTTTTATCACTTTATTGACATTGCTAGGGTTAATTCTTTGATACTATTTCAGGAATACCGCACGCAACATCAGGATATTCGGAACTGGTCAGACGAAGAGATATAGTCAGTTAGATTTTACTATAGAGTTAATTAAAGAGCTAGCTAACTTTGATAAAGACATTCAAGTTCCCTTGCTGGATAATAGAAGTAAAAATGTTCTCAAATAGTACCTGGTCTTAGAAAAAACTCAAAAAATTGTGTTAGATGCTATAGGATTAGAAAAGTTGAAAAGAAATCAAAAGTTTTTTGTCAGATTTGTAAAAAAAGTTTCTGTTTTAATCAGATAAGAAATTGCCTGGTTGATGAACATTCTGTACCTGGGTCAGATGAATGTTCTGTGCCTGGGTTACCTTGAGTCATGTTTGCAAGATGCCAGATAACTTTTTTCCTGTCTATTTTGTATATCACATATCATTGTTTACTCATATTTTGTTCAATAATATCTTTTACTTGCTATGGTTATAAATTATATACCTATTTAATGTTTATGTATCATACTATAAGTGTTAGTTCTTTATGGGCTGCTTACTAGACCAATTCAGCGTCATTTTCTCTTGTATGTCATATTTATTGACTTTTTTCTTTAAAATATGAAAATATGCATGTTTTATAAATATTATGATTACTGCCTTTCATATTGTCCAAGCATGTTCAATTTCAGATATGTCCTGGATAAATGAATATTCTAAAAGACTGTAATAAAAGATTTCATTATATTTGTCATACTTATTTTTTTCTTCTTTGTGATTATAAAATTATTTGTCATTTGTAGAAAAATCTATTTTTAGACTTTTCATAAGTAGGTCACGGATATCATAAATTACATCACACATATTTTAAAACCACATATCCAGATATCCCATCCAATTAGCTTTCCAACCATATATAACATGCCTATTTTCAATGCAAAGAATTTGTATGTTTGCTAAATATAGAGCAGGACATCAAAAATATCAAAAAAAACCTTAAAAACCTGCCAATGGTTAAGAGTTAAGCCAGTTATCTGTCTCTGCTGCCATCAGGCTCAGATCATCAGTCACATCCTGAATCCATTTTCTTCATGGCCTTCCCCTCTTTGCCGGGATGGTCTTCTCTAACTCTTTGAGTCTTTTATATGTCAAAATACAAATTTTGTTCATGTTTATTTGCCATATCAGTCAGTTATCTTTGATTCTGAGTTCTTTCTAGATGGATCTATTTGTTCTCTTCTCTGTCCATGGTATATAGAGCACTCTTCTGCAATCCTTATATATTTAAAAGCATATATATATATATATATATATATATATATATATATATATATATATATATATATATATATATATATTATATATATATATATATATATATATATCTATATATATCTATATATATATATATATATATATATATATATATATATATGCTTTTCCATTGCCTTGTTAAATGTCCATGTTTCACATCCATACCTTTTTATATTTAGAATGGTTAAATGTACTAATACACAAAGCTTTTAATCCTATTTTATTTTACTGATATCACAGCTCAGGGTCATACAAATATGCAGTGGAAATAAAATTATATCAAAATAAATTCATCATCATCATCAAATAGCTTGTCCTGAGCAGAACTTTGTCACTCCAACAGTCCTCCGAATTTCTCTCTCTCATAGGCCAGATGTCCTGCCTCTGCAGTTCTGATAAATACATTATATTATTATACACATACATGCATTCAAACTTCTGCTATTTTTAAACTTACCATTGTCCAAATGTGCAGAGCCAAACAAAGTGCAAAGTAAATGAATGTGATTGATATTGCAAACTTGAACTTTGACACGAGAATGCTGACAAGGCCTGCTTGGAAAATAAAGGTGGAAAAGAAAAGCAGAAAGATGATGATGACTGCAAACACCAAACAGAAGTCTTGAATGCTGTAGATAATACAAAGATAAAACCTGTTACTGTTCACAACAAAAATATGATGGTAAATTAAAGTCAATGAGTGCTTGGTAAAACTATCACCACTTATTCCCTTTCAGCAGATTTATTTTTGAAAATGTCAGTAACAGAAAAGTTTCTCTGTAGCTTATGTAATTTAGTAGTTAGTAATAGCAGCCAAAACTAATGTAAGATTCTATTCACAAAAACATGCAGTACCATTCTTCAAGTACATTTACAGTTTTTGTGTTAGCATAATTCTGTTGTACATGATAAGGTACTAAACTGTTTGCCCCATGCACAATCTTTGTTGCATTTGAACATAGTCATAGTGGCCCTATTATTTTTCCGTAATGTCTAATTATAGTTGTAAAACATATTTGTAAACTTGTTACAAATTGTCTTTTGCATACAGATCACCTTATGGGTGCTTTGTTTCAGCTTGCTGCAAGTGTCAGCATCAGAGCACTTACACAGTAATGTAGTTAGGAGAAAGACAATCTCACATGCTTTCAACATTCTGAAAATGTGTACACATTTTCATTGGGTAGACTTGGGAATCAACTGTACAGTAATTTCTCTGTGTGACCATAAAGAATATTCAAAACAAATGTACGAAACAGTGAACAATTCTTTCAGTGTTTAACTTACACATATAGAACAAGGAGTACTACATTCTGAAATCTAAGTAGCTCCGTGAACGAATTCATGAAAATGTCAACACAAAGCAGCATGTACTGTAAGATTAGTACTGGTCGATACCGTCCAACAAGCATCATTTTGTATCTTGACGTTGAATACCGATGCTTACACTTATAAAATATCAAACTAGTTTACAAATTACAGGCATCAAACCAACCAACGCGTCGTAGGTTGCTAGCCTACACTAACACTACTATAACTAATAACTATAATAAACTAAAGTGAATACACAGCACGGATTTGAAGGAATCTGATGACAAAGTCATTAATTAGTTTTGAAACTTCCCCACGTTACTTTTTACTAAACTGTAGTAAACTTATTATAATAGATATAAGATTTTCAATAAACTATCCCAAGTAATTTAAATTTGAAAGTTTTAAAATTAGTTATTAAGTTCTAGTAAATGCACGGATAATGGTAAAATACAGATCAATTATGATTTAAGTCTTGATCCATTGTCGCGAATATTTATTATTATGGAGTATAAATGTTAATATTAAACCGCAAATCGCCATAAAAGTTTAAACGGTATTGTAGTCAACTTTTTCTCAGGACAAGATCTATCCTGTCTCCATGTTGTTTATTGTTTACTATCGAAACATGCAATCTCGTGACAACGTTAATACTTTATGAACATTATTTTATTCGTATTAAGCAGTTAGATTAATACTAATGCTAAATTATAAATACCATCATTATAATATACAATATTAGTGATTAAATATGTTTTACAAAGAATATGTTATTTCTTTCTGGTCACATGATCAGAGAGAAGGGCACACGACTCGCAGCAGAAGTCAAGAACAAAATATTTGACAAACATGATAACTAACTGGTGAGAGAGCGCCAAGTTTAATTTGAAACTAAACAATATAAAAAGTTGATTAAAGTTAGTTGTCTTCACTACTTTAACTAAATTAACTCTTAATAACTGTTTATCATCTCGTAGAGATACTTTTATATTGATATTCATTACTTGGATAAGGAGTTCATTCTTATTTTTCATGTTTGTTGGCCTGCACCATAGAACCAAAAAAAATAGGCTAGTCGGAGGTTGAAAGTTCGTCCCTCGGCTTAAAGAGGCCTTAACTTGAGTTTAATCCCCTACTCTAACAAACAAACCGAAAGAATCACGTATTTTTACGGTACTACAATGTGTATCTATATAGAATAGAACTCGTTTGACGTCGACACTAAACTGACAGTGACACATTGATCACACTGTGAGTGACACACACACTGCGGGGTATTGAATTGTTTGTTATTGTTACTGACTGTAGTGTTAATTTACTGTGTTGTGTATAATTATAACAATCACTGTGATTATCATAATTTTATACAAGCAAGTAATAGTAATGGGATCTGCCAAATCTGTACTGTAAATAAAACCAAAGGGTTTTTATAGTAAAAAAAAAGGTGTGTATTGTTACTGGGTTTTCTGTATTAAAAAGAAGAATATATTTACTTGTAGTCATTTCAAATTAACATCATCATAACATTCAGAAATTCATGGACTTTCACTGCTCAAGTCAGAGGGGATGTTGTGAAGGAGGAAGTGGTGGTTTTGCCATGATTGCAAACAGTCTCACTATGGCAGTAACTAAAGCGATGGTCTTACTGGAATCGCATACTTTTATCCATGCATGTTTTTATCATTGACTCAGTAAATGCTCAGGAAGATTGAAAGAGACTGGGCTCGGAGACAATGGATGTCTATAGAGTCACTGAGGATGTCTAGTTCTGATGCTGTGAGGTAAAATAGCATCAGGTCGAGAAAAGAGGAACCTATAGCAAGCCCCTTTTTGTACAGGGTGAAATTTAGTACTGCAGATATTCCATTGATCCATCATTTACGTGGTTGTCCTATGGGTCTGTTGTTATTGTATCTGAGTGCTAGTGCTCTTTGTGGAAGACTGTCTTGTGGCAACCTTGATACATGTCAGAACCATTTGACATGTTTTTTCTTAATATATTGTAGCACTGGAAATGGTCCCACTTTTTCTGGTCGTTTCCGATTTGATCTATTCTTGTTACATTTAGATTTTGTTGTAAACACTTTATCTCTCTTTGGATTGAGTACCAGTATATAAATATCACAACATGTCAATATTACATAATTATCTTTACACCTTCTTCATGTAGATCTGATTCCATAATGAGCGAGTTTACAATTCACCACCATGCCAGTGAACTTATGACTTTGCTTGGGTAAGTTTTCAATCATCTTGTAATTATTTTGTGATAATATCCATATTTACATTTGACTTCTTACAAAATGATTTGTAATCTTTAAAATAACATGGAAATGTTGCAGTCATTGGTAAGATTTTTGCTAACTATAAACACATTTTTTAGCTTGTTCCGAGGTTGATGTTATGACACATTGGGTATTCCCATGCATGCCCCATACTCCGCTGCAGCAGCCATCCCAAAGTCCACTTGCTCACCATACCCATGAGAAGTTGATTAGTATATCTTCTTTCTACTATGAAGGTGACACTGTCGGACATGTCCAAAATTAACTCCTAATTCTCGCAATTGTTCCATTGTCTGAGATTCACTCATATCACATAAATGAGAGCGCACTGCATTGATGACATCGACTCTGTCGATGCTTCTGCCAGCTTCAGTAAAAAAAACAGTTCATTATACTTTTGTCACAATTTTACTCTCTGTAAGGAACATTGCCTAAATAAAATATGGAACTTCAAGTAATATGGTTCTAAAAAGAAATTAGGAATATGCATTTTAAATATTGTCTCACTCCTAACATATGCCAGCGATAGCTGGAAATGGACTAAAGATGTACAGGAGATGTGATAAAAGCAGAGAAATTTATGGTCAACCACTAGTAACAACTGTTATAGAAAAGATGTCTTCTTCTTCGAACGCTCCATATCAACCATTTGTTAACCACTCTTTGTGATTTGTATGTGATCCCAGCCTAAGAGCGATTGTACGTTGTGCCAGTTAAACGCCTACAAGTAGGCCAATACATCCACTTTCTGTAATGCTTTTTATTTACTAGAGTAGCTTTCCATGGCCCCTACCTCAGCCACCTCTTACAACATTCTTTGTTGGTCGCAGTGTTACTATTCTTTGCTTCCCTTGAGGGCCCCTGCAACACACAGGTGAAATGGAGATATGTTGGGCATACTCTGAGAAGAAATGATCAAAGAATCTCAAAACAGGCATATAAACAGGAGGAGGCAAATGGTTCAAGAAGGAAAGGACACCCTAGGAAAACCCTGAAATGAATTTGACAGAGAGAGGTGAGAAATATCAGACTCATTTCCATAGAAGAGATTGAGCGAGGATAGAACAGTATGGAGAAATTGCTTGCAGGTTATATGTAAGGTATAACGGTATGAGAGGAATATAATAGAGAGGAGCATTGGACACACCATAATTTTATCATTGTAAAATCATTCACAAAAATATCTTGTGGTTGATGTTGATCTTCAAGTATTTTTGTTTTTCAGTGTTAGAGCTTCAGACCCAGTTGGGGAAGAGATATACACGGAAAAGTTGCTGAAAAGTCGAACCCCTTATATTACAACTCAGGTAAATTTGGGTTCAGAAGCATTTGGGGAGTTTTTTCTTGATTTTGCGATGTGAATAATCATTAAAAATGTGAATTCTGCATTTTAATTCATCTTATGCCCATCTTACACGATCTATTTTTTCATCAATTTTCTATTTCATGTATATAATCATTTGAAAATTGACCATATATGACAAAAATATATCTCAATTTTCTATGTCAACGTGAAAATAGAGCTTGTATATATATATATATATATATATATATCTTCTTCTTTGCGTTCATTCTTTGCGACCAATTTTAATCACTCTTTGTGATATGTTTGATCTTTGCCAAGAACATGTATACTTTGCACATTGGTTTGGTAGGCCCCTAAATGCATAGACTTCTACACGTTTAGGACACATGCATCCGATTTCAGCCAAACCTCCTTAGTCGCCTCTTACGACATGCGCGGCAGGTAACAGTGGTTCTATTCTTTACACCCCAAATTGGGCCCGGTAACCACTTGCGTGATTTATATATATATATATATATATATATATATATATATATATATATATATATATATATATATATATATATATATATATGGAGGGCATTGGCAAACCGTTATAATGGGAGGAGACATTACAAAGTTTATGTCATGCAAAGTGGGTGGTGGGCCAAATAAGTTTGGGAATCTATGATATAGATAGATATTATTGTAAAGATATGATGTGGTAAGAGATGATGCTCAAGTTTGTCATGTTCTTTTTCTTTGTTTGACTTTAAAAGTTCTTTTGTTGTGCTGTGTCAGTGGTTATAATAGCACTGCAATACGTGAACATTTCATGCCCACACATATAGCTGAAACACTGCTTTTCTAGGACCATGTTTGCTTTTTTATCTACAATCCTTACTATCTTAGAAAGACTGCAGTCATCAGTCTGTTACTATTGCCACCACTTCTCTCCCTTGTGCCTTTTTAACTCCTGTTGGGTCATAGGCCCTCAGTCAAGTCTCCTATCTTTAGCTATCTCTTGTAGCTCTTCAGTATATTGTTAATCTCTGCCTCCAAATCTTTTCTCTATGTATTTCTATTCTTTTCTCTCTTTCGCTTTTCTCTGCTGGCTCCAGGAAAAGGTTCTTATTATATTGGCTGCTGTATCACTGAGATAGGAAGCTACCTATTTAGAAAAAGGTTTGTAGAAATTGGATGTGCTGGTCTGTAGGCGCATAACTGGCACCGCATACAATCACTCTTAGGCTCGAATCACATACATATCACAGTTCATAGTTCATAAGTACGGTTCCAACTTCACTGCAACGGGTCACCCCATAATTGCTCCGTTCCTGTGCCAATGAAAATCACACAAATGCTAACAACTGTGAAATGTTTCCTGTGTGAACTAATTCCAGAATGAAACAGCAGCATACTGCCACAAAAAAACAACATGCACCGCATAAAATGCATATGGCCATCGCTAATGTAGCAATACAAAACTGTTCATCACTTGAATTGCAATTCTTGTCGAAGGAACATCAATCATGACAAAATCCAGCTTTCTGCACTCGCAATATAACTGCATACGGCAGATTGAGCTTGTTCGTCATAACCGCTGTCCGCCATTTTCTGAATACACACAACAAAGCACGGTTGACACAGCAAAAGCATTCCATGTAACAGTCATAGCTCACAGCGTTGCTCAAGCACTAACTCAGTAGCTCGGCAAACGAAACCGAAAATACCCGACCAAACATGTCGGAAATGCGCTAGCAAAGTCGTGTTCAGAATCAAACAGTTCTGACTCTGAATGGTCCTCCGCATTCCGCCATTGCTGGCCAGATCACAGTGAGTGGTTGAACACATGGTTGATATGGAACGTACGAAAAAGAAGTATTGAGAAAAACAGATTTCCCCCCTCACTTCTAGTGCTATGGCAGTCCAATTTGGGCTATAGTCTAGGGTTGGTAGAAAATCTACCTACACTCCAGCTGTTCAATATTATGAAGGGTGTAAAAACAAAGAATTGATTTCATTGCATCGGGTTTCCCCATATGGCTTGGTTCCTCTTTGCAGAAATGTCATGCCACCTGCCGAGAGTATAGTACAAAGCATGAACTCCGTAGCTCTGGTGAAAATCATATGGATCTCTGGAAAAAATGCACTAGGGAACAGTACATCCTGGACTTGAACCTTCGGAATACAAGACAACGGCCCAGCCACAGAGACCTACTTTCTCTCTTTAACATTATGTACAGCATACATTTTACATGGTAGCGGACTGAAGTGCAAGAGCCAAAGTGTTGGTGGATCATCGAAGAAAAAACAGTAAACACAAATCTTATTTTTTATTTTTTAAATTGCTTTCTAGGTGTCCTCAAGTCAGGCCAAAAGGAAAATAGCAGAGTCTACAGAAACACCAATTGAATTTTTAGCGAAATATGACGAGCTTAAGGAAAAGAAGTAAGTTAATTTTAATAATTTGTCTGATGTAAGAGAGAAATATCATTTAAGGCTATACTAAATTAAGAACATGGAACACAATGAAATAAAGTATCTTTGTTAGCACGGCTGTCCCAATAATTCATATTTGGGTTGTTTTTACAGCATGGGTTCTGGAGCAGCAAAGAATAGAACTCTCGTCTCTTCTTGAATGTAATTAAAAGTGATTGGGGGCATGGAGCTATACCCATATTGTTAAAAAGCTAAAGAAGCAGAGACAGATATAAAGCACAAGCTGTACATGAAGATCCCAATGCTATAGTGAAAGACACAAGACTGAATGGACATTTTTTTTTCATTGCCATGTATACCTTTGAGTGCGTTACTCTTGGAAGAGAATGTAGAGATTGGGGCAACATGAAGGCTGATCTCGCAGTTAAGCAGCTGATAGAAGATAATGCAAGAGATGATGATGTTGTTGTATATACCGATGGGTCGGTTCAACGTGGTGAGAAGTCCGGCTTGGGTTTCTTGGCTAATGCGCATGGTAGGGTTGTTGCAGAGGAAGTGGGCATACAGGACAACTACTTCTAGTATGAGGATGGAGGTTGAAGCCGTTACTGCTGCCCTCCATTGGATCTCTGGGACTTCATTTACTGGGGCAGTTGTTGTATCTGACTCTCAGTCGATGCTTCACAAGATCCAGAAG
The DNA here is from genome assembly GCA_020796225.1 of Arion vulgaris. Taxonomy (NCBI): domain Eukaryota; kingdom Metazoa; phylum Mollusca; class Gastropoda; order Stylommatophora; family Arionidae; genus Arion; species Arion vulgaris. The sequence continues at coordinate 58,027,602 of CM036762.1, read as the reverse complement.
GGCAGGTTTCAGTATGAGTGGATGTCGTCTATAGAAGTTTCTAACCTCCAGTGGCTTATGAGTGGATATACTGTCCTGGGCATGCGGGTGTTTACGGTAATGAGAGAGTGGACAGGCTTGCATCACCAGCATCGATTGTTGGGGAGTTGAAGATGGATAAGGGGTAATATTCTTTGGTCTCTTCGCGATTGTCTGTTGGATGAGGACATTAAAATCGATGTTGAATCGATCAAGAGATTTAGGCAGTTTGGAGTTACCCGTTGTTCAAGTCGAACTGGATACCTGAGAGGCAGAGTGAGAGGTGTGTTTAATCAGCGAGCCACAGGAACCATCAGTATGCATACTCTTCAATATCTGTTGGGGAGACTGAGCACCTATGGGTCTGCCCAGAGTGCAATGACGTCAGTTTAGTAACCAATAACCTTTGAGTGCGATGACAATTGATGATAATGTACTTTTACAAACATTGAGGATTGTTAAGATCTCTAGCGATTTTGCTGTGATGTATATAGTCTTACCCGTGTGTAAGATAAATCTGTGTTGAAGAAGAAAGGTTTACTGTTCTTAGTTACTTTATGAACCCTACCTGAGTAGGAGTCTCCGCAGCACTAAGCATAGCAATACGTGCCTGGAGGTTTCTGGGTTTTAAAGAAAACTCGGGTGTTCCCCAATTGTACTAAAGGAAAAAGAGTGAAAATTCATAATTCCTGGGGCTCGAAGAAGAAGCTACTTTATTCACAAGTCACTTTCAAGGTTAATTACTGTTTTTTATTAATTCTGTAACCAGGTATGTGATTCTTTAACATGCATTGCTTTTAATTCATAGTGTTCGAGACTTGGATCCTCTGGTATGTCTGCTTTCCAAGTTATGTGAAGAGCATGAGGTGAGAAGGAACACTTTGTTATGAATGTATTTTGTCAATAAAGATTCAAAAATTCTTATTATTTATGAGTGCTGGTTTCTTAAGTCAAAACTACCCAAGTCATTGCTGGGTACAGTCAATTGGTTCAACTGAACAGGGAATACCTGATTCTATGAGTTAGACTAAGTAATTCAGTCACCATTAGATCTATCTATCTATATCTTCTTTGTGTTTCATTTGACACATAAGGCTTCCACAAGAGGTTGCCATTGCTGTCACCATTCTACATATTGTATCCCATGTCATGCCACAATCTTTCAACTCTTTTTCTACAGTTCTTCTCCATGTTTCCTTTTTCTTCTTCGAACGCTCCATATCGACCACTTGTCAACCATTCAGTGTAATTTCTATGTGATCTGTGCCTAAGATCGATTGTACGGTGTGCCAGTTATGCGCCTACAAGTAGGCCAGCATATCCGATTTCTGCGCTGCTTTTTATTTACTAGGTTAGCATCCCTAGGACCTACATCAGTCGCCTCTTACGGCATGCATTGTAGGTTGCAGTGGTACATTTTTGCTTCACTTGCAGACCCCGGCACCACAGGCACATCTTTCCTTTAAAATTTCAGACCTTATTTTCCCATCTTGTGTCTATCTAAGAGCTCTCCTAGCCAATGTCCCTACTGATATACACCATACATGACCAATCCACCACCATTGTCTTCTAATTATTATACAGTAATGAAGGCTGGATAATGCACCATCATTAGATCTACAGAAAACATGCAGATTTTGTGTTCTGTTCGCAGTGCAAAAATTTATGACAGGCGTGAAAATAAAAAATTATGAAAATGTCTCTTAGTGATTGTAGGTTGTGAAATGCTTGTTTGTCACATTTCTAAACCCAAGTATGTAAGAGGTAGGTGGTTCAATTCCTTTCCTCGCTTGTGGGACGTTGATTGTGGGAATTCAACCCACAACAACTTCTTGCTCGATTTGAAAAGCCAACGTTATAAGTGTTGTGCTATTGTGTCCCAAGACATACTTCCAAATGTATAATTAGTAATGACTTTAATTATGTTTGTTTTTATTAGCACAATATTTCCATTATTATTGTGATTATTGATTTGTTAACAGACGAAAGAGTTTCTTTCCAAGAATGCTCATGATAAGGCCAAAACAGAGGGATTTACCTTGATTCCTCACAGCAGAGTGACCAGTCAACTTCCTGCTCCTGGAACCAAAATGACAGAGGAGGAACTGTCTGAGGTAAATCTTCAATGCTAACTTTAAAGCAATCAGTATATAATAGCAACAAAAATTGTGATACAGGCCTTCATAACTGAATGGTTATGAAGTAGTCACTGACTTGGTTGTACACACCTGGACATTTGCGGCTGCGAGCATGCTGACTGGCTTGCAAATAATGTCCCTACTAAAACTGGCAGAAGTATGGACAGAGCTGATGTCATTAATGCAGTATGCACTCTGATATGGGAGAGTCTCCGACAATGGAACGATTGTGAGAATTTAATCTTCTTCGAATGCTCCATATCAACCACTTGTTAACCCACTCTGTAGGATTTGCATGTGATCTGAGCCTTAGAGCAATTGAACGATTTGATCTGTCAGTTATGCGCATACAAGTAGGTCGAGCACATACGATTTCTGCGCTGCTTTTTATTTACTAGGGTAGCTTTCCTAGGCCCCTACCTCAGTCACTCTTATGACATGCCTTGTAGGTTGCAGTGGTACTATTCTTTGCTTCCTTGTGGGCCCGGCACCACACAGGCTAAGAATTTAATCAAACCTGAACATGCCAGACCGTGTAGGGTAAAGAGAGAAGGTATAATAGTCAACTTCTCATGTGTACTGTGTGTAGGTGAACTTTAAGATGGCTGTTGCAGTGGAGGATGGGAGCATGCAGGGGAATGTCCAATTAGCCATATCAAACTCATAGCTTAATTGAGTGGTGCTTATGCAGAATTAGCAACAGGAAATGGTATATAGTTACTAATGAGGAACTTATGAAAGGAATCAAACGCATACCAATGAAACAGGCGCTCAAAGAAAAGAGACATTGAGTGTGGCATATAAGAAGACCAGCAAATAGTTTGGCAAGGTGGACCTTGTTCTGAAATCCACAAGGAAAGAGAAACTCGAGGAAGATTAAAAAGAGTACAGGAAATATATATTGTGAAGACTTGGAAAGGATGTTGTAGGATAGAACTAAATGACCATTAATTGTCCAGAAGTTCTCATATATACTTACTTCAGCTTTTGTGTTGCATTTGGGATGATGTCAAAATGCAAAAGTAATTCTGGCGCTTTGTTTAGTCTTCAGTTGATGCAACCCCCATTTTACTATTCTTTCTTGGTTTGTGAATGTATTTGCTGGTGCCATATTCTATATGTTGACCAGTGTAAAGTCAACTTAACATCAACATATGTCTTTTCGGGTTTATGTTTAATCCAACTTGTTGGCTGTATTTGTGCTGCATATTCTGGATAAAATAATGCAGTGAATACATTACTTTGAGACATAATGGGCAAGTGCCAACCTTTTGGGTGTTGTTAAGTACCTGTGTGATGTTGCTGATGTCACTAATTTATTCTACACCATATAACTTCTAAGATGTAGCGATAGGGCTAACAGATTAGGGGAAATGTACACAGCAGACTCGTCAACAGGGATTGAATTTGTTTATTTGTCAGAGATTTTGTTATAGATACAGGTTTAAGATCTGATGACTCATCTGTCATTGTTATATCCACAGATAAAAAATATTCTTCTAAAGCAAGCAAAGATTGTTGATAAACCTTCATCAGACTTTTTGAAAAAGGAATTGAGGGAGAAACAGTTAATAAGAAATGGTAAGAACATGTCACAATTCAGATAAAACTTGAACAAATATTTTATTGTCAAGGCTGTGTTTATCATTCTGTTGAAAGTTCTATCAGGACAACTAAATAGAATTGATTGTTGTGCAGTTAGGACACACCTCCCCCCAATAAGTTTTAATTCTCCAGGTAGTCTAGGCCTTCCCTACTCCTCTTTCCTCGGGTTCCAAAACAGTGCCAGATTAAAGTTTGCAGTTATTATGTTTTATCTTAAAATATTGTACTGAATCAGAAAAGCAGGAAATGTTTCAAGACATTCAAAAGACATTACATACCATTGGTGTAGGAAGACTCGCTCTCAGGTGAATCCTGAGAAGGTTTGTATATTGTGGTGCTCTTTGAATAGCTCCACAGTCAAGACTGACCTACCCGGAGTAATTTTTTGATGGGCATGCTATCGAGTGCCATAACAGGCAGCACTATCTTAGGATAAATTTTGATCACAGTCTATCTTTCAAACATTCTGTTGAACAAATGGAGCCACACACCTCAAGTGGTAACTACTTGTTCTTCCATTTCATTGGCTCCTTATGTCCATGGTAGATTACAGACTTCATGATATCAAGATCACAGTGGAAATGACATGGTAGGGTCATATCAGAGTGTAATGGAGCATAAAGGACAACTTTTTCCACCATGAGGATGAAGGTTGAGCCCATTGTTGCTGACTTCCAGTGGTTCTCTGGACTCCTTTTACTGAAGCCATTGTTGTGTCCAATTCAGTAGCTGATTTGAATGGTCAAAAATGACAGGTTGCGATATAAGCTGATAGTTGACAATGCAGTAATACTTAAGTCAAAAATTGTTATGTTATTTATGTGTCTTTCTGTTTACAGTCAACATTCCACAATTACCAGACTGGTTTTTCCAGCGATGTAGTCTCACTCTAGACTTCATTACACATAGTGACCCTCTGGCGGACGCAGTAAGTCATGTCGTTATATACTCATGTTGATATCGTTGCAGTAGAAAGGATTCAGAGAACTTTACAGTAGCTATGGTGATAATTTCAAATTTTTCCCCTGGCTTAAAACTTCAAAAAATTGTCTTCTATCTATTGTCTATCCCCAGGTGGAAGATGAAATTGGTTGTCCACTCTTGCGTTAAGCTAGGAGTGTGAGCTTTAATTTGCGTTCTAGGGCCAAATTATCTTCAGACTCTGAAAAACCTAATATTTTCCAAACTTTAATATTCTAGTACCAGTTGTCAGCTTAGTGGACTAGACAATCAACCACACTGGGAGTTAGTAATTGAATATATTTATATACGAGGGCGCATTGAAAAGTAATGCCTCCAAGTCCATAACTTTGTTAATATACATAATTTACAAATGAAACATACATTTTCAGAAAGCTTGAGATGTCCACTACACAATAGAGTCATTATTTTCGACATAGTCACCTCCACGTTCCACACACACACGCAACGCGAACTAGTTGCATCCCGTCGAAGAAAAAATCTGATGATTTTTCACGAAGTCAGGTACGCACATCTGCTGCCACATCCTCGTCAGAAGCATATCTGTTTCCTTTGAGATGTTCCTTGAACTTTGGAACAGGAAAAGTCACAAGGTGCCAAATCAGGGCTATATGGTGGGTGCGCTAAAATGTCGTCAAAATTGAGACGCTCTAATGCTGCCGCTGTTTGTCTACTGGTGTGTGGACGAGCATTGTCATGTTGAAGGACTGCGTGTTTTTCCCGGACAAACACGTAGCAGTCTTGCCCGTAGTTTCTTCATCGTTTCCACATACCGATCAGAATTGACAGTATTGCCGCGTTCCAAAAATTCTGTGTGGATTACGCCTGGCAGTCCCAAAATGGCCATCAAAACTTTTCCCACTGACGCGACAGTTTTGAATTTTTTTGGGGTGGGTGAGTTTTGTGCCTGTATTCCATAGACTGGCGCTTGTTTTCAGGGTCGTAATGATGCACCCATGACTCATCGCCAGTGACAATTCGGCAGATAAAGTCATCGCCTTCTAGTTCATATCGCATCAGGTGTTCCTGACACGCCTGATATCAGCGATGTTTCATTTCCGGTGTCAGCATGCGAGGACCCATCTTGCACAAACTTTCCTATACCCTAGCAATACATGAATAATGTGATGTGCTCGTTCTGTCGAAATTTCAAGCATTGTAGCGACATCTTTTTGCTTGATGCAGCGATTGACATGAATCAGTTCGTCCACGCGAGCTTGGTGTTGTTCATCCACTGCTGTAATTGGTCGTCCGCTCGAGCCTGATCATGCAAGGTCATCGTCGCTGGATTGTCACCTTTAACAGTCCTTGCCCACCTCCTAACAGTACTCACATCCACACAGGCGTCACCATATACCGCTCTCATTCTCCGATGCATGTCGTTGGGAACACAACCTTCGGCCGTCAAGAATTCAATCACAGTTCTTTGCTTCAACCGAATTTCCATGTATGAAGCCATCTTGGATAATGTTGTGCGCATGCACAACATTCCAGACACTTGACACTTACTGTCCTGAAAACACACTTACATATACTTTATTCTGATATCGGTGTTAATTGCCTCCGAACACTATTAACAAAGTTATGGACTTGGAGGCATTACTTTTCAATGCACCCTCTTATATGTCACCAGCATATACTTATATATTTATATCCTTGGTCACCTAAAGCAGGCTAAAATTATGAGAAGTGTTCTGGATACTTGTAAAATTTGGGAACAATTTGATACTTGCAGAATATTCACATATTTTTTTTTACATTCAGGGCATTGTGGCCTTGGGCACACTTCCTACTTATACCCAGGAACAAGTTGTTTTGGAGAATCTGTTGCTGTGTATGAGGGTAGGTTCATTTGTATTGTCTTAATTAGTTAGCAGCACTATTTGTAACATATGATGACCCGGGTTAAGAGGACAAAATGGCGATGGGTCGGGCATACCCTACAGAAGACACCGTAAGGTGCCGCTAGACATGCACTTGAGTGGAACCCTCAAGGAAAAAGGGGACATCCTAAATAGACCTGAAGATGGGGTCTTCTTGAGAAACTATGGTGTGCTGGACTATCCTGGGAGGCATAAGGAAAAAAGACAGAGACCGAGAAAAGCGGAGAATAACTGTTGAGGTCCTATTCTTCATGATGAGCGGAGAGGAATAAGTTAAGTCACTGTGACGTCTTCTATTTTTATCTGTTATAAAAAAAATGTATGTTTGTACGAGTTTTACTGCAGTCATAGACTCATATTATTTGTCTTTATTATATAAGATGTAGGATTGATTACTGTATATTATCTTGTTTTGGTTACGTACAAACTATTTGTACATCTCAGGTAAGTTAACTATTATATTTTTTTCTTGGTCGTCAGCTATGAATTCAGATATAGTCAAGGTGCCTTATATGGCTTCTCTGACTGATTTTTGCATGAAGGCGACTTGCTTTCCTTATCCCCAGTGTCCCTCGCCATTCAGGCTAACCTTATTCCGACTTCAGAGGTACTTGTAATTTTGATCCCAAAGTAAAGGACCAGGGTTTCCTGTAGTCCAGCTGCAAACTGTGCACGCAAAATATATTTAGCCAATACTGGTCTCGAACCCAGGAATTTCCATGGCACATAGTCGCTAATGCAGGGTGTTATCAACTTCGCTATAGGTGACTCCACGATTATAGTTACTTTTAAAAAAATATAGATTTAACATTTATAGGTGTTTTAATGATGTTCAGACTTTTGCATAAGCACATCTTTTATGTTAGTTTTAACATATGTACATACTTTTATGATGTTAGGGAATTGATGGCAAGTACATTCTATCTCGTGCTCTACCAGAACGTTATGCTGCAAAGGAATTTCTCATTGATCAAAGTTTAGGTAATCATATTCATGTTTTGTATTTGTCTGGAGATTGTATTAGATCACTTTTTCTATATGAGCTGTATTAACAATTTGGCTGCCACGCGACAAAAGTCGCGAAATACAAGTCCTTTTGCTGCCATGGACTTTTGTCGTCTGACATGTGTCATCACGATGTTTTAGGGAGTATCGCTGCAAGCGGGGTCCCTGTGGATACACTACTTCGCATTGTTCCAACAAGCTCTCCAAAATCGCGGATCTAGCATAAGTGTGATAAATATATTGTCAGTACGTTTTTGAATGATATTTTGGGGGTATTTTTTTAAGTAAACAAAGATTTTTTAAATGGGTGATATAGCTGATGAATAGTGATGTCAAAAATGACTTTTATTCTGACATTTTAGCCAGTAATAGTGATAAAGCGGACTCTGAATGTGATACAAATTTCAATTTTGATTCACATGACGATGTTTATAGACCGATAGCAGATATTCTCAGGGGTAAAGGAGTAGGTGATAGACACCCACCTTGAAAACAGGGGCATATCATACTGTGAATAGGAGGGTGCGACGCCAATATCAATTAGAGCAGTAGCTTGTGGATTATGAAGAATATACTCTACATATAGACAGGTTTGTAGCTCATTAATATATGAACACTATTCCATAGTTTAAGAGTCCTAAGTTTATTAGTTTATTTTTAATGATTTTTTAAAATTGTCACCCTGAAAACTGATGAGCCAAAAATAGCATGGCAGTGAGCCAGACTTGGTTGAAAATGGGTGGCAGCGAAAGTGTTAATCCATTGTGTCTATATGAACTGGTGGTATGATGTAAAGAAAGACTGCTTTGGATTTAATATGCATGTAAATATCTTAAGTTATACAACAAATATTTGGTAATTTTGGAAACATAAAACTCCACTGAGTTAACCGTAGTGTGGAGTAAGAACTGGTAGGTCATAGGGAAAGCCTCAAAGCTGAGTTTTGCCAAGACTTATCATTGTTCAGAAAAACAATTTAAATCCCAGTTCTGTCTTGCCCTTCTTTGAAAAACAGTTAAAAACTTTTAGTTTGTTCAAATGATTTGCACTTTCTGAAATACATCCAGATATTTTTTATTATTTCTGCTTTTCTATTTCAGACACATCTGTCCAAGAACTTGTCAAAAGAATGCTGCCTGTTTGTTCAAATTATTCGACAGTTGTAAGGTTTATTGAAGGTTGGTTTCTTATAAGTATCATACAATACAGAGTTAACTTAAGCGATTGAAATACACATAACAAGTTAGTCTGAAAAAACTATTAATTTTAGGAAGTTTGAAATTTATAATAAAAGACATTTTAAAATCCTACTCCAATTAAATTGAATAATATCTTTCTATGAAGGAAGTGCACTAACATTGTCCTACCAAGTCAAGTAGCTCTCAAACATATCTTGGTAGAAAATAAACAGTACTAGAGTAGATTTTGCTGCATCTTTTCTGATAGCTAGATCTAGATGATAACTGTATGTTACAGAACTTACTTCAGTGTTCATTATGTATATTAGTTCCTCTCTCTCTCTGACAGAGAAGTCTTCATTTGAATATGGTCTTGTGAACCATGCCCTTAGCCATGCTATGGAAACTCTTATTAAGGTAAGGACATTAGAAAAACATATTTAAAATTTGTGTCACATCTTTGAAGTTAGGTTCAATTTTATGTGTCTGCTTTCTATTAAAGAGTTATGGGAAGATGTAGTTTCCATTACCGACCTCTCCTAGATCATCTTATTAAGAAGCTAGGTTTTCTGATGTAAGAGGTCTGGATGTAGTTATGTTGTTTGTGACCTAAAGCGAAGGATTGACTTCATTTGCACTTTGTTTTCCCATATGGCACCGACCCTCCCCATATGGCACCATCCCTGTCAGCAGAAAGGGCACGCCATCTGCCGAGGATGTTGCACAAAGAACGAACTCCGTAGTTCCAGCAACAATCCTAGGGATCTCATGAAAAATTGCACAGATGACACTGTCCTGATTCAAACACACAACCTTCAGAACGACAAACACTGTATCCACTTTGCATTAGAGCCCCTCTAATGTTGTGACCGAACAGAGGCCAATTCATTGTGATGTTTTATTTCTTTGTATATTGATGCATTATTTTAGAAATAAAAAAGACATGAATGGTCAGAGAAGACCATTACTGAAGGAAGCACCCAGACAAAGAGAAGAGGAAGACCCCAGAGAAGATGGATTCAGGATGTGACTTGATTTGAGCATGATGACAGCAGAGAATGGACATCTGGCCTATGAAAGGGAGAAATTTCGAAGGACTGAGGTTGACAAAGTTTTGCTCAGGACAAGCTATTTGATTGATATGATGATGTGGATGCATGGTGGAGTTCCTACTATTCTGGTTTTTAACATTTTGTTTTTACTACCATGTTCAAAAAATAGTTTTAAGCCACTAGAACTAATGTTACCGCATTCATGGCAAACCCATCTACACTTATACTTTTTCAAGGACAGTGCAGACAACATTACACTCTATCCATCCTGTTGTGTTTAAACATTTGTTCATGAGCAACATCTACATACAATAAGTAGATCAAAATTATCTGAAATACATGCGTAGGTGCCTATGAACTGGCAGCAGCGATTAACTTTCTCTACTCAAACCACACAAATCTTAAAGAGTGGTCAATTCAGTTAAGAATGAATGCAAAGATGGAGGAGATCTATAATATGGTCAACTTGAGCATATATTTGTTATGTAATGTTATTCGATCATGTTCATGGCACATTGGGCTTCCCAGCGTGCTCTGTCCTCAGCTGAGCAGCCATCCCAAAGTCCACTTGCTCAACATACCCTGAAAAGTTTACTAGTATATCATCTCTCTCTACCACAAAGACAACACTGAGCATATATAATACCCAACCATTGTCAAATCATCTTTGGTTTGATAACTTGGCTCTCTAACAATCTAACCACATTGGAATCGACATTAGCAACCACATTAAGTGCTTAGATTGGTTCATGTAAAGTAAGTGCACAATTTCAGACTAAAGTGGCTGCTTGTTTTTGTCTTTGACATGTTGAACCAAATACAAGACATTTCTTTAATCTAGCCTTTTTTTGTTGCTAGGATTACATAGTGATGGTTGTCCAGCTGGAGCTACAGATGAAAAAGGTATTTATCTTAAATATGTGTATTATTAAAGTCTCGTATGAATATATAATGCTACTGTCGAGACTTGATAAAAAAAAAAAATTTCCTGTAAACATTTTGCTTGTGAAAAATTTATATTATATCATAGGTTTGCTATGATCAGCACCATCTTCTAGCTTGTTCCTGTTGAAACTTGACTAGCGTGACAGCAGTTCTAAATGTCTTCATGTCCTGTATGAGATGTTCGGCATCTACCACCGAAGTGATGTTCAACTTGTCTATGACTACTTGTACTCATCTTATCCTTTATCTTCCTCCTGGATGATCTCCAGAGAATCTTATCAATTTATATGTCTAAGATATTACATTTAGCCTTCTTTATCAACCAGTTCTCTTTAACTTTAATCTGTTGTAAAATGGACATTTGTTTTTTTTTAAGTCTTGTTTAGTCTTTTTTTTCTATCCATAGTATTCAGAGTACTTTTCTGTAACACCTGATTTCAAAGGCATTCATCAATTTTTCAGCTGAATGTAACCATAATAAAAAAAATAAAAGAGCCCTTTTTTTGTACAGTGAGGTACCCGCCTGCCCAGCGTGTTTGTAGCGCGTTGGACGACGGGTGACAAGCCCTCTGTGAGTGCGGATTCAATTCTGCGGGCTGGCAGAAAAGCCACAGGCTCTCCAGATTCACGGTGTTCGTGGCACCGAACCGAAGGGCTACGATGTCCATGACATCGAGCCAAGAGCAGAAAGCTCAAGTGCTTCTGGGTCGGGAAAAAAAAATAAATACAGTGAGGTATATTGAGAAACACAGTGTTAGGCTCATATTTTTCTTTGATCAAGAAGGACGATTGCCACCTTTACATTCCAATGTTTCTCTGGTACTAAATTGAGGCTGGGCTTACCTGAAAGCTGTTACGTATGAAAGAAAAAATCCTTCCAAATGTGTAAGAGTTTCTCAGACTTGCGCCTACGAAGCAAGCGCAATAACCACTATGCTGTTGCAGCTCTCAGTGTTTGCTATATTTGTTTACAATTATTTATTAAAATTATTTTTGATACATTTAGGGTTTACTTTCACTTGATCATTCTTTGCTATCCTGCGGTGTAGAGGTAATCCAGTGAAAATGCCACACTATACTATCAGCAGAGATCCGCAGTAGTTGTTAGTGAACTCGCTTCTTAGGCTAGTGGCCCGGGTTCAATTCTGCAGAGGACATGGAATATTTTTTTGACCATAGAGCTCTCAGGTCTTCCAGCCTTAATTGGATGCCAGGAAAAGCGCTGGGAAGTAAAGACGGTCAGCTTGATGTTGACCGCACCATCCAGCGTGTACTGACAGTCAATGAAAAATATGGGCATAACACCGTATTATCCAATATACTTTGAGGTATAAAAAAAGGTTTCTTTTGACTACTTTTATACTATTAGCTGTCTCACATCTGACCTGTCCAAGTCTATGTCTGACTTCTCGATGTTGTTCATCTTATTTTTCACATCAATCAAGTTTATTCCAGTTTGAGTTCTTGTTGGATAGAGATAATGATATACTTTATATAAAAATGTTATGCTTTTCACCATCAGATTCTTTATGCCATATTGTATCACACGTATTTTCACTTTCGCTAGGGTCAGCTGACTCTACAGAAACTGTGTTACTACCTGCAGCCAACTATGAGAATATTGGAGATTTTGGCATCTGTAGCTAATTCTATAAATAGGGTAAGGCTAGCTATTGTTTGTTATATACAAATAGATTTATCTGTGCATTGTGGTGAGACAGCAGGCTGGAATTTTATACTGTATGGTTGGAAGGGAGCAGACAGAACAATTACTTCCAGTATGAAGATGGAGGTTGAGGCCATTCACTGCTCCATTGTCTCTGAGATTGTGTTTACTAGGCTGTTTTTAATGTTTGGCTCTTTGTCCTTGCATATATATATATATAATAATAATAATTCCTCTCGTACGTTATACGTTACATAGGGCCTGCAAGCAATTTCTCCACACCGCTCTATCCTGGGCAACCCGCTCAATCTCCTCCATGGAACTGAGACCAATATTTCCTGCCTCTCTCAGCAAGTTCGCTTCAGGGTCTCCTTAGGTCGACCTCTTTCTTGAACCCTTTGCATCCCACTTCAATGCCTGCTTTAATATTCTTTGATCATTTCTCCTCAAAGTGTGCCCAACATATCTCCATCTTCTCTTTCTTATAACAGTTGTCACCAGTGGTTGACCAGACATGTCTCTGATTTCATCACTTCTCCTGAATTGTTCCATTTTATATTCATTATTTTTCGCAGACATCTATTTTCAAATGCATTCAACTTGCTTTCTATATCTTTAGTCATTTTCCAACTCTCGCTGGCATATGTTAGGATTGATACAACATTTGAATTGAAATTGTAATTTAGTTTTAATACTATATAACTTTGAGAGCCGCTGTAGCGTAGTTGTTAGTGAACTCGCTCGCAAGGCTGGTGGTCTGGGTTCAGCTCCCGCAATGTGCGTGGAATTTTCCCGACCACGATGGCTCTCAGGTCGACCCAGCCTCAACTGGGTACCAGACAAGCTCTGGGAAAGTAAAGGCGCCCTGCGTGATGCTGACCACATCACCCATCGTGTGCCGACGGTCAATGAAAATACAGGCCTAACACTGTATTGACCTATATACCACGAGGTATGAAAGGGTTCCTTTACTTTTTTACTTTACTATATAACTTGCAGTTCCATATTTTATTTAGAATTTTAAAAGCTGATGTTGCTTTGCCAATTCGTATTATAATTTCTTTTTAACATTTCCTGTGCAATCAAAATTGCTACCCAAATAGGTGAACTGCTCTGTTATTTTTATCATTTTAGATTCCAGTGTGATATCTACATTACTTGCCATAGGTATCTTCATTATATTTGTTTTTCATAGCTTATCTGCAGTCCAACTTTCGATGCTATAGATGACAAGTTGTCTGTTTTTCTTTGCATATCTTGGTTGTTTCTACTTAACAAGGCAATATCATCTGCAAAATCCAAATCTTCTAGTTGACTATTTTCTACCCAATCGATGCCAGTTTCGCCCCTGCAACATTTTCGCATCACCCATCAATGAATATATATATATATATATATATAGACACACAAAACACAAAGTACTATTTCATAATAATTAGAGAAATTCTGTCAACATTTTGACTAGATGGTCTGTATCAAGCAATAACCTCATGAAAGATACACAAATTAATTTATGAAACAACACAATGTAAAAATTTGCACTTCATATTAAAAGTGATATAAAAGTTACACTGGAAAAGAAAATGAAAGCTTAAGTAATAGCTGAAACAGAAAAATATAATTGTGAAAACTCTGTGATATAGTTTTATCATTATTCTTTCCCTGTTTAGGGCAAGTGTATTGGTGGTGCAGTACTGAGTCTTCTTCATGAAAAAACAGCTTCCATGATTGGGTAAGACTGGTCCTCATGCCTGACTTTGTTCAAGTCAATTCGTTTATTGTGAAACATAGAAGCTACTAAAGCATTCCTCAAACATACTGTGTTCTGTACTGTCCTCACTGCTTTTTAGCACACATTGCTGTTTGACATCTTGTTCTTTGTTGGTCTCAATGTTTGTAATTGAAGCCTCTCCTTTACTTGGAGATCTAAATTACAAGTAAATCTGAAGTCGGAGTAAGGTTTGTCTGAATGGCATGGGGCATTTGTGATAAGGAAAACAAGCCTGCACGCAAAAATCAATCAGAAGTGCTATATTAGGTGGAGTGATTATGCCTGAATTCATAACAGACAACGAAAAACATTTATTGCCTCAAATTTCTCATACTTATGACCTATATTTTTGTAGTTTATAACTTTTATCGCTAGGTTTCTGAATTCAATTTTGTTATCACATAAACTAAAGTACGCCCGTGTGCTGCCGGGCCGCAAGGGAGCAAAGAGTAGCAGCACTGCGACCTACAAGGCATGTCGTAAGAGGCGACTAAGGTGGGGTTTGCGTAGGGCTGGCTACCCTATCCAGTAGAAAATTTTAGCCACAAAATCCAACCAACCATGAACAAGTCACATAAAAATAAAATAAAAACTGTGCCAACCAAGAGGAAAGGAAGCTCTTCTAGAAGAGGTATGAAGCGATGCAGAGAAAGCCGCAAGGAGTCTACACCACAGATTATCTTCCTTTCACCTAGGAAAAGCTCCAGAATTGGCACCTGGAATGTTAGAAGTATGTATCAAATGGGAAAGACAGCACAGGTTGTAAATGAGATGAAATTTCACGGATTGGCATCTTGGGATTATGTGAAACTAGGTGGAATGGTGCAGGCAAACAACGTCTAAACACAGGAGAAACAATGCTGTTCTCAGGCCATATGGAAGAAAATGCCCCATAGTGAAGGTGTGGCTTTAATGCTATCTAAAGAAGCGGAGAAGGCACTAATAAAATGGGAAGCAGTGAGTCCTAGGATAATCACAGCAACATTCAGAACCACCAAAAGAAAGTATTCTTGAATGTGACCCAGTGTTATGCACCTACCAATGATAAAGAGGAAAAAGTAAGAGGAATTTTACATAAAACTTCAAAATACTATAGGTAATCAGAGAAATGGGAACATCAAAATTCTGATGGGTGACCTCAATGCCAAAATAGGTTCGGACAACATAGGCTACGAGGAGATCATGGGAAACACGGACTAGGAATAATGAACGAAAATGGAGAACTATTCACTAATTTCTGCGCAGCGAATCAATATGTCATAGGTGGAAGTGTCTTTCCACATAAAAGAATACATAAAGCAACCTGGGTATCACCAGATCACAGAACAGAAAATCAAATTGACCACATATGCATAAACAAGAAATTCAGGTCATCTCTACAAGATGTAAGGGTCCTAAGGGGGCAGATGTAGATTCGGATCACCACTTGCTGATAAGTAAAATTAAACTGAAGCTTAAGCGATACATAACATCCCATGAACATAGACACCAATATAATGTAGGATACCTCAGAAGTCAAGAAACAAAGGAACAGTTCACGGTCACAGTCTCTAATAAGTATGAGGTGTTGCGGCAATTAGAAGATGAGGTGAGTGCGGAAGAATGCTGGCAGCAAGCCAAAATATTTGGAATGAAACATGCACAGAGGTATTAGGAAAGAAGGAGCGGAATCATAAGGCATGGATAACTCCAGAAACTCTCAAGGAAATAGAAGAAAGGAAAAGAGGAAAGCAGATTTAAATAATAGCAAAACTAGAACTGCCAAAGCCATAGCCCAGGAAAAGTACACAGAAGCTAGCAAGAAAGTGAAGAAACAAATAAAGTTAGATAAAAGACAATACATAGAAGATCTAGCAAGAGAAGCAGAGGTAGCTGCAGGAAAAGGAAACCTTAGGGATCTTTACAATATCACTAGAAAGCTAGCAGGAAAATACAGACCATCAAATGGGTTGATCAAAAATAGTAGTGGGAAAACTATCACTAATGTTAGAGACCAAATGGAAAGATGGATGGAATACTTCAAAGAACTCCTGAACAGACCAGCACCTACAAACCCCCAGATATCCAACCGGCAGAAATTGACTTGGACATCAACTGTGAGAAACCATCCAAGGAGGAGATTAGTAAAGCCATTAAACTTTTAAAAGATGGAAAAGCGGCGGTCCAGATGGTATTCCAGCGGAGGCGGTTAAAGCCAACATAAACACATCCACAGAAATACTGTATAAATTATTTAGCAGAATCTGGGAGACCGAAGAAATACCTGCAAACTGGAGAGAAGGATACCTGGTGAAGCTACCAAAGAAAGGGGACCTTCAGAAGTGTGAAAACTATAGGGGAATAATGCTGTTGTCAGTACCTGGGAAAATACTAAGCAGAGTCATCCTGGAGAGACTGAGAGATGCCATCGATATAAAGCTAAGAGATGAACAGGCAGGCTTCCGACCAAATAGATCCTGTGCTGACCAGATAGCCACATTACGTATAATAATAGAGCAAAGTATTGAATGGAAATCCCCACTTTATATCGGATTTGTTGATTATGAGAAGGCTTTGACAGTATTGATAGGGAACCCTTTGGAAATTAATGAGGCATTATGGAATCCCACAAAAAAATTATTAACCTAATAAAAGCAACATATACAGATATGAAATGTAGAGTTCTTCATGAAGGTAAACTAACAGATACTTTCGAAATAGAAACAGGAGTGCGTCAGGGATGTCTTCTATCACCTTTGTTGTTCTTACTGACAATAGACTGGATTATGAAGACCACAGTAACTAACACCAGAAATGGAATCCAATGGACTCTGACAGAGCAACTAGAGGATCTGGACTTCGCTGATATAAGCCCTTCTGTCACATACGAAATCAGATGCAGGATAAGCTAAACACATTGAATCAAAGGTCCCAGCAACTAGGGCTGAACATTCATAAGGGAAAGACAAAGATATTGAGAATTAACCAAACAAACGACAACTCGATCTCCCTGGGGAAATCCCACTTCAAGAGGTAGAATCATACACATATTTGGGCAGCAACGTAGACAAAGAGGGTGGAACAGATAGAGATGTTAAAATAAGAATACAGAAGGCAAGAGGAGCTTTCATTGCACTGGGAAACATTTGGAAGTCCAAAGAAATCAAATCTAGAACAAAAATTCGGATATTTAACTCTAATGTTAAAGCAGTTCTACTGTATGGGTCAGAAACATGGAGAACAACTAAAACAATAGCGCATAAATTGCAAACATTCATCAACTGGTGTCTGCGCAGAATAGAGGGAATAAGATGGTATGATAGGGTCACAAATGAGGAGCTTATGGAGAACAAGACAGATTCCAGTGAACAGACAGGTTAAAAAAAGACGCTGGCGCTGGATAGTACACACTTTGCGAAACCGGAGGAAATATAACGAGAAGGGTCCTTGCCTGGAACCCGCAGGGACAGCGAAAGAAGGGAGGCCGAGAAATACATGGAGACGAGATTTGGAGGCGGAGATCAACAATATAAAGAAGAGCTGGAGGGAGCTGCAGGAGATAGCTAGAGATAGGAAGACTTGGCATGAGTTGGTTGAGGGCCTATGCCCCAACCCGGGTAAAAAGGCAAAGAGAGAGAGAGAGAAACTAAAGTAGATAGTCATTAAAATCTGTATAAAGAAAGTATTGACTTAAAATCATGAGGTACTGTTTAAGATGATGTTAAACAACATATTTGTATTTGAAGGAGAAAAAAAGGTCAAGAAATTATTTAAAACAGTTTGTAACAAAAGATTATGAAGTCTAAAAGGATCTAAAGCCGATGGATTGACTTCGTTGCACCGGGTTTTAGCCTATATGGCTCGGCCCCTCTCCGCAGAAATGGTACACCCCCTGTCGAAAGTATTGCACAAGACATGAATTCTGTAGCTCCAGCAACAATCATAGGGGTCTCTGGATAAATTGCACTAGTTCTTCTTCTTCAAGCGCTCGATATCGACTACTTGTCAACCACTCTGTGATTTGTATGTGATCTGAGCCTAAGAGCGATTGTACGTTGTGCCAGTTATGCGCCTACAAGTAGGCCAGCACTTCCAATTTCAGCTGCTTTTTATTTACTAGGTAGCATCCCTAGGGCCTACATCAGTTGCCTCTTACGACATGCATTGTAGGTTGTAGTGGTACTATTCTTTGCTTCCCTTGTGGGCCCGGGACCACACGGGTGAAATGCACTAGTAAACAGAATGGCGAATGGTCTGAATTTGAACCCATGTCCTTTGGAACCCAAGTCAAAGACCTAACTACTTAGCCACAGAGACTCCTATGAAATCTAAGGTACAAGAAAGTAAAGAAAATTAACAAATAAGATAGTAATTATAAAGCTTGTGATAATGTTTGTGTCCAGTTTTAACCCAAGTCAAAGACCTAACTACTTAGCCACAGAGACTCCTATGAAATCTAAGGTACAAGAAAGTAAAAAAAATTAACAAATAAGATAGTAATTATAAAGCTTGTGATAATGTTTGTGTCCAGTTTTAAAATATTATTTTTTTACATTTCAGTGACAGCAGGAGTTCTGAACTATTACTCTACCTGACACAAACAGTAAGTTTGTTTTTGGGTTGTCGATTCATTGGAAATCTTAGTAATGTTTTTGGTTGTAAGATTGAGTCAAGACCTATTGTTCTGGGTTGTGGCTGTAGACTTGATTACTGTTTGTAGAATTTACACTATTCAGATGGAATACAGAGATGCTCATGTCGGATCAGTGGTAACACAATGGCTTACTTAGACTATGCTTTGCCTTCTCATGGGGCATTTTGAAAACAAGACAAGTCTCACTAGTAAAGCTAGGATCAAATTTATCTCTGCAATAGTGTAGCTTGCAGAGAACCTAACTAATGTGATTGTTCTTCTTACAATGTTAAATATCCACATAACTGATGTGGTTGTTTTTCTTACAATGTTAAATATTCACATAACTAATGTGGTTGTTTTTCTTACAATGTTAAATATTCACATAACTGATGTGGTTGTTTTTCTTGCAATGTTAAATATTCACATAACTAATGTGATTGTTCTTCTTACAATGTTAAATATTCACATAACTAATTTGATTGTTCTTCTTACAATGTTAAATATTCACATAACTAATGTGGTTGTTTTTCTTGCAATGTTAAATATTCACATAACTAATGTGGTTGTTTTTCTTGCAATGTTAAATATTCACATAACTAATTTGGTTGTTCTTCTTACAATGTTAAATATTCACATAACTAATGCGGTTGTTTTTCTTGCAATGTTAAATATTCACATAACTAATGTGGTTGTTTTTCTTACAATGTTAAATATTCACATAACTAATGTGATTGTTCTTCTTACAATGTTAAATATTCACATAACTAATTTGATTGTTCTTCTTACAATGTTAAATATTCACATAACTAATGTGGTTGTTTTTCTTGCAATGTTAAATATTCACATAACTAATGTGGTTGTTTTTCTTGCAATGTTAAATATTCACATAACTAATTTGATTGTTCTTCTTACAATGTTAAATATTCACATAACTAATGCGGTTGTTTTTCTTGCAATGTTAAATATTCACATAACTAATGTGATTGTTTTTCTTGCAATGTTAAATATTCACATAACTAATTTGATTGTTCTTCTTACAATGTTAAATATTCACATAACTAATGCGGTTGTTTTTCTTGCAATGTTAAATATTCACATAACTAATGTGGTTGTTTTTCTTGCAATGTTAAATATTCACATAACTAATTTGATTGTTCTTCTTACAATGTTAAATATTCACATAACTAATGCGGTTGTTTTTCTTACAATGTTAAATATTCACACAACTAATGTGGTTGTTTTTCTTACAATGTTAAATATTCACACAACTAATGTGGTTGTTTTTCTTACAATGTTAAATATTCACATAACTAATTTGATTGTTCTTCTTACAATGTTAAATATTCACATAACTAATGTGGTTGTTTTTCTTGCAATGTTAAATATTCACACAACTAATGTGGTTGTTTTTCTTACAATGTTAAATATTCACATAACTAATGTGGTTGTTTTTCTTGCAATGTTACATGAAAATGTGGGTAATAATTTCAATTTATTTGTAGGCATGTGTCCCATACATGGAAATTGTTGAGAAATGGATTTACAGGGGCATCATAGTGGATCCCTATTCAGAGGTGAGAGCTTCATCTTTGTGGTCCATTTCAGATGTCAGGGATGAGGTTGTTATTTTTTTAATGTATGCTTTACATAAGCAGCTGCTTACAAAGCTGTATATTTTGTATGCAGCAAGCAAGTGCTCTTCAACTCGGTAAGATAATGATTAATCTAACACCTAGATGATGCTCGTCCATAACAGGTGATGATGACCACACAATTTTCATCCAAGGGAATGTAGTTGCATTATGTTTGTCTGTGTGTTCGTAGATGATTAGTGAGTCCGATGCAGGTTTGAAATGTTCTTGTACAGAGTGGACAAGGTATACTTGCACTTGTGGGGAGTTTTACTACCTTTCTATTTTGACGTTTTTGTTCCACCCGTGCTGTTCTACCTGCCTGCAGGCGAAAAACCCGCGGCGAAGAAGTGTGTGCGCAAGGCTGATCTATCTTGAGCAACATTCTCCCAGTTGTCGACATCTATGCCAGAGGATTTCATCGAGTTCTTGAGTGTGTCTTTCAATCGCTTTTTCTGATCACCCTGTGAGCGTTTACCGCTATGCAGCTCACCATAAAGAGTCGTTTGGGTATTCTGCATTTGAGCCACATGTCCTGCCCATCGTGTCTGGGACTGCATCAAGATTATATAGATGCTGGGGAGAGCGGCTCTTTTGAGGACCTCTGTGCCTGGGAGCGTTAACACCCTGATACCATGACTAGTAAACCATGAACTTTGAAGAATCTTTATCCTACAAAACAAAACTTGAAGCTATTGATTGCAAGTAAGTGAAGAGTTCTGTTTGAATGATGTAAAGTTTGAGGATAACAGTAATAATAATTCAGACCTGGATTGCACTAGATTTATTAGACTGATATATTGTCAACAAATGGAAGACACATGTATGATGAGATGATTATAGATGTCAAGTATGTTATAGAGATTTGAACCTGCGACTCTAAGAATGCTTTTGGATGTTTGTACAGAGTTTCTTTTGCTTTACATGTTCAAGTCTTGATTATGTACTTGCCATTACGATATTTGATTGCACTTAGGTACATGATTTATTTTTGTAGGAGCTAACAATCTACCTGTCTGATCCATCATCTATTCTGTGACCTCTGATCTATTCTACAGTCTCTGATCTATTCCGTGGTCTCTGATCTATTCTACAGTCTCTGATCCATCTATCTATTATGTGGTGTCACAGCTTGAATATATATTAACTGAATGCAAGGAAGATTGCAGTAAAACTGATTACCAGTAGACGTGTGATTGAAATTCTGTTTTACAGATGAATACAGATACACACAGTGAGAAACGAAGTTTCATTTATACATCGACTTGGTATATCTGTTTTCATTTGTAAAACTTTATTCCATCATTTATATTTCTTTCATTAATTATCCATATTATTAAACCCTAGTATACAAAATATCAAAACGACTACAGAAACTGCGGAGCGTGTTCTTCCAGAGTCACAATGTGGATTCAGAGCTGGACGGTCAACAACTGACATGATATTTAACCTTCGACAGCTACAAGAGAAGTGCAGAGCAAGCCTTTATGTATTGCTTTCGTGGATCTGACTAAGGCATTTGACACAGTCAGCAGGCCAAGTCTTTATAAGATACTGAAGCATATTGGCTGTCCCCCAAAGTTGCTCCAATTGATTGTCCCCTTCCATGAGGGCATGAAAGCCAGCATACAGTTCGATGGCAGCACATCTGATAGTTTTGAGGTTAAGAGTGGAGTCACGCAGGGCTGTGTCCTGCCCCACTCTCTTGGCATTTTTTCGCAGTCCTTTGAACCACGCCTTAGGGGACGCTGATGGTGACGCTTCATCCGCACTAGATCTGATGGTTCACTCTTTAACTTGGCTCGCATTAGAGCCAAGACAAAAAAGATGGAAATTCTTCTCAAGGACCTCCTTTCGCTGACGATGCTGTCTTAGTCGCCACAGTTAGACTACACTGCAATGTCTAATCAACAATTTGTCAAAGACATGCGACTATTTTTCTGACTATAAGTGTCTCAAAACAGTTGTATTATGTCAGGAGGTAACACATCAAATATCACCTTAAATGGCAACCATCTAACACCGGTTCACAAATTCTGCTATCTTGGGTCCACGGTCACTGCCAGCCTTCTCTTGATGAAGAAATCAACGCTCGTGTAGGGAGTGCGGCTACTACATTCGGCATACTATCAAAGCGAGCGTGACAACACAAACTGACATTGCAGACGTAAGATCCAAATCTAGGTCACTTGAGATAACACTAGTCAGAGAAAAGGAACGATAAGACTTCTGGAATTGTGTAACCAGCACGACCTAATTATTACAACACACAATTCAACACCGCAATCAACATTTATACTTTGGTACAAAATGGAACAACTTAGACTGCAAGAGCAAATAGATTTCATTCTAGTCAAAAGATCAAAAGAAGGTCAGTGGTAGACGCTAGGCTATACCAAATTTATGCATAGACACGGACCACAAAGCGGTAGTTATGACTATCAGAACACACAAGAAGAGTACCAGAGGGCAACACACGACTACAAAGAAATAATCAAAATCAATAAATTAACAGATATCAACACACAAGAGTCATATCTTCAAAGAGTCACAGATAATTTTGTTAAACTAACTGAAGAAAGCAAGTCAGTAGAAGAAGAATGGACAGTATTTAAGAGAACTTTATTAGAAGCAGCCAAAGAAACATGCGGAACAGCAAAATACAGAGGTACCCGACCAAAAGCACAACTTGGTGGAATGACGAAGTAAAACTAGCTTTAAAGGAGAAAAAACACAGATACAACTTATGGGCAAAAACAAACATCAAAACGACCTCACTGAGTATAGAACAGCTAGAAAACAAGCCAAGGAGATATTAAAGAAGTCTAAAATACAAGCATGGCAAGATTATGGCGAAACATTAAATTCAGACTACAAAATTCAACAAGACATTTTTACAAGAAAATTAAAGCTATGCGGAAAAGACAAGAACAATATGACCCAACTGAAATTATTAACGATGAAAACGGCCAAGCTCTTAATGATCCAAAATGATAATGAACAGATGGCGACAATACTTTAGTGAACTTCTCAACCTACAACAAGAGGACCAACCGAACACTCAAGAACTCACAGTAAATGTAATTTCGAAGTAGAACCAAGCATAACACTATCAGAGATCAGAAATGCTGTAAATATGGCCCCACCTAATAAAACACCAGGCCCAGACAATATCCCGCCGACCTAATCAAAGCAACTAAAGAGGTAGGAATCAGCTGGCTCCATAGACTATTCAACCAAGTCTGGATCACACAAGAAACACCAGAAGATTGGAGGAATGCTACAATTGTTCCCATCTGGAAGAAGAAAGGTAGCAAGAGGACTGTACAAAGTATAGAGGCATAGCGCTACTGAGCCACACTGGGAAAATATTCTGCAAAATACTTGAGAAAAGGCTCCGCCACATCAGCGAGCCACTGCTTAATGACTCCCAAATGGGATTCAGGAAGAACAAAAGCTGTACAGACGCAATATTCGCCCTCAGACAGTTAGTAGAAAGGACTATCGAATCCGACAAACATTTACACGTTGCATTTGTAGATCAGGAAAAAGCGTTCGACCCCGTAGATAGGCACAAGTTGTGGAAAATACTAACAACCTATGGGGTTAATGAACACCTAATCAACCTTTGCAAGAACATTTATACTGACAGCCAATGTACGATTAGAACAAATACAGGATTATCAGAAAAGTTTCACGTAGGGTCAGGAGTAAGACAAGGTTGCGTACTATCCGCGCTGCTATTCATCACGTACATTGACCACATTTGTAAAATAGCTAATACCAGCGAAGGAAACAACCTCGGAGAACTCTTAAATGAATTTCTTTTGCAGACGATCAGGCAATCATATCAACAACAGAAGAACAGCTACAACAACACATCAACAGACTCCAGTTAGCATGTAACGAATACAACATGAGAATTAACATCGACAAAACAGAAGTAATGACATTCGCCAGAGAGAAAAACACTACCAACATCTCCATCGATAATCATCTACTAAATCAAGCAAAGATTTCACATACCTGGGAGCATTTTTTCAGCAAATGGAAGAATAACTAATGAAATTCAACACAGATGCAACAAAGCAAATCAAATGATAGGGCAAATGCGCCAATTTTAAGATGCAAACACGTCACCATGAACACAAAAGAGCAATGTTCAACACAATCTTTCTCCCACATTATGTTACCAGTGCCAAACCTGGACGCTGACAACAAACGATGAAGAAAACTAGTCACAACAGAGATGAAGTGTCTACACAGAATGCTGGGTGTAACAAGAAGAGACCGGTTGAGAAATGAAGACATCAGGAAAAAGTGGGTACAACATCAGTACTAGACTTCATCAAGAAACAACAAATTAAATGGTTCGGTCACGTAAGCAGATTACCATCAGACAGTGCACCCCAAAGAGCAATGCTGCTCCGATACAATGGGTACAAATCAAAAGGCAGGCCACGCAAAAGATGGACCTCAGAGATAACAGAGCGAGAAAGAGACTATCTACGGCGCATACTAGGCCCGTTTAGAAATCTCTTCCTGACCTGACGCTGTGAGGCATACAGGATTCGAGAAAGAAAGAAGAAGAAGATCCAAATATATCGAGCTTGTGTAATTAGTTCTTTACTATATGGCTCAGAAACACGGACAGCCTACTCAAGACATGAGAGGAGACTTAACATCTTTCACCTTCGATGTCTCCCTAAGATTATGAACATCAGGTGGTACGACAAGATAACCAACTCTGAAGTACTGCAACGTGCAAAACTGCCTTCCATCATGGGCATGATCAGCAGTAGACGACTAAGATGGTTGGGACATGTGAGAAGAATGGAAACACAGCATACTAAAACAAATGTTGTTCTGTGAACTTTCGGAGGGAAGAGGCACCAGGGCAGACCACTGCTCAGATATAAAGATGTCTGCAAAGCCTCAATGAAAAATTTTTCTATAGATCCCAGCACATGGGAGGGACTAGCTGATGACAGAGTTGTGTGGAAAGCCAAATTACGAAAGGGCGAAGAGTCTTTTGAGAAGAGACTTATATACGAGCTGAATGACAAGAGAGAAAAGCGAAAACTCAGAAGTTGTCACAGTAAAACACTTGCCAATTGACGTCTGTAAAGACGAAAAATATATATATATATATATATATATATATATATATATATATATATATATATATATATATATATATATATATATATATATCAAAATATTTATTTGATATGGAACCAATGTCATAACTTTCTGAGCAGATCCATAGTTTCTAGGTTTCTTCTAGCAGAGGTTGAAGGGTAGGTATGCATGCTGGATGTTCCTGTGTCTTGCTGGTTAAACTAACCCCTCATTCTAACTCTCAGGTGCCCAGTCATACTCATGCAACATTTTTATTCATAATTTCTGAAATCGCAGTCTGACTGCATCATCAATTACCACGTCTTCATCCAACAGACAATTTCTAGACAACTGTAGAATGTCCTTATCTGTCTCCAACATCCATACTATATATATGCTTTTTATGCAAGCCTATCTGCTCTCTTATTACCAAGAGCACTTGCATGCCCAGGACAGGCAGATCTTTGTAAGATCATGGAGATTGGAAACATCTGTTAATGTTTAATAACTGAATGTGTCTTTAAAAAGGGGGCTCAAATCTGAAGGTTTGACTTCATTGCACAGGGTTTTACCCCATATGGCTCGGTCAGTCTCTGCAGAAATTGCACACCACTTACCAAGAGATATTGCGCAAACTCCTTAGTTCTTGCAGCAACGCTTGTGCATTATGTTAATCCTTCACACCAAGTTTAATCAATACATTAGTTAATTTATATTAAATTTTTAGAAAAAACTGTTAAAATGACAACATTTGTGCTGTTGATTCACTTGTCCATTGTTTTGATCATTTTTAGAGTACATATGTAGGGATATTATCTTGTAGAATATTGATTGATTATTTCCCATCTCTACATCGAAAGTCAGCTGCAATGGATCTTCAACACATCCCGTCACTTGCTAGTGTGGTGCATTCTGAAAAACTGTTCTTTGTCCATCTCTTATTGTTATTCTACCAATTATATAGCTTGTCTTTCTCATGTCTTCATACCCTCAACCTTGCCCTTCTTCAACAGCTCTTTGTTCAAAAACTATCTTTATGAATGATTCATATAATTAATCTTCTTCTTTGCCTTCGTTCTTTACGACCAATTTTAATCACTCTTTGTGATATGTTTGATCTTGCCAAGAATGTGTATATGTTGCACATTGGTTTGGTAGGCCCTAAACGCATAGACTTCTACGTGTTTAGGACACATGCATCCGATTTCAGCCAAACCTCCTAAGTCGCCTCTTACGACATGCGTGGCAGGTAACAGTGGTTCTATTCTTTACACCCCAAATTTGGGCCCGTAACCACTGGGATATATAAAATTAATCAATTCTTTTTCATTTAATGTCACTGTTGTGTAGTGCACTATACATTTTGAGGCAAGCTGGTAATTTTTTAGAAATTATTCATTTAGCATTTCTTACCTGGCAGTGCAGCTTCCTATTTCCAGCTGCATTGCCTGAGACATGTTCATCATCATCTAGTTTGTCTGTCAGAACTTGGCTTCCATGACAGCAGCTCTAAATGTTTCCCTGTCCTGCGGGAGGTGTCCAGTGTCTGCAGCAGTCATACTCAATTCGTCTATGAAATCTTGCACTCATCTTCTCATTGGTCTTCCTCTCATACATCTGCCTGGTGTAATGCCCTTCAGAATGATCTCCAGGGAATCATGTTGTATTCTGCCAAAGTATTTCATTTTTCTTGTTATTTTATTCTTTATCAACCATTTCTCTTCAATTTGAAGCTGTTGTAAAATGGACATTTGTTTTTATCTGTCCCATGGTATTCTAAGTACTCTTCTGTAGCACTTTCATGTTCATACTGGGTCTCTTATTTCTGTAGTAGCGGTTGCTTTCACCATCTGCTGACTTGCTAAGATTGTCAGAATGTGTGACTAGGAAAAGAAATCCATCACTCTAGTGATCTGAGAAGCATAAGGCAAATAAGACACTAGGATACAACTTGGTAGCAGTGTGACAAGATAAGAAGATACTAGGGCACATATCCAGTAACTGGAAGTAATATTTAAAGTAATGCTATAGTGTACAAAGTAGCAGGGAATGTGCAGTGTTAGATTCCTAAGAAAACCAGATCTTAACAATTGATAGGTTAGGTGATATTCTCTCTCTCTCTCTTAAGTTACATTTTATATTGAAGTTGTCTACACAAGAGTATGACCAAAATCTATTTGTATAGTGGGTTTTTACATTGAGAAGAACTCAGTGTGAATCAACAGCACATTGTGTAATATGATGCAAACTATTAATACTGATATGTATGCCTTGTTTAATTAATAGTTATATTTCAACTTTCAGTTCTTGGTTGAAGAGAATGAGACAATTAACAGGGAGAAACTGCAAGAGGATTACAATGATGCATATCCTTTTGAGACATAGCTACAAATTGTATTCTCTTTGTCATTGTCTAATGATTGATTTCATTTAAATGTTTATTCAATTCATTTTTGTTGGGTTTTTTCTCACATTTGTAATTGTATCACAAATTAAAAGGGTTCATTTTTTCTGTTGCCTCTATGAATTCAGGTGTTGATATGGCACCTCTGACTGTTTTTGACGATGGCTAGTTTTCCTTGTCACCAGTGACCTCGCCATTCAAGCAAGCCTAATACCGACTTCAGGGTGCTTTTAATTTAGATTATCAAGTAAAGGATCAGGTATTCTGTAGTCCAACTCCATACCGTGTGCACACGAGAATTTTTGCTGGAACCCTATAATGTTGGTTACTTCCTCAGAAATGGCATGTATCTGCCATGAGTATTGAACAAACACTGTAGTTCCGGCAACAATTCTAAGGGATCTTTGAGAAAAAGGCTCTTCCAAACAGAACATCGCCATCCGATTTTGAACTAATGACCGTCAGAGCGCAAGGCAAACACTTGACCACTTTACTACAGAGACCTCTCTGCTGTGGTTGCAATGTTATCTAAATCTCCCCAACTAATGACTTGTCCAAAGAATGATTATTATCTCTTTCTGATGTCAATAATAATATTTTTTTCTGCACTGATATCTTTCATCACATCAACGTTTATTGTTTATATACAGCTACCTAACAAGACTTTAATTTTTAATATGCCAAATATCATTATTTTTATGGAAATGTTTATTCAGTGAGATTGAAACTGTTTTACTTTCTGTTCTACTGTCCTTCTAGGAAAGCTGCCTAGTAAATAAAATCGTGGCCAGAAATCGGATGTGCTTGCCTAGATACAAAGGCAAAGAAGTTCTACTTTTCTAGGCATGCGGGTGATTGCGGCATCAAGATATTAGACAGACTTGCATCAATTGTTGGAGAGTTTAAGATGGATAAGTTGATGTTCTTCAGTCTCTTGGAGACCTACTGTTGGATGAGGACACAAAAATTTAAGGAGTTTAGAATTACACATTGTACAATAGAGATGGATGCTTGCGGGGCAGAGAGAGATGTGTTTAACCAGTGAATGACAGAAGCATACCCTTCTATACCTGTTAAGGAAGACCTATGGGTCTGCGAACCTATAGTCTGCTTGGAGTTCTGTGTTGTCAGTTCAGTAACCAATAACTTTTGTCTGTTAAATATCTTTAACTTATTCCACTTACTGGGAAAAACATTATTCAGTGTTTCAAGAAAAAATTCCAGTGTTTTTGGAACAAGTGGCTGACAAAATCCTCAATGCAGGGAAATATTTGAATGTAGTAAGACAGTGTGGTAAGTTTCTTTGTTACCAAATTCCTTAGCTGCAACAGTTAAATATCTTTATTTGTAATTTGCTTTCTAATAATACTTACATAAATTACCTGTGTTAAGAATACTGACTTAAATTGTACATGTCTATGACCATGACCTAAACTGCCTATGTTGATGGCTGTGACCTAAACTGCCTATATTGATGGCTGTGACCTAAACTGCCTATATTGATGGCTGTGACCTAAACTGCCTATGTTGATGGCTGTGACCTAAACTACCTATGTTGATGGCTGTGACCTAAACTGCCTATATTGATGACTGTGACCTAAACTGCCTATGTTGATGGCTGTAACCTAAACTGCCTATGTTGATGTCTGTGACCTAAACTGCCTATATTGATGACTGAGACCTAAATTGTCTATGTTGATGACTGAGACCACTTGAAAAAGCAATGAAAGAAACATTAGATGCAGTTTGAAGAATTGATTATACTTTGTTATTACATTTGTATGTACTTTAAACTGTTGAGTAATGCATCTATGATTTCCATATGTTTTACAGCAGATGCAGTATGCCTACAGAACTTTATGTTTGACATCACATACAGTGTACATGACAGAATTACAGATATTACAGAACATGCAGTGTGATTTAATGATTATGCTCAGGAAGATTGAAACAGGCTGGGCTCAAAGACAATGGTTTGGAGTCTCAGAAGAGATCTAGACGGACAAAAATCAGCTTAATATTTTGTGCCAGGGCATGCAGGTGTAAGAGGAAATGAACATGTCAATAGCCTTTCAGTTATGGCTGTTGTAAAAGCGGCAAGTAATGGATCAGGCTGATATTCTGAATTCCTAAGGAAGAGAGGACTTAATTGATTCAAGAAATGATGGTGATTCTACACACTAACCAGACTGCAAAATATCAAGTCAAATGTGTATAGCTAGACAAGAGCACTGTACGAAAGTCAAATAAAAATAGTAAACCAACATAGAACTGGCATTGTTAGTTGCCACATGCTGAGTGACATTAAGGAGATCGGAGCCTTATGGCTAATTGGTTTGATGTGCAGGATGATGATCTGAAGACTAAACTAAACATACAATGTGTGTGATAGACTTTCACATACATTTGACAGTACATATAACATCCTGACTATGCTTTCAATCATTTTATTAAGATTTTGGAGAAACGTCATTGTTTTCATTGTTGTTAATTTAACTTGATCTGTGTCTACTTTGTTTACCAGGCAGAGATGTTAAATGCCCATTTGCTGAGGAACTGATTTACACAATAAAAGAACGCAGATATTATGATCAGATTGAGCGAGCTTACAGCTACGCCAGCCGTGTGCTTCTGTCACTTTTGATAGAGGAAAAAGAACTACTAGCCAGACTTAAGTAAGGTTTATTTGTTTATTTTCATGTGCTCTTTGTTTCTTTGTAATATCTCATATCTTTTCGTTGGATTAAAATAAATTTAGTGAATGTAACTAATTATTTCTGTTTCTGTAATTGTGACATTTTTTCTTTCGTGTTTCTGTCATTGTTCAGTTTGCAGCTTAAATGAGCTGAATAGGTTGCTCCAGGTTCTTCGTAGATTTTCAGAGATTTAGTCCAGGCTCTTAGATTTTCAGAGATTTTGAAGTAGTGCAGTCTCGGTTGCCCATCTTTTTCCCCATCTTTCTATATGGTGATGCTTGCTAAATTAATTTTGTTTAGCTCAGAGACCAGAGTGTACAATAATGTTCGATACACCTTTTGCCCGGTCAAAATTGTTTGACAGGCCTGTTTTGGACAGCGTTTGCATGTTGCCTATTACTGCTTTATGCCATCTTAAGAAACAAACATTAGCCATTCACTATTCCTACTGCAGCAAAACTGTATGGAACAAGGGAGGACTTGGATAGCACCAAAGTTTAATCAAACCACTGACCTCATAATATCTGCTGTCTGAAAGAACAATGGAGAAGATTCATTATATGAGTTATTTATCCTACCTTGACAAAGAAAGTGTAAATATTAGTAATAATAATGTTTTTTGTTCAACTATTATCCTGTCATAGTAAGTAATTGTTGTTTGTTAAAATATTGACTTGACATAGTAATGACACTTATTCCTATTTTTCTACATAAAATAGTACAGCAACTGTTACTCTCCCCTGACTTGTAGTCAAGACTTGAGTTTCTGTTTTTCTGTCCTGCTGTTCTTTGCCTGGTAATCTCTGTATCTTGTGGCCATATTTTGACATATTACTTATCTTGTTTGTTTTTAATATTTCACATATTACTTTTGATTCAGATTTTAAAACATTTGTTTGATAATGAAATTTCAACAGTTTTATTTTATATTAGAAAAATATTTTTAAAATCCAGGTCTATCAAACATTACTTCTTGCTGGATAAAGGTGACTTCATTGTACAGTTTATGGACATGACTGAGGTTGAGATGAAACAGAATATAGATGATATACTGCCTTCAAGACTTGAGTCTCTGTTAGAACTTGCACTTAGAACTAGTACAGCTAATGTGGACCCTTTCAAAGATGACCTCAGGTAAAGAATGTGTTGCTTTATTTGAATGAAATATATTGTCAGAAACACTGAGAAAGCTTAACAAAGAATTCAATTTCAGTTTTCAAGAACACACATCATTCCAGGCAGGTCCATAAGGTACTTGTTCTCATTGGGGTCTCTGTAATTAAGCCCTTGCCTTGCAAAGCCAGGATGTGGGTTCGATCGGACAGCACCGTCTGTTCGCAAGTCATTTTTCCCAGTGACCCCTAGGATGGTTGCAGGAGCTACGAGTTCACACTTTGTGCAATACTGGCCGGTGGCGTGCCATTTCTGAGGAGAGGACCGAGTCATATGGGTAAAACCTGGTACAATGAAGTCAAATCATTCGGACTTAAAACCCTTTTATAATTTAGCAGATTATTGTGAAGGCTATGCATGCTGAATGTTCCCATCACTTGCTGATTGCACACATGTCTATTATGGGGAAGGGTATGCATGTGATTGTTCCATCACTTGCAATTGGATACATGCTTAATCTATCCAACTTGTTTGTTCCTCTCTTCTTGTCTCATGCTCGATTCCAAAGGTCTTCATTCTCATCACTGATGATTCTTCCATTTCAGTGTACTTCTCCGGAGCTTTTTGAATTGATCCTGTCTAAATTGAAATATTTTGTTACATTAAATATAACAGTATGGTTAGGGTGAAAATAATGGAGACCATTGTTCCAGGAAGACAAGGTTGTGAATGACCAAAGACAACTATAGCAATAGAACATTTAGAAAACTTTACATACAACGATAGAGGAGGCTTAGAGAAAAGTCTATCAGGTGGGCTGTGCTGAGAATGAAGCTCTTTAGAGGACACGATACATAGTCAGGGATTAGAAGGTTGAGCAAAAGTATTGTAACACGTAAAGATAGCAGAAAAAATTAAAGATAACAGAAAAAAATGACTATAGTTCGTTCCAAAATTTGTGATCATCGTTAACACAATATAAAATCATCCACTTGACATAAATTCTGATTTTACATTTTAATATAAGTAACTGTGACACCTTCCAAAAGTATTTTTGCCCACCCAAACCTTTAGTTCTGTAAGATTTTTATTATATGTTATAACTAAAATTGCAGCATGTTGATATGGTATACTTATCAAATTTTACAGTACGATTGTCAAGTTTGTCTATAACTAAGCATTTCCGTGTTCCACATGCAATTCAGTGCGAGTCAAAATCGAATCCGTGGAATTAATCAGTTCGCAATGTTTCCCACTGTCATTGGCGATGTAGCTAACATTTACTTTCATTTATAGAAGTGGAAGGTATCATTTGTTCACTATATCACCTTTATTTTTATAATATGTAATAGGAATACGCCTTTGCAATCATTCACCACCATTTTGTGTATTACTGTAAGTTCTATACTTTGATGATCATTTTGTTATGCTTATGAAAATTATTTAACAAAAACGTTTTTGCATCAACCAAGCTACCTACCAATTAGTTAAACATGTATTCGTAAGGTCAAGAGATATATAAGACTGCTTGCAAAAAATCACTGGTATGCATTAGGTAGATTTAGAACAAATTAAACCTTAGTGTGATCACGAATTTTGGAACGAACTATAGCATACTTATTTAAAGAATATTCAGTCAAACTTCACACACAAACCTAAGTTTAGCACCTGTATATATTCTTGTAGTAAATGGTGGTCTCTGGTGTAGTAGTTAAGATGTTTACCTTGTATTCTGAAGATTGGGGTTTGATTTAGGATCAAGTCGTTCAGTACATATGTGCGCTTATGCACTGAGATCTCTAGGATAGTTCCTGGAGTCAAAAGAAATGGAACCGTATGGCTAACCTTGCAATTAAGTCATGCTTTTGTGCAGTGAAGGCCCAACAAAGTTTGGTTTTCTAAGTTTTCTAGTTTTTATAATTTTAGATATAATAATTAGACTGTCCTACCAAAGATGTTGTCTATTTTCAGAGTTGATTTGCTTCCATTTGACTTGACTTCCCAGTTGTTACAGATACTTGCTATAGATTCCAAGACAGAAAAAGGTGAGAGTTCAGCTTACATATCATCATCATTAGCAGTCTTTGTTGTGTCCAAGGCACATAAGACAGAGACCAAAAAAATGTCCACTTAAATAAGTAGTTTGGGTTGTTTCTGTAGCTGTTTGCTTTTTTTACAGTGGGTTCGTTGACCCCATGTTTAAACTCTTTTAAGTTGCCTTTTAAGACGTGAGTGGGTGTCTGTAGCTTAAGCAGTAGTGAGATCGATCACAACCCAAGTGTGCCTGGTTCAAACTCTGCAGTTTGGAAGCAAATTTGTTCCTGTGGAGTTTTACAAACGTAAAATTAGATATCATTCAGAAAGCAATGGCAAACTACTGAATGTATAAGTGATGCTTAGAAAATCATAACTCATTTACTGTGGTTGATGGCGAAGTCCTGTAATGGATATGCCACGATTTTTATTTAAGGTGAAAGGGTGAATTCTAGTCTTTGCCACCCTGAAAACCACACATGGAGTGGATTATCATAAATTCATGAATATTTTGAGATCTGATAGTAGGAAAGTCAAGTGCAGTTATCATCTCCAATCTTGACATGAAACATCTAGACAAGGTATCATTATTTTACAACATGACACATCTCATGAGACCTGCAGTAGCACAACACAGTGGTTGGTGCACTTACTTCTTAGATGAGTGGTCTTGGATCTATACCAAGTTGAAGTGGGACCATTTTTCCTACCACATACAGTTCTCTGAGGTTTGAATGACAGCTCAGAAAAGCCACTCTTTCAGAAACAAATTAGCAAACTTTTCTAGCTATCGGAGGAAACAACATGTGCATATTTGTATTCTATATGTGATTGAAATAGTAACAGATGCATGATAATTATTATTACATGGTACAACACACATGATTGGTTGATTGGTTGAGTGGCACTTTGGTGAGTAACCATGTGTGCTCCAATCTCTTTCTTACACATGAAGACCTCAGAGGTAGTGCACGATCTCCGTAGCACCAGCAAGGTCCCGAATTAATTTTGAAGATGGTGAAACATTTTTTTAATAGTTTTCTTTTTGAATGAGTTTTCCTGGGAAGGCTCCCAGTTTATTGGACGTCATTTTGCCGTTTAAAATAATTCAATCAATCAATCACCACAACACTGATGACATAAAGATTGAGGGTTGTGCATAATTCTAGAATGTTCACAAATATTCCATGAGATGTTACTGTATGTTTGTTACTTGAACTCTTCGATCTCTTTGTAGAGTACAGACTGGATCCAACTGACTTGAGACTTTCAGGCTTGGAGTCATTTACATTTGATTATGTTGTCAAATGGCCAATGTCTCTTGTACTAAGCAGAAAGGTGAGAAACTGTTTCTTTGTTCAATTTGTCAGTATTTGATGCACTTTACAAAAATAATTGAGACTTAAGTTTGAATTCTTTTTTTGTCCTTGAATATTTTGGTCCAGTTTCCTGTTTTTAATTTCTTTAGAGCAGTGGTTTGTTATTTTTGTTGTTGAGAACTAGAACTTCTGAGTTGTCTGCTCTTTCATAGACAAGTCCAAGAAATAATATGTGTTGTGTAGTGTTTGTGAGTGCAGTGTTGGGTGTTTGTAGTTGTTAGAAAGTTGTGCAGTGTCTTTTTTTTTTTCTGTGGTGAGTCCTGAGTAGGTGACCATTGCATGTTTTTCTTCTTGTGGATAAGTGCTAGATTGCAAGAACTTGGAGTGGCCAGAAAAGAACAGCATAACAGGTATATGAGTAGGCTCATCAATCAACATCAAACTGGTACAGTTAGTCTCTGGATGCTGTTCGAGATATTGTGAAGGGATCGAAACACCTATGGACATATCCGGAGTGCAATGAAGATCTTTGGAACTGAAGTGCAATTTGGCTCATGTTTTTACACACTTAGCCTCTTCATCATTGGTGGCATAGGAGGCTTTAGTAAGGGCTTTCTATGCTCTCTAGTCTCTTGTAACCTTTGGTGCAGTATTCCATGTCAGAAATCCTACAGATAGTTCTTCTTCCATCATTTGTCTCCATGTTGTTCTTTGTTTTCCTTTCTTCTCCCTCTGATATTCATGTGAGGGCTAATGATGCTGTTATAGCTGAATTCATTCGTTCGGTCAATCAAAGGTGACTTATGCTGTTTATGTATTTGTTGAGGTTAGTTTGTCTGTTCTTTGTTGAAAGATAATACTATGCTACCGCTCCCTGAGTTGTAAGTAAAGTAAAGAAACTTCGGACCACTATCCTAAGAAGCTTATTCACTAACAACACATCTACAAAGCAAATGTACTAACCACTACGCTATCAGGCTCTTGAATGTTTTTACCTCTGAAGTCGGAAAATGCACGCCGGTATTCCAAGGACAAAAAAGGTAAGCAGGCCTTTACGCAAAACTCAGTCAGCAGCATCATACCAGGCCTTACTACCTGGATTCATAGCGGGTGAACGCAAGAAGAAGAAGAAGAAGCAATAAGATTTCTTCTCCCAGATAATGCTAACATAATAAATGATATTATTGTATATTTAAACACTAAAACAAACTTGTTGTATTTGTAGGTTCTTACAAGATACCAGATTTTATTCAGACATCTCTTCTACTGTAAACATGTGGAAAGACAGCTATGCAGGTAGGCATCCATCAATAGTTAGTTATAAGTTATCAATCCAGTCACATCCATGTATATCTCAGGATCTGGAATAACGGGATTACTATAATCTAGAAAGCAGGGTTCAATTTATTTAGCTGTAGCAACTTTGTCATGATCCTCTTTCGGACATTTGTTGTTGAACCAGGTGTTATTTGTAATATGTCTTTGATGTTGTCTGTCTATCTGTAGCTTGGGCTCATGTACTAGATCTTTTACTGTAGATGCTAAGTTGTAACTGACAAGGCTTCATTCTCGTCAGACGATCAGACTTTCTAATTTTTTTCCCTTCAATTTATTGTATGTTAGCCTGCCATGAATTCAGGCATAGTATAGTCATGGTGCCTCTGACACTTGCGTTAAGGCACGCTTTCCTTATCATCAGGTTCTTTTGCCATTCAGGAGAACCTTACTCTGACTTTAGAGGTACTTGTAATTTAGATCCCCAAGCAAAGGATCATGGTCTCAATGAGTCCCACCACATACTATGTGTAAAAATACTTAGAATTTTGTAATTTTTTGTAGGAGCCATGATGGCCTTAAACTTTGGAATTTCACGGCATATGGTCACTAGCACAGTGTTATCAACTTCTCTATTGGCAACCGTTTCTTCATATATTTGATGACTCGTGTTGTTCCTATAATTTTCTGATGTGTGTGTTTCTCACTGTCGCTTCTAATAAAACTGATAACCTCTTCAGAGTAAACGAGGAAGTAACAATGATAACATACATTCATAAACAATCCTGGGGGTCTATGTGGCAAAGTGCTTACGCCCTTGCCTTGTGTTCCAAAGGTAGTGGGTTCCAATCCACCCCGTTCTGTTCAAGTGCGCATTTTTCAAGACCTAGGATTGTTTACAGAGTTGTACTTTGTGCAATACTCTCGTCAGATGTCATGCCATTTCTGTGGAGCAGGGCCGGGTCATATGGGTAAATCCCTGTACAATGATGTCAATCCTTCAGCTTCAGATCTTTTTTCTATTTATTAAACCTACATCTGTTGGCATGTCACTTGATGATGATGATAAGTTTAATCTTGTGAGTGACTAAAACTAAATGATGATTATTTTTCAGAGACAAGAGGTCAGGTGAAAAGTTGTTTATTTATACACTTTTCCTAGATAATAGTTTAAATAAACTATACCTTTTAGCCTCAATAAAATTATTTTAAAATGAAAATATATAAAACAATTATGAATATTCATTAAAATATAATTTCTACAAATTTCAAACTTTGTCAAATTACATATGGGATACTCACTGTGTCATTGAGTTTGAGCCGAGATCTTCCTGTATAAGAAAGATGTTAGTACACATACTCAAGTGCAATGACAATGGTATTTTCAATAAAATTATTTAGGTTAGCTACTATAATCCTATTGCACATAATACAGGAGGGATGTGGTGTGTTAGAGACCTCGCAGGGCCAAGTCTCTGTATTTGTACCAGTTTCCTTACTCTCTAACTATCACATGATTAACTCAGTAAACCAAATGGCCATTTTGTCACCAGGCTTAATTGTAGTTAGTCTGAGCTGGGAAACAACCCAACCACTGAATTGTTAAACAGGCACTCTAACCACTAGACTATGCCAGCTTAATTATTCTACAAAATAGAAGTGTAGCATTTCTTATCTCAAACATGGACTTATCATCATCATGTGCTGTTTCGGCTGGCATAGGCAATCAGGGTGTCTGTCCTTGGTGCTGACTATCAGTTCGAATGTCGGCACTCTTCCATTAACTCTTAGTGGACCATAGCAAAAGCCATGTTTTTTTACAAGCTATTTATTTAGATTTAAAGCCCTGTCTGTCCTTGTGCTGACTATCAGCTCAAATGTCGACATTCTTCCATTAACTCTTAGTGGACCATAGCAAAGCCATGTTTTACAAGCTATTTATTTAGATTTAAAGCCCTTCAGTGTTGCTCCTGATAAAGCGTTCAACCCAAAGCCATGTAGTGTGGCATTTGGTCCACAAGAAGCTTTTAAGTCAAATTGTCCATAATTGTTTTTCTATCTTCCTTTTACTCGTCATCCATTGATTTTCTGGTTGTCACAATGTGTTCTAAACCTTTCTTTCTCATCATATGCTCAAAAAAATGATGACTGCCTCTTTCTTATATTGATAATAAGTTTTCTTGGTTACTTGACCTCCTTCAGCCCATCAACATTGTGGATCGCAAGACAGCCCATCAACATGAGTCATTTTAGTAGTCGATGGAATTCTTGGCATGGACTATTATTTACCTATTTTTTTTTAAATATAATGTTACCGACGTTTTTTGCCAATTACAGTTAACTAGTCAGTTTTCTGTTTCATTCTTTTTATAAGTTTTTAGTGCATATCTTATTAACGGAAACAATTTTAGCAACAAAAAAAGTAATTCAATTTTCCAAATTTAGTGTAGTATTGCTTTATTTCTGACATTATTTTGTTGGTTTGTGCAGAGTTGTTGCAAATTAGTTTGTTTATTTTAATTTAGAAATGATGTTAGTTATTGTTTGTAGAGAAGTGATGAAGGTTGTTATAAACTGTGTTACAACATTATAACAACTTCAAATCTGTTTATTTAGTTTTTTAAAAAATATTTTAAATGGGAAATGTTTATTATATTCTATGATGTCTTATATATTTGAACAGTTATTTATTTTTCAATAGAATTTGATAGAGTTTTAGAGATTGTACATTCAAATTATAGCTTGTATGTTGGTATTTTTATTGTTTTGATTTATATAGTCATGAAGTGACCTTACTGTTTGTAAATCTACCTCGTAATTATGTTGTTGACCTTATGAACCTGAGATGTTCATGTGTAGACCTGAGCTATATATAATATCAAGAACTGCTTGTGCACGATGTCAACAAGAGAATATGAGCACCATCATCCGAAGACGGCGCTGGAGATTGATCAGGCATGTGATGCGCATGGAAACTGGCTCTGACACAAAAACTGCACTGAGATGGACTCCAGAAGGTAAACAAAAACATGGAAGACCAAGGACAACCTGGTGGAGGATGATAGAGTAAGAACTGAAAGAAATGAATCATAGCTGGAACACAATACAGAAGAAGGCCATGAATAGAGAAGAATGGTGTGTGTTTGTTGCTGCCCTAAACACCAAGGGTGTAACAGGCTAAAGAGGAGAGAGATATATAATATGGTCTGAGATGTAAACAACTCAAGACTGGTTCTCCCACTTTATAGGTGTGAGGGCTCCTCACCACCCTGTTATATTTTGACGAACTAAATAGGTAGCATAAATAACCTACGGAGCAATATAATATATGTCAAACAGCATAAAATATCAAATTATGATGATTAAACAGGATACAATAATGAAATATTATACTTCACATTAAGATGCAAAGAAAATGTTCTTAACAATGATAAATTAATCTGTCTTTACTGGCTGTGTTACCACTTTTTAGAGCAGTGTAGGACAGGGGGGGACATGTGCCTGAGGAATTTTATGGCTAGTGCAGTCACAGTGAAACTGTTCACGTTAGGATTTTTCTTTATTGCACCCTCCATTAAAAAACTCCTTGATTGAACCCAGGTCTCTGAATGGGAGCCAACGCTCT
This sequence comes from Arion vulgaris, assembly GCA_020796225.1. NCBI lineage: Eukaryota > Metazoa > Mollusca > Gastropoda > Stylommatophora > Arionidae > Arion > Arion vulgaris. The sequence goes on along the minus strand of CM036762.1, from coordinate 57,987,527 downwards.
AATTCCTCCGACCAGACGCTCCTCGATAGATTAATACAGTACTGAATTCAATAATATACTTATAAGACAATAGATCTATCCAGAATGAACTCAAACTCAAAGAAAACTGGCAGATGATACAAATCAAATTTGAGGTATTTTGGATATATAAAAAGATACGAAGAGCGGTCACCGGGGCCCAAATTTGGGGTGTAAAGAATATAGCCACTGTTACCTGCCATGCATGTCGTAAGAGGCGACTAAGGAGGTTTGGCTGAAATCGGATGCATATGTCCTAAACATGTAGAAGTCTACGCATTTAGGGGCCTACCAAACCAATGTGCAACGAATACACATTCTTGGCAAAGATCAAAGATATCACAAAGAGTGATTAAAATTGGTCGTAAAGAACGAACGCAAAGATGAAGAAGGAGAAGAGAAGACCAATATGGAAGGAAGCATCCTGGTAAAGAGAAGAAGAGGAAGATCACAGAGAAGATGGATTCAGGATGTGCATGATGACTGTATAGGCAGAACATCACAGAACATAGTGAGAGAAATTCTGAAGGACTGTTAGTGTGACAAAGTTATGCTCAAGACAAGCTATTTGATGACTTATACTACAGGAAATATATAAATATCAACACACTACTGGTAAATGACTGACAATAATAAAATAATTACAACTGTAAAAATAATCTACTTAAAGACCAAACCTAGAAGCTAATGAAAAAGGATTGTAAAAACTCTGTGCGCCCGTCTGCCCAGCGTGTTCGTAGCGAGTTGGACTATGGGTGACTATCCCTCTGTGTGCGGGTTCAATTCGCGGGATGGCAGAAAAAGCCACAGATTCCCCAGATTTACAGTGTCCGTGGCACCGAACCGAAGAGCTGAAAAACTCAAGTGCTTCTGGATCGGAAAAAAACTCTGTGCAGAATAATATGTGACCATGGCACTTATAAGCTTGTCCAAAGTGCTATTTTGTCAATTTAGTATTCAAATTTCTCCATCTATTATTCAACAGTGTGTGGATGGGCAATAAGCAGACCAAACTTTATGCCTTAAGTAGCTCTCGGTGGTACTCCCCTGCCTTTGCTTTGAGACAGCGAATGCTCAACTTTGTTCAAAACTTTGAATATTACATGATGTTTGAGGTGATTGAGCCTAACTGGCACACGTTCCAGCAAAATATGTCAACGGTGAGCTAGTGTTGTGACTAACATTCATTGCTAATCTACCTAACACAACGATCATTAGGTTGTCATATTCTTTTGTTAGGTCCAGCAAGTCACTGTTAATTAACACAACATTATTGTTTTGAATTATTTTCAAACTATACTAACTAAATTATATTTATTGATCTCTTAAAACTATTTTGTTTCTAGTTTGAGTAATGTTGGTCTCATGTGTGTTGCTGGGGACCACAAGGAGGCAAAGAATAGTAACACTGTGACTTACAAGGCAGGTTGTAAGAGGCGACTGAGGTAGAGGCCTATGGAGACTGGCCTAGTAAATAAAAAGTTGTAGAAATCGGATGTGCTGGCCTACTTGTAGGTGATAACTGGCACAGCATACAATTGCTCTTAGGCTCAGATCACATACAAATAAAAACAAGAGTATTTTCTTTATATTATTTCATGTCACTATAGATCCTGTGGACTGATATTGGGAAGTAATGAAAACAACATTCCGCTATATTCAGTAAAGCATGTCTTATGATAAAAGTCAGGAGAGTTGTTAAGATTCATTATCATCATATGTCATGCTGGCTGGCATAGATGATTTAGGAAATCTACAAACATCTGTCTAGCGTACTGACTATCAGATTTGATTTTTGACATTTTTCCTTGTCATGAAGTTGTGCTGTTCAGATATTTCTCTCTTCATTATCTCTCTCATCCCCTAGTTATCTTGCAGATTCTCACTGTGTGTTCTAAACCTTCTTTTATTCATGATTTTCCAGAAAAATGATTATCTCTTTCTTATGTTGATAACGGGCTTTCTCTGTTCGTTTATCTCTTCCAGCACATCATTTTAGCAGTTTGTAGGATTCTCGCTATTTCTCTGCAAAACTGCATTTCTGAAGGGTAAATAATAACCAATGACAAGTTATAAGTAAAGCAAAGTTTGACCAAAAGTTATTGGTGTGCACATGCAATATGATGAAACTACCTTGATTCTTTACTAATGGACCTAAGTTACAATCAGTTATATGAGGACTAGAGAACAAGACAGATTCCAGTGAACAAACAGGTTAAAAAAGACGCTGGTGCTGGATAGGACACACTTTGCGAAAACCGGAGGGAAATATAACAAGAAGAGTCCTTGCCTGGAACCCACAGGGACAGCGAAAGAAGTGGAGGCCGAGAAATACATGGAGACAAGATTTGAAGGCGGAGATCAACAATATAAAGAAGAGTTGGAGGGAGCTGCAGGAGATAGCTAGAGATAGGAGGACTTGGCATGAGTTGGTTGAGGGCTTATGCCCTAATCCAGGGTAAAAAGGCAAAGAGAGAGATATGAGGACTATCATCATAGCACTCTGGACATGCCCATAGGTGATCCGATCTCCGCCTCAGCAAATCCAGCGGCCAAATACGTCCGTTCGATGTTGATTAATCAATCTCTTTGCATATTTAGTATGTCATTCTTTTCGGGCTGCACCAATATTGACACCCATCTCTCTTAATCTGGTATCTAAATTACAAGTACCTCTGAAGTCAGAGTACGGCTCACCTGAATGGCCAGTGACACTGCAAAAATCAGTCAGAGGCGCGATATTAGGCTTTGTGGCCTGAATTCATAGCGGGCAAACAAAAAAATAAAATAGGACAGGAAGACTCCATAACTTCCCTCACCTCACTGAAAATGAAATATGTCAGCTTCAACAGACTTGGATACTTATAAATGAAATTGAGACATATACAAATCATGCAGTTGATGACTATTCTCAGATATGACTTACTTGACTTATTCCTCTCCGCTCCTCATGGAGCATAGGGCCTCAACAGTTGTTTGCCACTCTTCTCTGTCTCTTGCTGTTTTCTTTATGGTCTTCCAGGATAGTCGAGCACTCTTCAGTTCCTCAAGAAGACTTCATCTCTAGGTCTGTTTAGGCGTTCTCTTTTCATTTTCCTTGTGGATTCCACTCAAGTGCTTGCCTAGTGACACTTGACTGTGTTTCCATAGGGTATGCACGACCTATCACCATTTTCTCCTCTTGACCTGAGTCATCATGGGTTCCTGTTCGGTTCTTATCCACAGGTCTGTGTTTGCAACTCTATCATACAATCTCAGTCGGAGAATCTGCCAGACATCCGTTGACAAAGGTCTGAATCTTATTTGTATCTAACTTGGTGACTCACCACGTTTCTGAGCTGTACAGCAACATAGATTTCACATTTGAGCTGAATATCTTGAGCTTTGTTTTCGTGGAGATGGCAGTGGACTTCCACACTGTGTGCAAGATAGCAAAGACTTGTCTGGCTTTCCTAATCCTGGCATTAATGTCCTCACCTGTGCCTCCTGATTTGCTGATCTTGCTTCCAAGGTAGACAAATTCACCATCTTCTATACCCCTTCCTTCAATCAATATTGGGTCTTGCTGTATATTCTCAGATATCTTACATAATTTGATCTGACACTGTGGATCATCACTAGATTCATGAAAGCAACTCATCTCCCTGTTTGAACTTCTAAACATTAGAAACTGATCACAGAAGAAGATGTGCTATTTTAAAATGAACATTATTCACTGTTGTACATACTAGAGAGTGGGAAGGATTAGTGTAATGCATAAGTGTTTGCCTGTTGACTCAGACTCGAGGGTTGTGGGTTCATTTCCACACTTGACGTTCTCCACATGAGGAAAGGTATTGGAACTTCCTACCTCCTGCACACTAGTGACTAGAAATATGAAGTGACAGGTACTTCATACCCTAAGGTCTGAAAAGGCTACAGAAAATTTTTATTTATTTACATACTAGATTAATGCTAAAATAAAGTGATGCTTATTCACAGGTTTCAAATGTAGATGATGTTCTAGCTTTTCATTGGGATTTCCTCGACTCCTGTCTTAAAGATTGTATGCTAACATCCACTGAGTTACTGAGGATTGTTCACAAACTACTAGTCGTGTGTGTTACTTTTTCCAACTATGTACAGGTAAGCTAGAACAGAACTGAATACTTCTTCTTTACTTCTGCTTTGAATGCTCCATATCAAGCACTTGTTAAACCACTCTTTGTGATTTGTATGTGATCTAAGCCTAAGAGTGATTGTACGTTGTGCTAGTTGGGTGCTTCCTAGGCCCCTACCTTAGTCGCCTCTTATGGCAGGCCTTGTAAGTCACAGAGTTCTTATTCTTTGCTTCCCTTGCAAGCCCCAGCAACACACACATGACACAGGATATAACCTTATTGACTTGAATATTTGACACAAGAGTTTATACTTAGTTTAAAATAATAAGCATCATTAAATAGTTTGCCCGTGCAGAACTTTGCCACTCTAAGTCCTTCAGAATTTCTCTCTCACTCAAAGGCCAGATGTCCCGCTTCTACTGCCGTCATGCTAAATTATTAGTCACATCCAGAATCCATCTTCTCTGTGGTCTTCCACCTCTCCATTTTGTGGAATGTATCTTTCCATTAATGAGTGCATTAGATTATGAAGAAAAAAAACCCAAAAGCACCGCAAGTGTTGCTTAGTAAGAAAATGTAGAATTGTTGGTCATCACCAAATCTTCTAGACCTACTTGAGTAGAGTACATGCTTTGTGCAATACTCTAGGCAGCTGGCATTCCATTTCTGGGAAGAGGGACCAAGCCATGTGGAAAAAAGCTGGTAATGAAGTCAATCCTTTGGTTTTAAAACCCTTTATAACTGTCAAGGAATATAGGCATATTATTTCTTGCAATAACTTGCACATGTTTTGTGGTCAAATTTCCAGTGTTTTTTTTAAATTGTGTCTGCATGTATTGTTGGAAAAGTTTAGCATTTTATCTGTCCATATAACATATTTTAACATAACATTGACAGATACATGGGTGTGAAAGCAAATTGTTAACTTATTTAGAAAACAACGAATGGGGTGCTTTGGCTATATGACATGCCTGTGTTTAATCTTTCAACAACCCCACCATTTCTAACCATAAAATACATTTTTAAAAGTATTATCAGAAAGGAAATATATTAGTGACATGTTACCCTACTTCACCCCTGCCCAGACTATGATAATTGAAAGGAATAAAGTTCATGAACTTTAGAAAGGCTACAATTCATTTCCCAACACCTTAAACACAAACCAAGAGCACTTGTTATCTTGGTAATGAAATAATACAAGTAGGGCACATTCCTAGTCACATGACCTTGATTAGTAATTTTGTGGCCCCTGAGTAAAACACCAAATTTACTGTTCTTCCTCTCAGCTAATGGCAGAGCCCGTAGACCAGGAACAGAAAGATGAAAACTTTGAACAAACTATTCAGACTTTTGACCATAACTTTTCACGTCACCTGCTGGAATTCCTGGACAAAATCATGGATGAAAACACAAAGACTTATGGACACAAGCTATTCAAAATTATTTACAGGTAAGTTGCTGATCTGATATCTACCATATAAACTGTTGTTCATGTTTCGTATGCATTGTTTAGTAACAGATCATCCTGTGCTTTGGTTAATGATTACTGAACCGACGTCATTACACTCCAGGGAAGACCCATAGGTACTCAGTATCCCACAACAGATGTTGAGAGGAATGACATATTGTTGGTTCCTGTGTCTTGCTGGTTAAACACTCCTCACTCTGTCCCTCGGACATCCAGTTCTACTTGTACAATTGGTAACTCTAAACTTCTTAAATCGCTGGATCGATTCAACATCTATTTTAGTGTCTTCATCCAACAGGCAGTCAGGAAGATACAGAGGTACATTTCTCTTATCCATCTTCAAATTCCCCAACAATCATCCTATGCAAGTTTTCCTTAGTTAATTGCAATTATGTAGTGTTCTGTAAAGCTAGTCCTTCTATGTGCAAGAAAATGATCCATCCACTCTTCCTTTATATCTCTAGATAGATTAATAAATCAATAGTCTAGTGATGTCTTGAAGGGTAGCACTTGTTACTTGTTTTAATCCCCAAAATAAATAAGAGTTTGCACTTTTGTTTCCTGTGTTAGACACTGAAGTTTGTACATTCCACTCCAGGTTGATGAATCTCCTGGCAACTTTTCTGATGGGGTAGGTTTCTGGAGTTTACTGTAAAATCTTTGAAGGCTTTTTGACTCAATTTTTGTAAATGGTGCAACATTTGAGTATTCTGCTCCAGAGGGGATGTTGCTGTGACTCTCTTACAACCTCAAAGGCATGTAGAGGATAAAAGGGTTGGTTCCCTCCCAGCAGACCAGGCATGAGTTTCCAGCAGACTTGACCACAACGAAGATTATATTAAACCTTGTTTCATTAGCCAGACTTGTTTGTATCTGGGGTGTACTACAGGAAAGTTTAGTAAGGTCTTGACCACTAAGTTTTCTGGTGCTTCTGTGTATGTATGGCCCTTTTCATCTTTACAGACGGTCAATAGGCAAGTGTTTTATTGTGACAACTTCTGAGTTTTCGCTTTTCTCTTGTTGTTCAGCTCGTACATAAGTCTCTTCTCAAAGACTCTGCGCCCTTCCGTAATTTGGCTTTCCACACAACTCTGTCATCAGCTAGTCCCTCCCATGTGCTGGGATCTATAGAAAAGTTTTTCATTGAGGTTTTGCAGACATCTTTATATCTGAGCAGTGGTCTACCCTGGTGCCTCTTCCCTCCGAAAGTTCACAGAACAACATTTGTTTTGGTATGCGATAAGTTTCCATTCTTCTCACATGTCCCAACCATCTTAGTCGACTACTGCTGAGCATGCCCATGATGGAAGGCAGATTTGCACGTTGTAGTACTTCAGTCTTCTCTCTTTGTGCCTAGCCTGGGCAGCTGATATGGAGAATGTGCCTTGCCCATTTTGCACAAACCCCTCTCTACCCTACTGTTTTTCCAAAGGAAAGACAAAGTCTATACGTTTGGAATCCAGCAGGGTTTGCAGGAGATGCCAGAAGATAGCAAGGAATACACACTTAACCATCAACTGCCTTAGGGTCCCTCCCTCCGGATTTTTGGTCAAGGTTTACTCCTCTAGCCCTCTGCATTACCGTGCTGACCCACAAGGCAGTGGGGATTTTTTTTATCAGGGTTTACTCCCTAGCCTTTGACTCTCCGAGCCCCTCTCCACAAGGCAGTGTGTGTAGCAATTACAAATAGTACATACTGGGTAAATAACACAGTATGACCATAGGCCTTAATGACGTTTTCACATCTCTATTGATAGGATCTTGCAGCCGTTTAACTAGTTCAAAGCAGATAATAGTTGCTTATATACTTCAGTAGTGTGTATTCAGAAACTACTGAGTAAATTTCAGTTAAACTTTGCTTTCGTTGATGTGTGTTGTAGTCACGCTACAACTATTTTTTCCGGTCGGACTAGAGGCTAGAAAACATAACCGCCATCTTCGGCCTGCCGCTGGTGTAACTTTTACCAGTAGTGCACTGTAGCAACCTACGTTGCCACTGAAAAGCTCCACTAGAAAACACAACACTGTACAGAAAATAATGTCCAACTGAACAAGAACTTCGGTCCAGCGAATAGTAATCACAGTGAAAAACAGTTCAAACACTATCCGTGAAGAGATACACATCCGCCATGTTCATATACTGTTATAATACTGTAAACAAAAGCTTCATGCACCGAATATATTGAAAGAAAACAAATGCAGTGGTTTGGGCATTTAATGAGAATGAAATACAACCAACCACCAATAACAGCATATAATAAAAAGAGATTGGGTACAGGTACTAGAGCTAAGGGAAGACCAAGAAACAGATGGATACAAAACCACACTACATAAACATGGATATACTGTTATAATACTGTAAAAGGTGCTTCTGTAGGGCAGCAACATACTCTTCAAATCACCCATTTTCAGCCATCATTTGTAAGGTATCCCATGACTAGTTTGTGGATTTAATTTACGTTTTCGTTCAAGATGTTTTTTTAGTGACCTCTTTTTATCTTCATTCTGGAGTACATATCCTGGCAGTTCTCGTTGTCTTATCAGGGCCGCCTCTGAAACTGTGATCAATCCAATGTAAGCGTCTGTTATTATGGTGAACATGTCATTTTGATTGCTTAAAGAAAAAAGCTCATCTTTTCAAAATGATTAGGGCACTTTCTGTGAAACTGCTTAGACTAAATAACTGATCATATTCTGTTTTTTGTGACATAACTCCATGATTTTGTTCATGAATTTTTCATTTATGTTAAGCAAGTAATATACATCATTGGTCTGGTGATCTGGATGTTCTATTTTCTGCTTATTCATGTATCTTCTCCAAACAAATCTCTTTGTCTCATCATATCTCATACTTGTGTGTTTGGTTGGAATAATTTTTCTGTTGCCAATCTATTGATCTCTTCATTGCCTAGAAAATTTAGTCTCATTTCTAAACTGTTGGTTACAGAAAATACAATTTATCTGAAGCTGTAAAATCTGTCCTGCTCAATTGCACCAGATTTTTACCCTATATGGTTCAGTCCCTCTCTACAGAAATGGCACACAACCTGCCAAGAGTATTGCACAAACTTCATAGCTTCTGCAACAATCCTAGGGGTCTCTGACAAAAATGCACCTGTGAACAGAACGTAAGGTCCGTGTTCGAATTATAAATCTGTAATAGGTTTCCTCTACTATGCTTTTATGTAATGTGAAGGAGATATATAGTGATCACATTTGGGATTTGAGTGAAGGATAAAGGACATTTATGTGTAAAGGTAAGCAAAGCATACTGGAATCTAAAATGATAAAAATAACAGAGCAGTTCACCTATTTGGGTAGAAATTTTGATTGCACAGGAAATGTTAAAAAAACATCAGCTTTTAAAAGTCTAAATAAAATATGGAACTGCAAGTTATATAGTATTAAAACTAAATTACAATTTTCAATTCAAATGTTGTATCAATCCTAACATATGCCAGCAAGAGTTGGAAAATGACTAAAGATATAGAAAGCAAGTTGAATGCATTTGAAAATAGATGTCTGCGAAAAATAATGAATATAAAATGGAACGAATTCAGGAGAAGTGATGAAATCAGAGACATGTCTGGTCAACCACTAGTGACAACTGTTATAAGAAAGAGAAGATGGAGATATGTTGGGCACACCTTGAGAAATGATCAACGAATATCAAAGCAGGCATTGAAGTGGGATGCAAAGGGTTCAAGAAAGAGAAGTCGACCTAAGGAGACCCTGAGCGAACTTTGCTGAGAGAGGCAGGAAATATCGGTCTCAGTTCCATGGAGGAGATTGAGCGAGTTGCCCAGGATAGATCGGTATGGAGAAATTACTTGCAGGCCCTATGTAACGTATAACGGACGAGAGGAATTATTATTTATTAAGCAAAGCATCACCTACAAATAGTTTTGAGGTTGAGTCTATTTATCAAAACAGTTTGTATAAAACTTCTCATACTCAAAGAATAACATTAGATGTAGAGAAGCTGACAAAAAGACCCTACTCCAGCTCCAAATAGTGACCCTTTGAACGGACTGCATTACTGCAGTCTGACTGATGAGATATCAAAGACGGAAGGTGGACTAGATCTCCAAAATGCCGTAAAAAAACTGACTGTAATGGTATTGGCTTTCTTTGTTATTTGCAAATCCTGTAGGGGTTTTGTTTGTTTCCTGCAGATCATGTTGGTGTGTTTGTTTCATGTGTGTCACATCAGGTGTGTTTATTTGTTGTCATCTCAATTGAGAGTCCCAGCAGAGTTAATATAGCACTGTCAATCAATTTGTTTTCAGGTTGGACTTCAATGGCTTCTATACTGAACGCCTGGAAGCAATCTCTGCTGAAAAAGCTATCAGGGATCATTATGTCGATGTTAAAGGGTAGACAAACATTTTAGAAGCTCAAGATCCTCAGCTACTATTCTCTGTTGATCCCATCATTTGACTGAATTAGCTTCTGCAATTACAACCTCATATATCTCCAAAGTGGAGACATGTGATGTACTCACAGATGATAAACAATTATGAGATATATACATATACACAAAGGAGAAAAGACAGTTTGCACTGCAGAGTTCCCACCAACTTGAAATCAGCTTCAGGAACTAGGCACAAAACTGGATACATATATATGTGATAGAACCAAGGGATATATGTTCGAGCAGTAGAATAATCCATATGAATTATTTTGGTGTTAATGTCAAGTTTTTGTATATCATTTGGAAATAAAATTAATTTGTCTGCAGAATAAGAAATGTGAAAAATTACGTTTTTGTAATTTACATTGGTAGGAGGAACAGGTAACAGAATTGGAAGTCATTATGGAGGCACCTAAAATATTTATTAAAAATAGTCAACAGCTGATACTACATTATAAAAAACCAACCTATAGTTACTGCCTGTAATATCGCCGCCCGAGTGGTTATCGGGCCCAAATTTGGGTGTAAAGAATAGAACCATTGTTTCCTGCCACGCATGTCGTAAGAGGCGACTAAGGAGGTCTGGCTGAAATCGATGCATGTCTCCGCTAGGAATGCTAACCTGAAACAAATGCTTGCAGAAAACGGATGCACCAGGCCGTAAGGCGCATAACATGGTGCAACTACCCCTCACAATGAGGAATGGGATAACGGATTCTACAGTCGGAAATCTGCCTCGGAGATTTAGCCACGCAGTAAGAATGTCAGACCTTTCATCACGAGGGTGGCCAGAACTTACTGTGGGAAGAGGTCGGCACAAACGGGAAGCAGAAATCATAGGAACTATATCCTACAGAACTGCCCCCAGTAAACAGACTTGAGAAGAAAGAGGTGGCCCACTTACACTAGTGCCCAAGACAAACTGTATGGCGTGGCTGATAATCTGAGGCAGACGGCTGCCTTTATTAGAGAATCCGAAATCCCAATCTAGTGAGAATGCAGAAGAAGAAGAAATATCACTTTTTAGACGGTGTAGGGCAGGGAACATGTGCCTGTAGAATGCTATTGCCGCATGGCTAGTGCAGTCGCAGCGAAATTGTTCAGGTTAGGATATTTTTATACCTCTGACAGAAAAACTAATTGGCCTTACTGGGGATTGAACCCGGGTCTCCTGATGGAGCCTGCGCTCTAGTCCATTCGACCAGATGCTCCACATAATCCTTATAAGCGACACAAAATAATTGCTACAGGTCTTTACAGACCCCATCACCACCAACATAAGTGAACTCACATCCTGTTTCAATGGAGCTCAGCACCAAAGAAACAGTATTGCAATGTATCCCAGGTCATTGTTGCATTAACGGAAATAAAAAGGCCCAGTAGATCACTTGAACAGATAGAAAATGACATCTTATGTTTTGAATATAATAAAACTATGATACAAGAAGATATTAAGAAAAGGTTGAAGCAGAGATGCTAAACAGCAGACCCCTGATGTTGTACACAGTAAAGACCATTTATATACAGAATTACTAGACACCATATTTCTGAAGTCGGAGAAGGCATGCCTGTGTGGCGGTGGTCACTGATAATAACGATAGCAGGCCTTCATGTAAAATACTGTCAAAAGCATCATAACAGGCACACTGACTGTCTGAATTCATAGTGTACAAAGGCAGAAGAAAAATAAGTAGACAACAACAGGCTATGACACAACATGTACAGAAGGTTTTAAATGCTGAGATTTTGTACAATTGGGGACAGATGTAAGAAAATTAGAGGTTGTTTACTAGATGAAGGGATCTAGAACAGCAGGATAAACATTGCTGGAATATGAAATGATCTAACACTGTTGGTGCTGTCATTGTATGCACACTTTTCTTTAACTGTCAATTTTTTTTTACCTTTATGAGGATAAAATCTCAGTATGACAGACAGGAAAAGTCATTATTTATAAACTATAGTTATTTAATCTTATATAGATAAGTTTGACTTGAATTTACTACTATTTCTACTAAATTTTCTTGTTCCCAGTGGAGCAAGGATTGCTACTGTAGCTCACTGTTGATTTCTTCTTCGCTGACTTCTTTAGTCTTGCTCATGAGGCTCAGGCGTAATCTTCTACTGTGGTAAGGTATTTTTTTAACCTTCTCCACTCTTCTCTAGTATGGACCCATTTTAGACTATCATTTTTGGTGTGTATCATTTATCATGCAAGTGAAATTTTCTGCTCTGAATCCAATGAAGAAGGGCAAACTACAAAATGATTTTGCCAGATATGAAGTGATTAGTGAGTTGTAATATAAAAATGTAATATTTAATACCTCTGATTCTTGTGTTATTTTTGTATTCTGAAATTTTCATTGGACACTGACTTAGGGTTTCTGAAATTTAGTTTCATAACAGCCATCTTTTTGGTAGGTATATATGATATGCTCGTCCATCACTGGTAATGATGACCACCATTTTTCATCCAAGAGAGTGTAGTTACATAATGTTTGTCTGCGTGTGCATTGGTGACATTGGGCCTGATACGAGCCTGAAATGTTCTTTTGCAATGTGGGCATGGAATATTTGCACTTGTGGAGAGTTTTACTGCCACATATTCAATTAAACTTGACTTTTTTCTTCTTTAAGTGTCCGCTTTCAACTCGAAAAAGTTTCATCTCTGAAACTGATTTTGCGTGAAAACCGTTTTCAACTTTCTTACAATGGCAGCAGCGTGACATTGTAAATTACTTACACTGGCAGACGTGCTGCTCAATGTACATGGAATTAGTATTCCTCGCCATAAAGGCAGATTTTCCACTTCAGAGGTACTCACGTTATCGTCCTGAGTAAGACCAGGGACTCGAACAAATGCCGGACAGTAGGTTCGAACCCGAGCTATGAGGCGTCTCACAGCTAGCAGGCCGAGCTACTATCAACTACTCTAGGCAGTCCCCCAAACTTGACTGTATGTGTGCAGTCTGCCATTTTAAAAAATGTGTTGATGACGTTTTCATAAATCTGTAAATAAATATCTGCTTTTGTTACATTTGGAGAAGTTGCAGTAAGGCTAGCCTGAATTGCGATGGACACTGGTGATATGGAAATCAAACTTTCACAAACAAATCAGACAGAGGCGTTATGACTATGTCATAATTTATAGTGGGCAAACTGGAATAATAATATGCTTTTTTGCAGTGAAATGGAAATCGTGGCATATCCTTTACACAATGTCGCCATCAACCACAGTAAACGAGTTGTTGATTTTCTAGGCACCACTTATACGCTCAGTAGTTTGCCATTGCTTTTTGAACGGTGAGGTCTATTTTTACTGTTCGTAAAAATCCATGAGAAGAAATTTGCTTCCAAACTGCCCGTCACGGAGTTTAACCAAGTACTCTTGGTTTGTGATCGAGCTCACTACCCTAAGCTACAAACGCCACATTGTAAATTGATTTGGAAGTTTTATTGGTAGCTACATTGAAGCTTACCATCTTGAGATATCATAAACTAGTGATATTACTGAATAATCTGGCTACATGTAATGGTGAGAATACTACAATAAAAACAGAAAACCATGGCATGTTTTAGCTTAGAAGTATTTAATTTAAATCCTGTTGTGTATACTATTTGTCATGCATGTCTTGGTGGGTGTGTTTATTTATTGTTTCAACCAAGTTCAAGCAGGGGTTATTAATGTTGCTATGTAAATACTGGATTGGTTTATATTACAAATGTCAATGTGGAAGCTTGCAGAATACCTCATCCAGACTTGACTTCTAATCCTTATTTTTTTATTTTAAACACAGCAAACATCTACTTCTAAGATAAAGTTAAAAAATACAACCTATAAAAAGAAATGATGGAGAACAACATAGATCATTGTTCTGCTTGGAATTATGAAGGATGAGATGATGACGTAAATGAATTTGAAATACTGTAAAATTGTATCAAGAATACATGTTAAATACCTATAAAAATAATGTTAATGGTAAACATAACCAGTTTTACAGTAATCCAGATAAACTCACAATAATGATGTATAACTTTGATTGATGGGATCATCATTATTATTATTACACTTTGGTGAATAACCATGTGTGCTGTAATTACTTTCTCACACAGAAAGATATCAGCAGATGGACATGAATTCTGCAGCATTGATAAGTCTCCCAGATGTAATTGTGAGGATGGTGATAATTTGTTACAAGTGACAAACTTGGTCTCTTACAGCAACACACCACGTGTGAAATGAAATGCTTGAGGAAGGCAGTGGTGGTCACAAGGAAAGACACTACAAAATGAGGACATCAGAAGCAGAGTGGGCATAACTTCATGCACCGAATACATTGAAAGAAAACAAATGCAGTGGTTTGGGCATTTAATGAGAAATACAACCAACCACCAATAACAGCATATAATAAAAAGAGATTGGGTACAGGTACTAGAGCTAAGGAAGACCAAGAAATAGATGGATACAAAATCACACTACATAAACATGGATATAACACAACAAGGGTGACTCATCTGGCCCTAGAACGCAAATTAAAGCTCTCATCCTTACTCTTAACGGCAAGAGTGGACAGCCAACATCTTCCACCTGGGAATAGACAATAGATAATTTGTAGTAATAAAAAAAATTGTATGAATTATTTGTGCTTGGGTAGCAGTTCTCTAGCCTACTCTTGTTGATTTTCATCTGTCAAAGGTTCTGTTACATGTTCAACTTGAAGATAACTGGGTCTCACCATAAGTGGAGGGTATCGATAAATGACTCCAACCAGGGTCTTACATGTATTTACTGTCTTGTACATACAAGTGTTTGAGGTAACGAGAGAACAGACAACTCCTCTTGCTTCAGACTAGATTGCAGGTACAAAGTGGAATTGACTAAACATTTTCACAAGATAGCTGAAACATTTTATCCTCAAAGAGCAACGCTATCCCAATACAGTAAATACAAAGCAAATGGTCATCCACTATGTGCATCCACATGTTTTTCAGGGAGGGCAAAAAGAAGAAATAATGTTATTTGGCAGTTTAGTTTACTACGTGAAAATGGAGAAGACCAGAATCACATAAAATTGTTTTATCCATTTTCCAGAGGTGGCACTTGCACCCCATCCCTCTTGCCTTAACATATGGATGCGCCCGCCTGCCCAGCGTGTTCGTATTGCGCTGGAGGACGACAGGTGACAAACTCCCTGTGAGTGCGGGTTCAATTTCACAGGCTGGCAGAAAAGCCACAGGTTCTCCAAATTTATGGTGTTCGTGGCACCGAGCCGAAGAGCTGAAAGCTCAGGTGCTTTTGGATTAAAAAAAACATATGGATGCCAATTTAATTCATGCAAAAGGTGGACGACAGAAATAACAGAGGCAGTAAAAAAACACTATTTATGAAGTGCATACAAAAGCCCGTTCAAGTAATCTCTTTATCCTAACTTTGTGAAGCAAAACAAAATTAGAGAAAAGAACATATAAACTAACCAACAGCATTTACTGTAATATCACATGGATTCTGCAACATTGTACGAAATTAGAAATAAAAACAAAACTCATTCAAATTTACTTACATAAAAATATTGACAATATGTATCAAAAATTATTTCAATAATTCAAAACAGAGAACATATAAACATTACAATAGTCAGTAGAATTTACAATATGTATTTATCATCATATTACAAAGTGCTACCTGGGGAGCATTTTTTCAGCAAATGGAAGAATAACTAATGAAATTCAACACAGATGCAACAAAGCAAATCAAATGATAGGGCAAATGGCGCCAATTTTAAGATGCAAACACGTCACCATGAACACAAAAGAGCAATGTTCAACACAATCTTTCTCCCCACATTATGCTACCAGTGCCAAACCTGGAGGCTGACAACAAACGATAGAAGAAAACTAGTCACAACAGAGATGAAGTGTCTACGCAGAATGCTGGGTGTAACAAGAAGAGACCGGTTGAGAAATGAAGACATCAGGAAAAAGTGGGTACAGCATCAGTACTAGACTTCATCAAGAAACAACAAATTAAATGGTTCGGTCACGTAAG
Organism: Arion vulgaris; assembly: GCA_020796225.1. Classification (NCBI taxonomy): domain Eukaryota; kingdom Metazoa; phylum Mollusca; class Gastropoda; order Stylommatophora; family Arionidae; genus Arion; species Arion vulgaris. The sequence goes on along the minus strand of CM036762.1, from coordinate 57,971,481 downwards.
CAGATTACCATCAGACAGTGCACCCCAAAGAGCAATGCTGCTCCGTTACAATGGGTACAAAGCAAAAGGCCGGCCACGCAAAAGATGGGCCTCAGAGATAACAGAGGCGACGAAAGAGACTATCTACGAAGCGCATACTAGGCCCGTTTTAGAAATCTCTTCCTGACCTGACGCTGTGAGGCAAACAGGATTCGAGAAAGAAAGAAAGAAAGAAAGATTACAAAGTGAAAATATCCATGTTCAAAATTGGGAAATTGTAGGATCATCGGACATATCCATTACTGCTCCTATCCATGTATTTCAGTATGTTTAGACTAACAACTGTTCTGTGTTGGTTGATGTATCTACTGTGTTCTCATAGTCTTGCCGCACCTATCGGTATGCATAACTTGGGAAAGTGTAAACAACATAAAGAAGGAAATTTTACTACAATTTATTTTGTATCCACAATTTGCACTACAGGCACATAATGGATCAGCAATTAGTTTTATTTATTAAAACCAGTTAAAAGAAACAAAATATAAATAATAGATAGCACGTAAGCTTGGGAGGTGTTGGGTAGAAATACATATAGTGAAAGAGCAGCAGGTGATGAAATAAGTACAGCATTGAAGTAACAAGAAATGAAGGGAAATTATACGTTATATGACACTGAAAATGTAAATTGTGGCATATCCTTTACGGGACTTCGCCATCAACCATAGTAAACGAGTTATCGATTTTTACAAAGTCTAATTTTTACCATTTGTAATAAATCCATGGGAACGAATTTGCTTCCAAACTGCCCATTGCAGAGTTTGAACCAGGTAAGCTTGGGTTGTGATTGAGCTCACTCCCGCTTAAGCTACAGACACCCACTGTGACACTTGAAAACTGTAATATTAGCATGACACTGGCATGCAGAATCACAGAAACAATAAGTTATATGACACTTGAAAACTGTAATATTAGCATGACACTGGCATGCAGAATCACAGAAACAATAAGAGAAAAAATAGAATAATAGTTATATAACATTACAAAACTGTAATAGTAGTATGTCTCTTAGGCACGCAGAATCAAACAGGATATTAAGAGAAATAATAAGTTATATAACATTACAAAACTGTAATAGTAGTATGTCTCTGTGGCATGTAGAATCTAATAAGATAGCACACTAACTGATGATATGATCATTCTATTCAACACGATCCAGTAGCCACATGAGGCATTGTCAGTATCTTAAAGAATTTGCAATGCTTAACGTCTAAATTGAAAAACTTAATGGTCATAATGATAAAACATATATATAAATACATGAAATAAAAGTAGCTGGCAAAAATGACAAATACAAAGATCTACCCATTAACTATAAATGTGTATGTGATCTAGATCCATATGTGACGTATTTACAGGCTCATCTCAAGTAGTAATGTTTGCTGAATTTGGTGGAGGTCTTAGAATAAGCAGGAAGGCTGATATCTTATAAAATCATCATCAACGGGAACCATATCTGCTGGTGAATCATGGGTATCCACAACTATCTGTCCCCAGCATTGACAATCAATTCCATTGTTGATACTCTTCTATTTCGTAATGCTAGCCTATTTAGTATCTTCTTTCTCAATATAGATGGAGACTGCAGTAAAACTATGTAGAATGGCAAAACACCTTTGATGTGTCGGTTGATTGATAAAGGCCTTTTTGGTCAAAACGTTGCTGTGTATTGTCATTGTTTTTGTATTTTGTAAAACTACAGTACTTTGTTATTACGTGTTTCGCCTATCTTCATTCTCTGTCATCCTGTATCTCTCTTCCTAGTAATTATTCTCACTTTCACAACCTGATGTCACCCTCTCTGTCTAAAAAGGGTGGAGACTGCAGTAAAACTTGGAAAAATAGCTAAGCACGTAAAAACAAAGTACTATATTTTTACAAAATACAGAAACAGTGATGATAAACAGCAACGTTTCGACCAAAAGGCCTTTATCAAGCAAACAATACAAGAATGACGAATTTCTGCACATTACATAACTTCTATATTGTATGAAACTCCCAGTTTTCAGATCTGCAAAAATGTCATTAGTGCCTCATATTTGAGACAGTAAAACATATACAAACATAGCTACATTAAAACAAAAAAGGTGAGTTTGCATGGCCATGTATCAAAATTCTCTGATATACCAAAGACTATCGTGCAATGTTGAGCTGGGATTAGAGAAACGATGGAAAGATATTACCAGGGACTGTTTTTCTTAGAAATTATTTGTGCAAAAACCTGTGACAGTAATAGTACAATGTTCTTCAGCAGTTATTTGATTTCATAGGACCATCATCATTGCACTTCGGGAGTAACCATGTGTGCTCCGATATCTTTCTTACACAGGAAGATCTCAGCTGCAGTGCAGGAACCCCGTAGCACCGGCGAGTCTCCGATGTATTTTGTGAAGATATTTTTATAGGAATTTTATTTTTAATCTTTTCTAATGAATTTTGCCAGGGCAGTGGCTTTCCAGCCTGCTCTTCTTAATTTTGAACTGCCAGGGTTCTTTTACGAGCTCAAATTGAACACTGGACCTATGTTTTATTGTCTGTCTCCGATAGGACTAGGAACTTGATCTCACCTACACTGAGATTAGGGATCTCTGGAAAAATATCCAGATTGCTCCATGAGGGATCGAACCTGGTACCTTTGGCACGAGAGATGAGCACCTAACCTCTACGCCACAGTCTTCAGCAGTGTTATACCATAAGCACCCAAGTTGCAGAGCCATTGTTGTTTGTGAATAATAGTAGCAAGATGAGAAAACATCTAGTAGAAATACTACTTTAGATTAGTGAAGATCATCATTGCACTCTGGACAGGTCTATGAGTGCTCAGACCTCTCAACATTTTCATAATACAACACCCCAGTTCTATGTTGATTAATCAAACATCTTGACCACTAGCAAAATGTTCTTGTCTGGCAGTTCCAGGTTTCAGTCTCATCTCATTCACTTGTGATAGAGGTGCGGACTCATAATGTCTTAAAAATCATTGATTAGGTCTGCTTCACTTATGGTATTGATGATGTCTGACCTGTCAATTGTCTATCCTTAATTGATCATAGCTGTGTTAGCCAGACGATCTTCTCGCTCATTGCCCTGCATGACTCGAAAAAAATAAATGATATATATTTTTAATTAATATGGTCTTATAGTAGCTGAAAGACCACGAAGAGCCCATTTTGATGCAGGGATGCCTTCTTTCCTCACATCCAGCTCTAAAACAACCTCTTTCCGTGCATGACGTGAATGGTATACTGGACACTGGTATGTCTCTGATGCTCTTGTGCTGTCCTGCATGTTGGGCTTCTCACCGACTGGCCAGCATGTTATGTGTATAACAGGCAGGGCTGCCAAGCTGGTTCTGGGTGGTGAATCTTGTAGCTCTCCTGTTGTTCTATCCCATGCACATCCCCAAATGTGAATGCCCCAGATAAACATTCCTTCTTGTGGTGGGTCTCTCAACTGTGAAAACAACAACATGATAACATACATTTTGATAATATAGAACAGGATAGTGTTTCTGTGAAATGACAGATATTTAGCCAACTCACAAATGTTTCAACATTGACGATGAGCGATATGATTTAGAAACAGTTTCATCATCATAATTTTATGTTGCACACTAGGGAACATATGGCAGAAAGAAACAAATTTCACTCAGTTTCATCTTGTGCTTTTCTTTTTACTTCAAACCTAGTCCCAAGCATGTCTTAGAGCTCTGCTTCAAAAATTCTTCTTGTCCCCTTATTTCTCACTGTTTCCTCCTGTCCCTGCAGTGTCCACTACATTGCATGTCTTGGGCGCCTCTCCTATTCTGTTGTTTAGTATTTCGATGGCTATTTGAGGGGTCTTGTCTACTTCACACATTCAAACAAATAGACTTAAATTATTGGAGGGTGGTGGGGGTCACCCTAGTGTGGAGGTTAGATACTAGCCATCTGCATATGTTTCCACTTGAGTGTTTAAGAAAATGTGCAGCTTCTGATCTCAAGGTAGATCAAGTCAAGAGTCTAGTCCTAATGGAGATGGATGAAAAACACAGAGAAGAAAAGAAGCAGTCAGGGGCCTACCAAACCAATGTGCAACGTATACACGTTCTTGGCAAAGATCAAACATATCACAAAGAGTGATTAAAATTGGTCATAAAGAACAACGCAAAGAAGAAGAAGAAGCAGTAACATGTGATGTTCTCATTAGTTACTTTGGACAAACAAAATCAACAACCAGGAACTGCTAAAAAAGTGCAACCATGTGGAAATACACTCAATGATAAAAGGCAGGTTCTGGATACAACATAGAAGTGATAACAGGGACAATTACAAGAACTCCAGTGAGCTCCAAAGGTGAGATGAACGAAAAAGAGACCAAAGACAGCCTTAAGGCTGAGAACTGTGGAAACATGCAATATGGATCAAACATGGGACACTGTGAAGGATGGCCTTGGACTGAGCACTGTGGAAAGATTTTGTTGTTGCCCTACCAGATACCAAATTGGTGCATGACTATGTGATGCAAAACCTATCCTCTCCTAAGACAGAGGCCAATAATGATCATAAATGATATAACTAAATACACATACACACATTTATGTATTTATACTTTACACATGTAACTAGCTACACTTACATGGTCCTTATCTCGAGATGTGATCTCTGTCTGGAAAGTAAATAGTTCAAAGTTGCCAGATTTGTCACTGGCATAGTTGCGGACATAGTCCTGTTTCAGTAGGGCTAACAAACCTCTAGGATGAAAGAATGCTCCTAACCAGTACGCTGGCATTTTCTCACGACCCTGAATTAAAAATAAAATACTTGGTTTAGTCCTCAACTCAATCTTGTATACTTCAAGATTTCTATTAATAAGTTAGAGCAAATAAAATAAATAGAGCAAATAATCTGTACAAATAAAGCTGCCTGAACCACATCTTGTTTCAATTTAGTTAGAAACTAAACTAAACAACAATGAACAAGTTAATACGAGGCGTGTTCAAATGAAAACGGGACTTGTTGATTTATTTAAAAAGTATCATAGGCAAATTAACAGTTTCAACGGAATTAAACAAAGCAACCACTTGTGAATAAGAATGCACCTGGGCTCATCAGAAAAAATCTCTGTATGCATTAAGTCAAGCATCCCACTGTTTAGGTAGACGTCGAATGCCGTCCGAGAAAAAGGTGCGTTGCTGCTCACTGAACCATGTGGTCACCGCTGCCTTCACGTCTGCGTCACTGTTGAATCGCTGTCCCTTTAGTGCTTTCTTCAACGGTCCGAACAAATGGAAATCACACGGGACAAATCGGGACTATAGGCTGGGTGATGAAGAACTTCCCAATTCTTCTTTGCCAATGTTTCCTGCACAATTTTTGCGACGCTCGGACGAGCGTTGTTGTGGAGAAGAATCACACCTGAGAAAGCTTGCCTGGTTGCTTAGCCTTGATGGCCTTATGCAGCTTGTCTAAAGTGTCTTTATAATGGGCGGCATTGATGTTGACACCAGGTTCCTTAAAATCGGCCAACAAAAGCCCTTCATGGTCAAAAATGCGGTCACCATAACCTTCCCAGCAGAAACCTGTGTCTTGAATTTTGGGGGTTTGGTGAACCTGGATGTTTCCATTGCATGCTGTCAATTTTGCTGCTCGGTTCATAGTGGTGGCACCACGATTCATCACCTGCCACAATGCTCAACAGAAATGCATCACCCTCTGTCCTGTAACGCATCAAGTGGTTCAAACTCCACCCCATCCGTTCTTCCTTATGGTGGTCAGTCAACATCCGTGGGACCCACTGTGAACACACCTTCCGATAGTTCAATTTCTTCCGAACAACCATGTGGGCTGTCCCAATTGACATATGGAATTCTTCTGCAAGCGACCGAATGCTCCGACGACGGTCAGTCAGTACTGCTTTATCAAGCAAGGACACTTTAGACAAGCTGCATAAGGCCATCAAGGCTAAGCAACCAGGCAAGCTTTCTCAAGGTGTGATTCTTCTCCACGACAACGCTCGTCCGGACGTCGCAAAAATTGTGCAGGAAACATTGGCAAGAAGAATTGGGAAGTTCTTCATCACCCAGCCTATAGTCCCGATTTGTCCCGTGTGATTTCCATTTGTTCGGACCGTTGAAGAAAGCACTAAAGGGACAGCGATTCAACAGCGACGCAGACGTGAAGGCAGCGGTGACCACATGGTTCAGTGAGCAGCAACGCACCTTTTTCTCGGACGGCATTCGACGTCTACCTAAACAGTGGGATGCTTGCCTAAATGCATACGGAGATTTTTCTGATGAACCCAGGTGCATTCTTATTCACAAGTGGTTGCTTTGTTTAATTCCGTTGAAACTGTTAATTTGCCTATGATACTTTTAAATAAATCCACAAGTCCGTTTTCATTTGAACACGCCTCGTAATAAGATAACAGGCTCTTGAAATATATCTGTACAATTATTTGAAACTTTGCACATATAATCAGTAGTTACGGTCCAATCTTATATCACTTTGGACAGACCCATTGATGCTCAGTTTTCCCCAGTTTCAGTTTATTCAGTGTTAAGAACAGATATCACTGCAGTTTGAGCAGATTCATATGTGCTCAGTCTCCTTCAGCAGATGGCATGTGTATGTATGCTGACTGTTCCTGTCATATGGTGCTTACTCATACAGAGAAGTATCAGTCTCTTCTCATTCCATGCTCATTTCCAAACTCATTCTCATCACTGCTGATTTATCTGTTGCGGTGTTCAACATGAGACCATTAATTTACTTCACAATGTTTCTTCTGTTCATTCTCAATGTCATCATAATAGCTTGTTCATTTCCATGAACCCCAGCATGACCAGAACAGTAGAATAGTAAAGTTCCTGAAAGGCTGAGATCTTTTCCCTTCACTTATGCCACGGTCATCTGTTTCTTCTGTTCATTCTCAATGTCTCCTTAATAGGTGCCCTCAATGCCATCATAATAGCTTGTTCATTTCCATGAACCCCAGCATGACCAGAACAGTAGAATAGTAAAGTTCCTGAAAGGCTGAGATCTTTTTCCTTCACTTATGCCACGGTCATCTGTTTCTTCTGTTCATTCTCAATGTCTCCTTAATAGGTGCCCTCAATGCCATCATAATAGCTTGTTCATTTCCATGAACCCCAGCATGACCAGAACAGTAGAATAGTAAAGTTCCTGAAAGGCTGAGATCTTTTCCCTTCACTTATGCCACGGTCATCTGTTTCTTCTGTTCATTCTCAATGTCTCCTTAATAGGTGCCCTCAATGCCATCATAATAGCTTGTTCATTTCCATGAACCCCAGCATGACCAGAACAGTAGAATAGTAAAGTTCCTGAAAGGCTGAGATCTTTTCCCTTCACTTATGCCACGGTCATCTGTTTCTTCTGTTCATTCTCAATGTCTCCTTAATAGGTGCCCTCAATGCCATCATAATAGCTTGTTCATTTCCATGAACCCCAGCATGACCAGAACAGTAGAATAGTAAAGTTCCTGAAAGGCTGAGATCTTTTTCCTTCACTTATGCCACAGTCATCTGTTTCTTCTGTTCATTCTCAATGTCTCCTTAATAGGTGCCCTCAATGCCATCATAATAGCTTGTTCATTTCCATGAACCCCAGCATGACCAGAACAGTAGAATAGTAAAGTTCCTGAAAGGCTGAGATCTTTTTCCTTCACTTATGCCACAGTCATCTGTTTCTTCTGTTCATTCTCAATGTCTCCTTAATAGGTGCCCTCAATGCCATCATAATAGCTTGTTCATTTCCATGAACCCCAGCATGACCAGAACAGTAGAATAGTAAAGTTCCTGAAAGGCTGAGATCTTTTTCCTTCACTTATGCCACGGTCTTCTGTTCATTCTCAATGTCTCCTTAATAGGTGCCCTCAATGCCATCATAATAGCTTGTTCATTTCCATGAACCCCAGCATGACCAGAACAGTAGAATAGTAAAGTTCCTGAAAGGCTGAGATCTTTTCCCTTCACTTATGCCACGGTCTTCTGTTCATTCTCAATGTCTCCTTAATAGGTGCCCTCAATGCCATCATAATAGCTTGTTCATTTCCATGAACCCCAGCATGACCAGAACAGTAGAATAGTAAAGTTCCTGAAAGGCTGAGATCTTTTCCCTTCACTTATGCCACAGTCATCTGCATTGTATATTTCAAAGCACTCATAGAGACTTACGTGGAGACTGCCTTGATGAATAGGGTTTTTAACACCAGCTTCAGGGCTTTAACCTTCATTCCCATACTGGATGATGTTGTTATGTAGTCTTTATTTATTCATTAATAATCCTGCTTCTCACTCTAGCAGAGCTACTTCATCCTATTTTTACTTCACACCGGACAGAACCATCAATTTATCCAACAGCATCATCATATTCAGCGTTATCATCTACCAACGGTTCAATTTCGAGATCTGATTTTCCATTGCATCATTCTCAGCAGTATTCCACAGCAGATGTTGAAGTATATGCATACTGATGGTTCACTGGCTTGTTACTAAACACACTCCTCATTCTGCTCTGCAGGTGTCCAGTACTGCTCATACTGGAAAAAAAATGCATAAGATGTAGTAAATCATTGATATAGCTTCATCATACCAGGGTTAAGATTCGTTCAAAATGATGACATCTGTTCTGGAGTTCCACAAGCCACTGTCCCAAACCAGAGCTCAAAGGAGGAGCAGAGTTACCAGACTTTTCACACCAAGAAGCTGGAATACGTAGATGGTAGATGTCATCAGCTACATCTAGGGTATGCTGGGATATGTGGTCACCCAGTTCATTACTTTCTGTTGCTGTTTTTATTGTCTATAAGTAAAATATAAATGTTATCATCAAATAGTATGAAAATGTTTGATAGAATTACCTATCATATACTGAAAGAATTGTCATAAATTGTACGCAAATATACCTACACAAAAGTACAATATTCCAGGAAAATCTATCAGATTAATAAATAACCAACAAAATAAACACGAAAAATATATGCACATTGGGAGATTTTAATGGCAGAACATGCTAAATATAAATAAGCATTTGTTGCATCGTATGTCTTTCATTTTCTAGAATAGGCAGAAACTTGAATGTGCCTTGGCTCTACACATCAAAAGTGCCTTAATACCGGAATTCAAAATATTAACATTCTCAGTATAAACACCACAGGTCACAAAGAGTGGTTAACTTGGTTGCTAATAACAAACGCAAAAGATTTTCTAGAATGTTGGTTTTTTCCAGTCTATTCTATTGCATATCACTGTACTACATCACCCATCTGATGTTATCATTATTATTATCATTGGCCTCTTTGTCTCAGGAGTCCATAAGTTTTTCATCATCACGTAGTTTGTTCTGTGCTGAATAACGACTATTGTAGCTGTAATGACCTATTCCTGGGGAGGGGGTAATCCTGCCACAGTTGATGCAGTTGAAACTGAGACTGGAGTGATACATAGGATGGCCTCTTTGCGCTCTCTTTTGTCTCCATATATGATGATGTTTTTCTTTTTGAGCCACCACTAACTGCCACTCACCATACTTGTCTGTCTTTGGCCAATCACTCCCAGTTTTGTTTGTCTATGCTGTATAAAGTTAGATCATAGCATCTAGATATTTAAATTGATTTATTTGTTTTAATGGTACTTCCTTCACCATTATGTTGCTTTGAGGGTTCTGTTTCATATAACATATATCATCATCATCATCAAATAGCTTGTCCTGAGCAGAACTTTGCCAGCCCAACAGTCCTCCGGAATTCTCCCTCTCATGGGCCAGATGTCCTGCCCCTGCAGCCGTCATGTTCAAACCATCAGTTACATCCTGAATCCATCTTCTCCGTGGTCTTCCTGTTCTTCTCTTTGCTGGTATGCCTCCTCCCATGATGGTCTTCTCCAGCCCTTCATGTCTTTTAATATGTCCAAAATATCTCAATTTTCTCTTTCTTATTCGTAGCATCAGCCAGTTTTCTTATATTTTGAGTTCTTTCTGGATAGATCTATTTGTTCTCTTCTCTGTCCACGATATATACGGAGGACTCTTCTGTAACACTTATATTCAAAGCACATATATGTTTTTCCACTGCCTTATAAAATGTCAGTGGAAAAACATACTGCCTTATTAAATGTCCATGGTGGCATCTGTGGCTTAGGGGATAGTGACTCGGTCTATTAACCCCGATGTTCTGAGTTCGAATCACGCTGCGGACAGTTTGGCTGCAAATTATTGCACGTGGATTTTACAAAGGATGATGACACCACCGTTCGAAAGCAATGGCAGACTACTGAACGTAATAATGCCTAGAAAAATCACAAACAGTGTTAAAAAGCTGGGGTTGATTCGCAAAGTCATGTAAAGGATATACAATTAACTTTATTAAATGTCCATGCTTCACACCCATAGTTGCCACTGGGAATATGCATGCTCTTAGTATTCTGATCTTTGTTTTCTTATCAGTTCCATTCCATACTGTTTTTAGTTGTTAAATTTTTTAATATAACATATCATAAAACATAAATATAAAGATAAACTCTCACTTGAAGACTTGTTTTAATTTCACTGAGAAGTTTGTACATAGTGTCCATTTCCTTCATGATAAAATTGTTAAATGCTGTGTGACCACCAACTTTCTTTACTTTCTCTGTAATATAATCCTGGAGATAGAAGACATGTAAATATGAATAGTAGCAGTTCCTGGAGGAAACAAAAAACTAGTAAATATGTATGGTAGTAGTTTATTGTTCTGAAGAAGAAAGACAGGTAAATGTGCCTGGCAGCAGTTAAGTGTCCTAGAGAAAGAGGACAGGTAAATATGTATAGTAGTAGTTTATTGTTCTGCAGAAAAAAGACAGGTAAATGTGCCTGGCAGTAGTTTATTGTTCTGAAGAAGAAAGACAGGTAAATGTGCCTGGCAGCAGTTAAGTGTCCTAGAGAAAGACAACAGGTAAATATGTATGGTAACAGTTAATTGTAAGGTAATGCAAATGCTACAGAAGAATCTAGAATATCATGGACAGAGAAATGAACAAACGCTTCTGTTCTGCAACAGCTTGATATTAAATAGAGTTGGCTATTACAAAGCATAAAAAACAAGGAAAATTAAATATTTTGGACACATCAAACGACATGAGTGCCTGGAGAAATTAATTTTGGAAGGAATGGTACCTGGAAGAAGAATGAGAGGAAGACCTAGAAGACGATGGGTGCAGGATGTTATTGACGATATGAGAATGACTGCTGCTGATGCCGGCCAACTTGCACAGAACAGAGAGTTTTTCAGGAATGCTGTCATGGGAGTCAAGTTCTGGAAGGGTCAAGCTACTTGATGATGAACAGTTAATTGTTCTGGAGAAAGAAGACTGGTAAACATGTCTTATCAACATACAAGGAATTCTCAAGAGTGCTTGGTTATTGGTTACTAAACTGACGTCATTGCACTCCGGCAGACCCATAGGTGCTCAGTCTCCCCAACAGATATCGAAGAGTATGCATACTGATGGTTCCTGTGGCTCGCTGATTAAACACACCTCTCACTCTGCCTCTCAGACATCCAGTTCGACTTGAACAACGGGTAATTCCAAACTGCTTAAATCGCTTGATCGATTCAACATCGATTTTAGTGTCCTCATCCAACAGAGAGTCTCGAAGAGACCGAAGAATATCCCCTTATCCATCTTCAACTCCCCAACAATCGATGCTGTTGATGCAAGCCTGTCCGCTCTCTCATTACCGTAAACACCCGCATGCCCAGGACAGTATATCCACGTAAGCCGCTGGAGGTTAGAAACTTCTATAGACGACATCCACTCATACCGAAACCTGCCCTTCTGGATCTTGTGAAGCATCGACTGAGAGTCAGATACAACAACTGCCCCAGTAAATTAAGTCCCAGAAATCCAATGGAGGGCAGCAGTAACGGCTTCAACCTCCATCCTCATACTAGAAGTAGTTGTCCTGTATGCCCCACTTCGCTCTGCAACAACCCTACCATGAGCATTAGCCAAGAAGCCCCTGCCGGATGACAGGACAGTATCATGCAATCCCTGAAGGACCAAGGCTTTGAATGGAATTGGGTTAGAACAGAGACAACTGATATAATCATGTAACATTCTGTCTGGATGACTTCTACATTCCAGGATAGAAGATGAGAGATTAAGTGAGGATGTACGCCACATATCCTCGTCTTACAACAAATCATGATGTTAAAAATAATGAGTTATATTAGTTATTGTAAATACTCACTTTGCTGAAAGCTTTTGGAATCTTCTGAAGCATTGTGTGGCAAGTTTCCCAGAGTTCTATGTCCTTGTTCATCTTGTTGGTGGTATAGTTGGCAGAACTAAACACACTCAAGTCTACTGTTAATGGATTGTTACTCACACCTGCAAGACATTGACCAACAAATTGAAATTTCTGTAGAGTAAACTATCTTCAAACCTCCAATGTCTTGCAGGAAGTATTAGGATGTGCAAGAAGCGGAGCCAGAAGACTTTATAAACTTCTCTCATCGAAGACAAAATCTGTCAGCCCTAACAGACATGAACAGCCAGAAATGTAATGGAATATGTACACAATATACAGTTTATAACTAATCTTGGATATCTTACACAGAATGGAGCTGTCACTGTGGATCACCGCTGGATTCACTGAGACAACTCATCTCCCTGCCTGGACTTCAGAATAAGGGAAACTATTTACAAAAGAGAAATTCTCAGTTATAGTATTAGTGATATTCTATTACGAATGACATGACATGTATTCAAGGCCAGAAAAACAGATAAATAAACAAGTTTTAGGAAAACTAGGCATGAAGAAACAATTATTAAGAGAAATAAAATTCAGACAAGTAAAGTATTTTGGGAACATAAAAAGACGACACCATGATAAAATCTTTACTAGAGGGGGAAGTTGAGGGGGAAGAGCAAGAGGAAGACCGAGAGATAAGTGGGAGGAAAACTTTAAGAAATGGACAGGTTACAGTCTGGCAGTGTGAAACACCAAGGCGAAAGACAGGATGCTAGAGATTCATTGCAGCCAACCTTCGATGTGGAGACAGCACCTGATGATGATGATTATTACTAATAAGCAACGAAGGATGGAGGATTTTGTGTTAGCTGTGTAATAGATGATGGAACTACAAGCTGTTCTCAGCTCAAGTTTAGTTTCATTTTTTCTTTCCCTTGCATGATCAAATATTATGGAGATTTGTAGACCTTGATAAAATACAGATAAAGAGAGACTAGTAAAAACCTGAGACTAATGTGTTAAAACCAGAAGACAGCCTAGAATATAATTTAGTAGAGATTTACAACAGCTTTTTTTTTGTTTTATAAAAGATGTATGTACTGAAGAGTGAATTTGGGAAGTTATGTGACACATAATATAATCGCTTCTCGGCCTTTTGGCTAAGATCAAAGTGTAGTATCTGTATCGCTTGATATTTGTCACGTGGCTCATATGGGTTTACAAAGATATCAGCTTGTGTTACGGAACTAGTGCCCATTTGATCGAAGCCGAAGGTCGGAAGCCTTCATTAAATGTCACATGGCTACCCTTGTACAAAACTAGGAGTGCCATCGATCGAAGGATTGATGGGGTTTGATAAACGTTTTCACGTTCCGTTGTACGGGTCCACCTGGTATGGCACATCTGGGACGGGCCCCATAAAAAAAAAAAAAAGCAGCAATGAACTCTGTACTTTCAGAACCAATCTTAGGGATCTAATGAAAAAATGGTAGATGTGGGTCCGGATTTGAACCCAGTACCTTCAGAATGACTGGTTCCTTAGTCTACTAAGCTGAAAATGAGTACTCAGACTTTACGAGTTGAAACAAGCGAGAGGGAGAGAATTCAAAATCTTTGCAAGAGCTACAATGCAATTGTTTGGCTGCTGACACTTATAGGAACTGATCATCTATGAGACACCCTGCATACAGATATGTAGGCTCTAGTTATTCTTGATAATTGCAGGAGTTAAATTTATGAACAAGGAAATAAAATAAACTCACATTCTAACCCATGAAACCGCCCACCCAGTATACATATATAACTACACACATTAATGATATGTGCACACAATTATTATAGAATATTTTAAAAATAAAGGCTTCATTAGAACTGATACCTGCTCTATGATTGTTGCTGTTCTTATTAAATGTCATACTTTAAAACAGTTCTAATGGAAGTCATAAGTAATAAAAAAAACAATAAATAATATTTTTATTTCTCAGTCCGTCAAGCAGGCCTCCCAAAAATAGCCATAGGCAACTTTTAAAGTTATTACCTTTTTTCAAAATTGAGGTTAAAATATATACCATAACATGTTGTATGTCGCAGAAAATATGACATGCGAAAATGTATATCCATTTATATTAATAAGTAAAAAATATCTTCAACTGTCTACATAGCATTACTGGAGCAGAGGGATCTTGAATTGACACGACTCCTACATATTTCACTTACAATAACAAACAATACAATGACCATAAGATGTTAGGATATGTGCCTACAAGAGTATCATCTGACTTTTATCAAATGAAAGGTCAATTAAATCAACATTCAATAATGTTATCTCTGCATTTTAAAGTAGTACTAGTTGCCTTCTTGATGTGACCTTTTCTTTTTCTTTCCTCTATTCTTTTTGTGCCTTTCAGTGTATGCAAAGAGTTCTGGCAAGTGCCCTTGAGTAGACCTCGTATATGGTGTTTTTTACTGCCTCTGATATTTCTAGAGTCCATCATTTGTGTGGACGACCGTTGGTTTTAAAACTATTGTACCTAAAGAGTAGTGCTTGTTGTAGTGTACTGTGGGGTGGGGGGTGATAATCATGTTACATTGTTGAACCAATTGGTTTGTTATTTTTTGATATGCTCTAGTCCTGATTTAGTTCCTACCAAGTCCCGCTTTTGATCTTATATCTTCTTGCTACTCCCACTATTTGCTACAGGCATTTAATCTCTGTTGTTGTTGTCATTTTTCTTTATAAATTTGTTGTAAGTTTCTAATTTTGGCAAATTAGATGTGAATGACTATAGGTAATGTGCCCTTAACAGAATGAATGATGTGTAACCCTCATTTGTGAAAAGCAACACATTCTTTGAAATGTATTTACTCTTCTGCTTGTTACAAGACGTTTTCTTCCCCTCATATAAGATGTCACTTTAGGGTACAAATCTTCCCTTGGTGTGATTGAAAACCGATTAGATTTATATTTAAAACAAAAACAATAACTTACTTGAGCAAGGAGTTGATGATCGAAGAATCAGCTGATGAGAAAGAGTTGATGAACTTGGCATAGAATCAAAGACTTTATTTAGTCTTGTGAAGATGTACTGGTCATCTCCAAGTAAAGTCTGTCAAGTAGACAGCAAGAAATATTTATCATGTTTCAATAAAAGTGGAAAAAAATCTGTATTGTAACTACTTTTCCACTTCTTACTCGTTTTGTTTATCGATAATAATATTCCTTAGATGAAGATTAAACCTTCTTAGAATAAGTCACATTATTATCAAAGACAGATTGAATGATTTTATTTCAAGAAGAAAGTGTGATCAGTCATTGAAGAGAAATTCATTTTCTTGTCATAGTTTGCTCTCATTGACCAAGAAAGTGTTTCATGCTAAATGGCATTCATTAAAAAAAATTGCAACCACAAGAGGATCACTGCTTTTATAGCTATTATTTAGGTTTAGTCAAAGTGTTTGCATGCTAGATATAATCAACATGAGCAAAAACAAAGTGTTAAATGCATGTCCTGTTTTAACAAAAACTTGCTGAAACAGATGTAAAAATAACATAACTGAAACGAGGTTTGCATTTATATGATCAAAGAACACATAATAACTCCACTGAAAAATCCAGCTCATAAATGCCCACAAGACAAATATCCATACAAGTAGGTACTTACACAGATCTTTATTTATAAGAATAAACTATCACAAGGATAAATGCTCACATGGATAAATTCTCACAATGATAAATTTTCACAAGGATAAATTCTTACAAAGTTAAATGCTCAATGTTCACATTATTTATGTATAATAATAATAATAATAATTCCTCTCGTACGTTATCAGTTACATAGGGCCTGCAAGTAATTTCTCCATACCGCTCTATCCTGGGCAACTCGCTCAATCTCCTCCATGGAACTGAGACCGATATTTCCTGCCTCTCTCAGCAAAGTTGCTTCAGGGTCTCCTTAGGTCGACCTCTCTTTCTTGAACCCTTTGCATTCCACTTCAATGCCTGCTTTGATATTCTTTGATCATTTCTCCTCAAGGTGTGACCAACATATCTCCATCTTCTCTTTCTTATAACAGTTGTCACTAGTGGTTGACCAGACATGTCTCTGATTTCATCACTTCTTCTGAATTTGTTCCATTTTATATTCATTATTTTTCGAGACATCTATTTTCAAATGCATTCAACTTGCTTTCTATAACTTTAGTCATTTTCCAACTCTGCTGGCATATGTTAGGATTGATACAACATTTGAATTGAAAATTCGTAATTTAGTTTTAATACTATATAACTTGCAGTTCCATATTTTATTTAGACTTTTAAAAGCTGATGTTGCTTTGCCAATTCGTATCATAATTTCTTTTTAACATTTCCTGTGCAATCAAATTGCTACCCAAATAGGTGAACTGCTCTGTTATTTTTATCATTTTAGATTCCAGTGTGATATCTGCATTACTTGCCATAGGTGTCTTCATTATATTTGTTTTTTCATAGCTTATCTGCAGTCCAACTTTTGATGCTATAGATGACAAGTTGTCTGTTTTTCTTGCATATCTTGGTTGTTTCTACTTAACAAGGCAATATCATCTGCAAAATCCAAATCTTCTAGTTGACTATTTTCTACCCAATCAATGCCAGTTTTGCCCCTGCAACATTTTCGCATCACCCAGTCAATGGCCACTCCAAACAATAGCGGAGATAGAATACAGCCTTGCTTTACTCCGGTTTCAACCATAAACCAGTCGCTGTGTCCACCATCAGTGCGAACTGCACACTGTGAACCATCATAGAGGCTCTTTATAATGTTTATTATTTTGTCTGGTATTCCATAGCATCTCAGAATATTCCACAGAGAGATTCTGTGTAGACTATCAAAGGCTTTTTAAAATCGATGAAATTTAGTATGAGTGGTTGTTGCGTCTCAATATGTTCCTCCAAAATTAGTCGTAGGGTAATTATTTGGTCTAAGCAGCTTCTCCCAGGTCTAAAACCAGCTTGTTCTTCTCTCAGGGTTGTGTCCACTGCTCCTTTAATTCTATTAAGAATGATTTTGCAGAAAGTCTTGGTCATTACTGATAATAAGGTGATCCCTCTCCAGTTGTTGCAATCTTTGAGATCACCTTTTTGGGGATCTTAACAATTATTCCCTTCTTCCATTGATCTGGGACAGTTTCTTCTTCCCATACTTTATTAAATAGTTCTTGCACCTGGCTAATAGTTATATCATCAGCCGCTTTGAGCATTTCTGCAGTAATGTTGTCATCACCCGCTGCCTTATTGTTTATCAAGGAATTGATTGCCCCCTTGACCTCAGCTACACTTATCATTTCTTCGTTAATTGGTAGGGAGCTGTTTCTTGCCTCTTCGTCAAACTTGAGTAGTACTGGTGGATCAGGTCTATTTAATATTTCTTCAAAATGTTCTGCCCATCTTTTCTTCTGCTCGGTATCTGATGTTAGAACTTTACCATCTTTGCTCTTGATTGGGCCACCCTTTGAAACAAATGTTCCAGTAAGTTGTTTTAGTGTGTTGTATAGCATTTTACTGTTTCCAGTCTTAGCTGCCTTTTCCCCTTCTTGAGCCAGTCGATTGACATATGCTCTTTTATCTCTTCTAGCTGCTCTTTTCACTTCCTTGTCTTTTAGTCTATATTCCTCTTTAGCTTGGATTTCATCTGTTGCATCCTTAGTATTAAATATTGCTAGTTTCATCTTTCTTCTTTCTTGAATACACCTCCAGGTGTCATCGCTTATCCAGGGTTTTCTGTCTTTCGTCTTTAATCCTGCGCTACTATTTGCTGCCCCCAATAGTGTGTCCTTTATCTTAGTCCATTTGTCTTCAATGTTCTGTTCATTTTCATCATTGAGTAACTCGAACCTATTCTTAAGTTCGAGCTGATATTCCTCTTTTACTTCTTTATTTTGTAGCCTTTGACTGTCTATTCGCAGTTGTTCTTTTTAGTATGGTGAATTTTCAATTTCAGTTTCAATTTACCTATGCATAAATTATGATCACTTCCTACATCTGCCCCTCTGTATGCACGGACATCCAACAATGATGTTCTAAATTGTGTATTTATGCACATATGGTCAATCTGATTCCTGGTCACTCCATCTAGTGAGTACCAAGTAAGTTTATGAATTTCCTTATGTGCAAAGATGGTACCCCAATTACTAAGTTTGACAGCATACATAACTCCGCCAGTCTTTCTCCATTCTCATTCATTGTGTTTATTCCTTGTTTTCCTATAGCTCTCTCTACCCCTACATTATCACTTCCAACCTTGGCATTAAAGTCCCCATTACTACTAACAGATCATGTTTTTGGGTCTTGTTAATTTGATCTTGTAGTTGCTCATAAAATGTGTCTTTCTTATCATCGTCAGCCTCATTTGTTGGTGCATAACACTGCAGTATTGTCATATTGACATGCCTGGTACTGAAGCGAGCTCTAATTATCCGACTCGAGATGGGTTCCCATTCTAACATGCTCTTTGCTACTCTAGGTATCATCATTATACCCACTCCTTCAAAATGCTTACCATCTTCTCTTCCTGAATATATGAAAGTTAATCCACTAACTACTCTTCTATCTGTTCCAGGCCATCTCACCTCACTTAACCCCAGTATGTCCAGCTCGTATCTCTTCATTTCTTCTGCAATTTGGGCTGATTTTGTAGCCATGGCCATCGTTCTCACATTCCAAAATCCAATTTTAGTGTGTGTCTTTGGGCCAAGTAATGTACGAGTCGGGTTGCTGACTTCCTGAGAGCGGCTTTCATCAGCAACCGTCATTGATGCACTAGGTGCACCGCACACCACCTGGATGGTTGGTTTACCGGTATGGCATCCTTTCTTACAAGTTTCTGTAGCTATTTAAATTTCTTGTGATGAGGTAGCTGGCCTCACGCACAAGTCTTCCTCCTTTTTCATCCGGGCTTGGAACCGGCATTGGCAGAGTTTATTTATGTATAGTTGTAAATATATTATTTCCTCCAATAAATGATGCTTCAGGGTCAAGCCCATACAAGGGTAGGTTGTGTCAGGACCATGGTTAGACTGTCTATATCATCATCATCTAACTTTCTCCTGTTGAAACTTGGCACCTATGACAGCAGTTCAAAATACACCCCTGTCTTGTGTGAAGTGTCCGGAGTCTGCCTCAGTCATACGCAACTCATCTGTGATATCTTTTATCCATCTTCTTGGTCTTTATCTCCCTCGTCTACCTGGTAGCATACCCCCAAGGATGACCCCAGAGAATATATCTATATCTTCTTCATGTCCTGTTTAATACATTAGGCTTCCACAAGAGATGTCCTCTGTTGCCATTCTGCCATGTTTCTACCAATTGTTTCTCACATCAGAAGACAATCTTTTAACTATCTTTTCACTGTTCTTCTCCATGTTTCCTTTGGCCATCCAGGCATTCTTTTTTCCATATGCTGTCTAGTGAAGAGTTGTTGAAACTGAAGCCCATAGTGGTAAATTTCACATATACCTAATTCACCTCCATCTTCACCTTTCAATGATGATCTCCAATGATGCACAGTTTGTTCAGTTTAAAATCTCTTCATTTGCTATTGTATTTAGCCAGACATTTTGCAGGATTCCTTTAAAACATTTATTCTGAAATGTCTCTAGCTTATGTGTGATGTTGTGGATCATTTTCCAGAACTCCCTACTATATAATAGCGAAACACGTTTTACTGCAGTCTTCCCCTATTACTATATAATAACAATCTCAGAGTACTGCTTATATATATATATATATATATATATATATATATATATATATATATATATATATATATATATATATATATATATATATATATTATATTTTTGTCTCCAGAGAACCATGTTGTTTTTATATGTCCTACATTTTCATTTTTCTCATATTTATCTTTTCTTCAATTTTAATCAATGTAAAACTGACATATTTGTCAATTTTTTCTGTCCAGATATTCGAGAACTCTTATTCAAAAGCATTCATCAATTTTTTTACTGTATATAAACAGATGTGTAACATATATGGGTATAATTGTTTTAAAATTGAAGATTGGAGTAGCAAGAAAAGAACAGCATAACAGGTACGTGAGTAGGCTCATCAATCAAAATCGAACTGGTATGGTCAGTCGCTGGACGCGTTGGAGATATTGTGAAGGAGATCGGAGCACCTATGGACATGTCCGGAGCGCAATGAAGATATTCCAAACTGAAACTGAAACTGTTTTTAAAAAAGGGTTTTGTGAGCTCTCATGACAGTAGGCTCTTTTGTGTGTTGTGAATTACCATTTGAGGACATGTTTAAATATCCAAGAGAAATGAAATCAGAATGAAGATGGCTTCCTACTTTGCGATAGAGGGAGGTCACTGTAAATTACAATTCTTGAAGATGGATATTGGTACTGTAAACCTGAATATGTGAATATAAACCTACTTCAGTGTTTGGGTGCAGGTGGCAAGCTTCTGGTACTTCAAGATAGTACTGGGAAAGTCCATCAAATGCCTGGTTCAGTGTGCCAAGTCTTGCATTAGGGTTGAAAAACACAGCTGGAGTCCGATATTTTACTGACAAGAGAAGAATCATATAAAGTAATTCAAGATATACAAATTAGTGCTCTTGATAATAACAGAGAAAGAGAGAGTGTTATTAGGTAATGCAACATAAGATAGTAACAACTGTTATAAGAAGGAGAAGATGGAGATATGTTGGACACACTGTGAGAAGAAATGACCAAAGTATATCAAAGCTGGGATTGAAGTGGGATGCAAAGGGTTTAAAGAAGAGAGGATGACCTAGTGAGACCCTGAAACGAACTTTGCTGAGAGAGGCAAGAATTATTGGTCTCAGTTTCATGGAGGAGATTGAGCGAGATGCCCAGTATAGAGCAGTATGTAGAAATTGCTTTCAGGCCCTATGTAATGTATAACTATACGAGAGAAATTATTATTATTATAATGCAACACAAAAAAAAAGTAAAATATATTAATCTTATAGTAGTCTAACAACAGAAACTTCTGAAATATTGGTCAAAAGAATGATGTACAGAAACAAGGAAAGAAGTACACAATGAGAGAGAGAGAGACATAGAATGAGAGGGGGACATCAAAAGAGAGAGACAGAATGAGAGAGAGATATATAAACTACAAACGAAAAAGATACAGAACTAATGACGAAAAAACATACCAGTATGATTTCCAAAGAAAATTGACAGTAAAGATGAATACAATAAACTAGAATAATTGTTCCTTAATATAATTTGATTATCTCTGGATTTTAGAATGAAGACTATCACATCTTTGACTAATACAAAAATAAATGAACAAATTTCTACTTACATCTGGCAAGTTCAAAGTCTTTCTTCAAAGTGATTGAGCTACACCACAAGTCTACCATTGCACTCAGGCTTTGCTGGTCATAAATGTCAGTAATATAAGTGCCATAAATAATCTAAACAGGGAAGGAAAATAATTATGCAAACGTCATTCACATCCATTATCTATTTTGGAAAGTCTTCTTAAAGTTTATATTAAGGTCTCTAGATTCTGTAGTAGCCAGTCCCCCAGGTGGTAGCTGGCAGAGCAGACAGTTAGTTTTAGTGTGTAGTTGGTAGATATTTAGATATTTTATTAGTTGACTGTAGTGTTTGCACATTAAATATGCATCTGTTCATCATAAGCAGAACGGCAACACTAAACGAGACCTGACGTAGTAAAACTAATTGACGTAGTTTGGTAGCAACGTTAGAAACGTTAGTAAACATAGAGAAGATAACAATAGGCATTGATCGTAGATGGACATGTTTCATGAGTTGTCCACACATGCACTTATGACATCCAATATATGAAACTGTGCAGGTATGGCTGCTGTCCAAAGCGGACGAGCAATGGACCAGGCTGATATTATAAATTCCTTAAGGGAGAGAGGGCGTGTACATGATTCACGTAATAGCGGTGAATCCACAACACTAACCAGACTGCAAGAACTCAAAGTTAAGTGTGGTGTAGCTCGACAAGAACGCTATGCTGGCAGACAAAGAAGAATTGTAAACCAACAAAGAACCGGTGTCGTTAGTCGCCACACGCTGATGGACATACTGAGGGAGAGATCGGAGCACTTATGGACTAATTTGTTCGATGTGCAGTGATGGTGATCTGACGACTAAACTAAACTAAACTAAATAAACTTGCCTATACGAATTCTACATGGTCGTTAAATATAGATCGTAGTTATGAATGAATGCCATGAGTGAGAAAGGAGCTACTATTATCTAAGAATAACATCTATCACAACCACGACCCAAATATGAATATACTACTACTTTATATATATACATCATAAATGAATGAATATAATGGAGAAGAATCAGGAGTAAGGAACTAACTCAGAGAAGAGAAACCAAATAAAATGGGGAACCCGAGAAGTCAGAACACAAGAGGTCAGAAACTAAGGAAAGAAGCACACTAGGAAATTGAAACTAAAGGCAGGAGTACAACGTAGGAAATAGATCAAAACCCCCAAGCAAATAACCAATTAAAAAATGGGAAATGAGGAAGAAGGATCAAACTATAACAATTCCTTAAAAAAAACTGCATTTACTGCTTGTGTGCTACTGCTATTTTAAGGTGGTGTAGGACAGGGGGGGACATGAGACTGAGGAATTTAATGGCTGCAGCATGGCTGGTGCATCACTGTGAAACTGTTCTGGTTAGGGTTTTTTGTTATTTCACACAACAGTAATTATTATCTATAAATCAGATCTCATCTCTAGGAAACACTTATTATGGGTAACAAATGACACTATATGGAAGTATTAAGCTGCTCTGTTCTGAAAGATGATGTACGGAAACTTACAAATCTAAAAGTGATAAGACCGGATCAGATCAGATCTGGAGAGAACCATGGAGAGGCTGCGATAATATTTAGTAAATGGGTGATATGAACAAACACAGGTATATTACAGGATTACATAAGTTGGGTGGGGGTGGGGAATGATTGATTGAGTGATGATAAGACCTTTATCATTGCACTTCAGTGAGTAACTATGTGTGCTCCAATCTCTTTCTTACACAGGAAGATCTCAGCTGCAGTGCACGAACTCTGTAGCACGGTGAGGGTCCCTGATGTAATTTTGAAGATATTTTTGCAGGAAGTTTAATTTTAATCTTTTCTTATGAATTTTGCCCGGGCATGATTTTTTCTAACACTGACAAAAGAACAAGAAAGGAAAATTACCACCTGTGAAATGAGATGCTTGAGGAAAGCGGTAAATAAAACAAGAAGAGACCATATAAGAAATGAGGAAATTAGAAGAACAGTCGGAACAACACCTGCTATTAGATTTATTGAAAAAGAGACTCAAATGGTTTGGCCACTTGGTGAGAATGAACCGAATACACCAGTTGCAAGAGTATGCAACCTGAAAATGGATTCATCAAGAGGAAGGGGCAGACCAAGAAAAATATGGTTTGATGGAGTTACAGACATCTTAAACTCCACAATACCACAGCTTATCGAGCGCCAAGCGTGCACTATCTTGGAAACCGATCATCAGTTAAACCTAGCGACAAAAAAGCAGAGAAGGACAAAAGAAAAAAAAGATAATTTTTCTTATTTATTTTTCCTATCTTATGTAATAAGACAATATACTTGAGTTTGTCCCTATCAAGCTCTGCTCTGAAATAAGTTGTCAATATTTAATATCAATTTTCCTTCTTGTTCTAATGTTTCCCACAAAAAACCTAAATAAAATAAAACATTTAAAAATGAGCGCTTGCCTCAGACAACATGTACCGTATGCCAGCCCAAGATGTTGTTCGAGGAACTGAAGTTCCATCAGCTGCCATCACAAACAGAGGATCCTTAAATTCTCCTGCTGTGAAACTAACTGCTTCCTATAAGAAGTAAGATAGCAACAATTTTATAATGTGATAGTTACAGATAACACCTTAACGAAAATGTTGTGAGCATCTCATAGCCGCCTAAACGTTAAGGCAAGAGTGGGGCAAGTGCCTCCATCCCAGAAAATGTATGTGGACACCCATAGACACTCTACATAAAAATAAAGATCCACAATGCTAATAGTTAGTTTGTTCCTTTCGTGCCAAAGGCGACACATAGGGCAGAGGTTTTAGATCTCCATGTGATGTGGTTCATTGCTAGTAGTTGGAGATCTTGTATGGTTTTAGATCCCAATAGTTTACTTTCTTGGATTGTTCTTCAAAGAGTGGTCTTAGGTCTTCCATGTTTTCTTTTCCCAACTGGTGACCACATAAGGACTTGTGCTAATGTTTCACTATAAATATAAGGGATACAAACTGATATAAATCCATTTATGTGTACATTCCATATATGTTTACATTCCATACATGTGTACATTTCATATATGTGTACATTCCATATATGTGTACATTCCGTTGACAGTTTTAGTAAGAACTGACTGCCACACACTAATGAGTAAAATGTATAACATTTTAACTTGAGTAATATAACAAGTGAGCCGCTGTAGCGTAGTTGTTAGTGAACTCGCTTCTCAAGGCTGGTGGTCTGGGTTCAGCTCCGCAATGCGGCTGGAATTTTCCCAACCGCGACGGCTCTCAGGTCGACCCAGCCTCAAATGGGTACCAGACATGCTCTGGGAAAGTAAAGGTGGCCCGCATGATGCTGACCACATCACCCAGCGTGTGCCGACGGTCAATGAAAAATACAGGCCTAATACTGTATTGACCTATATACCACGAGGTATGAAAGGGTTCCTTTACTTACTTTTTCTTTAATATAACAATTCTGATTAAATTACAACTGAGGAATATTATTTACAAGTTCTGAATTTATTTATATTTTAAACAAAATTGCAATTTCATCAGTACCTTCATTCTTCTGTAAAACCACATCTCTTTGGCTTCCAGCAACCTTATTGTTTGTTTATTGATTATTGATACCTTAATAACACTATTTAAAAATAGATTTTAAAATCTGACAGTTCTTTCTACTAAAACAAAAACTAGCTTGACCTGAAGTTCACGGATTCCAATTGATGAAAATTCATGAGGAAAATTCCATCCTACATTACCAAAGCGTGTCCTCAGGTGTATCGCAGCATGAAGGTAACACAAGTTATGCAGCATGGCTGGCCACTCAGGTTTGTTAGATTGTTTAAGAATGTCAGGCTCCATCCAGGAAAAGCTGCGGACAAGGCTGTCTCTCATGATCTACATTAAAGAATAGCATCAATAAATCTATTTCTTATGTACACAATATAACACTCTTATGTACACAATATAACACCGTTCTTAATGGAAACTAAATAGCATTTATAATGTTTTAAACAATTTTACGGGCACGAGGAGCGTCAGGCCGAATGGATTAGAGTGAAAGCTTCCATTTGGGAGACCTAGGTTTGATCACCAGTAAGGTCAACAAGTTTTTTTCTGTCAGTGACATAAAGACAAAAATCCTAACATGAACAGTTTCGCTGTGACTGCACTAGCCATGTGGCCATTCAATTTCACAGACTCATGTCCCCCCCTGTCCTACACCATGCTAAAAAAACAGTATTACAAAGACAATGAAGACAGCTTTTTTTCAATAAAACACATTATACGATTATGAGGGTACTTACAAATTTATGAAACATGAGTTGTATTTTTTGAATATTTCTATTTGGCAAGTCATATTATTCTTTAGTAAACTCTAAAAGATAGCAATGTATGTAGAAATTATCATCTTTTATAAAAAAATCAGCATAAGAAATATTCATAGACTATTTTGACCAAACAATGTTATCGACCCAGAACTGTTTTTCTTAAAACAACCAAAATAACATGGACATAATAGGAATTAGATTTGCCATAACTTTAGAAATGACGCCGTTAGCAATGACAAACTACTGAATGTATAAGTGGTGCCTAGACTAGTTTACTGTGGTCGATGGCAAAGTTCTGTAAAGGATATGCCACGATTTTCATTTTTAGTAAAAACCCTTACAGAGATAGAGAGATTTTATCTAGACAGTTAATAACAGATACAATATCACCCAAGCTCTTAATGAGACGTAGAAGAGCTAGGAAGCATTCAATGACAAAAGTAGAAATAAAAAAGAAAGGATTGAAAAGACTATTTCTAAAATCCCAAATTCACCTGTGCGTTTCCAAGGGAGCTCCAAAGAATAGTAACACTGCAACCTACAAGGCATGTCATAAGAGGCGACTGAGGTAGGGGCCTAGGAAGCTACCTTAGTAAATAAAAGCGTCGCAGAAATCGGATGTGCTGGCCTACTTGTAGGTGCATAACTGGCACAACATACAATTGCTCTAAGGCTCAGATCACATACAAATCACAAAGAGTGGTTCAACAAGTAGTCAATATGGAGCATTCAAAGACAAAAAAGAACAATAAAAGTGGTGTCCTGAAGATCTTGAAGTCAGGAAATATTTGTTTACAAAGAAGTGCTTCCTTTATACTATTATCAATTGTACTATAAAACATTGATTACAGTTCTTCTGCTAACCTTTGGAGAGTCAACCCAAACTTTGATGGTGTTCTGAAGCAGCCGAGAAGGAATTACTGATGACCCAACATGACATGATATCCACAGGCGAAAGTTGGGGTCACATAGTTGTTGTCCATCATTAAGTATGGACTCAACTGAATTCAGGAGATGTGGACTGTTGTGTGCATTGTGTAGTAGTAGCCATATACCCTAACGTAAGAAAAAGTCAAAATATACAAAGACAAGAAAACATATGATCTGCATATACAATAGAAATATCTCATTTTTACATATATTTTATTTTCTTCATTTCCAATATTTATTCAATTTTCTCTCTGTTCGAATCTCATGATTTGATCATCACCTTTCAACTCCCTCGGAGCACAGGTCTTCAACAAACTTCTTCCATCTCTTCCTCTCTCTTGCCATCCCTTCCAACTCTTTCCATGTTTTGCCTATCCTCTTTATATCCACCTCCAGCTCTCTTCTCCAGGTCTGCCTAGGCCTTCCCCACTCCTCTTTCCCTGCGGGTTCCAAAACAATGCCTGTCTTGCGATGCTTCCGGTCGGTCTTCTCAATGTATGTCCTATCCATCGCCAGCGTCTCTTCCTGAGCTCTCTCTCCACTGGTATCTGCTTTGTTCTCTCCTGAGTTCCTCGTTTGTAATCTTATCATACCATCTCAATCCTTCTATCCTACGTAAACATCCATTTACGAAGGTCTGCAGTTTTCTGATAGTTTCCTTTGTGGTCTTCTATGTTTCCGAGCCATAGAACAGCACTGACTTCACATTTGACTGGAAAATTCTCAGTTTTGTGTTTGTTTTGATCTCCCTTGCCTTCCATATCTTACTCAATGCAATAAAGTTCCTCTTGCTTTTTGTATTCTTATCTTAACATCTCATGATTTGATGAGATAGACTAATTTTTTTCTAACGTGCCATCATATTTTGTGTTATTTTATTCTTCACACATTTTGCTCAACTCTTAGTATACGCACGCTGAAAGATTGATTCTACATGATTTGCTTTTTTGAATAACATTTGTCGGATACATTCCTTAATAAATCCTGTCAAAGCTTTCTTACTTTAAGAACTACAGCACTTCTATTTTCTATTTCAGAATACCCAGAGTTTGAAGTTTTATTTTAGCACGACATTCTGAGTTTGAATCACGCTGCGGACAGTTTGGTTGCAAATTGTTTTGCATGGATTTTTACACAAGGACGATGGCACCACCGTTCAGAAAGCAATGGCAAACTACTGAACATAATAATGCCTAGAAAAATAAACAGCGTTAAAAAACTGGAGTTGATTCGCAAAGTCCTGTAAAGGATATGCAATTAACTTTTATTCTACAAAGAGTTATAATAATAATAATAATTCCTCTCGTACCGTTATACGTTACATAGGGCCTGCAAGTACCTTCTCCATACCACTCTATCCTGGGCAACTTGCTCAATCTCATCCATGGAACTGAGACTGATACCTCTTGCCTCTCTCAGCAAAGTTCGTTTCAGGGTCTCCTTAGGTTGACCTCTCTTTCTTGAACCCTTTGCATCCCACTTCAATGCCTGCTTTGATATTCATTGATCATTTCTCCTCAACAAAGAGTTCTACAATCATTTCTCCTCAACAAAGAGTTCTACAATCATTTCTCCTCAACAAAGAGTTCTACAATCATTTCTCCTCAACAAAGAGTTCTACAATCATTTCTCCTCAACAAAGAGTTATACAATCATTTCTCCTCAACAAAGAGTTCTACAATCATTTCTCCTCAACAAAGAGTTATACAATCATTTCTCCTCAACAAAGAGTTATACAATCATTTCTCCTCAACAAAGAGTTATACAATCATTTCTCCTCAACAAAGAGTTATACAATCATTTCTCCTCAACAAAGAGTTATACAATCATTTCTCCTCAACAAAGAGTTATACAATCATTTCTCCTCAACAAAGAGTTATACAATCATTTCTCCTCAACAAAGAGTTATACAATCATTTCTCCTCAACAAAGAGTTTCTATACAAATCATTTTCTCCTCAACAAAGAGTTATACATAATGAAGATATTGTGAGTTTTGTTCAAAATCTCTTCTTCTTCTTTTTTGAACGCCCATATCGGCCACTTCTTAAACCATCTTTGTGATTTGTATGTGATCTGAGCCTAGAGCGATTGCACATTGTGCCAGTTATGCGCCTACAAGTAGGCCAGCACATCCGATTTCTGCGATGATTTTTATTTACTAGGGTAGCTTCCTATGCCCCTTCCTTAATTACCTCTTACGACATGCCTTGTAAGTCGCAGTATTACTATTCTTTGTCCCCTTGTTGACCCCTGCTTCACACAGGCATGTTCAAAATCGATGGTTTGTCATGTGGCATGTTACACTGGAGAGTATGTATATATATATGTATATATATATATATATAACGTTGAAATGTCACTAGTTAAAGGATTATGGAAGCATCTTGTAAATGAGCTTGTCTAATGAGCTTGTAAGTTTTACAATGGGTACAAAGCAAAAGGCCGGCCACGCAAAAGATGGACCTCAGAGATAACGAAAGAGACCATCTACGAAGCGCATACTAGGGCCCGTTTATAAATCTCTTCCTGACCTGACGCTGTGAGGCATACAGGATTCGAGAAAGAAGAAGTTTTACCTCAGTCATTCCTTTAAGAATTTGTCTTCTCACTACTTTTTCATCTGTCATGCTGTTGTCTGTTAGAATGACTGTCAGGAAAGGGGTCTGTCTCTTGCTACAAAAGTCCTGGAATATTTTCACGGTCATTGCTGCCTCTGTACCAAATAAGAGCATGATGGGCAGGATAGGTGTACTTTGCTTTACAACTGCAGGTACGTCTACGGCAACGTCAATGAGGTATCTTAAACAAAGAGACAAACAAGAAGATTAGTATTCCACCAAAATAACTAATTTTTCATTATTACTACCAGCCAAAAACCATATATAAATTATCTTAACTCTTACAGTACCAGCTGCTGACAATTTGTTCACCGCCAAGTGTATCATTGAACTAATGTTAGATCAATTTTTATTGTTCATACAACTCTATGTAGAGAAATTGTAAGTAGGAGTAATTTATTAATATGATATAAAATAATGTGAAAGATCAGCACAACAGGTATATGGTAAACTCATTAATCAAAATCGAACTTACGTCAGTCACTGGATGCTGTTGGAGATATTGCAAAGAGATCGAGCACCTATGGATCGTCCAAGTGCAATGAAGATATTCCAAACTAAAAATAATGTAATATTTATGTTTTAAGGATAATATGTCAATATCTTTTTAACTGTTGTAATATCTTTGTCAAAGTCTACATGTGGTGTTCTATGACATTCGTCACTTTTGTTAGATCTATTGTGTGATAAATGCCTTTTTGGTCGAAATGTTGCTGTGTATTGTCATTGTTTTTGTATTTTGTAAAACTAAAGTACTTTATTATGCAAGTAATTATTTAATAATGTATGTTTTGTTTGATCTTCATTGTTCACCAAATTTATTTTAATCATTATTAATATTTATGGAATCTAATGACCTGTTTTATCGCCACAGAGAACTAAAATACTTAGACCTTGATGTTGTTCATTTTCTACTTTTATCTTCATTACATTTTTGTTCCAGATTTTTAAATTTTTATTGCAAGTTAATTTTTCAGAAGATTCCTAGGATTGTTGCGGGAGATACAGAATTTGTGCTCTGTGCAATACTCTCAGCAGGTGGTGTGCCATTTCTGTGAAGTGTGATCGAGATACATGGGGAAACTTGGTGCAACGAAGTGAAGCCTTTCATGTTTAGACAATTTAACTATAATGTCTAAAAGCATGTTCTAAATATTTTCATGTAAGATAATGAATTTACTCTTCTCTACTTTTCCAAATCAAATTTTCCTATGTCTGAATGTTTAGTATTTGTTTTAAACTGTTAGATTCTGTTGTTTTCATCTGTTTACAGCTGTAAGCTTCTGATGATATCCATTGTTAGATTCTGATGTTTTCAATTGCAAGATTTTGATGTTTTCTATTGATAGATTCTGATGTTTTCCACTGTTGGATTCTGATGTTTTCCATTACTACATTATTATGTTTTCCCTTGCTATATTTTTATATTTTACATTTCTATATTCGCATGTTTTTCAGTGCCATAACGATATTTCCCATTGCTAGATTTTGATGTTTTCTATTGTTAGATTCTGCAGTTTCTAACTGTCAGATACTGATGCCTTTAACTGATGATTAACTATGATGTCCTTAGTCTGTTGTTATAAAAACATAAATCTGTCAGATACTACATTTTTACTCTTAGCTCTTTCCACGCCCATTTATTTCCTAAATTTTTAAGCAGTTAATTCAAGGGAGGTAAAAATAAATTTTGAAGAAAAAAAATTACGATCCCAACTACTCGTCAATAAATAAACATATATATATTATTATATACTAAATTGAAGAAAACTGGACAACCTAATAGAATAACAAGGTTAAAAAGTAGTATAAGTAAAACAGAAGAAGTAAAACTAGAAAGACTTCTTACAAGGGAAGCAACTCTTGTTAAAACATAAATGCTGTCAGAACGTGAATGACTTAGTCTTTATATTAGAATGATAAATAAGAAAGGAAAATTTTAAAATTATACTCACTTTTTGCCTAACACATGACTAATAAAACATGAACTGGCATGTAGCAGTCTGTCACTCCGAACAGCTCGTAAAATGCATAACCTCTGTATAGACTTCAGATTATCATCTATTTTGTCTGGTAGAGGCAAGTTCTCTGGAAGCTCACTTTCACACAATGTTCTCCATAATGTCTCCCGTCCATCCTTTGTCATGCGATCAAATGTGTCCTTGAACCACTCAAAATGTGTTGCCAGAACCTAGTTTAATCAATCACAAAATAAATTTATATAAATGTAAAAGAATGTGTTATGTCTATTTGTGTGTGCCATTTGTCCTTACCACTTTGCAAGCAAATCTGATAATAAAAATATTACCAATTATGACCGTGGGTGGTAATCATATGATGGATTTGAAATCTGGTTCCTGTAGCTCTCTGTGAGTGCAGGTTCAATTCCACGGGCTGGCAGAAAATCCACAGGTTCCTCAGATTCACGGTATTCGTGGCACCGAACCGAAGGGTTACGATGTCCATGGTACGGCGAAGAGCTGGAAGCTCAAGTGCTTCTGGATCGGAAAAAAAAAATATCTGGTTCCTGACGTAGAATACATCACTGTCATAGATTATTCACTCTCTACCCAGACGCAAACAAATTACATCCCATTGATTGTGGTGGTCATCTTTAAATCAAAGTACTTTATTCAGAAAAAAACAGCAAAGTATTCAAGGATTGCCTAAGTGATCCTATTCAATAAATGCTTTACATGAGATCTATGAAAGCTGATATGGGCCATTTTTAACCAAAAACAGACAACATGTGTCTAAATGACTGTGGGGTTTTCCACAGAGTGCATTCAAAGAGAAGATGAATCTGTGCCCATGTGATATTAAAGACCAATTTCTGCCAAAAGGAACTGCAGATTATTTCTTGTAGACAATTTAGAGACCGTCATGGCTAGAATGGCACACATAAACAAACCTATGTTGGAATCAAATTTGCAGGACCTAAAGGTGTAAATTATTGCAGCTTCTTCACCACCTTTCAATTCCCAATGGAGCACAGGTCTTCAAAAAACTTCTTTCAGCTCTTCCTTTCTCCTGCCATCCCTTCCAATTCTTTCCATGTTTTACCTATACATTTAATACCAGTCTTCAGCTCTCTTCTCCAGGTATTTCGAGGCCTTCCCTTACTCCTCTTTCCCTGCAGGTTCCTAAACAGTTTCTGTCTTGCATTGCTTCCGATCGTTCTTTTCAATGTGTGTCCTATCCATCTCCAGCATCTCTTCCTTAACTCTTTCTCCACTGGTATCTGCTTAGTTTTTTCTCTGAGTTTATCATTCGTAATCTTGTCATACCATCACAGTCCCTCTATTCTACATAAACATTCATTTACGAAGGTTTGTAAATATTCCCAGAATGTCTATCCCATAGTTCTTCATCTCTGTTGCCAGCTGGGCTAAATTATTGCAGCTAACAGCTGAAAAACACACAACAATGTATGTACACATTCTGACTCAACATCATAAATAAATCACAAATAGCAGACAAAAAGTGGTTATTCTATGACAAACTCTAACACAAACAAACAAACAAACAAACAAACAAACAATGAAACAAGTACCTGCAAATTGTGGTACTGGTCATCGGTCATCCAGTCAAATGGCTTTTTAGATTGTGCTATATGTGAGTCAACATTTTGGCTACTTGTAATAGTTGACATAACAACTGAGCAGAAGTTAGGGGAGATTATAAACTCCCTCTCACCTTGACCAACACTTCCTTGAGAGTCTTCTACCTGAAAGAGTCATTCAAAATTTATTGATTAAATATATATTGTTGAAATATTTGTTTATATCCTTGATAATTCATTAAATAATAGAGATTACGTGCTCGCCTCTAGTTCCAAAGGTACTCAGTTCGCTCCCTCATGGAGTCATTTGGATATTTTTCCAGAGATCCCCGATCTCAGTGTAGGTGAGATTGAGTTTCTAGTCCTATCAGAGATGTACAATAAAACATATTTCCTGTGTTCAACTTGAGCATGTACAAGAACCTTGACAGTTCAAAATCAAGAAGAGCTGACTGGAAATCAACTACCCAGGAAAAATTCATTAGAAGATTACAAATAAAATTCCTACAAAATATTTTCATCATCTTCTAAATTACATCGGAGACCCTCACCCGGGGCTACGGAGTTCATGCTCTGCGCTGAGAGCTTCCTGTGTAAGAAAGAGATGGAGCACACATGGTTGCTCACGAAGTACAATGATAATGGTCCTATCAATCAATCAACAACTGGCACATTCTACATGCAAAAAGAGCATCTGTAGTAATAGTCAGATACTACTTTAGAAGTTAGATAAGCAACTAAAGTATAACTTAAATAATAGTACCTCAATTGCCAACAACAGAGCATAAATAAATCTGTCTCTCTCCAAAAATCCTCTGACTGCAGTAAGAAAAGCACTAAATGTGAGTCTATCAACCACAGTCTTGACTGATGATCTAGAAATTATAAATTAATCAGGAAAGTTTATTTGCTTGCTTTGTTTTAAACTCATGTACAAAATTTAATGCTTCAAGATGTGGCAAAGAACACAAACTAGAACTATTAAATTATATGTAAGGTTAGATAGATAACATGCTACAAACTGAACAAACTTCAACACAATCTGGGCATTCCCACAGGTGCACAGTCTCTTTCAGCAAGTGGTAAAGGGTATGCATGCTGATGGTAATTGTCACTAGCTGGTTGTGTACATTTCTTATTTGTCATTTTAAGTTTTTTCTGCTCATGCCATCCTTGATTCAATCAATCAAGTGCAGTGCCTGATGATGTAAGTGAGCATGTCTCTTCACATCTGTCTGTCTCTGGTACAATCCATCAACTCTGTCGCCGAACCATTGCCGTTAGTCGTGTCACCTTGATCGGAACAGCACCGTTTCGAGACATGATCAACTTTCTAGGAAGGATATACAATGGTAGTTTCCCGTTCCTTTCTATTGTTTCAAACCTGTCCGAATGCTCACATGTATACTAGCCTATCACTTTCAGGTCAGCAAACACAAATTCCATCCAAAGATGTCTGAAAAATGACCCACGTTCAAGACTGGCCAAAAAACACCTTCATCTTGCTGCAAAATCTTGAATGGAAGTCCATCCTTGATTATAAACTCCTATAATCTCAGTTTATTTGTGTCAGCCATCATTCTATTATCATTCAATATATATTCATGGAGTGATGTTAGTATGTTATAGTGTCATGAAGTTATAAGTAAGTTGGTTGGTAAATAGATCTGACATCATCACTTATTTAATATTATAATCTTTGATTCTCCGAAAGTTCTTATTTTTCATGTTTGTTGGCCTATACGCACTAATATAACCAATAAAAAGCTAGTCCCTAGGTTGAAAAGGTGTGCCTCCGGCTTAAAGAGGCTTTAATCCCTACATAACAAACAAACAAAACAAGACCTGACATCCTGCAATCCTGTCAGATTTATGGGTGCTCAGATCAGTAGATGGCACCGAGTATACATGCTGATAGCTTCCATACTTCATGGTTGTACACAAGTCTTAAATGTCCTCACAAAGGTTCCTGCCAACTCATGCCATATTTGATACCAAATTACATCAGTCTAAAGATATGATCCTCACTATTGGCCAAATTATCATTGTGAAAAAGCCGGTCCTAAAGAGACCTGTATCTGTCATTTAGTCAGGTGACCTTGTCTGTTCTTGTACTTTGTAAAATTATATTGCCTTCTGTTTTAAGCTTTCAAAAAAGTAAGTAGAAAAGGAACTCTTTTTCATACTGTGAAATATATTGGAGAATACAGTGTTAGGTCCATATTAGGTCCATTGACCACCAGATCGCTATGGTGATGTGGTTAACATCACATTGATCACTTTTAATCCAGTGTTTTTCTACTACTCAACTGAGACTGGGTCAGCCTGTTAGAAAAACTGCACCTCTCTGTGGACTTAAACATGAACCATGCATTTAAGAAGTGAGTGCATTAATCACTTCACTATCTCGGCTCTCAGTTTTAAGCTTTACTTTCTATATATAGTTTTACTACAGTCAATTTCACTATCAATTAAAAATACAACAGAAATCAGTGAATTACATACCTTTCTGAATGGGTCACTGCTGCTTGGTAAATTGATACAAATTGCTTGAAGGAAGTCTGGTAGAGTGGATTCACATCTCTCATGTATTGAACCGTATCAAAACAAACAGCTGCTCGTTGAGCAATGATACGAAACCCTTCTCTTACTTTCAATATGGTGTCTTCATTAGCTTGAACACGAGCTTGACTAAGATCAACAAATAAAACTGTTCAGAATTGTGATACTAAAACGTAAAGCACATAGTTCATATGTACGGTTCCAACTTCACTGCAATGGGTCCCCCCATAATTTCTCCGTTCCTGTGCCAACAAAAATCTACTAAAAGTAAAGCACAATAAGTGAATAGTAAAAAACATATTAGTGTACTTTCACAATAACTCTTGTAGCTACGCATCTTTGTGTGAAAGATAGAAACACATCAACAAAGCAGAAGTAAAGGTCAGGTGGAAGTTAGTCATCCTGAGAAGACTAGCGGGACAACATGGTAAGCCATCCAGAAACAGAAAATACACAACCTCAATTGGTCAGCTGGTGCCCAGTTTCAAATATTACATTATGTGAGCTGGGTAAAGTGCAAAACCAAGAACTTCAAGTCATCTCAGGACACAGTAGCTATGACACAATCTTTCACAACCAATCAAACAACCGAACACTTTTAAGCAATAATGTGAGTTATGTTTAGTGATACCTTTCCAGTGTCTCATCAAATTGTTTCTTAATTTCTATCAATCTCTTAGTTGCCTGTAAACTTCCCATAAGTCTAATGTCACCAGAAAGTTGATCTCTCATTTGTTGTTCTAGTTTTTCTAACATTTCAAGGTTGTCTTGCTTGTCCTGTGAGGAGACAATACAAAGGCATTTCTTTGATAACATGGATATCATGCAGAATCACATACAGTGGTAAGTTATTATAAATATGTGTGTGCATGCACCCATATGCACACATGTGCGCATATGCTTACACACACATACAAATGCGAGTACATACAAACACACTGCACAAGTAAAAGTTTAGGATAAATCTTGACCAAGAGGAAACAATCACAACAGCTAATATTTGTCTATGCTTCAACATCCAGTTATTGCATATTAATCTGAACAGTAGGAAGACAGACATTGAGAAAATAGATTGTGACAAACGGAGATGGATTTGAAAAAGATCAGAAACTCTTCGTTTGTATAGAAGAGGAAGATAATTATACTGATGCTATGAAATGTGAAATAAAATTCTACAGACCACATCAGAAAACTTCCAAAATATTGAACAAAATTTATATTAAAATCTTCGTGAAATATTATTATGAAATATTAAGTCACATTAGAGCAAT
The DNA here is from genome assembly GCA_020796225.1 of Arion vulgaris. Classification (NCBI taxonomy): domain Eukaryota; kingdom Metazoa; phylum Mollusca; class Gastropoda; order Stylommatophora; family Arionidae; genus Arion; species Arion vulgaris. The sequence continues at coordinate 57,934,624 of CM036762.1, read as the reverse complement.
ACTTTCTAAAAGTATGTATGAGTCTCAGGATAAGACTTACAAATAATTGAACATATAAAACTTCTGATGATTGGTATAAAATCTGTTGCAATAATCTATCAGATACAATCTATATCCTCTTCGTGTCCTGATTGACACATGAGGCTTCCACAAGAGTCTTCCACTGTTGCCGTTCTGCTGCCTTTCTACCAACCGTCTCCCACCTCAGGCCACAATCCTTCAATTCTCTCTCCACCGTTTTCTATGTTTCCTTTGGACGTCCATGCCTTCTCTTCCCATCCACTGTCCATCTGAGAGCTGTCCTAGCCAATGCCCCCACTGGCATTCAACATACATGTCCAAACCACCTCCATCTTCGCCTCTTAATGATGGTCTCCAAGGATGCACAGTCTGTTCGTTTCAAAAGCTCCTCATTTGTTATGGTATTTGGTCATATAAGATACAAGGAACGGAGAAAATGTGGCCTTTAATGATACCATTCTGATTGAAAAGCTCTTTAGGAATGCTAGCAGTTTCAGTTTCAGTTTGGAATATCTTCATTGCACTCGGACATGTCCATAGGTGCTCCGATCTCCTTCGCAATATCTCCATCAGCGTCCAGCGCCTGACCGTACCAGTTCTATTTTGATTGATGAGCCTACTCGTATACCTGTTGTACCGTTCTTTTCTTGCCACACCAATCTTCAAACCCAGTTCTCGTAATCTAGTAGTTGACGTGGATTGGTTTAGATGAAGATCTTCTCTGCGGCCACGCTCTATGAGGCGTTCACGATGTCAGCTCTGTCCATTGGCTGGCCATCTGATATAGCGGCAGTGCCAGCCAGCCTGTCTGCTCTCTCATTGCCAACGACACCCATGTGCCCGAACAAAGACAAGTGTAATTCTGCAAATTGTTGATGCCTGCAGTCATACAATGCTAGCAGCTTCTGGCTAGTCATACTTTCTGATAACACATTGAAGTTGCCATCTGAGATTGTACACAGAAGAGGACATTCGGCTACTTAATAAGAATACAACCAAACTCCACTGTACACAGTCTTCTACAACATAACATCAGAAAAGAAGGCGAGAGGAAGACCATAAAAAAAAATGGTTAGATGCCATAGCAGAATCCTGTCAAAAAGCAAAAATAGCTATCACCCAAGCCACAGCATATGAGAAAAACAAAAAACTGGGCAACAACCCGGTAGCAGTGTGATGGCAAAAGAAGAATTAAGCCACGGTTGATAGCACATTTATAATAAGTTAATCCTGCGTAATTCTTTTCCTGACCTTTCTAAGAGTTGTCTGCTCATTTTCCAGTCTTGATTTCTCTTGGGCCATGAAAATATCCAGCAGCTCCTCTTCAACTCCTAGCCTGGACAGTTGGAAGAAAGTAACTGCAGTGTATACAGCCAGCTCATTTGGGCACATGTATGGTTCACTTGTTGTGTGCAGGAATAAACGAAATCCTGGATCACATTCAACATCATGATCTGTAACCTGAAGATATAAAAAATTAAAGGTAATAACACTGACAGCAATAATTTTTTTTTAAAATTACTAGAAACAAAGACCATCAGGATTAAAAATAGGATTTAGTAAAAGAAAAGGGGAAGGGAATAGTGAAATTTTCTTTATGATAAAAATATTAACTTCTAAAACAAAATAATCAAGTTTCTATTTTGAAAGGCAATTAATTTATACAAAATGGGGATGGTTGAATGGTTTGAACAATTTTATAATACACCCCCCAAAACCACCACCACCACCCACGAAATAATACTCACTGTGACTTTGAATCTTGAGTTCCCATTAATAAAATTGACACAGTTCTGTATTGTGCTCATAAACCTATGATCTTTTATTAGACTATTCACATCGCAGTCTGTCACAAGCAGAGGAGTCCCATCTGATAGACAGTTATCCAGTTGTGATACAATTTCCTAGTTGTAAACAAAAAAGTGAACGACATGAATCATGGACCATTGCACAAACATTAATCATGGACTATTGCACAAACATTAACCATGAACATTTGCACAAACATTAACCATGGACCATTGCACATACATTAACCATGGACAATTGCACAAACATGGACCATCACACAAACATGGACTATTGCACAAACATTAATCATGGGCTATTGCACAAACATTAACCATGGACCATTGCACACACATTAAAGAAGAAAATCAAATCTTTTGAGACAAAGTGCTACATACAAATTCTTTTAACATCCAGGACAAAGCAGAATAAAACATATATTCTATGAAACCTGAACAGCGAGGATTATATTATCATAAATAATATCATATCTCAATAAGTGAAATAATTTGGTCACAATGAACACCCCACTCCTCCCCATGAGGCCATTACCTTGTAGTGGTGGGGAGGCTTGCGTGCTCCAATGATACAGTGAGCTATGACGGAGGGAACTTATGTTCCCGGAAGGGTTACCCAAGCCGGAAAGGTCACTGAGGAGGGGACAGACGAAGCATGGTCTCCTGGTCCTCCAGGTTGGGGGTTGGGCTTGGGACTAACGATCCCATCCTTTAAAAAAATTAAAGTTACGGAAACAACAACAAACATACAACCTATCTACGGGCATGAAGGGCTACCAGAGTCATTGACTCACATGACTGGAAGTGGTGAAAGCCGAAAGGAAGCTACTTTCATGAGGACGGAAGTCCTGAATGAAATGAATCATAGCTGGAACACAATACAGAGGAAGGCCATGAACAGGGAAGAATGGTGTACGTTTGTTGCTGCCTAAACGCCAGGGGCGTAACAGGCTAAAGAGAGAGAGAGAGAGAACACCCCACTGATATAGAGAAAGTAATAATAAATATCACAGATTAAAAAAAAACATGAGTAAGAAAATAGTTGCAACAAAACGTTAAGGAAATCTTGAACATGATGGAGATCAGAGAAAAGATAATCAAGAGTATTAGAGGTCCGACTTTTTTTTTTACACCAAATGCTCGTAATGTGCCACAGACAAATTAAATATTGTAACTGGTATGCAGTACCAATGTTCCTTTATGTAAAGATCTATAACCTCATATACACCAGCTGACAAAGCAAATGATGATGATGAACTCTGTACAAATGGTATACAACTTCATTGCTCATTGTAAGCTATACATATATACTTAAACATACAGAGAACTAAGATGGTTGGGGCATGTGAGAAGAATGGAAACTTATCACATATCAAATCAAATGTTGTTCTGTGAACTTTCGGAGGGGAAGAGGCACCAGGGCAGACCACAGCTCAGATATAAAGATGTCTGCAAAGCCTCATTGAAAAACTTTTCTATAGGTCCCAGCACATGTAAGAAACTAGCTGATGACAGAGTTGTGTGGAAAAGCCAATTACGAAAGAGCGCAGAGTCTTTTGAAAGAGACTCATGTATGAGCTGAACAACAAGAGAGAAAAGCGAAAACTCAGAAGTTGTCACAGTAAAACACTTGCCAATTGACCATCTGTAAAGACTTGACCATCTGTAAAGACGGAAAAAAAAGGCCATATATATACATATACACACAGAGAATAATTATGTGTGAACCAAAACAATATTTAGAGAATCTCTAAAATCTAGAACAAATACATGAGAATATATTACTTACATGGTACTTAACTACTACCAGCTTCTTGTTGGCATGGAGAAACTTCAGCCAGTCAATAAAACGTGAAGTTGGGTCACAGACCAGTGGCCATGCAGTCATACTTGCATCCTGCATCAGGAAGCAGGCATTCTCTAGCATCATGCGGGATGTTGGGAGCTGCAGCTGTTGCAATCTGACTATATCCAGCTGGAGACAAATGAGGTCCCAGTTAGGTTTATATAATATAAACAGTGTGCATAAGTAAGTACCAATAGATAAATGAAAATACAATTTCCAAAGACTAATAGCAATCTTATCTTGAAAAGAAACATTAAGGAGTTCCTGCAAAATTTAAACTAAATGTTATATTATGAGAAAAATATCAGGACAGATTTTTTCTTTTCCTCTAAATTCCCTTCCAAAAGTAATGATAACATTGTGTAAGTTGACCATGCTACCATCTATAGGAATCAATTCTTTCACTTTGGGTAGGGTTGCAACTGTGGTCACCTGGCTAATTGCTCTCACTTATGTGTTCAAAAACATATACAAACACTTATTGCTGTGTACAAAAAACATATACAAACACTTACCCCTGTATACAAAAAAGATATACAAACACTTACCCTGTATACAAAAAGATATACAAACACTTACCCTGTATACAAAAAGATATACAAACACTCACTTTATACAAAAAGATTATAAACACTACTACTATGTGAAGAAAACAAAGAAAACTTACTGTTGTGTATAGAAAGTTGGTGAGTTCCATATTTTTAAAGAGCTGGCTTTTGTGAAGTGGTAAACCATTATGTTCACAGGATTGCATGAAGAACTTTCCCATACGGCATCTGAAAATTGTTGAGAAGTTCAATCTGAAACTTCTGACTTCTTGCATACAAAATATAGTAATAACTATTAAACATTTTCTTACTCGTATAATCTGTTGCTGAACTATTAAAACTTTCTGTCACTACTACAATTTGTTGCTGAACTATCACAGCTTTCTATCACTCCTGCAATCTGTTGCTGAACTAATACAACTTTCTATCACTCCTACTGCAATCATGTTGCTGAACTATAACAACTTACTACCACTCCTGCAATCTGTTGCTGAACTAAAGAAAAAACTTGTCATCTGATATTTCAATTTCAGACCATGCTAATTCATAATTGTTTATCCAAATAACTGGTATGTGACACTGCATACTAGGCAATGTTAAAATTGGGTTTCCTGCTCGTGTTAACTTTGTGTATATTCTGCAATTTTTAATTTTTTCCAAAATAACTATGGTAAAATTATAAACTGGCTAGGATGTCGGGACTATACCTTCAAACCGAGACAGTCTCAGCCAAACCAAGATATATGGTAATCCTACGTAGACTAATATATATATTTATATATAAAGAAGAAAAATAAGATAATTATGGTGAGACTGACATAATGAATCAAAATTGTCATCAGTGTTGGTTTCACAATAAATCAAACAAACATAGTGTCAAAGTGATATGGTCAGCAGTTAGCTTAGATTTACCTTGTGTCCATACTGACAGCTGCACAGTAGGTCAGCGTTGCTGCTGCAGTGATACAGTTTGCCAAGAGAAGTTCATTACAATCGTTCTCTTCCACATTCAGCCTCCATTCACTTTCCTGACTTTGGAGGCTGTTTATGAAAGAGTTCATGGAGATTACACAAGTTCCTCAAAATACACAAATTAACATAAAAACTTAAGATTTGAAATGATATCATTCAGCAGATGAAAAATAAAATTATAATAATTTAACTATTTATTTTTGAGCAAAATATTTTTATGTTATATATACATATATTTTTCCTATCATTCTATTTAGGATTCAAAAGAAAATTTGCAGGTTCAAACATCTGTCCATGTTATCCAGACTATTTAAAATACTAAAAGATATTTTAAAAATGATAGAAAACTTAATAGCTTGGGCATCCACATCAATACACAAATAAGACAAGAGACCAAGCAAGAAAATGTATCAAATTTTATAAGAAACGCCGCTGGAACTACATCGGCCACACACTTAGAATGGATGAGAAGACTCCCTTACCAATCCCTCATATGGACACCAGAGGGAAAAGAAAACGAGGAAGACCAAGAGAGACTCTGCGTAGAACCATCACCAGAGAAGGCTCAACGATGGGCCTAGTAAACATTAAAGACTTAAAACAAATAACGAACACTGAGACATAGAAGCTATGACCTCTGCCTATGCCTCCACAGGCCCAGAGGAAAGACTAACTAACTAAGTAGGTTTACTACTGCAAATGGAGAAGACCAGCCTCGCATAAAACTGTGTTATAAAAAAGCCATTTTCCATAGGAGGCACTTGTCCCCCTTATCTTAACGTACAGACACATCTGTATTCAGTACATTTTAATTACTTTAATTTAGACCTTTCATTCTGCACTCAAGGAAAGAGTCGAAATATTTGAAATTATTCTGTGAAATAAATCATCATCATCAAATAGCTTGTCCTGACCAGAACTTTGCCACCCCAACAGTTCTCTGGAATTTCTCTCTCATAGTCCAGATGCCTCTTTCCATGATGCCTCTTGCCGGTATGCCTCTTTCCATGATGGTCTTCTCAAGCCCTTCATGTTTTTATATGTCCAAAATATCTCAATTTCTCTTTCTTATTTGTAGCATCAGCCAGTGAAATAAATAAAAAGCAATAATATTCAAATTATGAACAGTGATGAATGAGATGTGATGCCATGTTTTTATAAGAAACAAAAGAAAGTAGATTGAAGTATTATACAGTTTTATATAAAAACATTCACCCGAGTGGTTACTGGGGCCCAAATTTGGGGTGTAAAGAATAGAACCAGTTACCTGCCATGCATGTTGTAAGAGGCGTCTAATGAGATTTGGCTGAAATCAGATGCATGTGTCCTAAACGTGTAGAAGTCTATGCGTTTAGGGGCCTACCAAACCAAAGTGCAACATATACACGTTCTTGGCAAAGATCAAACATATCAAAGAGTGATTAAAATTGGTGGTAAAGAACGAACGCGAGGAAGGAAGGAATAAAAATATTTGGATCAGACATACGTATAAAGGAGAAATATGTAGTTTTTTTTTACCTATGATAAAAGTACCTGTGATAAAAGATAAAAATAAAAAAATTTATCTACAAATTTACATGCTTTTCATCCAATTGGCAACTTAGTTGTGCAATGAAAAAGGAAATAAAAATAAATTTGGTTACAGCATGATTTTTTTCCATGCTGTAGTTCATGTGTTGAGGAATGAAAATCGTAGCATATCCTAAAGGACATAGCCATCAACCACAGTAAATGAGTTGTTGATTTTCTAGGCACCACTTATACATTCAGTAGTTTGCCATTGCTTTCTGAACGGCAAGGTCTATTCACTGAAACAAATTTGCTTCCAAACTTGCCCACCTTGGGGTTTGAACCAGGCACGCTTGAGTTCGTGATCGAGCTCACTACCGCTTAAGCTACAGATGCTCACTGTGTTGAGGAATACCTGTCCTGAAACCCCTGTCACAGCATAACACCTGTGCTGAAATTAACTGAGGAGTTATACTGTTTAACTGAGGAAATATACTGTTTAAGTTTGTATGAAATTTTCTTCAATATAAACTTGAGAAAAGTTGTAAGTACCTGTCACTCAATTCTGCTGCAGCTTTCAGAAGCTCATTCATTGACTGAAGTTTCACCTCCAAAGAGTGTTTCTCAACAACTGCCTGATCAAACTGAGCTTGAAGCTGGTCTATCTCCTGCTGAACTCTTGGAAGATCAGCTTCTGACAAATCTTCCTCTTCTTCTTCAAGCTTTGGCTCCTCTTCTTTATCAACCTATTTTTATTTTAAGGCAAATATTGTTGAAAAATTACTATTACAACAATATTAGAAATATTTTTACATCAAATTATTTCTCCATTATGAATATTCAAACTAGATTTAGATGAAAGCTCCTTTTAATAAAGGATAAATATGGAAATAAGTACAGTGGGAATTTTTACTGAGGCAATGACATGAGAAAATTTAAAAAATTTACATTCTGATCAAAAGGTCCCCATAGGGTTAACAAGATATACAGAGTTAGAATTACTTATATGGAGCTTTGAAATGGAATCCGGAAGGCAAGAGATGTAGGGGGCGAACTAGAGTTATATGGAGAAGAACTGTAGACCGAGAAAGAGAAGAGGTGGGAAAGGCCTGAAATTAACTAATTAAACTGACTTGCTCAAGACAGATCTGGTTGGAGGAAATGTGTTGATGCCTTATGTTTCAAGGGGATTTACAAGAGGAAGAAGTGACCACGTTATTACAGTAACATTGTAATTATCATGATAAATTGTTACCAACGGTGAAGGCCATTTCTCTCTCTCTCTCTTGTGATCACCGCCCAGACCGATGTACCAGATCTCCCATAAATTCTATTCATGTGGAAATCTGATTCATGCAGCCTTAACATTGGTGTGTTTTACATCACATCTTCAGCACCATTTGGAGTTCTGGTGCTTATCCTTCGACGATGTGTCCGGTTTCAGCCAGCGTTACTCGGTTCACTCTCCGTTCTGTAGCCATCTAGTGATTTTACGGTGTGGGGTAGCTAGCGCCACGCCCAACCTCCTAAGTCACCTCTTACAACATGGGTGGCATGTAACAATGGTTCTATTCTTTACACCCCAATTTGGGCCCTGGCAACCACTCGGGCAAAAGCCATTTCTAAGCAACCATAAGAGAATTTACAGGTGTGTGTTGGTATAAAATGGGAAAAACATGCACTAAAGTGTTATTTTTTAGACCCAAATGTCCTCCTTTTCAGGAGGTTAGAGTGGTGACAGCAATAGACATGATCCAAATTAAGATTTATTATTTTAAAAGTTGTACACTTGAGTCAGTTCTTCCTAAACTTACCCTATTATGCATCATGGGATGATTCATTTTTCCCTACTTTAATAGGTTTTCTGCACTAATTGCCACTAGTTTATATGTCTTTAGGGATGTTTTAACACTAACTCATGAAACAGAAATATGATAATGCAAAGTAAATAAAAAAATTATAATCACTCAAGAAAGGTAGAAGGTACTGAATAACTGAGTGGTGTACAAAGAAATGAACAGCTCACAATTTGTTAATCTACATAACTGACCTCTTGTTCTCTCTGTTTCTGTAGTTTCTCATTCTCCTCAATCTCTCGCTTCAATTCATGCATCTTCTCAAGAGAATGTTTAAGAGGTCCACAGAGCTGAGAGTACTCAACAATAGCAATTGCATAATTCACTAGCGTAGCACAATCCTCGCTGGCATATTTAACTCCTGCTATAGTTAGACCTCCTCTTGCACCAGGTGACGGAGACCTCTGCTTGACAGCCTGGAATTGTTTATCTGAGCAGAAAAATAATATTGCAGAATACCTCATACCACTTAATAGAAAAACATGGAAAAGCAGAATGATTACTGATAAGTTTTAAAAATAAAACAAACATTTACACCAAAAATTATTATTTGCATTTATGTTTGTTACATCTAAAGTTCTAAAACTAAATATGCAGCTTATGACAACAACACATACAACTTCATTTCTTTGTTTAATACAAATTAATTATTAACAATTCTGCAGAATACTGACACTATAGAAATTGCAGCGCACTACTTCTTTTAATCAAGAATCTAAACTTAGAAAAACGTAAACTGCTAAGATAAGCAGAGATTCTAATAAAATAATTTAAACAGAACAGTGGGGAATTGAAAAAAGGTGGAGGTGAAATATAGTTTATACAAATATAGTTCTTGGTGTGTTTTGTGTCGTTTTGAAAAACTAAGAACCTAAGAATAATTTATTGTGAGCATGTCCCAACTGAAACGGAAAATAGTTCTATTATTAGATAGACATAAAGTAGAAACGCTCTATTGGATTAGGCAAAACATAGGGTGTAGTTAGAACAGAACATGTACAACAATCGTTTAGTAGAGATAATCAAGAAAATGTGCTAAATGCTGGATTACAATTTTTAACTACATATTACCAATTTAGAAATATAAATACCATGGGCATTGTCAAGTAAACTCCCTTCTCCAGTTACTCCTAGTTGGCCATCTTTGCTACATGCCAGATAGCTTTCAACAGCTGAAAAGAAACATAATGATTTATTTGTTTAAAAATGTGTTTATTGCTACATACATTTTTGAATTTGCTGCTAATATAATCTAATATACTTGTCAAAAATAATTAGTGATGTTTTAAAAATAGCCTACACTTAAATAATATTTGTTAAATATTCGAAGGAAATGTTTGTCCCCTAAAAAATGGAAAGTACATGAACAAAACAATAAACATGAATTTAATTCCCACCATAATGACAAAAAATGAAAATGTCCAGCAGCTTTTGCAGACTGTAGTGTATGGAGCACATGGAACTTTATATTTTAAACCCAAGTATGTGGGAGGTAGGTGGGTCAGCTTGTTCCTCACTTGTGGAAAGTTAATTGCCTGAATTGAACTCACACACCTTTTTTGCTTGATTTGAAAAGAGAGCATTCTATATGCTGTGCTATTCAATTCCTCTATTCCTCAATTTATATATACATAATAAGTAAGATAAATACTCACAAATTTGAATCACACTACTGAAGAACAAAACCACAACAAAAATTTATATTCCCATGTAAAGAGAAGTTTAAAATAAATGGGTCACTCAACATACAATTTAACAAACATGCATACCAGCAAGAACTTCGTTAGAAAGCCCATCCTCCCAGGATATATTATGAAGTATCTCCACAAACTTCACAGAGTCTGTCATTGTTTGCTGCATGCTCTTCCACTGTGTCTTATCAAATCTGTCTGATGTTTCTTTTATTTTTGCTGTAAGAGAATTTGCGACAATATAAAGCCGGAGACAGCAAAAGTTTATAACATGCTGCGCTATTGATAACATGCAATAAAAATTTCTGGGTTCTATGCTAGCCTAGGTAAAAATGCTCAAGTGAAGATGGTATGCGTTTGGACTGCAGAAAACCATGATCTTTTACCTGAGGATCTAAATTATAATGAAATTCTCAGGACGAAGTAAGGCTAGCTTGAACAACGGAGGAAACTAGTGATAAGGAAATCACACAAAGTTCTGTCGGAGGTGCCATATTAAGCACCATGACCTAAATTCATAGCGGATGAGCTTAATAGAAAGCGACAAGTAACAACATTCAAAAGCAAAAAAGACTAAAATATATTCTGACTATAGCAATTTGTGATGAGTTTGACTGTGACACAAAAAAATAACAACAGAACATCTATTGTATACATTTCTTATATATTGAGAACACAGAAAACCTAATGTGACAATGACAGTTACTATTCCAGAACATGCTCTTGATAATGTAATAGTTTCTAGTGGATCATTTTCTTCAGATGATATTCATGTTGATATCTAGGAGTCTACGCACAAGAAGAAATCCAGTAAACAAAACACTTACTTTTCTTGACAACCAGTTTGCTACTGCCAGAACTGGTTGAAATCCGTGAGGACAAATCATCTTTGCCAGCATAGCTGTCCTTTGTGTCACTCGTTCTTTGTGGTGGTGCACGTTTACCAATTAGCACCAAGATCATTTCAAGAACTTGACCTACTAGTAATGGTGGATTCTGGAAGGCTCGAACACGCTCAACGACATTGCGATCAACCTTGCTTCTCCACAGCAATACCTATAATAGGAAAGACTACTGTAACATTATGTATGGAAGACAAAACAATGAAACAAGAAGTAAAATAGTTAAACAAAGCATAATAATAACAATTCCTCTCGTACCATTATACGTTACATAGGGCCTGCAAACAATTTCTCCATACCGCTCTATCCTGGGCAACTCGCTCAATCTCTTCCATGGAATTGAGACTGATATTTCTTGCCTCTCTTAGCAAAGTTCATTTCATGGTCTCCTTAAGTCGTCCTCTCCTTCTTGAACCCTTTGCATCTCACTTCAATGCATGCTTTGATATTTGTTTATCATTTATTACAAAGAAAAACATAATAAAGTGATGTTTATACCAAAATATCCTTTATCAAGCAATGGATACACAACATCAAAGGCACAAACTGCTGTTCCTATATGAAACACAATAACATATGTAGTGGATGGTAGTATTTATTTTGATTTGATTGATAATTTAACCTCTGTCTGTGTCATTGTGATTGTTATGTGTCCTTTGGTGTCTTGTATTATTTTGTTTGATAAAGGCATTTTAGTATAATTGTTACTTGAGCATATTTTTGTGTATTAATAAAACCACCCATTGTGTTTTGATGTTTTGACATAGATAAAGATGATTATGATGAAGATTAAATTATGGAATCCAATGTGGCACAGTGGCAGTGCTGTAGATTCAATCACTATTCCTTCACCTGTAGATCCCTTAGAACAATGAATAGGGGTCAATTTCAGGTATGGTTGATTTCCTATATTCAGATGAAGTTGGGTATTCACATTTTTGAACTTTTAAAAATATTCACAATCACCATTGATGCTACTATGTAAATGCTCTGTTGCTGACACTTCACCTAGTTTAAAGACTGAGCACCCTCTCTCTCTCCGATTCGTTCTTTTCTGCCATTTTATCATTCTTATTGTGATATATAAACAGCCTTTGCCAAGAGCGTATTTTTACGTCGCAACATTCAGCGCCATTTGGAGCTCTAGTGCTTATCCTTCAGTGCGTGTCCGGTTTCAGCCAGTGTTTACTGGGTCCGCTCTCCGTTAGCCTTTGACTGTCCCCAGCTGACCTGCAAGGCAGCAGGTTGCTATTTTCTTTCAGGGTAGCTACCCTTAGATGACCTACCCTCCCGGGTTGTTGAGCGTCTTCTACTAAGGTAACCAGTCTTTATTTGGACTACTTGGTTTGCCTGCCATCCAGATTTGTGTACGGTTTACTCCATTACTTTGATTGTCCCCAATCAAACTACAAGGCAGTAGTAAGTGGGCACTCAAGAGAGCACCTTGTATATATAATTTGATTCAAATTAGTTTTATTGTATGTACATACTTCTATTTTTTAAAACATAACTAAATAACTAGCAGCCGCTGCTATTGTAAACCAAAAGCTTATCAGGTAAAAGTATGGACTTTCAACAGCTTCTGTTCAATCAGACTAAATACTGAGTAAGATACTTTTATATCAGTAGACACTTACTTGTTCTCTTGCATGTGCCAGGTTAGATCTGCATTCCTCAACTCAGTGCTTCTACTAGTTAAGTCTTCTTTAGCCTGCACTCCACGATTCTTTAGACTGGCTTCTCTCATTTTATCAAACTCTGCATCATAGTTGTCATATTCTTCTAGAAAAGAAGACAAGAATTTAAAAGTTTCTTCTTTTTTTTTAATCACAACTGAAATCTACATGATTTTCAAGCAAGTTACTTTGAATGTGTTCACAGAGCAATGTAAGAGTTGACAGACTAATTTAAAAACATAATTAGTAGTAAGTAGTTGTGCTAAAGATGGATAGAACAGCTGTATTTTATTCGAAACAGCTTGCTTAATGATGGCACACTAAATAGCAACACATCAATATTGTTGGTGGTCTGTGGCGTAGCGGTTAGGTCCTTGCCTCTTGTTCCAACTGTATTCAGTTCACTCCCTCATGGAGCCATTGGGATATTTTACCATAGATCCCTGATCTCAGTGTAGATGAGATCGAGTTCCTAGTTCTTTCGGAGATACACGACAAAACGTTGGTTCCGTATTCAGGTTGAGCATGTAAAAGAACCTTTGGCAGTTCAAAATCGAGAAGAACAGGCTGGAAAGCCACTGCCGGTGCTAAATTCATTAGAAAGATTAACAAATAAAATTCTACAAAAATGTTTTATCAGTTTGAAAATTACATTGGAGACCTTGCCGGTGCTATGGAGTTCGTGCACTGCCGCTGAGATCTTCCTGTGTAAGAAAGAGATCAGAACACACATGCTGACTCACCAACGTGCAATGATGATGGTTCTATCAATCAATCAATCAATATATAAATATAATGACTGATGTTGATGCCATTCTGTCTTTGCAGAAAATTGCGTGTAAGTTATGCTTCAAATAGGTAAAACTACAATACATGACAATGATCTGTGTGAATAGCAAGAACAATCTGTGCCATGAAATATCTTCGTCAATTATTTGCATGGGATTCCAGGGACATTTCTGCAACCTCACAATACAACTGTGACTGAAGAGCTTTGGGATCAAATGTGATAAAATCATCTACTTGTTTTGTGAAGTCATCTACCTACTTTAAAGTCATCTATGTTTTGTGAAGTCATCTACTTGTTTTGTGAAGTCATCTATGTTTTGCGAAGTCATCTACCTTCTTTAAAGTCATCTATGTTTTGTGAAGTCATCTACTTGTGTTGTGAAGTTACCTACTTGTGTTGTAAAGTCATCTACCTTCTTTAAAGTCATCTATGTTTTGTGAAGTCATCTACTTGTTTTGTGAAGTCATCTATGTTTGTGAAGTCATCTACCTTCTTTAAAGTCATCTATGTTTTGCAACTCAGTGGTATTATTATTAAATCAGTTTACAGTCTTTGAATCAGTGATAGAATTAAAATATGTGACACTCAATCTGTGACAGTCAATAAATTAGCAGCATCCAATCAACGACAGTCACACAATCAACGACAGTCACATAATCACGCAGTCACTAATCAACAATAGTCACACAATCAATGAGGATAAATTAATGACATCATTTCACCCTAGTGGCACCTAAACAGGGATGTCTAACAATCAGTGACAATGATCTGTACATATAATCAGACATCCAATCAGTAACAATGATCTATGACAATAATCAATGAATCAATCAGTAACAATGATCTGTGACATATAATCAATGACATCCAATCAGTAACAATGATCTATGACATATAATCAATGACATCCAATCTGTGACAGTTATTCTCTCAATATTAATCTAACAAAGTGGGAACTGTTACAGTCAGTAATACCCAACACATGACATTTATTACATCCGCAACATTTGTAAAAGTGGAATCATTGCAATGAGGAACACTCTTATAATATGTGAATCTTTGCATTGAGAAACACTCTTGCAATGTATGAATCATCCTTGCAATGAGAAACGCTTTTACAATGTACGAATCCTTGCCTTCAATTAAAAATGAGTCTTTCTGTCGGTAAAATTCTAACAGCCTGTATCATCTTTAGAATCAGAGCAATTATAATTTACATTTACCCTCTTTCAACAGTTCATCTTCATCATCATCCTCCACATTCATCTCATTCAGTTGTAGGTAAGCATCTAGTGATTTGCTCAGTCCAACCTTGGCCTTCAGCTTTTCTAATGCTGTAACCCTTGCAGTTAATCTGTTTAAAAGGTCAGCTGTAACTTTCTGTGCCTCTTCAAACTTGGAGGTAGCAGTTCTTATGCCTTTCTTCATGATTTTGGAGTCTGCTCTAGTCTTGTCCAGTGTTGCTATTACTTTTCTGGTTGATAACAAGCAAAACAATGAATTCTCTAAACATAACGAAGCTAATATTTGTATCACTAGTAGGTAATTACATCAGATAGTTAACATATATATTATGGCTCGCCCCCTAGAGTGACTTTCTAGTAGTACCAAATATCTGACCACCACACAAAGTGGTGCGTCAATAACATATCTTTAAATAAAAAAATTTAGTAAACATACATTAACACTTTTAATTACTAAATATTTTAGATTTATCGCAACTTAGCTAGTTTATTTACACAAGTTTGAAATTATTTCATTGTTTCAGTTTATAGTTCATTCATAGTTAATAAAAAAAGTGAAAAGCTGAATTGTCTAAGCAAACTTATTAATTAATTAGTTAGTTAGTTAGTTTGTTCCTTTCGTGCCAAAGGCGGCACATAGGGCAGAGGTTTTAAATCTCCATGTGATGCGGTTCTTTGCTAGCAGTTGGAAATCTTGTATGGTTTTACATCCCAATAGTTTACTTTCTTGTTAGATGGTTCTTCGAAGAGTGGTTTTTGGTCTTTCACGTTTTCTTTTCCCAACTGGTGTCCACATAAGGACTTGTAGATTTATTCTCTTTTCGTCTGATCTAAGAACATGACCTAAATATTTCCACCTTCGTTTCCTTATAATATTTGACATGGGTTGTTGGTGTGTTCTATCTCTCACTGTGTTGTTAGAAACGAAATCACTCCATTTTACTTTTAATAATTTTCGGAGACATTTATACTCAAAGCTGTCCAGTTTCTTATCAATTTTCTTTGTTGATTTCCAACTTTCACAACCGTAGGTCAGTACAGGAATCACACATGACCTAAATAATTTAACTTTTGTGCATATACTAAGGTCTTGAGATTGCCAGATATTCATTAATTTAGTGAAGGCACTAGCTGCTATAGCAATACAAGAGTTTATTTCTTTCATTGTGTTTCCGTTGTTTGACACTTTACTACCCAAATATGTAAAATGTTAGACTTTCTCCAGTGTTTGGCCATTTATTATGATGTTATCGGTCGAGTTTGTGAGGTCCATAATTTTGGTCTTGGCAGAATTAATCTTATTAATTACTGAATAAATAACGGCTACAAGTTTTAATGTTCGTGAAAAAAAAGAATATTTGTTGAACTTTAAACTATAAGCCAGGAGGGAGACAACCTACTTCAACTTTTCTATTGATCTAGTTCTCTCTCCAGCCTTCTGAAAGTACAGATGTCTAAAAGACTCCATGAATCGTCTATATGTGGTTGGTCCAACATATATCTCGTTCTTGGCCTTGCTTTGTATATTTTTTTGTTTCAACCTACAATGACATACAATTTATTAACGAATGTAAAAATACCAGATAAGAGTTAGAGAACACCATTGCAGAAAACAAACTAAAAGAAATATTAGACAAGTGATGAGCTATAGTATTTCTTACAGATAACTTTAGTATTCTTTACACAACAATAGCAAAGAAAGTAGAAAAACAGAAGTAAACAAAATTAATAGTGAAGATTAAAAACAATAAAGTAAAATGAAAATAAAATAGAATAACTAGAGAGAGAGAGAGAGAGAGAGAGAGAGAGAGAGAGATCGAGTAATGCCCGAGTGGTTATCGGGGCCCAAATTTGGGGTACAAAGAATAGAACCACTGTTACCGGCCACGCATGTCGTAATAGGTGACTGAGAAGATTTGGCTGAAATCGTATGCACATGTCCTAAATGTGTAGAAGTCAACCTGCTGCCTTGCAGGATGGCTGAGGACAGCCAAAGGCTAACGGAGAGTGAACCCAGTAAATGCTGGCTGAATCCGGACACATCACCGAAGAATAAGCACCAGAGCTCCAAATGGCACTGAAGATGTGATGAAACCCACCCATGCTAAGGCTGCATGAATCAGATTTCCACATGAATGAATTTATGGAGAGATCTGGTACATCGGTCTTTTAGGTGATCGTGCGCAAGAGAGAATAACTTGACATTTTATTTTCTCTTCTTTATTTTGTACTGTTGACTTTCCAAGATGATGTTGATGATTCTCATTCTCTGACCTGTCATAATATCTAGTATTTTTTCTCTTAGTTATCACTGTCTTATTTTTTCAGCACTTTTGCTTGCTATCGCAGTCTGTTCAGTGGGGTTTTTTAAATAACATATACCCAAAATATCAGGACTGTTTATTTCTGATCTGGTCAATAAGTTACCTCAGCTCGCTGTATTTTCTCAACAAGTCTTCGTTAGCATTTACTTTTACAAGTACTCATTAGTCATCTTAACAGCATTCTGTGACTTTCATAGCAGAAGACTCTCTCGCTCTCTCTCGTTGCCTTTTTACCCCGGTTGGGGCATAGGCCCTCAACCAACTCATGCCAAGTCTTCCTATCTCTAGCTATCTCCTGCAGCTCCTCCAGCTCTTCTTTATATTGTTGATCTCCGCCTCCAAATCTCGTCTCCATGTATTTCTCGGCCTCCCTTCTTTCGCTGTCCCTGCGGGTTCCAGGCAAGGACCCTTCTTGTTATATTCCCTCCGGTTTCTGCAAGTGTGTCCTATCCAGCGCCAGCGTCTTTTTAACCTGTTCGTTCACTGGAATCTGTCTTGTTCTCTCCATAAGTTCCTCATTTGTGACCCTATCATACCATCTTATTCCCTCTATTCTGCGCAGACACCAGTTGATGAATGTTTGCAATTTATGCGCTATTGTTTTAGTTGTTCTCCATGTTTCGACCCATACAGTAGAACTGCTTTAACATTAGAGTTAAATATCCGAATTTTTTTTCTAGATTTGATTTCTTTGGACTTCCAAATGTTTCCCGTGCAATGAAAGCTCCTCTTGCCTTCTGTATTCTTATTTTAACATCTCTATCTGTTCCACCCTCTTTGTCTACGTTGCTGCCCAAGTATGTGTATGATTCTACCTCTTGAAGTGGATTTCCCCAGGAGATCGAGTTGTCATTTGTTTGGTTAATTCTCAATATCTTTGTCTTTCCCTTATGAATGTTCAGCCCTATAGCAGAAGACTGGAAAATCTTAAATATTTTAAGATCTACCTCACATCAAAACAACCTCAACTTTATTAAGAAAAATAGACAACAAAATTTTATACTTGAATCAACTAATGATTGATGAGCAGTTTAGTTTAGTCGTCGGATCATCATCACTGCACATGAAACCAATTAGCCCATAAGTGCTCCAATCTCCTCCTCAGTATGTCTCTCAGCATGTGACAACTAATGACACCGGTTCTGTTTTTGGTTTACTATTCTTCTTTAGCTACCAATAGAGTGCTATGCTCTAGCTACACCACATTTGACTTGGTATTCTTACAGTCTGGTTGAAATGAAAATCATGGCATATCTTTTACAGGATGTAGCCATCAACCACAGTCTGGTTATGGTTGTAAATTCATCACTTTTACTTGATTGATGGCTGAAGAGCAATACATCTCTTTTAAGAAGAATCTTAGAATCTGCTAAACAAAAGCCAATTATCAACTTCTGCTGTGATATGCTGCTCTAATATGTACACTTTCAAGATGTCAAGACCAGCAGTTTGACTTACTTTATTCGTTCTTGTAGGATAACCTTGGAGTAAGGTATATTAGCCACCATAGTAGTTTCCATTTTTAACTGATCTTTCTTCTTCTCATGCACTGTGTAGGAGGTCATGCATATTTCTGCACTGACATCCCCAGCCCAGGGTAGCTGCTTGCAATCTCGAAGTACAAAACTGTGAATGTCAGCAATGCTTGTAACAATGTTCTCCCTTTGAAAAAAAAAATAAAAAAAATTATAGCAATATAAATGCTACAAAAATGGTATATTTAAAAACAGAATGGCATTTCAGTTAACCAATTAGTCACAGAGCCCCTCCAACAATAGCTCTGATAATGGTTAATAATGTTACCTCTAATTGAAAAAGTGAATGTATCCATTTTTATGTGGATTGACCAGGGAATCTGTTTGAGTGGAAATTGAACTATATGTTTTGGTGATGTTAATGTAGTGCACTGTCACTGAGCTATCCCAACTTCTTCCCTAAATATGTCAACAATGCTTATACAGGGTGTTCAAGATTAAAGCAGCCCCATTGACAAATCGAAAGTTGCCAGATAATCTATAGCGTTATGTTTATGTACTATTTAAACTGGTTCTGACTAGCTCGTTTTACGTCACATTTGTTCATCGCCCTTCCCGCACTACAATTACATACCGTCACATAACCTTGATCTATACTATGTCATAACTGAACCTTCTCATTTTCATACATATATGCCAGATTGACTCCATTCACAGGCTGCTATTATCTTGAACACCCTGTATAACAAAAGTAATACTATAAAACATCAGTGTATTACTAAATACTTCATCAACACTTGAATAAAGTATAACTGTATGTATTCTGACAAATACAAGGTAAATCAATACAAATTATTTATTACCTGTAATATCGTGCATAAAAGATGCTGCAAAAATGTATGACGTAACATGTTTTCCTGTATTTCTAATAGTTAAATTGCTGATGTTATTGCTGCTTATTTGTTAGCACTCAAACATTGCACTGAATCATACCTGAGATTTTCAAAATCTTCAGAAAGATGATGTTTGCTACGAAATAAGATGCTTCACTCAGCAAGGCTTCTTGTGGCCAGTCACACATCCAATTCATCTGGCATCCAATTAATAGGCCAGGAAAGTTGCTTAAAAACAAAAGGTAGTAGTGATAGTGTGGTTATATCTGTCAGCTAACATAACTGTCCTTATGGTAGTATCAGTAGATCTATATGTGATCAGATTATGTCAGTAAATGTAGAAAAATTTATACATGCTTCTAGTTCTTGCAGATCTGTGGACTCTTGACATGGTAATTGACAAAGCAGAGAATTTGAGGAATCTGTAATCAAACGCAATAATAATCACCCACCACAAGAGATGATTACAGCAGCTTCAGCAGTATAAAATGCTGGTCTTTTCAACAACTGAACATGCACTGGTCATCCTCACTACTAGTAAGACACACATTGGAGAAAATACGAAAAAGCTATGTGCATCATCCTTGGTTGCATTAGGGTGGCGGTGGATGCAGAATGCAAGGACATCATCAATGACAACTGTAATGAGGGTAACATTGTGATCTATTTGGACCTATCAAAAGTTTATCATCAAACATCAGCATGGGTCTTCTCTGCAAGCTAATAAAGCAGAAAGGTTAAGGAAATGAATCTCCATTGCAGATCAGCTGCAATAAATCTTCAACACTTCCTATACCTTGCCATGGAAGTGCATTCTGTCAAACTGTATTCTGTCCATCTCAATTTTGTGTTTCAATTATAATGTTGTTTTTCTCTTACCTGCAATCTTTCTCTCCCTAATGGTTTTTAATCAGTTTCAATTCTCTTTATGTGTCCAAATTATTTAAATTGAACCATTTTTGTTTATCCTCCTTTAACAATTCCCTCTGCTGTACTGCTACATTAAAAACATGTATAAAGTCGTTTGCACAAATACATTTTGAATACACAATACAAAAAAATATATATAAATTGTAAATAAGACAACAAAGAATGTTTAATGTCAAATTAAATTGTGAAAATCTGTTTACAAAATCACACTAACTTGATTGCTGTTTTTAGTAAATCATGACTGGGTTGTAAGCAAATCAAAATATGAAGATTTCTCTTCACTCTTGAAATAAAAAATGTCATGGGATCCATGGAAGATCCAGGGAACTCTTTCTTCATCGTAGGGATAATAGCCTGAAGTAGTTCATCAATCTCATCATTAGAGAAGAGGTGTGGGTATTCTCCGCAGATTAGCAGACTGTTGATAGCATCTAAGTAGATGGGATTATGCAGGTCTCGAGCCTAATGTGAATTTGCAAGAAGAAAAAAAGCAAATGAAATGTAATTTTCTAAATGTGAAATAGAATTCAATTGATAACAAATGTAAATTCTTGTATAACAAACTTTAGTATTCCAGATTTTATATTAATATTACAGAGTCAAGGTGGTCTCAATGGAGTGGTTAAGATGTATGCCTGTTGGTCTGAAAGTTGTGGGTTTGAATCTGGACTGAGTCAATTTTAATAAGATCCCTAAGATTGTTGCTGGGAACTATGGAGTTCATGCTTTGTGCAGCACTCTTGGTAGGTGGTGTGCCATAGGGAAACCCAGTGCAATGAAGTCAAACCGTGGCCTTTTTATTACAGAATATGTTATAATACATACTTTCTAGAATAGAGGGACAAAGATTATGTTAGTAGACCTATACACCTCAACCCATTCACTTTAAAAGGCCAATTCAAAGGCATATCATTTTTTATTATGAAAACACACAACACAGACGCTGCTACAAATGCATCCAGGGGTTTGAAATATTATGAATTGAATGAGCTAAGAAGCATGTAGCAAACAGGAACATGTCAATAAATACTAACATAAAATGGATGTGCAATGTAACTGTGCTAATACTTTTTGTCTTCTTACAGTTAAAATTTGTCCAAAAATTTAAAAAAGCATAATTTTAGAATTAAAACAGGAAGCAAAAATGTCTACAGAATAATGACACGATTGAGACTATCAGGTTAGTTGAATAGTATAATTTACTGTAATTTGTTTTAATGGCAATAGTAATAAGTTTAATAATATCACTTACTGTAAACAGCAATGAAACAGGCTTGCCCTCTGAACCACTAAGTCTAATGGCTGACCTGAGCCCATCCAAGAAGTTGGTTTGTTTGGATGTATCTACTTTGTGAATGGGGATGTCAGCTATACGTAAAGCAAGGCGGCAGAGAATAGTAAGATGTGATCCTAATGCTCCTACCAGCAGCAAATTACCTCTGGTTATTAAAAATATATAATATTTTAAGACAATAAACTTGACTAGTCTTTGATAATAAAAACATAAACACAATTTTTAACGCACATAATGATAAACTACATCTTTCTGAAAACTAGGGAGTCTATGTGATGTAGATGTTAGGTGCTTGCCATTCATTGCAAAGGAACTCGGTTTCCATCCTCATGGAGCAATGAAATATTTATCCAGAGATCTGTGATCTCGGTGTAGGTGAGAATGAGTTCTCTAGTCCTATCAAAGATGGATGAAAAAACATAAATCTAGCGCTCAAGTTGAAAATAAGAACCCTAGGCAGTTCAAAATCAAGAAGAGCAGACTGGAAAGCCGCTGAATGGCAAAATTAATTAGAAAGAAAAATAATTTAACAAAATATTTTCATTATCTTCTAAAATTATGGACCTTGCGGGCTACAGTTCGTCCTGCGCTGAGTCTTCCTGTGAAGAGTTGGACTGTTACTCCCAGTGCTACAGATCTTCACTGTCAAGGATGACTTACTGGTTACTCAAAGAATGATGTGGAGCAACAATCAATCATCATCAATGTTGAAGAGCTGTTGTTAGTAACCCAGGCTTGTCGGGTCGCCGCACTATTTCACGCTCTCGTCACAGCTCAGGGTCAGACATGCTCTGGAAGCGTCACTCCTCACTTACGGGTCAGAAAATACAGGCTAACACTATGCTATACATATAGTTCTTCATTTACTCATCTAGTTCATTCCAGCTGAATCTTCCTGTAAAAGATTGAGCACTGTTACTCCAAGTGTGATGATTCATCAATCAATCATCAATAATCATTCGTAATACTAGCAGAAAGGTTTATATAAAAGGATGGTAAGTAACCAAAAATAGCCAATGTTTAAGAAAATATTAAAATGAGGATGAATAATAGTAAGTCAGAATATGCCAATAAATGTTTGGTTGGAGATCCATGACATTGTATTCTTTAATGTGGAGATGACACTACATCTTAATTTATATATTCAAACATTCTCTTATATTTTGAGGCTTCCAGTTATCAACAGACAATATACAGCTTTGTTGTTTGCTAAATGAAAACTGTTGATACTGGGTCTCTGTGGCATGGAGGTAAGGTGATCGTCTCTTACTTCAAAAGTCTTGGTTTGTTTCTTCTGTAGAGCAATCAGGATATCTTTTTTTGCAGAGTTCCCTGTTCTTAATGTATGTGATATCAAGTTTCTAGTCTTATCAAAAGAGGTGATAAAATGTAGGCACCTATGTTCAAGTTAAATATGTAAAAAACCTTTGGTAGTTGAAAATTAATGAGTAGGCTGAAAGTCGCTGCCTGGGGAAAATTCAATAATAGGATTAATATAAATACCTAAAAATTCCTGATGCTTAATATGGCACTTCTGACTGATTTTGACGTGTGGGCTAACTTTCCTTATTATCAGTGTCTGCCATTCAGGCGAGACTTAATCTACTTCTGGTACTTGTAATTTAGATTTCCCAAATAAATGATCAGAAACATGTAGTTCAACCATGTACTGTGTTTACTGTAAAATGTTTGCAAAGTTGCGAACCTAATAATTAGTACAGCCATGGTTACCAGCAAAGCGTGTTATCAAATTCGCTATCAGCACCCCATTTTTACATTTATACTGAAGGTAGAATGTCATATTACACTTAACCACTCTGTAATCTGTATCAACTGAGCCTGAAGCGATTGTAGTTGTGAGCTGATAAGTAGTAGCACATGATTTCTGACTCTTTATACTAGGAGTTAGGCTCCGTCAACTCTTATGACATGCCTTGTAGGTCACAGTGGTACTATTCTTTGCTTCCCTTGCAGGCCCGCACCAATAGGCTGGTTACCAGCAAAGCGTGTTATCAACTTCACTTTCGGCACCCCATTTTTACAGTTATACTGAAGGTATATTAACATAAAAAAAAGAACACACTGTACCCATGATCAAAACTTAAAACACGATGCAAGCGCACAATATGTGAGATGATATAGTCAGACAGCATTACACTCAGACTATTATTGTCCAATTCTTCAGTGCTGTAATCAAGATGTGTGATAAGATAACTGTGGAGATCTCCCATGTTTTGAACAGGTTGAACAGACACCTGAAAGAAATGATCAATATTTCTCTATTATGTTCAGATAATGTGATTCTTTGGTCTTATTCAGAGCTCTAGTATTTCTTCTTTAGCATAGACATTTTCTTAACCCTTTCGCTGTTACATACTTTCTGAAGGCTGAGCTAAAAATAGCTACTCTTTGTTTCTAGGTCACAAACGTGAATGTACGCCTATAGCAGTGACAGTAGCAATGAATAACGTGTAACACGTCTTTAACCCACAGAGGAGAGATAATAACAGACGTGTTAATGTATCTTTAGAAGGGAACTGATAGAAGGGAATGGGAAAAATGTATATATACGTCCTTAGCAGCTAAAGGGTTAATCTTATTGATAATTGATAACCTCCTGCATTTTCTGCTAGAGATATAATAGGAAGATAAACTAAATGAATCCTTTTTTTATATCTCAAGGTACATTGGGTAATACAGTGTTAGGACTACATTTTTCATTGACTGTTGGTACACAATGCATCCGTGTGGTGCGGGCGGCAAGGAAGCAAAGAATAGTACTACTGCGACCTACTAGGCATGTCATAAGAAGTGACTGATGTAGTCCTTAGGGATGTTACCCTAGTAAATAAAAGCAGGCAGAAATCAGATGTGCTAGCCTACTTGTAGGTGCATAACAGACATATCGTACAATTGCTCTTAGGTTCAGATCACATACAAATCACACAGAGTGGTTGACAAGTGGTCGATATAGAGTGTTGAAAGAAGAAGGTACCCAATGCGTGATGTCTGTTGTGTTTGTTATCTTTATATACAACATATAACAAGAATTAGCTGTTACAGCATATGAAAAAAGACACTCTCTTCTCTGGCATGTAAATGTTTATTATGTGTTGACAATGTGAACTTTGATCATCATGGTAGTGTGGTGATTAGGGAACTTGTTTTATAGGCATGTAGCCCTAGGAAAAAACTTCCAGTGGGAGTGAGACTTGTTCATACAGCAACGGCTCTCATGTCAATTCCGTCTCAATTAAGTACCAGAGAAATGTTGAGATTTAAAGGCAGCCAGCTTGATGTTGACAACCTCATCATCCTATGCCCTTGGTCAAAGACAAAATATGGGCTTAACATTGTATTACCCAATATACCTCAAGGTATCTCTCTCTCTCTCTCGATCCCATATCTCATGGTATTAAAAAAAAGATCCTTACTTACTTACTATGTGAAAAAAAATGAAAACCAGTGGCATATTCTTTACAGCGTTGCCATCAATTACAGTAAATGAGCCGTCAACTTTCTAGGCACAACTTATATGTTTAGTAGTAGTTTGCCATCGCTTTCTAAACGGTTAGATCTATTTTTATCGTTCATACAAAACCACAGGAAGAAATTTGTGCCCAAACTGCTCACCGCAGAGTTTAAACCATGTACATTTGGAATGTGATCGAGCTCACTACAGCTCAAGCTAAAGACGTCCATACTTACTATGTGGGCTGTGCCAAATCACCATTTCCAACACTTTTATGTAGAGAAATTGAAAAGAAATTTTAAAGTGAACAAATTTGAAAAAAATCCAAAGTGAAAAATAATATAATTACTGTATAGATCTGTTTAGATAATTCTTACTTTAACTTGTCTAGACTCAAGGGATGTGACAGACTTTTTAAATGCATAAGCATCTGCAACGAAGGTAACAAAATGTTGATGAAGTTCGGACTTCAAATCCTTCCACTTCTGAAATAACAAGAAAAGAGAAGTTTTAAAATTAAGTTATCTAAATTGATTAACTCTTAGTGGACCAGGGCAAAAGTCACGTTTTTACAAGCGCTTTCACTTTTGATAGCCAAACACCACTTAGCGTGGCGGAATGTAAAGCGCGTCCACTTCAAGCCACTAGCGTGGCGCTTGGTCCACTATGAGTTAATCTTTAATATCTGTGGTACTGGTAATATTAATAACCAAAATGAAATAAATAACACAAACGAGAAAGAAATGTTATCGTGCAATAATATTACTTTAGTACATTCTTTTTCTTCTTCATATGCTCCATATTGACCACTTGTTAACCTCTCTTTGTGAGTTGTATGTGATCTGAACCTAAGAGCGATTGTATGTTGTACCAATTATGCACCTACAAGTAGGCCAACACATCCGATTTCTGATATGCTTTTTATTTACTAGGGTAGCTTCTCTAGACCCCATACCTCAGTCTCCTCTTGCAACTTGCCTTGTAAGTCGCAATTTTATTATTCTTTGCTCCCCTTGTGAGCTCCGGCAACACCCAGGCGACTTTAGTATATTAACACATTAATTAAAAAATGTAAAGACATAATCTTTTTTCACTTTTTCACTCTACAATTTTCAATGGATTTTGATGAATAAAATGCAATATTTAAAATAAATGAGTGTACTTTTATAATAAGTAAAAATAATAAGTGACATTAAATTATTCTTTATGTTTACTGTAACATCTAAATGTACTATGTTTTACAGATTAAAGTTTAGCAGTTAACTCTTTCCAAACCAATCACTGCAGACCGCGCCACAGCACATTCTGTTCAACGCCATTCGCTGTACATTGCGCTATTCGAATTGTTTCATTTATACAAGTCTTTCTAGCATTACTTATACTATTTTACTTCTACTACTTTTTAACCTTGTTATTCTAATAGGTTGTCCAGCTTTCTTCAAATTAGTAGATATTTGATATTATGTAAATATATGTGTGTGTGTGCGTGTGTGTTTTTATTGACGAGTAGTTATGATTTCTTGTAAAAACAAATTCTTTTGTTTACCTCCTTGAAATAACTATGTACAACTGAGGAAATACATGCGTACAGACAGAGTTAAATGAGGTATACTGTATAAATGCTGCTCATGACACTAGCACTGGTTGTCATGGCAAATGATTTTTTTACAATTTTGTTTTTAGCTTGACAATATATAAATTTGATGATAAAATCAAATTTTATCAAACTTTAAATCAACCTAACTTGCAGAAATATATTGTCTTGTGACAAATTAAATACTGGTAGCTGAATTGAAATGTGGTAATGTGAATTTAGAACTAATTATAAAATGATTAACAAAATATGGCGTACTGTGCTGCTCTTGACCAAATGGGATAGAAAAATCATGTCCCATATGTGGTTCTTGGTACAGAATGAGTTAAATTTTCCCCGCTGATAGTGTTCATTTTTTTTATTCATACCATAATTTTAAAATTAAGTAGAAATTAATTAATATCTAGTAAGATTGTTGTATAAGTACAGCAATATGAAAGCTAATTTCTGTTGAGGAGTTGCAGAAAATATGGCAAATACCTCCTTGATGAATCCATTGACCTTTTCATCAAACCAATTCAGATCTGACATCCGAGTGATACGATCTCTCACAATTCTATTTAGCTCATGTTGCCAAAGAGAGATCACCATGATTTCATCTGCCCTTCTCTCACTCACCAATCGTTGTAGACACTGTGAATATCAATCAATGTTTGTAACAATAAGCAAACTTGTATGCACAAAACTCAAATAAAAAACATTTTCATCTTTGGTTTAGAATAGTTATTACAGTTTGTCTCTATATACCATTAGCTTTAACTCTTTCCACCCATCTATTTTCTCAATTTTTAAGCAGTTAATTCAGGAAGTAAAAAAATTACGATCCAACTACTCGTCAATAAATAAACATATATATATTATTATTATACTAAATTGAAAAACTGGGCAACCAAGAATAACAAGGTGGAAAAGTAGTATAAGTAAACCGTAAGTAAACTAGAAGACTTCTTATAGAAGCACTCTGGCGAGTGTGGGCTAAAGGTCAACGGACTTCCACGTGGCGCAGTGTCGGACTTAAAGCGTGGAAAGAGTTAAACTAGAATCTGTTTTAAGTGCAGTATACATTTTATTTGTTATTGTATAGTATAGCTTGTGGTTAATGGCTACATCCTGTAAAGGATATAGCCAGATTTTAATTTTCATAGTATAGACAAATGTCAAGTCATCATCTTCAAGTGCAATGCTGACTGGTGTAGACAATAATGCATCTTCACATTATGGATCTTCAGTTGATCCTTGATGTTGACTATCAGTAAAGAGTCTAAAGCAAAGAATTAAATTCATTGCACCGGGTTTTACTCCATTTGACTCGGTCCTCTCAGCGAAATAACAGCACTGCTGCAAATATAGCATAAAGAACAAACTCCGAGCTCACAACAATCCTAGGATCTCTGAAAAAATTAACCTGTGAACAGATTGACACTGAAAGATTCAAACCCATGACCACTGGAATGCAAGACAGTGGCTTAAACATTTGTCACAAGACATCCATGTTGACAGCTTCCTGCCATGAAGCCAGACTGTTCAGAATTCTCTCTCACTGTCTTTATCTGTCTCACCTCCCATTAATTTTATTTAATGTGCTCTAAACTTCTCTTTCTTATCGCATGTCTGAAAAATGACTGCCTCTTTCTTATAATGATAATAAGTTTGCTCTGTGCCTTGACTTATTTTGTTCAAAGTATGAAGTTGTAAAATACTGAAACATGAAGTGAAGTAGTTTGACTAAAGACAGCTACAGACTAAATCAATGTTTAGACAAAAATGTCTTTATAAAGAAAAGAATACAAGACTCTGCAGTCCACGCAATTAAATTTGCAAGCAAGTGAATGAGTATTAAGATACCATACTTTTAATAGCATTACAGTTTTAGTTTTCAAAAGTATAGAATAGCTTTTATCACAAGTATTAAATCATGACCTCCCAGGACATTAGATAAATCTGACTAATATTACTCAAACAGAAAACATTTCTAAAAACAATTAAAATTCAATATATTGAAAATTATAATATAAAAATATTATTTGAACAATTAAACAAAATCAACAATTCAAAACAGTTCCAAGGTGTAACCAGCCTTTTATATATTGTTATCACTAAACCACAGACACATTTTGAAAATATCACCTGAAAACATCTTGTTATGTCTTTTAGTGTGAAGAGATAATGATGGCGTCCATCAGTAGGTGAAGGTCGTAGGACATTCTGAATAGCTGTCAGCATATCACAGGACACAGTCACAATAGAGTTGTGAAGTTCATGGTCAAGACCTGTAGCACCACCAGTCTTCATGTTTGCCTGTAAGTTATAAGTTGGATAGCATAATTATCACTATCACCAATGCCACCATAAGTGCTACAATATTACCCCTCTCTCACAACCACTCACACCACCATCATCATCACCATCATCATCATCCTTATTGTCATCCTTAACATCATCATAATCCTCCCCACCATCATCATTATCATCATCATCATCACTATCACCACCTCTAATACCACCATCATCATGATCATCATCATCATCATCCTCATCTTCATTATTAGCTTTCATGTTAACTGATGTTCACAATGTTTCATTAAATGTTTCACTATCTTACACCTTAAAAAAACGCTTGATATGCAATTTATGACACAAAAAAACTACAAGATGTATCTGCCAATATTTGTCTCACTATTAAACCACGTTATACAGTACCAGTTATTGTTTCTTTAACTGAAATATCATTCAGAAACTGACAAATTCATTGAAGATATAGCAAAGAAGTGAAACTTGTCAAGAGCAACTTAATCATCTAGCAATTTTGTGCATCAATAATTGTTTAACTAAACAAGTTGATTTTATTGAAGTTATTAAAATATTTGCATATACAAATTCAAGAAAATATAATTTGAAATAATTTTGATATTGTTGTAAGTTTTCATTATGTAAATTGTTTAAGTTTTTTCAATAATTATAAATATTTTGTCTCATTTAAACTTACTTATTTTATTTTAATTCTTACACGTGTTCTGACCAAATACTATCTTTATCCAAGAACAGCCTTACACAGTGGCAGCAAGAAAATTTGACCACCATCATCCAAAAATGATGCTGGAGATGGATCGGACATGTGATACACACACACACTAAATCTGTCATGAAAACTGCGCTGAGATAATCTACACCAGAGGGTAAACAAAAACATGGAAGATCCAAAATGACCTGGAGGAGAATTTTAAAACAAGAACTGAGAAATTAATCCATGCTAGAACCTGCTACAGAGGATGGTTAATAATGGAGATGAATGGTGTGAATTTGTTGCTGTCCATAAGCATTAAGGGCATCACAGGCTAGTGAGAGATTTTATCTTAAATTTTGTAGAGCATCATGCTGGTCTTAACTTTAGTGGTAGGTAGGGGCTGTCCATGAAAAGATCCTGACCTAGGGACCTTCTTCAGGATGTGAGACCATAGAATCAAGGTTTTTATACTGAAAGTCCAGGATAGGTTAAAGGCTTGATACTGGCAAACCTAAGATAAGCTCACTTCTCACATTAAAGCATGTAAAAACAAGAGTTGCACTTGACATTTCATAAATCTAACAGAAATATTAATTGCAAGAGAAATTTTATGTTTTGTTCCTTTGCTGCAGGTTTCTATAACACATCTGACATTCTCACAATAATTACCTCCAAAATGCCATGAACAATGTTTCTAAGCACATCCTCTTGAGGAGCAGGCAACCAGAACACAGCAAAATGGCGCTGAAAGCACAAAAACAGAGAGAAGCAGATATCATCTGTGAACAAAGATAGAAGTCATACAATATGCATTGTAATAAAACATAGAATGCTTAACCACAATATTACATTTCCTGTCAAATCAATATTACTACATTAGTGCTAAGAACACAGCTTCAAGACCGGTAGCTCTTTGAAATAAGTAGTACTACATTACCTGAGGAAGAAACTATGTGGCAACAAGAGTTGCCAGCGATGGATCATCAAATTTATGAGAAAAACTGTAATTGTATGAGATCAAACACAGAAGAAGAAGTTACCTCCGCATTACTCTATTTCCACAATGAGCATTGCTATCATCAAAAGTATCAAAATCTTCATCATAATATTTTCACAATAGTCATCATTATCAACTTTCATACAACATTTACCAGTTTTCAATGTTATCAACTTCTTAATCATGAAATACATAGTATCATTATTGTCAATACTATCTTTACAGACTTGCATTGACAGCATAGATTGCTGGGGAGTTTATGATGGATAGATAAGGAGGATGTTTTTTGGTCTCTTGGGACCTACTGTTGGATGAGGACACTAAAATTGATGTTGAATCAATCCATCGGTTTAAGGAGTTTGGAATACTGTTGTACAGTAGACTGGATGCTTGAGGAGCAGAGGAGAAGTGTGTTTAACCAGTGAGTCACAGGAACCATCAGTAACATACCCAGAAAAAGAAGAAGAAGAATTGCTTTTATTTTTTTAATTGTAGTTACACTCCTTTCCTCCTTTCTATTTTTCATCCACAATGTATATTCTTACCACAAAGTACCATGTTTCGAAATCTGTTGGGGGAGACTGATCACCTATGGGTTTGCCAAGAGTGTTGTGACATCAGTTCAGTAACCAATACTAATACACTTATAAACTACAAACAATACATAATATTACCATTAATCTCTCAGATATAGATCTGTTGGATGCTGCAGGGTATTCACTGACAGTCATGGCTGCTATCACAGAAAGATCCTCTATTGAGTGCCACTCAAATGGTTTATGTAGGGTACAAAGTTGCTTCTCATCAAGAAGTTGTCGAAGAAGCTCATTGCACCTCTGAGTTCCATTCTGATCTGGCTGTGGCAGATTGACATCATCAATGAATATTTTCAATTTTTTCTTGTCCAAAGCTCCATACACAAAACCTGAATTGAAGTTATTCAATAAAACAGTGTTTCTGTTTCATAACTGAAAGTATTCAGTGAAAGAATATATATAAAAGTTATAGTTCTTTTTTTGTTGTTTCTTATGTAGGGGATTAAAGCCTCTTTAAGCAGATGCATGTCCTTTTCAACCTAAGATCAAGCCTTTCATTGGCTATATCAGAGAGTGTAGGGCAATAAATACGAAAAATAAGAATTAACTAATTTCAGAGAATAAAAATGGCCTTAAACAAACAAAACAGTTTGTTTGTTGTTGCTTTTTGCGATTATACTTATCATTCAGCCAACCTAACCACTCTTTGTGATTACAGATACTATTCACAGCTACGCTGATACTACTACCTAATCTTGTAAGTAAATAATAATAATTCCTCTCGTACTGTTATACGTTACATAGGGCCTGCAAGTAATTTCTCCATACCACTCTATCCTGGGCAACTCGCTCAATCTCCTCCATGGAACTGAGACCGATATTTCCTGCCTCTCTCAGCAAAGTTCGCTTCAGGGTCTCCTTAGGTCGACCTCTCTTTCTTGAACCCTTTGCATCCCACTTCAATGCCTGCTTTGATATTCGTTGATCATTTCTCCTCAAGGTTGCTCCAACATATCTCCATCTTCTCTTTCTTATAACAGTTGTCACTAGTGGTTGACCAGACATGTCTCTGATTTCATCACTTCTCCTGAATTGTTCCATTTTATATTCATTATTTTTCGCAGACATCTATTTCAAATGCATTCAACTTGCTTTCTATATCTTTAGTCATTTTCCAACTCTCACTGGCATATGTTAGGATTGATACAACATTTGAATTGAAAATTCGTAATTTAGTTTTAATACTATATAACTTGCAGTTCCATATTTTATTTAGACTTTTAAAAGCTGATGTTGCTTTGCCAATTCGTATCATAATTTCTTTTTAACATTTCCTGTGCAATCAAAATTGCTACCCAAATAGGTGAACTGCTCTGTTATTTTTATAATTTTAGATTCCAGTGTGATATCTGCATTACTTGCCATAGGTGTCTTCATTATATTTGTTTTTCATAGCTTATCTGCAGTCCAACTTTTGATGCTATAGATGACAAGTTGTAAGTAGCTTCCCTTTAATTCCTACCTGCTTTATCATACTACAGTGCAGCAATCTGTTCCCAGGATCACCCAATGGAGATGGAGTAGGGTCTTGGTCAGTGCAGCTCACTGGTCATGGTGCTTACTATTCACCTTATTTCATTGTGCCTATAGCACCGTTTTCTGCCAGGTTGTTTGGTCTGCATCGCTTTCCTCATTCTTGAAAGTTCACTGCATGACAAATCTTGGGATGGTTTCTTGATCACTTCTAATTATGTATCCTATCCTGCTCCAGCATCTACATTTGATTAATTGATTCATACCACGATCATCATTGCACTTCAGTCAATGATCAGATGTACTCCAATCTCTTTCTTACATAGAAAGATCTCAGTGGCAGAGCACGAACTCCGTAGCACAAGCGAAGGTCCCCGATGTCATTTTGAAGATGTAAAAATATTTTGCCAGATTTTTTTTCTCTTGTCTAATGAATTTTGCTTAGGATATCGGCTCTCTTGCCTGCTTTTCTCGATTTTGAACTGCCAAGGGTTCTTTTACGTGCTCAAATTGAACACAGGAACTTTCGTTTTATTGTCCATATCAGATAGGACTAGGAACTAGATCTCACCTACAATGAGATTAGGAATCTTTGAAAAAATATCTTAATGATTCCATGGGAGAGCGAACGGAGTACCTTTGGAACGAGAGACGAGCACCTAATCTCTACGTCACACAGATAGACCAATCTGCATTTGTCACTATTTACATTTGCTTGCGGTAATTTATATTTATATTCAATATATTTAGTATTAACTCCTCACTCTCAAGATGTGAGTTCCTAACAACTACACTACTGCTCCTCTATTTCAGAAGGAGAAGCAGCATAATTTTCAATGGTAAATTCAACAATTTCAAATTTCTGCAGCAATAAAAACAGCAATAAGATTAGTTTTAATATCTAATCTTATAATCTAATTTACCTTGTCTGTGATGAATGTTAGATTCAACAAACTGCTGAAGCTGAATTGCTGTAGAAGCTCCAGAGAACACTAACTGCTTGCACACAGACAGTTGAGAATCTAAGGATTGATAAAGCTCCTTGTACTAAGTAAATATATACATGGATATAAATTGTGGACTGGTCTAAAAAATAGAAAATATTCACATTACAGATATATACCAACAAAGAGCAAATAGAATTCTATTTAAAGTGTCCCTAAAGTTTGATTTTACATGAAGAGCATCTGAATGCTACTTAAATAAACATCTAAATCAATTTAAAAAGAACAAAATTAACTTATTTTGGAATACACATCACATAATTTATTTGAAGATGTTTTTGTTGTCCATAGTTTACATACATTCAAATTTCAATATTTAAAAAATATATTTAACCAAAAGAAATTTTATTTTTAACTCTTTCCATGCTTTTTGCCGCATACTGTGCCACAGCGGAAGTCCTTTCAACACCATTCGCAGTACACTATGCCATTAGAGTTGCTTCCTTATAAGAAGTCTTTCTAGTTTTACTTCTAGCACTTTTTAACCTTGTTATTCTAATAGGTTGTCCAGTTTTCTTAAAATTAGTATATAATAAGATATATATACGTTTATTTATTTATGAGTAGTTATGTGTTTTTTTAATTGTTTTTACCTCCCTTGAATTAACTGTTTAAAAATTGAGGAAATAACTGTGTGGAAAGAGTTAAAAAAATAAGTACCTTGCTGTCTGATGAAGTCATTGACAATGGCTGTCTTTCCTGAACCATGCGGTCCAGCTAGCAGTACATTTCTTCCTGAAGTGGTTGAAAACTCCATGAGAAGGCGAGTTCGGGCCTGCAATAATGTTTAAATGTACTATATTTCTAAATTCATTACAACTTGTTTATGTGTATGTGCGTGTGTATCTGCATATGTATGTTTATGAATGTGTGCGTCGTTTACAAGCGGACACCGATACATACGGACTGTCCTATAAATGTTCTACCAAATAAAGATGAGTAATCTCCATGAAGTAATTTACTTACAGTGTCCACTGAGTTCACAAAAACCTCTCCAAGGATATCTTGATTGTCTGCATACACTTCTGGCACCCTTATAGAAAATAAACAGTACATGTTATTAGTACTAACAACAACCACACTTTGAATAAGAAATATAAATATATAAATTTATGGATTGTAAATCATACTCTTGCGTCTCTGTAAAATGCTCATATAATATTGTTTTGTCCTTTACGTTTTAGAAAATAAATTAATGACTTGTGATTTTTATATAATGAGCATAAGTTTAAGGCAGGATTAATACTGGGCATAAAAATGCTTTTCAGATCACCTCCAGGCTGAGGATGGATGCACAGTCCTGCGCTGGATATCTTGAATCCTACTAGATAATGTTGTTATTATGTTTGACTTTAAATTAATTCTTTGCAACGTTCAAATTGGTTGACTGAAATCAAAGTACATGTCAGACAGAGAAGTTTCAAGATTTCAATTTCTCAATAATTCTGATGCATTCATTTTACTGAACATGCAAGGTCTTATTGCTAATGAGTGAGCTGACATGATGGCTTTAAAAGTGCCTCTATGACTCCATTAGACATGGATAGTGGTGACATATTGAGGTCTCTCAAAGACAGCTTTTTACAAGATAATGACTCACCCATAAGCGATGATGCAATCTGGAGATTAAAGGAATATGACATCAAACATGGACTCTATGAGAGAAAACAGATCACATGTGCATATAGAAATGACCTTTATATTACAATGTAAAAAAGAAGGGTCTAGGAAAAGTTACACTGTACAAGAACATTTCAAGCCCGTATCGGACTCACTAGCCATCTACGCACACACAGACAAACATAACGCAACTACATTCCATTGGATGAAAATTGTGTGGTCATCATCACCCGTGATGGACGAGCATCATTATCATCAGGTAAAGTTAAGTACTAATAAACTATCGGCATGCATAATCTTCCCAATCTGCTAAAAGAGACTGAGCACTTAAGAGTCTGTATGGAGTGTAGTGATATTGGCTCTGTTAACAAACCAACTAATATTGAGAATAAATCAAAATTGGACAACTCTGAAGGAAAAGACAAAAAATATGTTAAAAAACTATGTGTAAGTGAATATTGCTATGATTATGATGGAGTCTGCAATATGCAAGTATTTAAATTAACAAATAATAAATTAATAATTAAATCAAACAATTGACATACCTGGACTGCCATGGATCCCATTCTCCAGACTCATCCACATAGTAATCAAACACACAAATATCTCGATCATCATCTGGCAGACTTCAAATACAAATTAATAACACAAGATCTTAAGTAGTGACAGTGTATTGTAAAAATTGACAGTCATATTAATATCACTAATTTGAACTTGTAGAAAATTTATTCAAATCTGTATTTCAATAATTTGATGATAAAACTTATAATTAAATCGCTTAATAGAATTTGAAAATTTCTCAAGATATTTATGACATAATCAAAAACAATAATTTGTGAAAGAACATCATAAATATACCAAAGGCAGAGCTGATTCAATTTCATGAGCCAAACATTTGACTTGTATGTATTGTCCATGAGCAGGTGTATTGTATTAGTGAGTGTCACACAAAAAATGAAATATTTTATGCACTAACTGTACAAAATTATATCCTAGAAATGTAGATGTTATGTTCCTTCCTTTTGCAAAATAAATAATATAGGGAAAATATGGATTTACATTAAGTTTTGTTTAAAAATTTGCAGCTTCTGTATTGGTAAATTTTCCACAGAAATGAGTTAACCATCTTCATAAAATAAAAAGTTTCAGCCACTGCAGTTAGAGATTAGTAGTTCTTGATGAGAGTGATGAGAAATATATTGATTCTAACACTGGTGTTTCAATTTCTAGCATATGTCATGATTGCAGCTCCAGTGTTTACTTGTTCTTATCAACAATGTTAAGCACTCTTTGTGATTTGTGTGTTTTGTACCTAAAAGGTGAGTATGTTGTGCCCCTGTTAGAACAGACACATTCAAATTTTGGCCAAAGTGTATGCAAATTATTCAACACAAACTTTATTTTTGATAAGAAACTATAAAAACAATTCCTTAAAAATCATATTTTTAAAAGAAAGTTTTTATTGAAGTTCCAGACTTCTGTGAAACTTTAAATATTATGGTAACATTTAAAATAAATCATTAAAAATACTTCAATTTTTTTAAATGTGGTTATGTCTTTAATTACTTGAATTTTACAGAATTGACTTTTTAATTCTTAAAATTTATAAATAGTATAGAATACATTAAAGAAGGATACAAAAAATACAGGACAATATTTGCAAAGTTAGTCAAGTCTCGAAATTTTCTAACTAAAACGAGCTAGTAAAACTGTTGTTTTTGACCTCATATGCGACAAGGTAACAAGAAAATAAATGAAAGTAACAATAGAAAAAAAAAACTACAACCAAAAGCAGTGAACCCAAAACTGAAAATTAAACATTAATTTCAATTGCAAAAAACTTACGCTGTTGAAAGTGTTTTCAGAAGATCACTGAAAGCCTTTTGATCATTAGCATTAAGTAGTGCACCAAAGGTCCACATCAGACAGAATAGATATAGTCTTTCAATGTGAAGCTCTCCTGAAACTTCAATGTTGTCTGCCAACATGGCTGCCAGCAGACTTAGACATGTTTTTAACATGCCAACATCATTGAGCTTGAGGTATGGTCTAGTGATTGTTAAAATTGGGAAAGATACAAAAAATTGTTTTAATATTCACAATATACAAGAGGCGTTCAGAAACTAATGCACCATATCTGGTTTTTTGGAAACTAGTTATTCAAAATGAATGAAATTTACAAACATTTATGCACAAACATGTCCTCTAAACATATTTATTTTCCCCACATAATCACCATCAACTTGAACAGCATAACACGCCAGCATGAAACAAGAGAATGTATCCCTTGACTGTACCAAGTTTTGTTAAGCTCAAAGAGCCATTTCTTCACTGCTTTAATCACACCCTCATCATCACCATGTCCCAAGAAGTTAATTTTTAAGTCGACCAAAGAGATGAAAAATCAAATGGAGCCATATCGGGGATATAGGGTGGATGATGAGTACAGTCTAGCCCAATTTGTCATTTGCCTACCATATTTTGTTACTTGTGTGAGGGTGTGCATTGCTGTGTTGGAGCAACAGTTCTCCTGGATTCTTTTTAAAACAAACACATCATAAACACATTAAATATAAATTTGGTTCCTACTTTGCCTCGTTAAGAACAAAATGAGTAACTGGGTCCAATGTCTTCTGAAAGGCTTTCTGTAATACCTGCAGATAATATGTAGAAAGCAACTTTGAATACAATTTCAATATATATGAAAAGTATATGTATCAAAACAATTAAATATAAATATAAAAATGGTTTACTAGGATAAACAGTATACGGTAATAAATAATAAATAGAATAAAAAGTAAGTATAAGATAAGATGAAGATGGAGATATGTTGGACACACCTTGAGAAGAAATGATCAATGAATATTAAAGCAGGCATTGAAGTGGGATGCAAAGGATTCAAGAAAGAGAGGATGACCTAAGGAGACTCTGAAATGAACTTTGCTGAGAGAGGCAAGAAATATTGGTCTCAGTTCCATGGAGGAGATTGAGCAAGTTGCCCAGGATAGAGCAGTATAGAGAAATTGGTTGCAGGTCCTATGTAACATATAACAGTACGAGAGGAATTATTATTATATTATTATTATAAGATACACTAGATAAGTCCAAAATTTCCACCTGCCATATAACCTGTCTGTGAAAGATCTTAAGTGTGTTCTGATCAAAAACTATCTCGGACCAAGAACTACTTTTCATAGTATCAGCAAGAGAATGTGAACACCATCTTCCAGAGATGTTGGATAATGATCAGACATGTGATACACATGAACTCTAACTCTGTCCCATAAACTCCACCGAGATGGACACCAGAGGGTAAAATAAAATGTTTAAGACCCAAAACACCAGGATGAAAAAAGTAGAAAAGAAATTGAAAGCAATGAATCCCACCTGGAATACAATACACAGGACAACCAAAAACAGATGAATTGCACACATTTGTTGCTGAGCTAAACAATTTCTCACATGAATCTTAAAGAAAAATGTATCAATACAGTTAACGACACCTACATGTGCTTCCAGGTGTGACCTTGTATCAAGCCATGCCCTTGTGATGGGTTTCCAACCAACAATATCTCTGTCTATGTACAGAATACCCTGATAATAAAATGAAAGAAAAAAATTAACACAGGATATAAACCTTTAGATTGGTTCATTTACCAACTTTGCATCAAATCCTGGTTCTAATGGCTGTTAACTGTTTCCGTTCACAGTTATTTTCTCAGTTTTACAGTTAATTCAAGAGAGGCACACAAAAAGAATTGAAAAAAAAACCAATTATAACTACTTGTCAATAAATAAATATCTATATATCTTATTATATACTAATTTTAAGAAAACTAGACAGCCTATTAGAATAACAATGTTAAAAAGTAGTAGAAGTAAAATATTGGTTATTGGTTACTAAACTGACGTCATTGCACTCCCCCATACAGAAAGATAGGTGCTCAGTCTCCCCCAACAGATATCTAAGAGTATGCATACTGATGGTTCCTGTGACTCGCTGATTAAACACACCTCTCACTCTGCCTCTCAGGCATCCAGTTCGACTTGTACAATGGGTAACTCCAAACTGCCTAAATCGCTAAAAGTAAAATAGTGGAAGTAAAACTAGAAATACTTTTATAAGGAAACAACTCGAATGGCACAGTGTACGGCAATTGGCATTCTACGAATTCCCCACATCGCAGTGTGCAGCGATTGGCATGTTAAATATTAGGATAACACATGAACTACTTACACAGTTGGATATAGTACTAGGTGAAGCATGATTCAGATCATCAGTCTCCAACAGCAGCTTAAATCTCTCGGATAAGAAGAGCTTGTCTCCATTTTTCAAGTGTAAGACCTTTTCTTCTGAGAGTATACTACTGAAATTATCTGTCCAACTTTGGTGGAGGACTCCATCCAGGCACAGCCATGTTGTACCATGGTTCTGAAGAAATTATACATATAAAATATCTAAATGTTTCATGCAATAAAGTGTCACAAATAATCAGACATTTTTTAGAGATTAAACAATGTAGTGTGAGCACACATGTATTTACTGATTGGCCTCATACATTGTGCATGATGGAATTTCATTAAAAAGTAAGCAACCATAACTGTACCAAAGTTTTAACTTGCATCCACATTACTGAAAGACAAATTTCCTAACAACTCGGTAATTCATTCCTGCAATGGTTTAAAGATCTTAACTTAAGTTCATTTTGCTTAATCCCCAAAAGACCATGTTAGACAACCTCAATCATTCTTTATACCTACAGATCTTCTATCACATTTTATATGCCTAAAAGTGGAAC
Source organism: Arion vulgaris (assembly GCA_020796225.1). NCBI lineage: Eukaryota > Metazoa > Mollusca > Gastropoda > Stylommatophora > Arionidae > Arion > Arion vulgaris. The sequence continues at coordinate 57,894,289 of CM036762.1, read as the reverse complement.
TCATTCAACAGTGCACATATAAACAACCCCTTCTTCTTCTCCGTCAATTTCTGCAATTGTTCATATCACTACTTGTTGGCCTCTCTTTACAACTTGTGCATGGTTTATTCTGTTGAAGAACGAGCGTACATGTACTGCTAGTTTACAGTGTTTTACAAACTGCTGCGATATTTACACATTTCAGCCCGACAAATCCGAGTTTCTGCAGATATGCAGTGTCTAACAGCATTATATATTCAAGTATCGTATGTTACTACTATCATTTTCCTGATTCATAATGTGTTATTTCCATTGATCTTGCCCGGCTTTACTTTGTAGAAAGAAGAATTTTCTGCCATTAGATGTATCAAGCCTAAAAATTGCTACTGTCTTTTTTTATTTGAATCAAGGAAAAGGGGTTAGGAAAATTCTATACCTATATCCTCTTCATATCTAATTTGAGACATAACGTTTCCACATGAGGTTTCCATTGTTGCTGTTCTGCTTCCTTTCTACCAATTGTTTCCCCTGTCAGGCCACAATCTTTTAATTCTCTTTCCACAGTTTTTCCCCATGTTTCCTTTGGAAATCCAGGCCTACTTTTCCCATCTATTGTCCATTGGAGAGTTGTTCTTGTCAATGTCCCTACTGGTATATGACATTGGAGAGTTGTTCTAGTCAATGTCCCTACTGGTATATGACATTGGAGAGTTGTTCTAGTCAATGTCCCTACTGGTATATGATATTGGAGAGTTGTTCTAGTCAATGTCCCTACTGGTATATGACATTGGAGAGTTGTTCTAGTCAATGTCCCTACTGGTATATGATATTGGAGAGTTGTTCTAGTCAATGTCCCAACTGGTATATGACATTGGAGAGTTGTTCTAGTCAATGTCCCTACTGGTATATGACATTGGAGAGTTGTTCTAGTCAATTTCCCTACTGGTATATGACATTGGAGAGTTGTTCTAGTCAATGTCCCTACTGGTATATGACATTGGAGAGTTGTTCTAGTCAATGTCCCTACTGGTATATGACATTGGAGAGTTGTTCTAGTCAATGTCCCTACTGGTATATGACATTGGAGAGTTGTTCTAGTCAATGTCCCTACTGGTATATGACATTGGAGAGTTGTTCTAGTCAATGTCCCTACTGGTATATGACATTGGAGAGTTGTTCTAGTCAATTTCCCTACTGGTATATGACATTGGAGAGTTGTTCTAGTCAATGTCCCTACTGGTATATGACATTGGAGAGTTGTTCTAGTCAATGTCCCTACTGGTATATGACATTGGAGAGTTGTTCTAGTCAATGTCCCTACTGGTATATGACATTGGAGAGTTGTTCTAGTCAATGTCCCTACTGGTATATGACATTGGAGAGTTGTTCTAGTCAATGCCCCTACTGGTATATGACATTGGAGAGTTGTTCTAGTCAATGTCCCTACTGGTATATGACATTGGAGAGTTGTTCTAGTCAATGTCCCTACTGGTATATGACATTGGAGAGTTGTTCTAGTCAATGTCCCTACTGGTATATGATATTGGAGAGTTGTTCTAGTCAATGTCCCTACTGGTATATGACATTGGAGAGTTGTTCTAGTCAATGTCCCTACTGGTATATGATATTGGAGAGTTGTTCTAGTCAATGTCCCTACTGGTATATGACATTGGAGAGTTGTTCTAGTCAATGTCCCTACTGGTATATGACATTGGAGAGTTGTTCTAGTCAATTTCCCTACTGGTATATGACATTGGAGAGTTGTTCTAGTCAATGTCCCTACTGGTATATGACATTGGAGAGTTGTTCTAGTCAATGTCCCTACTGGTATATGACATTGGAGAGTTGTTCTAGTCAATGTCCCTACTGGTATATGACATTGGAGAGTTGTTCTAGTCAATGTCCCTACTGGTATATGACATTGGAGAGTTGTTCTAGTCAATGCCCCTACTGGTATATGACATTGGAGAGTTGTTCTAGTCAATGTCCCTACTGGTATATGACATTGGAGAGTTGTTCTAGTCAATGTCCCTACTGGTATATGACATTGGAGAGTTGTTCTAGTCAATGTCCCTACTGGTATATGACATTGGAGAGTTGTTCTAGTCAATGTCCCTACTGGTATATGACATTGGAGAGTTGTTCTAGTCAATGTCCCTACTGGTATATGACATTGGAGAGTTGTTCTAGTCAATGTCCCTACTGGTATATGATATTGGAGAGTTGTTCTAGTCAATGTCCCTACTGGTATATGACATTGGAGAGTTGTTCTAGTCAATGTCCCTACTGGTATATGATATTGGAGAGTTGTTCTAGTCAATGTCCCTACTGGTATATGACATTGGAGAGTTGTTCTAGTCAATGTCCCTACTGGTATATGACATTGGAGAGTTGTTCTAGTCAATGTCCCTACTGGTATATGACATTGGAGAGTTGTTCTAGTCAATGTCCCTACTGGTATATGACATTGGAGAGTTGTTCTAGTCAATGTCCCTACTGGTATATGACATTGGAGAGTTGTTCTAGTCAATGTCCCTACTGGTATATGATATTGGAGAGTTGTTCTAGTCAATGTCCCTACTGGTATATGACATTGGAGAGTTGTTCTAGTCAATGTCCCTACTGGTATATGATATTGGAGAGTTGTTCTAGTCAATGTCCCAACTGGTATATGACATTGGAGAGTTGTTCTAGTCAATGTCCCTACTGGTATATGACATTGGAGAGTTGTTCTAGTCAATGTCCCTACTGGTATATGACATTGGAGAGTTGTTCTAGTCAATGTCCCTACTGGTATATGACATTGGAGAGTTGTTCTAGTCAATGTCCCTACTGGTATATGACATTGGAGAGTTGTTCTAGTCAATGTCCCTACTGGTATATGACATTGGAGAGTTGTTCTAGTCAATGTCCCTACTGGTATATGACATTGGAGAGTTGTTCTAGTCAATGTCCCTACTGGTATATGACATTGGAGAGTTGTTCTAGTCAATGTCCCTACTGGTATATGACATTGGAGAGTTGTTCTAGTCAATGTCCCTACTGGTATATGACATTGGAGAGTTGTTCTAGTCAATGTCCCTACTGGTATATGACATTGGAGAGTTGTTCTAGTCAATGTCCCTACTGGTATATGATATTGGAGAGTTGTTCTAGTCAATGTCCCTACTGGTATATGATATACAAGACTAATTCACCTCCATCTTCATCTTTTAATGATGTCCTTTAATGATAAACAGTTTATTGGTTTTAAAAGCTCTTCATTTGCTATTGTATTTGGCCAGAATATTCCCAGGATTCTTCTTAAACATTTATTTTGAAATGTCTCCAGAATGTATTCAAATTAGTATATAGCTATGTACTAAAAGAACACACTCTTACCCTATTTGCCTTTCTGACAGCGTGTGTAAAAATGCCATCTACCCATTCATTTTTGTGGCTAAGGCTACCAAACATTAGAGCTGTGTCATCAACAACCATTGGGTTAATGTGAAGAAGTCTGTGCATGCCCTCAGATGAGGTTTTGCCTGTATGAGATGTCTGTGTATGCATACCCAACGCATCTACAACAGTTTGAATACATGATGACTTGCCACTTCCAGGAGGTCCAGCAACAATGATGCCTGAAACAAGGAAGGAAAAGTTAATAACTAATTTTTCCAGTTATTTCATTCTCAATAGAAGGGACACATCATTATACATGTTTTCAAATTACTAGATTCAATCACATCAAATCTCTCTCTCTCTCTCTCTCTATATATATATAAACAATGGAATTAGAATTGAAAAAAACCACATTTGTGTAATTTAATTTCCATTTGGTAGGTCATTAGGGGTTATATTAGACTTAGTAAATGCTGCTTGCCCTGAATTGCACACTGTGCTGATTGGTTTATTATACCACAGTGAAAAAACGTTACTGGAAGGTTGAACAAGCATCCTCATGTCTGAGAGATCATTGTCCTAACCATTAAGCAACAAATTACAGAATTAAAATAGGTTTTAATTTAATAAAATATTTGATTTAAAAAATAATCAGAAGATTTCCAGATTGAATTAGATTACATTGACAAATTTCAAAATTAAACACCTTTTCCTAAATTTAAATAAGTACCAAGTTAAATTAAACTACAATTGCAAAACAAGGTGGCAATAAATATTTATATTACATAATGCTTATTGAAATAAGTAGTACAACTAAACTTACATTTTGTACAACATAAACTGTAGTCACAAACAAACCACATAAACTTGTAACAAAGCAACAACAAAAAAAGTAAATCACAGAAAACGTGTGACAAAGTAAAGAATAAAAAATCAATATTGTAAACTTGCAACAAAAGAACCAACAAATAATTGCAAAAATGTGACAAAGCAAGAAAAAAACATATAATTGTAAGCTTGTCACAAAGTAAAAGACTTATAAAACCCTTTCAGATGGTGACATTACGTAAATAGGAACAAAAATTAACCATTATAAGCTTTCACATAGTAAAGAATAAAGAAGTAATTGCAAATTTCTGGCAGTGTGAAGAAAAAAAACAAACCATTGTAAACTTGTGACAAAGTGTAGAGCTGTAAACATTTAGTAATCCATGGTTTGTGGGGAACAAGTCTAGAATCCAATGTCTTGCTCAACAAAGCTGATTCAAAATCTATCACATTCATAAAACCTTTTGATGATTGAGCAATGTCAGAGGACATACTAATTTCTTTTTCTGATGATTTTTTCATCTGAACATCAGGTTTTGGTAAGTTACTGAAGCAGCTGATCAAAATGTCTTTGAATAATGTCTGACTCTAGATGAAAAGACAACATAACTGGTTAAACATTTTCAAATCAGTAACTGACTCACAATTGAAACTTATAAATAACTGCTTTAGAAAATCAGCAATTACACATATCAGGAAGGGGTTACAATATTTATACATGTCAGTGAGAGGTTGAGGAGTGTTTGGATGAATGGATTAGAACACGGCTCCGATCGGAGACCCTGTACGATACACAGTAAGGCAAGGATTTTTTCTGTTGTGGGCATAAAGGAAAAATCCTAACCTGAACATCTTTGCTGTGACTATACTAGCCATGCGGCCATTAAATTCCTCAGGCTCTCGTGTCACCTGTCCTACACTGCCCTAAAAAAACAGTACTACAGTCGGTAACAACATTTAAAAAACAATTTTAGTCAGAGGTTCAAAGTTTAAACATATCAGTAATTGGTTTAAAATTTATAGAAAACTAGTTCAAAATTTACATGTATTGGTAACTTGTTGAAGATTTAAAGGTATCAATAAGTGGTTCTTGCGTATACAAGACATGTACAGCAAACAAATTAAAATGGGGGAAAAATGTATCAAGTTTTGTGATTTAAATAATCTGTAGTGATGGTATTAGGGAAACGATCTATGAACACTGAAATGTGTATAAGAAACTGCATGTTGGTCATACAGACAACCAGTTTAATACATTAGACACAAAATGGTGGATGTAAAATGAAGAGCTGATAGAGGATCAGATAGAGAAGAAATGGAATGCCATCTGCCAAGAGTGTTGCATAAAGCACAAACTCCATAGCTCCAGCAATAATCCTAGGGATCTCATTAAAAAATTACACATGTAAATCAGTCCAGATTCAAATCCACAACCTTCAAAATGACTGGCAATCGTCTTAACCACTTTGCCATAGAGACACCAGTTCTTTCTTATTTATAATATTTTTTATTGTGAAGAACTGATGGTTTCAAGAAAAGAAAAGGCAAAGCATATTTCATAACTACAAGAAATCTTTTCAAATTAAGACACAAAGATTAGTGCAGCAGATATAAAAACATCAGAAGCTATAAGTTTTTAACGGGGTACATGTTAGGTCTCAAAGTTTGTTTGACACTCACCTCAGATGTCAGTCTACTCACCTCAGATGTCAGTCTACTCACCTCAGATGTCAGTCTACTCACCTCAGATGTCAGTCTACTCACCTCAGATGTCAGTCTACTTACCTCAGATGTCAGTCTACTCACCTCAGATGTCAGTCTACTCACCTCAGATGTAATTCTACTCACCTCATACGTCAATCTACTCACTTCAAATATCAGTCTACTCACCTCATATGTCAATCTACTCACCTCATATGTCAATCTACTCACTTCAGATGTCAGTCTACTCACCTCAGATGTCAGTCTACTCACCTCAGATGTCAGTCTACTCACCTCAGATGTCAGTCTGGGTGTGATAATTTCATCTATAGCCTCACAGACAAGGTAATGATCCTGTTTGCCTTGAACAGTGAGGTGACCGAGTGCCAGGTTTGCAAACAATGCTAGTGTAGCTCATCTTGTTGGTAATTACTAATGGTAGTGGTAAGTAAACGTGAAGTAATATGATTTAGTGATGGTGACTAATTAAAGTGATATAACATATATTAGTGATGTGACTAATAAAGTATAATATATATTAGTGATGTGACTAGTTAAAGTGATATAACATATATTAGTGATGGTGACTAATTAAAGTGATATAACATATATTAGTGATGGTGACTAATTAAAGTGATATAACATATATTAGTGATGGTGACTAATTAAGTGATATACACATATTAGTGATGGTGACTAATTAAAGTGATATAACATATATTAGTGATGGTGACTAATTAAAGTGATATAACATATATTAGTGATGGTGACTAGTTAAAGTGATATAACATATATTAGTGATGGTGACAAGTAAAAGTGATATTGGCTATTGGTCATTGCACTCCGGGCAGACCCATAGGTGCTCAGTCTCTCAAACTAATATTGAAGAATATGCATACTGATGGTTCATGTGGCTCGCTGGTTAACTCTTTGTGTCCTAGAAAATTTTGGGGGTGGTCACGCTCTGCCAGAACACATTTCTAGCAAATTTTTCGCAATGGAGTTATCTTGGAAATATGCCTATAACTTTAGTTCTATGTAAGCTAGATTTATACTGTTGGTATCAAAATATGCAGAATTAAATTCTGCAAAATATGATAATAAATAGTTATATTTGTAAATTAGTATTTATTTAGTAAATTATTGTTGTATTTCATGTTATTGAAAAAATGAAATATAAATGCCATCATTGTCGGTGAAATCATAAACATGAAACACTGTTTGTGTTTAATTGTACTTTGGAACAAATCCATGTCTTGTTCGGCACTTAAACGACGTGGAGGACGAAACAACATCTTGTAACTAAACTTTTCACACGAAAGTTCACTTTTTCACAACAGGAAAAATATATTTGCGAATAAAACTATTTCTAAATAATCGAAAATAAATTCTTTCATGCTGTATAGTATATGAATGAAATGGAAGTTATCTGCCTGTTGAGTTCTGTAAACAAAAACAGTGTCGGACGTATAGTAGCTGAACAGTGAAATAAAATGTGAATGGACCCAAATTAGACATTGACAGCATGTTTTGGCATAATGAGGTAACTGTTTTCTACGTTGGGAGCATTGACTGGACACAATGAGTTAAACACACTCCTGCTCTGCCCCTCAGGCATCCAGTTCTACCTATACAACGGGTAACTCCAAACTGCTTAAATTGGTGAATCGATTCAACATCTATTTTAGTGTCTTTATCCAACAAGTTGTCACTAAGAGACCAAAGAACATCTCTTTATTCATCCTCAACTCCCCAACAATCGATGCTGTTGATGCAAGCCTGTCCGCTCTCTCATTGCTGCAAATGCCCGCACGACTAGGACAGTAGATCCATGTAAGCTTCTGGAGGTTAGAAACTTCTATAGTGGCATATTTCCAGTTTTTAATTTACAACAAAGCTATGTATTTCTACATCATGGTCCAATTTAGAGTTTATTAAAAAAAAATGGTTAATTTGATGATATTTGTATCTATGGTATAAAAATGTGAGAAAAATAATTCAGCCACTGCATGTTTTTCAATTCAGAAGAAAATGTGTTAAAAGACAAGAAGGGCTGGAAAAGACAATTAAAAAGAGCAGCAAAGAAGAGAAAAGGAAGATTAAAAAAATAGATTCAGGATATGATAAATTATTTGAACATGATAGCAGCAGAAGTAAAAGAGAAATTTCAAAGGACTGTTATTGTGGCAAAGTTCTGCTCGAAACAAGCTATTGGGTGATGATGATGTACATACTGTACATATTGAGCAATGCTTACATTCTTCTATCTGTGACAGTTTCAAACAAGACGATATTTACCATTTACTGTAGACTGTTTATTCCTATTTGTAGGGGTTTCAGATCTTTGACTGTCTGATCTTACAGCTTCATCTTTCAAGCTGCTTTTATCAGCTCTTTTATCATCCTTGTACTTAAGTCTCTTGTTCATTGCCTTCTTGAGGACACCAATCAACGTTTGAGTGCTGAAGTTGTGTTGGATTTCAGGTCTAAAATAAAACAAAAATAGTTGATCGGGCATTAGAGACTTGCAGTATGACAACAATAAATACTTAAAGTTCAAATGAAAATATAATTAAAACAAAAAATGCATTTCAGTATATTCCCATTACTTATTTTTAATAGATGCTCTGAATTTAAAAGGAACAAAATTACTGCAAAATAATTCAAAAATATAACTTTGAAAAAGATGTTGCTGAAAAAAAAAACCATGTACCACCCCAAGTCCCGCCTGCCCGCGTATTCGTAGCGCATTGGATGACGGGTGACAAGTTCCCTGTGAGTACAGTTCAATTCTGCAGGCTGGCAGAGAAGCCACAGGTTCTCCAGATTTATGGTGTTCGTGGTACCGAACTGAAGGATTACGATGTCCATAGCACCATACCGAAGAGCTAAAAGCTCAAGTGCTTCTGGATCCAAAAAAATGTCAGGAGAAGTACAACTCAGAGTTAATATTAGGGTCAGTAACACCAAAAGTTGATATAAGGGGAAAGTACCACCCAGATTTAATGTAAGGGCAGTGCCCCAGAGTTACTGTACAAATTAAAATCAAATCGTTATAAATTAAGATATTATTCTTTTTATTTAAAGGTCAACATATATTTTGCAGAAAAAGTTAATTTTGACTTTTAAAAAATGTATTCACTAAAAACCTTTGTTTTTTTTACAATGTAAATTAGTGGATAGTTTTACACACACTATCTACCAAACAATAAACTTTACAATCTTGGCCTTTGTTTATTTTATTATAACAATTGGATCGTGAACCTCAGACACTCACCTCAATGTCTCGTAAATATCTTGCAAAACTATATTTTAATATAATTATATTTGCAATATCAGTTTATAATTTTCTGAAACAACAGCATATCTCTAACACAGAGGTTCATTGTTCAGCTACTGGTATCTGAGACTGTGTGCCAAAGTGTATTTATTCATCTCGAGTGGTTTTAAAAATATCAAGCCTAAATTTTAGCTAACTTTGTAAACTAAATAACAACATATTGTTAAAATATTGACTTTTGTCTTCACAGAACCTACTGTTGATGTTGTATATTTTGTAAACTTAGCACAATAGAACAAAGTAAAAGCTGCACAACAAAGTACAGCCATTTTTCTACAAATTATACACCCACATTAAAAAAAATTCTTATAATTTTTGTCACACTGTTCTGGTACTGCAACTTCCTAAAATTTATTTAAAAAAAAAAAAAACTGAAAATGAATCACACAGTTAGCAAATTACTCACAATTGGTCCTTAACAAGTTCGATCAGAAGTTTGATTCGGTTTACTAGTACAACTGGGGCTCGGAATCCCATAGCAGAGCATCTAGCCTTAAGGAGTAAACCAATATCAGGCTTGACCAATGAGACTGTCCTGAAAGACTCTGTAATGTCACTTGGCAGTATCTTGTTTGGAATATTTGCTATATGGGCACTCAGGAAAAGCCCAACTGTTCTGCGAAGGGGAATCTGTAAATGTGTTGAGTAGATGATATAAGTAATATAGATTAATTGTTCATACATACTAATATGAGCATAGAATACTACTAGTTTTTGATTAAGGCTTACATTCTTAGTAGTATGAGATAATAAAAATAGCCGCCCATTGCAAGCGATGATGACAACAGTCTCAGACGTGTGCTGCTGCCCCTCTCAGGTGTGGGTGGAGGTGACTGTAGAGTCCAATCCTAGAACACAATCCCCTACCACAGGTGTGGCATACATGATCAAGGTTAGACATGTACGTGTTGTGTGTTCTGTCTTTTAGCGCAACTCGTTTTCTCTGTGCCTCAACGGCACAACGATTTTCAGCTATGCGAGTTCCTCTTATGTTGTTACAGCACCACATTTGGCGATCTTGCGCCAATGATTCCCAGCACATGGTGTCTATATCAAAGAATTTCAGAGACACTTTTTACACACAGAGTAGTATGAGATAATATTCAGGCCCCACCACAACCAACTTTTTTATGATGACTTTTTCTTTAATATAAATGAAATCCTAAGATCATCCTAAAACTATTAATGCAAATGAACTACAACAGAAAATGCTGATTTTAAATGGTAGCTATTTTATGTCAGATGGGAGTGAATAATGGACAAGTCTTTAACATATTTAATGTCAAAATTAAAATATGTTGCTAGCACATTACTTTTCAGATGATAACATCTTACAACATATACTCCAACTTATAAATGAAATCTGGCAAAATGAATCCCCACCACAACAGTGGAAAGATGGTATTATTTTCAAATTACCTAAAAAGGAGATTTGTCTGATTGTAATAACTGGCGTGGGATCACCCTACTGTCAGTGCCAGGAAAACTTTTTGTAGCATGTTACTCGAGAGACTGAAAAAGTCTATAGATGAAAGGCTAAGAGAAGAACAAGCAGGGTTTAGACCAAAACGAGCATGCATAGATCACATCTTCACACTAAGAGTAATCATTGAAGAGTTCGAAGAATTTCAATCGAATTTAATCATCAACTTTGTTGATTTTCAGAAAGCGTTTGACAGTATTCACCGTCCTATGCTTTGGAAACTACTCAAAAACTACGGTTTCCTACTAAATTCATCAACATCATAAAATCCTTCTACAGTGAATCGCGCTGCAGTGTAAGAACAGATTTCGGTAACTCTGACTGGTTCCCAGTGGAAACAGGAGTGAAACAAGGCTGCGTCTTATCGCCAATGCTCTTTGGAATAGCAATTGACTGGGTCATGCGAAAATGCACCAATAACGCAAATATGGGCATCAAGTGGGTTGATAAAATTTTAGAAGACCTTGATTTTGCCGATGATATAGCCCTTTTGAGTTCATCACATCAAGATATTCAAATGAAAACAAACCTTCTCCAAAATATCTCAGGACAAATTGGTCTCCAAATAAACACCACAAAAACAAAAATTGTTGACCTTACCAGCAGTCCAGAAAAATTCAACTAAAAAACTACACTCTTGAAAAAGTCAAAAGTTTTACATACCTAGGAAGTATGATGACATCTACGGGGATACAGCGCCAGAAATTCCACACAGAATCGCATTGGCATCAAGTGCTTTTAACAAATTGTCAAATATATGGAAGTCCAATTCACTCAGCAAGCACTTAAAATTAAAGATCTTTAACTCTTGTGTGATTCCAGTATTAACTTATGGATGCAAGAGTTGGAAAGCAACAAAAGCTCTAGAAAGAAAATTAGATAACTTTGAGAATAAATGTCTTAGAAGAATACTGAACCTCAAATGGTCAGATTTCAGACCCAATACACAAATAAGACAAGAGACCAAGCAAGAAAATGTATCAAATTTTATAAGAAAGCGCCGCTGGAACTACATCGGCCACACACTTAGAATGGATGAGAGAAGACTCCTTACCAATCCCTCATATGGACACCAGAGGGAAAAAAAACGAGGAAGACCAAGAGAGACTCTGCGTAGAACCATCACCAGAGAAGGCTCAACGATGGGCCTAGTAAACATTAAAGACCTAAAACAGATAGCAACGAACCGCGAGACATGGAGAGCTATGACCTCTGCCCATGCGCGCCCACAGGCCCAAGAGGAAAGACTAACTAACTAACATTACTTTTCATCTGCTATGTTTTATAACAATTGGTTCTTCTTCTTTGAACGCTTCATATCGACCACTTGTTAGCCACTCTTTGTGATTTGTATGTGATCTGAGCCTAAGAGCGATTGTACGTTGTGCCAGTTATGCGTCTACAAGTAGGCAAGCACATCGAATTTCTGCAACGCTTTTTATTTACTAGGGTAGTTTTTCTAGGCCTCTACCTCAGTCGCCTCTTACATTCTGCATTTGCATTCTGCCTTGTAGGTCGCAGTGTTACTATTCTTTGCTCCTCTTGCAGGCCCTGGGTGACAATGAGTTCATATTCATTCTGAAAAAAAAGAGCTGATTTTGCAAATTAAGTGCTTTTCTTCCTTCTCTATTGTAGTTACATTCTTTTCCCATTTCTATTTGTTATCCACAATGTATATTATTACCCCAAAGTACCATGCCAACTGGCTTAGGTGATCATGCCTCTCCACAACTTCTTATCATTAGTGTTAACTAAAATCAATTCTGCGATTGACACAGCTGTGTTGATAAATTGTTCAGAATATTTTCTGCTTTCCTCTATCTCTATTTCTGGCAAGTCTACCAGTTTTTATATTTCTATATAATTTTCCTTGTCTCATGACATATGTCAAAACATGTGAACTACTTGCTTCATATGAATGCAGTTAATTTCTTATGAGAACTTTTCTCAGAATTCCTCACTAATCTGTTTAACTGCTATGAAACTAATAAAACTGAAAAAAACCCACATTGTTGGTAGAGTTTTCATCAATCCTAGTAAATGACTTGTTTTTCAAATAATAATATTGGTATTTTACAACATCTTATATTATTCTCAACAAAAAAGAGTTGATCAGAGGATCTTTTCTGTTTTCAGAATGCGGTACTTTCTTGAGCTATTCTAGCTTTTGTCTGTAGGATGTCTGTGGCTTAGTGATAGTGAGTTTAATCACAACCCAAGCAAACCTGGTTCAAACTCTGAAGTAGTCAGTTTGGAAGTAAATTAATTCCCAATGAATTTTTATGAACTGTAAAAATAGACCTCACTGTTCAGAAAGCAATGGTAAACTACTGAACGTATAAGTGCTGTCTAGAAAATCAACAACTATTTACTGTGGTTGATGGCAATGTTCTGTAAAGGATATACCACGATTTTCATTTTCATTTTTTCATTGTTGTTTTTATTGATGAAATAGTTTTAATTATCCCACTTACTAATATACTTCATTTAGATTACTATAACTTCTGTCTTCTCTGCCATTTGGTTAAGTTCAAAGTGCAGTGCCCACTTGATCAAGAGCAAATGGTGGGAGCTTTCATAGAACCAAAAGGCAACTTAACTCTTTCCACGCCCATTTATTTCCTCAATTTTTAAGCAGTTAATTCAAGGAAGTAAAAAAATTAATTTTTTAAAAATTACGATCCCAACTACTCGTCAATAAATAAACATATATATATTATTATATACTAAATTGAAGAAAACGACAACCCAATAGAATAACAAGGTTAAAAAGTAGTATAAGTAAAATAGTAGAAGTAAAACTAGAAAGACTTCTTATAAGGAAGCAACTCTATGGCGCAGTGTGCGGCTTAAAGCGTGCAACGGACTTCCGCGTGGCGCAGTGTGCGGCTTAAAGCGTGGAAAGAGTTAATACATTTAAACAAATTCCGATCAACTCTTATTCAAAAGAATGACAATGCTCAAAGTTTTTACACATTCAACCATAACTGGGTCCACTCGCTGCAACACTGCTGGGTAAGGTTTCCGACATTTAAAAAAACGGTTCTTTTATTTTACTTTTTGCTACTGTCGCATTATTTATGTCCTTTAACTATTGTCCCCTTTGTGAGATTATTGTACTGTCAATAGAATATCAATCAATCAATCGTCATGCCTGCCGGCAAAGGTGATAATGTCACTCCCAGCTCTTCTCATTGGTGCAATCAACCCTTTCGCTGCTACATACTTTCCGAAGGCAGAGCTAAAAATAGCTACTCTCTGTTTCTAGGTCACAAACGTGAATGTACGCCTATAGCAGTGACAGTAGCAATGTATAACGTGTTAATACGTCTTTAGCCCACAGAGGAGAGATAATAACAGACGTGTTAATGCATCTTTAGAAGTGAATGGGAAAAACGTATATATACATCCTTAGCAGCTAAAGGGTTAATCAGTTCTGACTAACATAATATCAAATAATATCATAAGTTGCTGTTATTATTTTCATCAGATGATATTTACATATCATAGAGACAACATGTAAAATCAATGCGAGACAAGACAGAGTATGACAAAGAAAGAAAATTCTGAACAGCCTAGCTTCATGTCATGGAAGAGTGTCAAAATTCAAACTGACAATCAATACTCAGTGATTAGGTCGTATTCCTTCTCTAATGCGTACCTCTGTTCCATCGATTAGGCTCATGTAGGACTGTCGTGCTCTGAGAGACTGGAATACAGACTGAGCATAGGACATGAGGACAGTCAGGCCATGCTTGCTCAGGCTTTCAACCCCAGTAAAGCATCCCCAACACCCATCCTAGAAAAATTTATCATCAATATAAAAAACACACAAAATAACTGTTTAATAAATAATTATTTATTTACAGAGTTAATCAAAAAGGGAAGAGGGGGAGGAGGAACTAAATTCTTCAGTGTTTTTTTTATTGTTTTGAGCAATTAATAAAAAACAGAATAACTGTATTTGGCTCTGTAAATAAAATCTGAGTGCTATCCTCATCTATATGTTGATTGAAATGTTTCATCATTAATCCTCTCCGCTCCTCGTGGAGCATAGGGCCTTAACAGTTGTTTGCCACTCTTCTCGGTCTCTGGCTGTTCTTTTATGGTCTCCCAGGTCAATTGAGCACTCTTCAGCTCCTCAATAAGACCTCGTCTCCAAGTCTGCTTAGGGCGTCCTCTTTTGTTTTCCTGCGGGTTCCACTCGAGCACCTGTCTAGTGACACTCGACTGTGTCTTCCACAAGGTATGGCCTATCCATCGCCATCTTCTCCTCTTGACCTGTGTCATCATAGGTTCCTGCCCTGTTCTTATCCACAGATCCGTGTTTGTAACTCTATATACCATCTCAATCTGAGAATCCGCGCAAACATCCGTTGACAAAGGTCTGGATCTTATTTGTATTTGCCCTAGTGACTTGCCAAGTTTTTGAGCCATACAGCAACACCGACTTCACATTTGAGCTGAAAATCCTAAGCTTTGTTTTCGTGGAGATGGCAGCAGACTTCACACCATGTGCAGGATCGCAAATTCTGTCGGCCTTCCTAATCCTAGCATTAATGTGATTGAAATGTTTAGCTAAGGCTAAATGAGATTTTTAAAAGTACCAGCAATATTTTGGTAAAAAATCAGTTATCAGTTATATGAGAACTATCATCATAGCACAGATTCTGTCTCAACCAATCCAGCAACATCCAGTGGCCCAACACACCAGTTGAATTTTGATTAATCAATCTTTTTTCAATTTTGATGTCTTTCTTTTCGGACTATAACAATATCGACACAATCTTTCTAAATCTGGTCAGTGACTGGAATTCACAACCCGGAAACGCCTCTGTTCGGAAGGACTCAATGCATTAAGAATGTCAATTCAGTCCATTACAGTTCCTTTGATATCATATCCATGCCTGACAATCTATCAACTCGTTCATTATCCCTACCTCTACATGCCCAGGGATAAAAATTAAGCTGATTTCTCTGATCCCTGTCTGTACCAGTACCTCCCCCCCAGTTTCATCTCACCATTCTTATTTTGACTTTACGAATCATACTCATATAATCACTGAGTATGAAAATATGAGAGCAGCAGTGAGATGTCAACCACGTCCCCGCTCCTGTAACCGCCCACACCTCTATTGGTAAACTACTTTTAGTTATTGTGTAGGACCCACTGGTCTCTCTTAATATTTTTCCTCTTGAGTGTGTGGAAAGGCCCACACACACACACACAATCAAGCGTGGTAAGAGAAGTTGAAAGCAAAGAAAACATGGCCTGGTAACATCAAGGATTGATCAGGAAAGACTTTTCCACACTTGTCCATCTCGCTGAAGAAATAAATCTTTAGAGGGACTTATGTGTTCGTAATCCCATGGTAGCACTCTTACACTCCTAATGGGTTGTGAGCTTTATTATTATATCATATTTTGTTGATTAAATTGAGTCAGCTTTTCATCATCAGGTCTCATCATTCTTCTGTAGTCATCTTTATAGTAGGCTAAAATAGATACAAACAACTTTGCACAGATTCACTCACAAAAAACATACTGATAAGTATCAGCAATAAATAATTTGTGCAGACCATGTCAATATTATAATTAAGTATACCATACTCAACATTCGAATTGTGTATATCATACTGTAAAAAATTAATTAAAGGGGAAGCAACACTTCTACATGTTCAATATGTATCCGGGTAAAGATAATTGAAATGATGAAGCAAACAAATTAATATTTGAAGCTCATCATCATCATCTGTTGTGCCGGTGGTGTAGGTGATTATGGATCTCCATAAATCTCTGTCCTTGGTGTTTGCTATCATCTCAGATATTGATGCTCTTCCATGTCATGAAGTTGGGTTATCTAAATGTTTCTCTATCTGTCTTTCTCTGTCTCGACTCCCCTCGATTTTACCGGTTGTCACAGTGTTCTAAGCCTCCCTTATCATTACATGTCTGAAAAATTAGGATTGCCTCTTTCTTATATTTACAATAAGCTTTCTCTGTCTTAGCTTCATTCAACACCTCCACATTCATCATCTTAGCAGTCTATGGGATTCTCATCATTCTACTGTAAAACCACATCTCTGTGGTCTCCAGAGATTTTTCTGTTTGTTTACTGTCCATGACTCACATCCATATGTCAGTATTGGCTATATGTAGCACTGTATAACTCTCATTCTGACCTCAAGTTACTAAATCTCACCAGTGGGTATTACCACAGACATAATGGATAACAGTATCAATATAGGTTAGCAAGAACTTAGAATGAAGATCTAGTGTATTGTCGTCAACAAAAAAAGAAAAATAGGGAAAAATTTTGGAATTTTAAAAACTGAAACAAATCAACTAAAAGGAAGACAATTAAAAATGTAAAAAAATCCATATTAAAAAAATGGTAAAATAAAATACTAATGTAGAATGTGCAACATACTAGCAAAAAGTACTAAAGATGAACTCACCATAGCCATACCCTGCATAATCTTCCCAATGTTACTGGGGTCATGCTCTTGAGAAACTTGAAAGATTCCAATAAAACGTCCAAGTATATTAGCAAGCCCCTGGGAACAAAAAACAAATTCTGGTTTCTTCTTCTTTGCGTTCATTCTTTACGACTAATTTTAATCACTCTTTGTGATATGTTTGATCTTTGTCAAGAACGTGTATACGTTGCACATTGGTTTGGAAGGCCCTAAACGCATAGAATTCTACATGTTTAAGACACATGCATCCGATTTCAGCCAAACCTCCTTAGTGCCTCTTACGACATGCGTGGTAGGTAACAGTGGTTCGATTCTTTACACCCCAAATTTGGGCCCCGGTAACCACTCGGGCGAATTCTGGTTTAAGTTCTTTTACATTGTTCACAAATACAATGTTAAATGGAAAACTGTACTCTAATCTTTCAACTCTCGGTATTCAAGACTTGACATCACTGCACTGTGGGAAGGTGCATAGATACTCTGTCTCCCTAAAAAAAAGGCATGATAATGAATGTTGATTTTTAACTATCATATGCTGATTACACATGCATCTAAACTATTCTAAACCATCCTTTTCCTCAACCTACTTGCTTATCCCTGATTCGAAACTTCTCCATATCATCACCGTAATTTATACAATGTGGTGTCCTCTTTCAGTATAAAAATCATTCTAAATATTGTTTTACTATTAATTTACTTCTACCAACTAAATTTCCCTCTCAAATCACAAATATCTAAAATGCATATGCTATAATATCTCATATTTCTGCTGCCAATTCTAAGCTTTCCTTTCTCATTCAAAGTAGTAACGTTCCAGATACAAACTCTGAAAGTTTTCCCTGTAAGAGAGAAGGTAAGTTGGCAGCTTTGGCTTCTTTTAGTTTTTCTAGAGCTGTTGCAAGTATTTCCTTTGCAGAAGAACCTTCCTCTGAACCAGATCAGATGATAATGTTTTCCTCTATGTGTGCTAAGTGCGTTTGTGAGATTCATTGCCAAGCCTAATCTTTCTTTTCTGCCTCTAATGGCATGAATACAAATAAGAATCAGAAAATTTGAAGTATTTTGGATATATACAGAGACAAGAAGGGTTGAACAAGACCATTATGGAAGGAGACATCCCATCAAATAAGAGAAGAGGAAAACAAAGAAGATAGATTCAGGATTAAACTGATGATTTTAGCATTACGGCAGCAGAGGCGGGACATCTGATCTATGAGAGATAGAAATTCCAAAGGACTGTTAGAGTGGCAAAGTTCTACTCAGAAGGTGATGATGTGGATGATGAATGGCATGCATCGTAGGTAGACAACGATAAAAAAATGTTCCATGGTCATTTGGATTACAAATAATTTGTCTCTATTTCATTGAGTCTAGTCATAAAAACACTTAATCAGATTGCTAATTTTCCCATTTTTACAAATTACTTCTAATTTATAAAAAACCAACAGTTTATATTCTACCCAGAACAAACTTGTCTAATATATGTTACCTTAACTGTCTCAGTTTTTCCAGACTCTGGTGGACCCACCAGTAATGCACCCATCATTTGCTTCAGTGCCACGGACATGGTAAAAAAGCACTTCTCGGTCACTGGTGTTATAGGCATGCCAGTATCGGCTCCATAAAATTCTTTCCCATACTCATATTGACAGTCCATGATCCATATGTGAGGTTCTAGTTTCACTTCTGCTGTTAGAGACATAAATGAGATCATCATATCATATTATAATTAGAAGCGTGGATAATTAATGACTTATTACTTCCATCTGTCACTACTCATTGTACTCCCAATCATCTTGTAGCGTCATTTTGTATCTGTACGTCTCATCTTCCTATGCTTCATTTGTTCTTGAAAGCTTCAATTGTCAAAAGATTAAAAAACTTATATAAGTATATGTTCATCAAATAGCTTGTCCTAAGCAGAACTTTGCCACTCTTTCTTCTGAGTCTCTCTCTTTCATAGGCAAGGTGACCCGCCTCTGCAGCTGTCATGCTCAAATAATCAGTTACATCCCGAATCCACCTTCTCTGTGCTCTTCATCTTCTCCTCTTTAACAGGATGTGTCCTTCCATAATGGTCTTCACCAATCCTTTGCATCGCATTATATGTCCAACATGCTTCAATTTTCTCTTTCTTATTTGTAGCATCTGCCAATTTTCTTTGATTATATATATGACACATGACCTTTGAACATAGTGCAGTGAAAGTAGACAAACTTTTTAAAAAGAAAACTTTGAAATAAAATAACAACTTACAATCCGTCTTAAATTATTTTTAGGTAAGAAAAAAAATAATATAAAAGAAGAAAAGTAAATGGAAATAGAAAATTGAAAAAAAGTATTAAAACAGTAAAGATGAGAAAAAAAAGTGGAATATAGTACACTATTAATTTGAACAACCAACAATTTCAAAACAAAGCACAAAACACAAAAAAATGACACACCCTAAATCAAAGCTAAACTTACAAATTTGAAAGGACAAACAAAAGGGGTAATATGTTAGTATTTGGTGAGATGTTATAATTTTAATCTGATAAATAACTGTGATAACAGAAATAAACAAAGAAAAATTGATTTGCATTACCAACAGCAATATCATCTTCGTCATCAGGAGTAGCTGTGCAGAATAATAAAAAAAAGTATTCAAAATTACTGAAATTAATACTGTCGCAATAAAATAGTCTTTACAAGAATCTGTGATTTTTAAAAGTAACAAGTTAAAAGATTTTTTTATTAAATGCATCAGATCTTATGTATATTAATGTATGTTTTCTATTGTATGCAAACAATATTACTTTAAATGGTAACATCTAACACCAGTTCAAAAAGTTTACTATCTTGGGTCCATAGTCATTGCCAGTCTTTCTCTTAATGAAAAAATCAACTTTTGCTTGAATAGGTACTGCGTTACTACATTCTGCAAACTATAAAAAGCGAGTCGGACAACAGAAAATTAATATTGCAGACAAAGATTCAAATATATTGAACCTGTGTAATTAGCTCTTTACTTTATGGCTCAGAAAAATGGAAGCCTACAGAAGACATGAGAGGAGACTTAACATCTTTCACATTTGATGTGACCGCAAGATTATGAACATCAGGTGGTACGACAAGATACCAACTCTGACATACTGCAATGTGTAAACTTGCCTTCCGTAATGGGCATTCTCAGCATTAGAAAACTAAGATGGCTAGATCATGTTAGAAGAATGGACAATAGTTGCATACCACAAGTTTTGTTCTGTGAACTTTCAAAGAGGAAGAGGCCCCCAACCCAGACCATTGCTCAGATATAAGGATGTCTACAAGGCCTCAATGAAAAACTTTTTTATTGGTCCCAACAAATGAAAAAAACTAGCTGATGACCAAGTTATGTGGAGAGCAACATTACGCAAAGGTGCAAGTCTTTTGAAAAGAGACTTAGGGATGAAGTGAAAGGCAAAAGAGACAAGCGCAAACTTAGAAGTTGTCACAGTAAAACATTAGTTGCCAATTGACTGTCTGTAAAGATGAAAAAGGCCATATAAACAATGCTAACATATGGGTTTTTTTTAAATCAAAATAAAATGTACAATTCTAACTCAAAGGAAATCAGCAACTTAATTTACATGCAACAAGTTTTAAAAAACAAAAGAAGCCTCACACATGTTTAAATATAATTCAAACACACATAAATGTATTACCTGTGTTAGTTCTGTTTGTTGAGGCTGAAGGAGGCAGTTGTTGCACTGTTTGAATTCAGAAAAGTTTAAAATTTTAGGCATATATAAATAATTGCTATGTATTTACAACAGAAAACAAAATTCTATACTTCTATTTTGTAGTTTAACCCTTTCGCTGCTACATACTTTCCGAAGGCTGAGCTAAAAATAGCTACTCTTTGTTTCTAGGTCACAAATGTGAATGTACACCTATAGCAGTGCCAGTAGCAATGTATAACATGTTAAACCGTCTTTAGTCCACAGAGGAGAGATAATAACAGAAGTGTTTATGCGTCTTTTGAAGTGAATGGGAAAACGTATATATACGTCTTTAGCAGCTAAAGGGTTAACTCTTTCCACGCCCATTTATTTCCTCAATTTTTAAGCAGTTAATTCAAGGAAGTAAAAAAAAAAATAATTTCAATTACAATCCCAACTACTCGTCAATAAATAAACATATATATATTATTATATATTAAATTGAAGAAAACTGGACAACCCAATAGAATAACAATGTTAAAAAGTAGTAGAAGTAAAACAGTAGAAGTAAAACTAGAAAGACTTCTTATAAGGAAGCAACTCTATGGCGCAGTGAGTGGCTTAAAGCGTGCAACGAACTTCTGCCGTGGCGCAGTGTGTGGCTTAAAGCGTGGAAAGAGTTAACTCATTTCGCACTAGCTGCCCCAGGTATATTTTGCAAGTCTCATGGTTTCCAACGACATCATCAAACTATTTTAAAACAGGTAATGTCTCTCTTATATTTTTAAAAAATATAGTGAGTGCCATTAAAAATTATGAGAATGTTCAGCAAAATGAAATAAGTGATCTATGTCTTTGATCGAACTACCGGCTGATTGTATGTTTTGAATTAACTTGTGCTTTATGCTACCATTTATAATTATATAAAAAGATTTAGATTTAGACTATCACATATCTAATCTTCCTTCTCTTGCTAAATGGATACAAATCTAACAAAATTAATTAGAAATACAACATCCTCCATTAAAAACAAGTGACAAATATTTAAAGGATAATAGAAAATGAAAGCACATTTGTATATGTATAGACTAACCTGGTTGAAGGTAACAACGAACACTTCGTCTCCATTCAAAGTCTGTTGTTTCTCTAAGCTTCCTCTGACATATGTTTTCTAGAATATCCTTTAGATAGGTGCATTGCTGGAAAAGAAATGGGCAGTGAAGAGATTATTCAGTGTGAGATTATTATATTTATATAAATTATGAATTTTACATTAGCCATTCAGTCATGATGAACTAAAGCATAATGAATCCTGAAAGAATGACCTAAACGCAACTCTTAGCTGTGTCTAGTAGCAGTAGCCTTCTTTAGTTCTGATGGAATAGAGAATAATGAGGCCTCTGTGGCATAGAAATTAGGTTGTCATTTCTTGTTCCAGAGGTACTCAGTTCGCACCCTCGTGGAACAATTGGGACATTTTTCCAGATTCTTATCTCATTGTAGGTGAAATCGAATTGAGAACGTAAAAGAACCCTTCGAAGTTCAAACTCGAGAAGAGCAGGCTATAAAACCGCTACCTGGGCAAAATTCATTAGAAAGAATAAAAAATAAAACTCCTCCAAAATATTTTCACCATCTTCTAACTTACATCGGGATCCTTGCCGAGTATGGAGTTGTGCACTTCCACTGAGATCTTTCTGGGTAAGAAAGTGATCAGAGCATACATGGTTACTCACCAAAGTGCAATGATGATGGTCCTATAAATGAACTAATAATTCAGAGCGCATTAACTCTTCACGCTTTGCCGCAACTGCGCCATGGCAATCCGTTAGCTTAAGCCGCACATGCCATAGAGTTGCTTCTTATAAGTCTTTCTAGTTTACTTCTTCTGTTTACTTATAGTACTTTTAACCTTGTATTCTCTTAGGTTGTCCAGTTTACTTCAATTTAGTATATAATAATATATATATGTTTATTTATTGATAAGTAGTTGGACTAATATTTTTTTACTTCTAATTAACTTAAATGAGGAAATAATGCATGGAAATTAAGTGATAAAATTTGACAGTACTAATTATGTACAACTAAATAACTCATCACCACACAGATCTAGCTTCCAATCTTAGACAATGCATGGCAGCATTGGCTCATCTGTGTTTCCAAAATCCTCTGAGCAATATAGTTACAAGTCTGCCTGTTGCCAGGCTGAACTTTCTCAGTGCTCCTTGAAGAGAATTTTTCTCATTCTTAATTTCAGTAATGGCCACTTCACACTCTGCACTCCAACGATAAAGCATACCAGTTCGGCAGACTTGTGAAGGATACTGTTTGGATGAGAAAAACACAATGTTCAGAGACACGGATAAGGATTGCTCATAAACAACTTCAAAATATATGTTTACAATGCTCCTTATTTGCTTTCTACATATATCTATGTATACATTATTTTATTTTCCAGTACACATGAATGTGACATTGTATCACTAAACTGTGTGTACTAGAAGATATAGAGAAGATACAGAGAACTCAAAATATAACCAAAGGCAAGTAGTTCTTAAAGAACTAACATGTTAATTCATATTTTTTAAGAAGTCAAATAGCTTTTATCAAGCAAATGGACGGGGGTCTCTAAGGCTAAGTGGTTAAGCCCTTGCCTTGCATTCTGAAGGATGTGGGTTCGAATCCGGACCGCGCCACTCTGTTCACAAGTACATTTTTCCAGAGACCCCATGGGATTGTTGTAGGAGCTACGGAGGTCAAGCTTTGTGCAATATTCTCGGCAGGTGGCATGCCATTTCTGCGGAAAGGGACGAAGCTATATGGGTCTAAACCTGGTGCAATGAAGTCAATTCTTCAACTTTAGATCCTTTAGGATACAAGACACATTAAGGATCAAAACTGATGGTACTGTATGAAAAATGGAACATATATGGTTAAGAAACATGGAAGGCATATTTTTCAATAAAGCCTTTCTTGTTCATGAATTCTTATCTGTGTGCAATTTGTATCATCATGTTTGACCTTTAATTAGTTTTGCATCCTTTGTTTAGTAAAGACCTTTCTTTGGTGAAACATCTATTTAATTTGATGCTGTACTTTTCAAAACTACATTACTTCATGGGCCATTCTCATAATGATTCTATCATATCTGTAGAATAGGAAGGATTGAATACAACTCACACTTCAATGGAAGAACAGGAAAGATTATCTAAGACAGAAGAACAGAAGCTGATAGAATCGTGTGGCGTTTTTCTCATGGGGTCCCTATATTTCCAGATGAATGCCAATTACTGAGTAAGAAAGAAAATATTAAGTATAATCTAAACTCCTTTATTACCTACCAAGTAAGTAGAAAAGGTAGGGTATGTAAGATATTTGGTTAAGAAACAAGCTAGGGTCATTCAGAAAGCAATGCTCAACATCGATTTTCTCAACTAATAATGAAGATGATAAAAGTATGACATTTGTACATTTTAAATATGACGTGCTAATTGTTTGTACCAAATTGCACAGAAATTCGCCAAACAATGCGGCTGCACTAACCCGTTGAAATGAAGCATTTTAGCAACTTGCGTTACAGGCAGCAAACTGTGATTGCATTTCTCGCTGCAGAGAAAGAAACTGTTGTGAACATTTCCAAGCATCTACATGATGTGTATGGAAGTCTTGTAGTTGACAGGAATACACTAAATTGATGGGATCAGAGAATAAAAGAATCAAGGTGCGGAGATACAGAGCTGCATGATCTACCAAACCTTGAATGTCCTGCCACCGCCACCAACTAAGAAATGGTGAAATGTGCGAGAAACAAGTTGTCTTATATTGTGTATAAATTTCATTCTCTATGGCTAAATAGTCTGTGAGAAAACAGATGTGGTGCATTATTTTCTGGACGTCCCTTGTATAATAAGAAGGCGCACTTTCATAAACACCTCCTTCTTCTTCTTCTTTGAGTTCGTTTTTTACGACTAATTTTAATCCTCTTGTGATATGTTTGATCTTTGCAAGAACGTGGATCAGTTGACATTGGTTGGCAGGCCCTAAACCATAGACTTGTACACTTTAGGACATGTGCATCGTTTCAGCAAGCCTCCTTAGTCGCCTCTTATGCATGCATGGCAGGTAGCAGTGGTTCTTTTTCTTTAACCCCAGTTAGGGCCGGTAACACTTGCATAAACACCTAAATCTATTGTAGACTATCCACGGCATGTTTCAGAACATTCACTTTAATCTCAACATTCAGGTCATATTCAATCAAGATTTAGTTTTGATTTGAAAGGATCTACTGTATTTGTAGCAAGTAAACATTCTTACCTTTAGGGCCCATTCTTCAAATCCAATGCCATTTTGACAATCACTAATAACTGCCTGATTCAACAGCTGCATTGTATCCCCCACTGAATTCATCAGCTTCTCTAACCAAACCTCCACATTTTCCACTAATGTTATCTGTAACTAATAAAATAAACACAAATTACAGATGCAATCTTTAATAAGGATTAATAAAATATTGTAAAAAGGATTAATAAAAAGGCACTCAAACATCTCAATGATAACTATACAACAGATGATAAACAGCATTTTCATGCCTACTCTGTTTTACCCGGGCCAAACAAAGACAATGTGCAAAGCACAACAGCAAAAAATAACTACATATGAAATGCAGTGCGTATGCAACAACACCACAACCGACAGAGTCACTAACATCAGCATAAGAAAGAAAGTTGGGACAGAAATTTGCTTGAATTATATTGAGAAAAGAAGAATAAAGTAGTTAATTCTCAGTGGATCAAAGCAAAAGCCATGTTTTACAACCATTTTATTTAGAATAAAAACGTCTTAGTGTGGCTCCTGGTAAAAGGCTTCCAACTCAAAGCCACTTAGTGTGTGATCTGGTCCACAAAGAGTTAAGCCATTTAACTCTTTCCACGCTGATCTATTTCCTCAATTTTTAAACAGTTAATTCAAGGAAAGCTAAAAAAAAATCCCAACTACTCGTCAATAAATACACATATTTAAATTATTATATACTAAATTGAAGAAAACTGGACAACCCAATAGAATAACAAGGTTAAAAAGTAGTATAAGTAAAACAGTAGAAATAAAACTAGAAAGACTTCTTATAAGGGAAGCAACTCTATGGCACAGCGTGCGACTAATGGCGTTCAACGGACTTCCGCTGTGGCGCAGTGTGCTCAGCGTGAAAAGAGTTAATAAGAATGCAACCAAACTCCACTGTATACACAGTCTTCTACAACAGGACATCAGAAAATAAGGCGAGAGGAAAGCCACAAAAAAGATGGTTATATGGCATTACAGAATCCTGTCAAAAAGCAAATATAACTATCACCCAAGCTACTAGAGCAAAACAGAAAACCAGGACACCGGTCAACATCCTGGTAACAGTGTGATGACATATGAAGAAGAAGAATAAATATTGTGGAAAGTTTGCACCTTTTGAGTTTTGTTTTTTTTTTTTTTTTTCTTTCGTCCGCTTTCAACTCAGATGAAGTTTCATCTCTGAAACTGATTTTGCGTGAAAATCCGTTTTTCCAATTTCTTACAATGGCAGCAGCGTGCACATTGTAAATTACTTTACACTGGCAGCCGTGTGCTCAATGTACTCGTAATTAGTATTCCTCGCCATACAGGCAGATTTTCTCCGACTACAGAGGTACTCACGTTATCGTCCTGAGTAAGACCAGGGACTCGAACAAATGCCGGACAGTGGGTTCGAACCCGAGCTATGAGGCGTCTCACAGCTAGCAGGCCGAGCTACTATCAACTACTCTAGGCAGTCCCCTGAGTTTTGATAATTTCTTGTATTCAGGAAATGTTTTCTTTATTTTGTACCAAAACCAACTATATAAATATTTTAAAATTATATTTCTACACCATTACAAACTTTTATATTGTCTGATACATTTGTAGTACAATGTTTATCTACTTACAGAAATGTATAGAAATATTATATTTATAATTATAAACAACAACAGTTTGTGTTCACAAAATTATATTGCCATACATTTTTAATATGAAGATTTTACTATAATGTAATTAACCAAAGATCACAGACAGTTAAACAATGTAAGGTTTTTTTCACTTCAATTCTACAAGTCTACTCAAAGTCTAAAGCCAAAGCATTGACTTCATTGCACTGGGCTTTACCCATATGGCTCAGCCCCTCTCCGCAGAAATGGCATGCCACCTGCCAAAGTATTGCACAAAGCACGAACTCTGTAACTCTAGCAACAATCCTAGGGATCTGTAGAAAAAATGCATGGGTGAACAGAATTTTGCGGCCCAAATTCAAACCAACGACGTTTGGAACACAAGGCAAAGGCATAACCATGAAGTCAAATTGTTCTAAGTCAGTCTTTTACGTTTAAAAAAGGGAATCTCTGTGGTTGATTGGTTAAGCCCTTTGCCTTGCGAGTCGAAGGTCGTGGGCTCGAATCCTGGCAGTGCCGTTCTGTTCACGAGTGCAGTTTTTCCAGAGACCCCTAGGATTGTTGCTGTAGCTACGGAGTTGTGCTTTGTGCAATACTCTCAGCAGGTGGTGTGCCATTTCTGCAGAGAGGGACCGAGCCATATGGCGTAAAACCTGGTGCAATGAAGTCAATCCTTCGGCAAAAATCCTTGATGTTTATATATTGGATTTTTGGGACTTCATTTACTGGGGCAGTTGTTGTATCTGACTCTCAGTCGATGCTTCACATGATCCAGAAGGGCAGGTTTCGGTATGAGTGGATGTCGTCTATAGAAGTTTCTAACCTCCAGCGGCTTACGTGGATATACTGTCCTGGGCATGCGGGTGTTTACGGTAATGAGAGAGCGGACAGGCTTGCATCAACAGCATCGATTGTTGGGGAGTTGAAGATGGATAAGGGGGATATTCTTTGGTCTCTTCGTGACTCTCTGTTGGATGAGGACACTAATATCGATGTTGAATCGATCAAGCGATTTAAGCAGTTTGGAGTTACCCTTGTTCAAGTCGAACTGGATGCCTGAGAGGCAGAGTGAGAGGTGTGTTTAATCAGTGAGCCACAGGAACCATCAGTATGCATACTCTTCGATATCTGTTGGGGAGACTGAGCACCTATGGGTCTGCCAGGAGTGCAATGACGTCAGTTTAGTAACCAATAACCAAACCAATAACCAATGTTCAAAAAACTCTATTTGTTATTTACATAACTCTTACTGATACAAGGGAAGACTGTAGTAAAACTATGCAGCAAAGGAGAAACATGTTAAAACTAAGTATCGTAGTTTTACAAAATACAAAAACAAGACACTGCGATGTTTTGACAAAATGCCTTTATCAAGCAAAGAATACAAATACCCCTTATTAAAATTTTTACATTGATAATCTCTTATTGACAAATATACATTATTGAGAATTTTTAGTGTTTAATATTTCTGACATCAGAATTTCTTTGAATTTCTCCTGATATCTTTTAAAACTTAAAAAAACCCCACCTTTTCAGAAAGGTTCAGCATTTCCCCATCTGCACTCAGCACTGCTGTGGCATCCATAACAGTGGCATCGGTAACAAGACCTTCAGATGGTAACATATTAGAGGCATTCTGTAGTCCATTAGGACTTGTGTTCTGTAAAATAAATAATCAATTCTTGTGTACATCATCCATATAAATCAGGTAAAAGTACCCCCAAAAAATTACAAGTTTTTCCCAATCTCTACTTTCCTCTATAGTGTTTAGTTCATTTTAATAAACTCATGTTTAATTGTCTACTGTAAGTGTTTCACATGCATTTGTCCATTCCTTTATTGTAAATTCTACTATTTGATACTTAGTGATTGGTGTAATGATTTGACATGATAATTTATGCTTGTTATTACCTTGAGTGTGGACTGCTATAGCAAGGGTTAAGAAGTTGTCAACGTTTAAATACAAATAATACTAAACTGTGATAGCATAATGTTTGTCTTTCTCTCTTGAGAATTGTTGTAATGTACATGGACAAATTTTGAATAGGTTGTTGCTTTCTCCTTGCACTAGTTATTTCAGAGAGCTGACATAGACTGACTTCAACAGCTCTCAGATCCCATTTCAGAGCATCTTTTCAACTATATTTGAGCCTTGCTAATTTACTAATTTAAGTAAGTATGCCCAAATAGTTTCATCTAGTTTGCAAGTATAATTGAAGTCAAGGAAGGATTGTCCCTTTCATATTTTGTAGACTTTGATGTAGGATGACATTTTAGACACACACCTTAGGAGCATTTAGTTAGAGCTGAGATCTTATCTACAATCCAACTACTGGCTAAGACAACATTTGGAACCAGCTGCTAGATTGTATGGAGGCATCTTTGCATGGATAATTTGAAAAGAACAAGCAAGATTTCTAAATAGACAGATCCTATACATAACAAAGAACAACATTTCTAATAAGCATCTATTAATCCAATGAACAAAAACATCATTAATGTGAGCTGTGGAATAAAATTGGATTATTCCTTTCTACTAAAAAGGAGATACATACATAATGTTGATGTAATCGCTTGTCTATCTTGGGAGGACTTGTGGCTCGAGCAAGAATAGACAATGTATGGGTGCCATTTGCTAAGTCAGTCTGTAAGCTGGCCATCTCTGCTGCTTTTCTAATGCCATGACTGTATATCACAGCACGAGTGACATTGTCACTGGGATGCACTGAGTGTGACTGCTCAAGTCGCACATCAGCAATAGCGCTGAATATTGATCTGAAATTGTAAAACATCATCAGATTCAGTTAAATAAAAAAGAGAAGCACATCTTTGTGTATTGTTGTACTCTGATAATAGTATTTTTGATCATAGACTGGGCGTGCTAACATTTCCTGTCTTTCTGTCTATTCTCTAATCTTGTGTTGACTTTCAGCGTCAGGTTGAAAAAGGAGACACCTGGAGCGAGCCTCTCGATGCGCCTTGTCTTTCTTTCTTTTCTACAGTTCTGATTTGCCTCACAGCTTCGAGGTAAGAAGAGATTTCTAGAATGGGCTTTGCGTGGCTTCATAAACAGTGTCTTTCGTCACCTCTCTTATCTCTGAGGACCACATTTTGCGTCGTCGGCCTTTTGCTTTGTATCCACTGTATCGGAGTAACATTGATCTTTGTGACGCACTGTCTGTTGGTAATCTGTTTATGTGGCGAACCATTTAATTTGTTGTTTCTTGATGATATTCAGTAATGATGTTGTACCCACTATTTTCCTGATGTCTTCATTTCTAAAACCGGCCTCTTCTTGTTACTCCCAGCATTCTGCATAGACACTTCATCTCTGTAGGGACTAGTTAAACTGCATCCTGCTTTTACTTCAATATTTATCCAAATTTGCTAGTGCAGTAAAAATATTTTAAAAGATCAAACTGCATCTAGTTTCTTGGGAACCAGACTATCACCAACAGCAATTGGAAGTTTTAATGTAAAATGAATGGAATATAAAAAAAGATGCTATTTAGCTCCCAAATCAGTGAGCCATGGGAACCATCAGTACGCATACTCTTCGATATCTGTTGGGGAGACTGAGCACCTATGGGTCTGCCGGAGTGCAATGACATCAGTTTAGTAACAATAACCAATAACCAAAGGAAGCTGTAATTTTACATCTTGCTTGGAATTCAACACACATGCTCTTTAAAAGATTGTTATCTTCATTCTTATTTTACATTTCATTTTATAACCATTTTTAGCATTTAAAAATTGTCACAGATGTAGGGCAAATAGATAGCAATTTATCATCTCTAACTTCTAAATATTTAGATTTGAAGTAGATATCTCAGAGTTAATATTGATAATTGATTTCAAACATAGTCAATGATGGCTATGTGTTGATTTTGCACAGATCACAATTTGACTCAATTTAAACTGAATTTAAACTCAAATTCAACTGAAACTCTATAAATTATGAAGAATCTTTAAATTTACAATTTAAAAAGTTAGAACTTATGTCTATATATAGACATGAATTGCAAACAATAAATGTCTCATAAACTTTGGTGGTGATTCTTAACATGAAACACTTTCCTACAGAAAATGGCTTAATTCCCTGGATTCTGTAGTGCTCCTGTACAACAACCGTGCTCCGTACTCCTAAGTAAGAGACTACACCTCAAAACATTGTATACTCCATTGAGAGTGTAGTCTCTTCTGTATATCGAAAAAACTTGTAAGACCACCTAACACTTCATAATTAAAGCGTGAAAGCATGCACTTTCTTGGGGTTTGAAACAACTACAACATATATATATATATATAAAGTTACTACAGTGTGAATCAGGTAAATAAACAAATTATAACACTTGATTTTGAACCGTTCTAAAAAAAAACTCACTTGAGATGTGGTCTTACAGACTCAAGGTCATTTGGTCTGCTCAAAAGAGCAAGCAAAACTGGATCAGAGACAAAGTAAAACCTTGGGAAGGTTTGTCTCTTGCCGTCTAAGTATCCCACAAGACTTTTGAAGCAGACCTCCAATTCCTCTTGTATATGATGTAATACCACAGCTTTGGAGATATCATCACCATAGCAGCACTGGATGTGAAAGAGAAACAAAATATAACATGTTAATCTTTTCTTTAAAACGAAACAAGAAATAACATCATCTGTTTCTTGAAAATTACAATACTCTTTCATGACTATTCATATGCCATATTTTCTAATGTTTATTTAGTACACAGTTTATCTCTTGAAAGTTTATTCAACAAATATGGATCTTCTTTCTTCTTTTGTCATCCCACTGTTACCAGGTTGCTGCCCAGTGTCATGGTTTTTCTGTTTTTGATTTGTGTTGCTCTAGTGGCTTGGGTGATACTTATTTTTCTATTTGACGATTCAAATGAAATACATGCTATATTCATTTCAGGTCAATTGCAGTTGATCTTGCTTCTGTCCCTGATTTGGAGCTCTCATTGGTGTCACATGCAGATACATAACATTAGACCAGGTATCCTTATTAAGGTTATACCCTCCAAGAGTTAGGGGAAGTAGATCTTCCACCATTAATGTTTAGGGTAGTCTGCATGCAATTATCTTTTCAAGAAGTTTTCCAATAGTGGTGATGATTCTATA